>CM056049.1:374723390-375420890 GCA_029574335.1 Rana kukunoris
ATTCCCCCCACCTCCCTTTAAATTGTTTAATGGGCCATTAGAGGGGCGAGGAATCTGATAAGTGGGCCTTTTTTAGTTTTGGCTTTAAATACTCATTAAAATACATGTTATACTGATGTTGGACAAGGATGTCTTTTTGTGATCTGATTGCAATGTTTATGTGCTATAGTACTATTTTTAGTTTTTTGTTTGACTCCACAGTTTCCTTCCACGCCTCATGAATGGCAGACTGTGGCATCCCATTTTGCCCAGCGGTGGGACTTTCTTAACTGCGGAGGGGCAATTGATGGGAAACATGTCCGCATAGTGCCGCCACCCCATTTGGGGCCATACTATTATAATTATAAAGGTTTTTTTTTTTTTTTAAGCCCGGCTTAATTTTTTTTAATAGTATTTAATAGTATTGTGTTGATGCCGGTGGTGTTGCCACACTACGAGTTCATGTATGTAGACGTGGGGAAGAATGGCCGGATGTCCAATGGCGGAGTATTCGCTCAAACAGAGTTTGCCCAACGTCTCCAGACTGGTGGCCCGGCACTGCAACCGGATGAAGATAACGTGGAGGGACTACTGTTTGTGTTTGTTGCGGATGAAGCTTTCGGGCTGGGACCACACCTGATGAGGCCGTTCCCCCAGAGGACCCTCACCACTGAGAGGAGGGTTTTTAATTACCGGCTGGCCAGAGCCTGGAGGGTTGTAAAGAATGCCTTCGGGATAATGGCCAGCCGGTTCCGCCTGTTCCTGACAACCATCCACATGGCGAAATATAAACTGAACAACATTGTTTTTTGCTGCTGCATACTGCACAATTTTCTGTTTCTTACCTAACCAACCTTGGGCCAAAGGCCGGACTATCAGAAACCCTGACTGGCCTGAACACTGGCCGTACTGGCTTGGCCCCCCAAAGTGCCCGTGATGTACGTGAGAAATACGTGGAGTACTTTATGGGTAGGGGGGGGCATCGCTATGCCAGGCCATCTCTGATTTTTTTTTACCAAAAAAAATAAACACAAAATTTGATCTTTAAAAAACCTGTTTTGTCATTATTGCCTATGTTTCTTTTATCTGTCTCCCTGTTTTCTCTAGTGCACTTGTAGTGCTAAATGCATTTCTCTGTTTTAGTAAGAAACCACAATTGTCACAGTAATCACTCACTTTTAAATGTACAAACTGGTATTGAGCATGGAAATAAGAAGCCACACATTGTTGTTTATATTTTTTGGTTTTATCCCGTGCCCATCTTGTGCGTTTTTTAAATTTTAAGGTAGAAAAATCAAACCTTTTTTATTTTTTATTTTGTTGGCCTAACCAGGCATGGTTTAACCAAGCAAATATCTACAAACAATGGAACTTACAAAGTTCAACCTTAGAAACACATGAGATGGGATGATGTCCCCCCTGAACAAGCCAAAATTTGAAGATGCACACAGTTTGTGGGGCAAATGGGGATTTCTATCCTGATCCCATGCCAAATGTCAACATGTGCTATCTGCCATCATGGGGGATCAATGGATGTGTTTTGGGGGTGCAAACCCTTCCTCTCACCTACTTGAGTAGCGAGGAAGGGGTTGCACCCACAAAGCACAGACATAGATATCCTGTGATGGCAGATAGCACATGTTGACACACTGGGCCCAGATTCACAGAGCGATTACGCCTGCACAACAGGAGATGCGCGTGCGTAAGTCGAAATGTGCGCGTGCGTTTCGATGCACGGCATCCCCAGAACGAGATACGCAAAAAATCTACTTTTTTTTGTCCCGCGTAATTTCGTTAGACTGGCGCATCAGTCCGCGCAAAAGTGCGCTAGACAGACCATTGATTTGCTAGTCAAATATGCTAATGAGGGACTTACGGGGATCCACAAAAGAACGTTGGGGCAGCGCAGGCGACGCAGTGTGGGCAACAGCAAAATGTTCTGTCTAAAATTAGACCATATAAAAGCTGGTCCAAAAAGAGAAAAAAAGTCTACTTGTTAGATAAAGCAACACTGTTAGTGAGGAGCTCAGCAGTCACACGTGTTGCACAACAATCTGTATGCCAACATGCCAGGGGCATCGTCGCGCATAGCTATACTACTGACTTTAGATGAACAAAGAAGGATGAGGGCACGGAGGATGGCACGGAGGATGGCACGGGAGAGGATATACCGCACCCGCATAGACCTGTTTGGCATGAGTGATTCTGAGGTGTTTCGCATCTTCAGATTCACCCCTCATGTCATCCTGGAATTAACCACAACCCTGCAGGAGGACATCACCAGCCGAACACAACGCTCACATGCAGTGCAGCCACTGGTGAAGGTCATGGCAACACTCCATGTCCTTGCCAGTGGCTCTTTTCAAAGAGCAAGTGGAGTGGTGGCTGGGATGTCACAATCCTCCATGAGCAGATGTGTGCACCAGGTTGTCCCTGCAATCCTCAGACGCATGGCCAACCAAATCATCAAACCCACCACTGAGGAGCTGCGACTGAAGGCAATGACAGATTTCTACAGAATTGCCAGATTCCCACGCACTGTGGGGGCCATTGATTGCACACATGTGGCACTCCAGCCCCCCCAGGAGACAGAGCACATGTACCGCAATCGGAAGCATTGGCATTCCATCAACGTACAGGTGATAGTCGATGCCCAAGGCCTCATATGGCACGTCCGTGCCAAACACCCAGGGTCCAGGCATGACAGCTACATATACAATCAATGCCACATCCGAATAGAATTCGATCAGAACGTGTATGGGGACACCTGGCTGGTTGGTGAGTGACATGGGAGTCAGGCATGACTATCCCCTCCCATGATGCACACATCACAAGTGGCACATGCATGACTAACATCCTCCTGTCTTTTCCCTTACAGGTTACTCCGCATATCCACTGGGACCCCATCTCATGACTCCTATCCGGAACCCCCAAACTCCAGGAGAGGAAAGATACAATCAAGCACATGCCCAAACACGAGCAGTGGTGGAGCGCACCTTTGGCCTACTAAAGTCACGTTTCCGATGCCTGGATAAGTCTGGGGGTACCCTCTTGTATTCCCCAAACTTCGTGTGCCAGATCATCGGTGCATGTTGCATGCTGCACAACTTCGCAGTAAGAAAGGGCCTGCAGATTGCCCTACGTGATGACCTGACCCCTGAACCAGACAATCCCCCCCTAACCGAGGCTACCCCGTCTTCTGAGGGAAGAGCAACCAGGAGACAACTCACATTGGGCATCTTTGCACGTTAAATACACACATTAATCATGGCACAATGAGAATGCATGCATGCACACCACTGTGGTCCCTAGCACAGACACATCACATCCACATCAAATTGGATTGGCACCAGTCCACCATGCTGGACTTGTGAGCAGCAACGCCACGCCAAGGCTCCAATTATGTCACTGTACATTCATACACCATTCACACGGACCTGGGGATCACTTCTCCCTGGTCCTGGGGAACCCTACTCCACCAAAATTGAGGGTGACACCCCTTTTCCGGCAGGAATGTCACCCCCACATTCAAACAGCATTCACAACCCGGCTTCTCAGGGGAGACTCATGGGGAGGGGTAAAACCGGGGAAGGAGGAGCAGCCCCTGATCTCTGCCCACCTGGCGGCCTGCCCTCCAAGGCCACGGCTATTCTGTCCAGGGCAGCACCAAGTGTTGCCGTGTTGGCCTGGATAGCCTGGGTAAGGGCCCTCACATCCTGCCCAACGCCTGCTGATGTCGTCTGCAGTTCGTTTAGGCAGGTTGTGAAAGCCCGGGAGTGGGAGTCCAGGTTCCCCAGCGTATCCTTGATGGAGGACAGGCTCTCCTCCATCCGCACCAAGATGACCTGTCCCAGATGGCGGGTCTGGAGGAACTGGTCCCTTCTCAGAGTGGCGGGCAGGAGATCGGCCACCCCCCTGGTGTTCTGGGATGAAATCCTGCCTCCAGCTGATGCTTGTGGCCGGGGAGAAGGGGAGGCCCTTGTGAGGGGAGCCATGTTGGGGGAGGAGGGGGGGGGTCCCCCTTAGGGAGGGCTGCCTGCTGCCAGCCAGAGGGGAAGAGTCCTCAAAAACCAAACGTCCAGTGCCTGACATGGACTCCTCCACCTCCTGTTTCTCCTCCTCCTCATGAACCTCCTCCGCGGAATCTGGCCTTGTTGGGGGGGCCTCATTAGGCTGCTGTCCTGGGGTTGGTGCGGTCAGGCCAGATGGCCCTGCACCCTCCTGCACATCTGTGGATGACACAAAACATTCACAGGTTGGAGGATCCACACACTTGCCACATATTCCCTTTCACCCCCTCCCCCACACATGCTACACACCTGATATTAAAAAAAAAACTTACCTGGCACCACGGGCTCCGGACTTGAGTCAAAGCCAGGCAGGCCCTCAACTTCATGCCGGTGAAAGGTCAGGGCCACCGCACGCTCCTCCGCTGTCAGCCTAATACGGCATGGTGGGCCCCCTCCTGTGCCCCTCGCATGGGCATGAATTCTGGCCAGCTTCTGTTTGACCAGACGCCGGAGGTCATTGATTTTTTTGTCAATCCCAGACCGGGTCCGTGTCTCCCCCTGCCCCGTTGAATTGACCTGCCCAGTGATCATATCCAAAATCTCCCTCCTCCTGGCCGGGGTGGTGTTGGCACTGTCTGGGCCGTGGAGGTAACGCCCATACTCGCTAATGGCCCGGGCAAGAATTTGTTTTTCCCCAACTGTAAAATTGAGCTTTCTCTTTCTCTCTGTCATACTTCCCAAAAAACTCACTCCCAGTCAACAAAATTCACTCACACAAACAAGCACAACCAATCAAGCAAGAACACACACAAAGAGAAAAATACTCAGCAAGAAACAGTCACAAAAAAACAAAACAAAAATACAGCAGGAAAACAAACGAACAGAAATATATCAATCAAACAAACCGTCTCTCAAACACTTATCAAAAAACACTTTCAAAGATCTACTAACAAACACTTGATCACACAGAACACTAATCTGACAACTACAAAACACACCGCAACGAACTACTTTTGCAATGCTAGTGCGTTTGTGTGTGTCTATTTATGCTGTTTGCGTAGTTCACAACGTTGCCCTAGTCCATTTCCAATTTCACCGATTGCGCCGCTCCCGAGTTGTGAGCATGCGCACAGCGGAGCTGACCATGGTCTCCTTCAAGCGCGCATGCGCGAGCCGGCCGGCTCTTCATTTGCATGGGGTCACGGCTCATTTCAATGTAACACGCCCACGTCCTTCCCAATTTGTATTACTCCTCCTTACGCCTCGGGAAAAACGTTACGCATGCGCAATTTCCCGCGCAAAAGCTACGAGAATAGGGGGATTACGCGGCAAAATTGCGCACGTCTAACGTAAAGGTGGTGCGCTACGCTGGTCCAATAATGCGCAGATGTACCTGAATCTGGGCCACTGTGTTTATCTTCAAATTTTGGCTTGTGGAATATCCAATGCAAATTTAAAAATGGTGGGGTGGGGGGATTCAGTCTACTATTCGCCCCAACATGTTAATGATGTTTTTACACCAGCTGAGGTTGGGGTTCCCTCTGTTCTTTCTGTGGTCTGTGATTCCTAGACTCCTCTGAATGATGTCCTCCCAGTCTTCTATCCCCTAAGAAACTGAAACAAAAAGGTATACTCAGCACACAGATATTGGAGGCCAGAAATAGAAAACATTGCTTGGAAGTGGGGTACAATTGTCTGTTTTGGATCAGTCCTAAAATCATCACAAGTTTTTGTTGTATTTCTACAAAGCTGGAATACTGACACTTTTTGACAAAGTGACACCCATGGAGGCTCCCCAAAGTATCCTTTGTGTGAGACCCTAAATAGGTTTTTTCAATGGGGCACACAGGTGCTCCTGGGTACAGATGTGTAACCAGCTGCTTAATATCCTCTCCTTTACATTGAATGAATCAGGTTTTCATTTCACATTCTAGTAAGTTCTAACAAACACATTATCTTGACAACAATGTTTATAAACGTTGTTTTACGACAAATAGGCATGACCACGTGTGGTTTACCTGGCTTGTGAAAAACGTCGGATTTTGAGGAACGATGTTTACTACGAACGTTAAAATACTATACTTTGGCCACTAACCTGAAAGTTGCCATTTTCAAAAGTACAACCAGGCCAACCAAGCACATGGAGAAAAACATACAAGAATCTAAGAAAAAAAATGAGCAATGAACACATGAAAAATATGTACTTTTGTCAATTTTTTTCCTATACTGCTCTGGCTACCGCAATTTAAGGTCAGACCACCTTTTACGGAGCAGCTTCTTGGATCTCCTGACCCGAAATTTATGGTACAGACTCTTCGCCACTTTGTCCATTATTTGGGCCTTCCTCAGATTAGGGGTGTGGTATGGCCCATGATCGCCATCATAATCTTTCCTCCGCAGTATGTCCACCATCTCCTCAAGTGACATATTTGTGGCCTTGTATCCTCTGGGCCTGGATCGTGACGTTCCCACCTCTGGGCTTTCCTAATCAGTACGGGGTATACCACACACATGTGACACCGCCATATTGTCGTTTCCCACTGAGAAGGGGCGTAGAATAGAGGAAAAAGTCCATCATGGACGGGCGAAGAGGGCAACGTTTCACGTATGCGCAGGATATTTAATGAGAACGACGTGACTACGTTGGGTGCGCGGAGTAAGGACGAGCAGAAGTGCCGAACGACTTAAAAAAAGGTAAAAATTAAACTGGGGCCATCAGTGGCCTATATATACTTGAGTCATGATATCAAGGCAGGGCTGACGGTTTGATGTTGATTGGACCCTTGACCAAATGAATCTTGGGGCCCCGCCATGCAATTTTGCTCTCCATCTGCTCGGAGACATATAAAATATATATCTGCGAGACTCCAAAACTGAATATTTGACTGTGTATCAGATCAGGCAATGATTGTGATTGTTGGACAGAGGTTATTAAACAGTGTATCATCTCATCACTGCAGATGGGCATGATAGACACATGAATGATGCCTTGATGAATGCTCTCATTACTTTTGCATATGACTGCCGCTTATTTATTTAGATGTAAACACAGGGTCTGCAGGTAAATCATCATTACACAACAATGGTGCAGAGCTGGGCAGCATTAGTGTCAGCAGTATACACTGTGTTTAAATGTCTAGATTGTGATAAGATTAGGAAAATTTAAGCTGACCTAGTGTTTATATGTCTTTTGTTTGATCTTGTAGAAAATATAGATAAAATTTAGAGAGCCTGAGATGCTGATGAGGTTCATAGACAAATATAGGGAGTTACGCAACCTATGGGAGATCAAGAATAACCTGTATCACAACAGTGTTGCAAGAAAGGCAACAATTAAACACTTTGCCAATTATATGAAGACCTGGATCCCAGAGGCTGATTACATGATAAACAGCAAAATAAATAATCTGAGGAATTCTTATAAGAAACAGTATAAAGAGGTCCACGCTGCGCTGAGATCAGGAGCAGCAGCAGACAAAGTTCATGTGCCCAAGCTGTGGTACTTCAAACACCTCCATTTTCTGGACAATTAAATTGAAGCCGTGGAATCACTTTCCAGTCTTCCCTCCACCCTTCCTTCCACCGTTCCCCCCCACCCCTGCAGAGGGTGCCGAGGAGCAAGCTGAGCTCGAACATATTTCTTGGCCTCAAATTAGTGTTGGTTTTCCAAGATGTTTTTTTAACCAAAATGATTGTGACATTCTAATTGCAACAGTCATGAGCTTAAAAATGTGTGTGATTGATGAAGCAAAAACTAAAACCATGTCCCTTTTTTATACACAAGAAGAGCTCAGCCAGGAGGAGGAGGCTCCAGAATGTGGCAGACAGGAGGAGGCTGGGCCAAGTGTCCTCTCTGATCGCAAAGCGCAGAAATCTCTGGTGCTTTGTGTATATGGGAACATGCAGGTATGCATCCATCCCTGTAGAGGGCTACAGCTGCTACCTGGCAGATCATCTTCAGAGAATGGAGGAGGGTCAACGTCCCCTGTCTAAAAGAACTATTCGCCTCTGTGATTCACAGGGGAAGAAGGGGCAAGCTGACTGAGGCCACACACCTCTGTGACCTGGCCCATCCTTCTCCTCCTCCTCCACCTCCTCCTCTTCCTCCTCCTACTGCCACATTCTCACCACCAGCGCCACAGCCTGCAAGGGGGAATGGAGGGAGCTGTGGAAGGAACGCTGCAGGGAGCCATGGAAGAAAGGCTTCAAGAAGGACCAGAAAGTGATTCCCTGGCTTCATCTGATCTGCCAGAAAACGCAGGTTGTTGTTGGAGTACCACAGCTTGGGGACATCTGCTGCTGCTCCTGATTTCTGTGATTTGGGGACCAGATTGTGATCCCAATTACAGTAACTCCTCAGATATTTATTTTGCTGTTTATCCAATTCATGTTGCCTGTCTTTGGGGTCCAAAGTCTGCATATATTTGGCAGATTGTTCAATTGTTTCCCTTCATCTTTAATTTTTTTGACCAGAATAAATTGAGATTTTATTTAAGTTTAAAAATTTGTGTATGAGTTTTTCTGGTGAATAGCCATAAAACATTTCAGAAATACAATGTGTAATTAACAAAGGACACCAACCTCCTTGAGGGGGACAAAATAGGATTTTTGTACTCACCGTAAAATCCATTTCTCTGAGTTCATGGACGGACACAGCAGCAATTGACCTTAGGGTATTATATCCTTCCTTCCAGGAGAGACTAGGCAGAAAAAAAGCACTGCAAGTGTTAAAAACACTTCTCAGTACAGCTCCTCCCAGGGGGCGGGGCCCCCAGGTATATCCCTCACTCTGCCTCAGTAGCACCAGTTCGTAACAAGCAGTACAAACAAAGGAGGGGAGGGTGCTGTGTCCGTCAATGAACTCAGAGAAATGGATTTTATGGTGAGTACAAAAATCCTATTTTATCTTCCGTTCATGGAAAAACACAGCAGCAATTGACCTTAGGGACGTCCCCAAGCAGTGTCAAAAAAATTTGAGAGGTGTGAAAAAACACAGCAAATTAAGCTTCACCCCAAACAAACCAGAGCTCCTCAACGAAGGAACTTCAACCTTAAACAGCCGCCTGTAAAACCTTGCGGCCAAAGGAGGCATCCGCAGATGCACTCACATCCACCTTGTAAAACTTGAGAAGGTGTGGGTTGATGACCAGATCACTGTATTACACACCTGTAAAACAGGCACTTGATGGCGGAAAGCCCAAAAGGTATCAATTGCCCTGGTTGAATGCGCTGTAACCAGAGAAGGAGGCACCCACCCCTTTAGAGCATAGGCCTGGAGCACGACCTGCCTGCTCCACCTGAAAATGGACTCCGACAGAACCACCAGACCTTTCTTAGGACCAGTCACTGACACGAACAGTGAGTCCGATCTCCGGAACGGAGCCGTAGCAGACAAGTACGCCCGTATGGCTCGCACCACATCCAAGAAAAGTAATGTGGCCTCCTTCGAGTTCTTCGGCTAAGGACATAAGGATAGTAAAACAATGTCCTCAGTATGAAAAAAGCCCTGCAACACAAGGCCGCCAGGTCAAAAAACTCGTCTGACCGAAGGAATGGCTCCTAGGAAGACCACCTTCTGGAACAGAGGAATCTCCCAAATGTCCTCAAACGGAGCCCTTTGAAGCACCGAGAGGACCGAATTCAAGTCCCACAGAGGTAGTGGAGGATGCACATGAGGGGCCACATGCCTGACCCCCTGTACAAACGTACGCACCAGGGAGTGCGTCGCCAGCAGTCACTGAAAATAACCAGCCAAGGCCGAAATCTGACCCATAACCGGACTTAAGGCGAGAGTTTGATCCACTCTCCGCTGTAGGAACAGCAGCATCCTGGACAGCACGCATGTGCGGGGGTGCCCTTCATCTCTGCATACGTAGAGATGCAGGCCTTTCACGTACGATGGCAAATCCTACGTGAAGTAGACTTCCGTGCAAGCAGCATGGTAGAGATCATCGAGCCTGACAGGCCAGGTCCTTCAGCACCTGGCTCTCAACAGCCACGCCGTTAAAGCCAGCGACTGTAAAGCAGGGTGAAAGATCGGACCCTGCGATAGAAGATCTTCTCTCAGGGGTAGACGCCAAGGGACATCTGCCACCAGACGCACCAGGTCCACGTACCAGGAATGGCGCAGTCAATCTGGGGCAATCAGGATCGTTGGAATTCCCCCGGTTTCCACTCTGTGCAGCAGGCGTGGAAGAAGCTTCAGAGGAGGGAAGGCGTAGATTAGGTGATCGTGACCCCATGGAGCCACCAACGTCCGCCCACGGGTCTCTTGACCAGGCCACGAACCGTGACACCTTCCGATTGAGACAGGACGCCAGAAGGTCCACGTCTGGAGTGCCCCATTTTTGGCACAGACTCAGAAACACCTCCGGGTGTAGTGACCACTCTCCTGGGTGTAGTGTTTGGCGACTTAGGTAGCCAATTCTGTACCCCCGGAATGTACACATCCGACAGAGCCGGAACAGACCTTTCGGCCCACCGTAGGATGTGCGCGACTTCTGTCTTTGCAACAGAGCTCCGTGTGCCTCCCTGGTGATTGACGTACGCCACGGCCGTGGTGTTGTCGGACTGGATCCTGACCGGTCGGTCCTGTAGACCCAGGGACCACTTGGCGAGGCACAACCTGATTGCTCGGAGCTTCACCACATTGATTGGAAGGCAGGACTCCTTCTGAGTCCAGCGCCCCTGGGCTGACTGGGTACCCCAGACACTCCCCCAGCTGGAGAGGCTGGCATCCATCGTGACCACTGTCCAATGGCATGGCAGAAACGACTTCCCGGCCCGAAGCACCGGAGACGTTAACCACCACACCAGGGAGGACTTGACCAGTTGTCTCACCTGAATCTGGTAATTCAGAGACGAAGGGAGCTTGTCCCAACTTGGCGAGGCACAACCTGATTGCTCGGAGCTCCAGCACATTGATTGGAAGGCAGGACTCCTCCTGAGTCCGGCGCCCCTGGGCTGACTGGGTAACCCAGACACCCCCCCAGCTGGAGAGGCTGGCATCCGTCATGACCACTGTCCAATGGCACGGCAGAAACTAATTCCCAGCCTGAAGCACCGGAGACGTTGGCCACTACACCAGGGAGGACTTGACCAGTCGACTCACCTGAATCTGGTAATCCAGAGACAAAGGGAGCTTGTCCCAACGTGACAGAATCTCCTTCTGTAACACACGGGTGTGGAATTGGGCATACGGGACTGCCTCGAAAGAGGCCACCATTAGACCCAGAACCCTCACGCAGAATCAAAGCGATGACCACTTCTGGGTCACCAACCGCTGCACCGCAGACTGTAGTGTCTGAAGTTTCTCCGGTGGGAGGAAAACTCTCGCCTCTGAGGAATCTAGGACTAACCCTAAGTATTCCAGTCGCTGAGACGGTACCAACACTGCCGAATTCTAGGAGGGTCTGGCAGGTGATGGACACATCCTCTTCTAACTCTGAGCTTGAGGAAGTTCTCAGGAGAAGGTTGTCCAGGTATCCTACGACAATGATCCCGTGCTGCCTCAGCAGGGCTAGAATCGGGGGGAGCATCTTGGTGAAGACCCTTGGTGCCTAGGCCAGTCCGAGCGGGAGGGCCACAAATTGAAAATGGTCCTCTCTGATCGCAAAGCGCAGAAATCTCTGGTGCTTTGTGTATATGGGAACATGCAGGTATGCATCCATGATGTCCAAGGACGCCATAAAGTCCCCCTGATGGAGCGCCGCCACTACTGAGCGAATTGACTCCATCCTGAATTTTTGCACTTAGACAAAAACAATTGAGGGCCTTGAGGTCCAGGATTGGACGGACCCATTCCTTCTTGGGGACTACAAACAGATTGGAGTAAAACCCCTGAAACCGTTCCACTGAGGGAACCGGCACAATCACTCCCCTGGCCAGTAGATCCTGGACAACCCCTGACAGATCCTTGCAGCGAACCGGAGGAAGTTGGAGGTTGGGAGGAAAAAATCTGTTTGGTGGACAAGAGAAAAACTCTCTTGTACCCTGAGGAAACTACCTCGCAAACCCAACGGTCAGAAAGAAGAGACCTCCACCAAGCCGCAAATTTGCGAAGCCGACCCCCCACCTGAGACACGGGCGGGGCCAACCGTCATGCGGAAGCAGGTTTGTCCCCAGGCTTGTTAGGCTTGTGGTACCAGGTGAGCTTCTGCCCTGCGGCGTGCGCCTTAGCACCTTGAAACCTTTTTTCTGCCACACTTGGAGGGTGAAAAAGAAACCACTTGGGGGTAGTAAAGGAGGGACTTGCTTACAGCGAGGTTCCCTACCCTTCCCAGATTGTGGGAGCAGTGTGCTCTTTACACCTGTGGCATCCTTTCTGATGTCATCCAGGGACGCCCAAAAAAAAAAAAAAAACGTTCACCCTTAACCACTTGGCACTTAAACCCCCTTAAAAACCAGATAAATTTTAATTTTGAGCTTTAATTGGAAGACAATTTGTTGGTATTTGAACATTTATGTATTATTTGAAATTTTTGTTTTTTTTCACACAAATAGATTTCTGTATGGTGGTATTTATTTGATTTTTTTTTTTTTTTAAAAATATAAAGAAAAAAACTTTACTGAAAATTCTTAAAAAAAAATAAAAACTTGTTTCTGTCATATTAGCAGGTTATTTCTCACACACAGCATATGCATACCACAAATTACACCCCAAAACACATTCTGCTATTCCTATGGCGATACCCCATGTGTGAGACTTTTACACAGCGTGGCCACATACAGAGGCCCAACATGCAGGGAGCGCCATCAGGTGTTCTGGAACACCCAGGCCAATTCTGAAATTCCTCTCCTACATGTAAAAATCATCATTTATTTGCTAGAAAATTACATAGAACCCCCAAAATTTATATTTTAGGCTTTTTTTAAAGAATACCAATGGCGGCAGTTACAACTTTTTATCTCGCATGGAATTTTCGCAGAAATTTTTTGAACGCGTGTTTTTAAAAAAAACAGTTTTGTGCTTAAAAAAAAAAAAACAGTAAAGTTAGCCCAATATGTTTTCATATTGTGAAAGATGAAGTTACGCTGAGTAAACAGATACCCAAAATGTCACCCTTCGAAATTGCACGCGCTCGTGGTATGGCGCCAAACTTCGCTACTTAAAAATCCCCATAGGCGATGCTTTAATTACTTTTACTGGTTACATGATTTTAGTTACGGAGGAGGTCTAGGGCCAAAATTATTGCTTTCGCTCTAACGTTCGCAGAGATACCTCACATGTGTAGGTTGAACACCGTTTTCATATGTGGGCGGGACTTACGTATGCGTTCGCTTCTGCATGCGAGCACACGGGGACAGGGGTGCTTTAAAAAAAAAAAAAATTATTGTTCATTTTACTTTATTTACTTGATTTTGACACTTTTTTTCCCCAAAAATACATTTTTTATCACTTTTATTCCTATTATAAGGAATGTAAACATCCCTTGTAATAGGAATATAGCATGACAGGTCCTCTTTACAGTGAGACGTGGGGTCAATAATTCAGGCCAGCATACGGGCCTTGTTAGTTATGGTCGAAGCCCTATATCCGATACGGATATGAACAAGATCGATAGACTTACCACATGAAAGAGACCTGAAGTGTAGCCTGATCTGATGGACGGTATGCCAAGATAAGGGGGCAAAAACATTCAGGTAGGGGGTGTAGTTTTATTGGTTTTAGCTTTATTCATTGAGCAAGTTTGGTGAACACTTGTGCCATTTCCACCTGAGGATTCGGGGATGTGCTGAGCGAAGCAGGCAGACTTCCACCTGTCAAGTCTCTTAATTGTCATGATCTGGGATCCCACACTGGGATGTGGCCGAGGCCGCTCCAATACGATAAGAGCGACTGGAGCACTGACTGGGGTTGAGGTGTAGGTAGCGTGGAAGAGTGAGTGAGTGAGCGAGCAAGTGTGAAGGTGCCAGGACCCAAATTGACCTAACTGCCCCCCCCGTTGATCCAGAGGAAGGCGAAAACCCCAGCCGAGCATAGGCCAATTGCTACAGCAGGGGAGAAAATTCCTTCCTGACCCCCCGAGAGGCGATCGGGTGAACCCTGGATCAACTTCCTATGGTTTTTTGTGCCCGATGAATTCTGACATGTTTGACGAACTGGCAGGCACTCAAGGATTAGGGGATAATGCTGCGTACACACGATCACTTTATGTGATGAAAAAAAACTACGTTTTTTAAATTTTTCATTGACCGGTGGTGGGGAAAACGGGGTTGTGGTATGTTTAAAAACGACAAAAAAAAATTTGAAGCATGCTTCAATTTTTTGTGTCGTTTTTCAAAACGTCGTTTTTTGTTTCACAAAAAAATCACTGTGTATACCAAAAAACGTAGTTTATAACAACGTTTTTCAACCCGTGCTTGCCCAGAAGCTAGTTATGAAGTGAGCTTCAATGGAAAAGAGTGGTGAACATAACCTCGCTTTGCTAGAGCATTGTGAAAAAACGATGGTGTGTAGTCAACATCGTCTTTGAAAATTGAAGTTTCAAAAACGTCGTTTTTTACTTCACAGAAAAACGTAGTTTTTTTTTCATCACATAAAGTGATCGTGTGTACACGGCATAAGAGTTTGACTGTTCAGGTGGAGTGACAGAAGATGATCGAGTATGGTTACTGCACACCGGACATTGTTTGCTTTAGAGTTGGATATCTACCCCAGTGCCTGATCGCTGGGTTGTGGATAGTGCCAGGTGAAGAATGAAGTGGTTGTGGTAGCGAGCCAAGTGAGGTCTATGTAGAACTTGGCCGGCGGGGTAGCTGCGGGTGAACTCGCTAGGCCGCAAGAACCCGTGGTAGGCCGAGTAGATGGTTGCTTGAATGACCAGGCTGGGGAGAAAGTCAAATGGGGAACTAGCTAAGATAGTGGACATTAACTGGTGCTGTGGGGATAGTTGTATGGGCCTGCGTAGGAAGGACATAACTTAGACTTGCCTTTATAATAATGTCGGCCGTGGCCTGGTTGTGGTGAAGGCCACGGTTCGTGTGTCCAGATATGACCCAGATGCATGCGAGCATAGCAGGAATTTTCGAATTGTGAGAAAGGGAGGAAGTCTGGGTAAACCCTGGTATCTGGAGAGTGGTCTGGTAGCCATGGTGCAAAAATTAAGTGGCAAAATTGCAGCGAAGCCTGGTGGAATGCGGTAGTGTCACTACCCACTGTTTTTCACAAGGAACTCCTCCATATTGACAGGTCCGCTATGCAGCGGTGTCTAAGTTAAGGATCTGATCGGAGTCCTGTGTCTGATGGGAGACCAGACAGGAGGCATGATCACAAGATCGACCCTGGGGAATGACAACCTAACTGAGATTAAGCATCCTGGGAGAGATTTGAAGCAGCTTCTTAGTACACCCTTGTGGGGTGAAGTCTTGGAGCACTGACCTGATGCGGGTCGACTTGAAGGAACAATAGGCGTAGTGAAAGCTAGTTTGCGTGTGAGCGCGAGAAAAATAGAGGAGCAGCCAAGTGCTACTGGAGTGAGTGACCGATGAGAGCCACAATTGCAATTAACCACTTAAGACCGCACCAAAAGGCAGGTTGGGATGAATTGCGGTTTCTTGACCCTTGTTTCGCGATTCTGCACTTTGTGCGTTTTAACTGACAATTGCGGATCGTGTGGTGGCTCCGTTAAATTGGGTCCTTTTTTTTTTTCCCCACAAATTTTGGTGGTTTGGTATTTGATCACCCATGGTTTTTATTTTTTTGCTTTATTTTGCGCTAAAATACAGCGACAAATTTTAAAAAAATGCAATATATTTTTACTTTTTGCTATAATAAATATCCTCCAAAAATATATAAAAAAAAACATTTATTTTTCTCAGTTTAGGCCGATACGTATTCTTCTACGTATTTTTGGTAAAAAAAATCGCAATAAGCGTTTATCGGTTGGTTTTCGCAAAATTTATAGCGTTTACAAAATAAGGGATAGTTTAGCATTTTTATAAAAAAAAATATTTTTTACAACTAATAGCGGCGATCAGCGATTTTTTTTATGACTGGACTGCGGCGGATACACTTCGGACAATTTTGGACACATTTTTGGGACAATTGTCTTTTTCAAAAAAAATGAGCATTTAAATTGCATTGTTTACTGTGGAAATGACAGTTGCAGTTTGGGAGTTAACCACAGGTGGCGCTGTAACTTTCGATGTGACTGTGTGTGTGTTTACAACTGTAGGGGGGTGTGGCTGAAGGTGTGACGTCATCGATCGCGTCCCCCTATTACAGGGATGACGCGATCGATGCTACGGCCACAGAGAAGCACGGGCAAAGCGTGTGTTTACACACGGCTCTCCCCGTTCTTCCGCTCCAGGGACGGATCGCCGCACTGCAGCGGCGATCGGGTCCGCGAATCCCGCGGTCCCGGTCCTGGAGCTTCGGACCGGGTCACAGGAGCGCGCCGCGGGCGCGCGCCCGTGACCCACGGCTGGGTACTAAAATCAACGTATATATAAGTTGATGTGCCCAGCCGTGCCATTCTGCCGACGTAAATGTGCAGTAGGCGGTCCTTAAGTGGTTAAGCAGCTTTATTAGAAAGGTGAAAACAACGTTTAGCGGAAATTTGGAGTATGTAGGAATGACCGTGCGCAACACTGTAAATACAGATGGAGTGAGATGCAAATGTTTATGCTTGACAACAGACATAAGGTCCGGGATCTGAATCGTAAGTACCACTGTATTCGTATCGCCGATGTGAATAGTTCGAGGTGTGAGCATCAGGGGGGGTTGTTTTGTGAAGGATCTGAAATGTTGGGCCGGTGCTGCGACTGAACTCGGGTCGGTTGGTGAAGTTTGTATTTTGCGAGGATCCGAATCCTTGTGCCGATGATGTGATTGGATTCGGATCGGCTGTGGATGTAAGGTGACGGGGGGGGGGGGCTTGTGTGCCGGATCCGAGTCATTGCACCGATGATATGACTAGACTCGGATCGGCTGATGGTGTTAATGGTTGAAGGGGTTTGTGGTTACTTAGGATCCGAATCATAGGGCCGACGTTGTGACTAGATTCAGATCGGCTGTTAGTGAGTGCTTGGGTTTTTTTTTGGGATATGTTGAGACGAATCGGTGCATGAGGATGCGACCGGATTAGAATCGGAACATGATTCATGACAGTGAAATGTTTTGCCATGACAGAGGACTCCGGACTCTGGATCATGTACTGAAATGAGGCCAAACAACTGGGGCACACCGGGACGAATCGTGCATCACGGATGTGACTAGATTCAAATCAGAGTGCGGTATGTGACAGTTTAATGAAATTATTGCTATGACGGAGGCGCGGGCCGTGGTTGCGACTGAGAATGAACCAGACTCTGGCACATGTACTGAAATGAGGCCGAAAAGCAACTTGTGGCACGCCAAGACGAATTGGTGCATGAGGATGCGATTGGAGCACGTGAGAGTGTGCGTGGTTTCAATTTGGATGCTTTTCGGTGAAATTGGGTGACAGAAATTCCCATGACAGAGGCACGAATCGCTGCGCAGCGGATGCGACTGACAGCGAGCAACTCTGGAGCATGTACTGAAATAAGGCCAACAACAGCTAGGGCACGCTTGAGATAAACCTGCACATGAGAATGTGTGTGGATTCAAATCAGATGCGTGACAGTAAAATGAGTGACAGAAATTCCCATGACAGAGGCACGAATCGCTGCACCGCGGATACGACTGACAAGGAGCAACTCTTAAGCATGTACTGAAATGAGGCTGAAAAACAACTGGGGCACGCTGGGATGAATTGGTGCATGAGGATGCCACTGGAGCATGTGAGAACGCGTGTGGTCCCAAATCAGATGCGTTTCAGCAAAATGAGTGACAGAAATTCCCATGACAAAGGCACGAATCGCTGTGCTGCGGATGCGACTGACAACGAGCAACTCTGGAGCATGTACTGAAATAAGGCCAACAACTAGGGCACGCTTGAGATAAACCTGCACATGAGAATGCGTGTGGATTCAAATCAGATGCGTGACAGTGAAATGAGTGACAGAAATTTCCCATGACAGAAGTGAAAGTTGGTGCACTGCGGGTGCAACTCACAATGAGCAAACTCTGGAGCATGTAATGAAATGAGGCCAACAAACAACTGGGGCTTGCCGGGACGAATCGGTGCATCGGATGTGACTTGGAATTGAATTAGATTGAAGGGTAAGTGAAACGAACGACTGAAATGTTTGCCATAACAGTGGCGCTAACAGGTGTGCTGCAATTTGCGACTGATAATGGACCTGACTGTGGAGTGTGAGATGCATGAGCCAGAATGACTAGCACGAGTTGACATGAATCAGTGTATCGCAGACATGACTGCATTCGAATTGGAGTGAGGGGAAAACAAAATGTGACAAATTAAATTACTGTCAGCCTAGGTTCACATTGGAGCAATCTGTAATACGATTTGAGAGACCAAATCGCTCGCATGACAAGTCGCAGCCTATTGGAGGCAATGGCACTGTTCCAATCGGTGTGACACATATTTTGGGGCACCGCACTGATTTGCAAAAGTAGTTCCTGCATTACTTACGCTGTTATCCGGTGCGACTTCAATAGTCATCTGAGCATGAAGCCACACAGATGTCTCTCACGTAGCACCTGAAATCGCTCTGACCTTGCTACTTGCTATTTCAAGTGAAGTAGTGCGATTTCAAAGTAGCATCAATGTGAACCAGGGCTCAGTGAACGAGATGGAAAGAAAAAAAAAATAGCAGGGATGAACCGGCGAGTCGCTGATGTGACTAAATTCGACCGGTGTTTAATGTAAAGTAAAATAACTGGAATGATAGACAGTGCATTTCTAAGTGACATGGGCCTACTACGTGGCATGTGCTCATGAATTGCACGATAAGACCGTGGTCTTGCACAAGGTTCAAATAAGGCTGCATATGGAGACTTGACGAATGACTCTCAAGTTCCACACTGGGGTTTTGAGGGCACGGGTTATCTGGCAAAACGGTGAGGTGAGCTGGGAAGAGTCAGCCCAGTGATGTGTGGTATCGCTCACAGGAAACCAACAATGACCACTGATGAGTGGGCTGGTTAAATACCCCCGGGCTCCTCCCATAAATTCAGGCCAGCATACTGGCCTTGTTACTTGTTCCTGGTGGAAGGCAGGACTCTCCCTAAAGTTGGGTACACTCGGAAAATCAGAAGAGAAATTCTGTACAAATCACTATTTTCGTATAGTGTGTACACAAATTTCGACATATGATTCAGATTTTCCTTGGTTGGAGAGAGGAAAAAGACCTGAAGGCCACAGATCCCCCAACATCTGGGTAGGCCCCGATAACCTGCATCCTCAGTCTCTTTGTAGAAATAAAATACAATAAAAAAACGTGCAGGCATGAGCTCATGAAAAAATTGTGAAAAATAAAAAAGTGCTATGTAAAATTCACACAGCTGGTCTTTTGGGTCAGTATTAAGCTGGGGTACATACTATAAGAAAATCGTAAAAAAAAAAATCAATATGAGACACGAAGTATAATTTCCCTATGGTATGCACAACTTTCAATGTCCGATTCAGACTTTTCAAACAAAAATTTCCAGAAGGACAAACTCCAAAAAAAATGTTGTCCATGAACAGAATGAATGACTTTTATTTAACCACTGCCGACCTGCCGCCATAAAACAGTTTTACGGCGGCAGGTCGGCTCTCCTGCGCGAGATCACGTAGATCAACGTCGCGTGCGTGAACTGCCGTTCCCGACGATCAGATTTGTTTTAGAACTGATCAATCACCAGGCCCAGGCCAAAGAAATCTGGCCTGGACCTGGTGATCACTCCTGGCCAATGGTTGTCTTCCCCTGTCTCTAATGCCGCATACACACGGTCGTTTTTTGTGATGAAATAAAACAACGTTTTAAAAAACGTCATTTAAAATGATCATGTGTGGGCAAAACGTTGTTTTATGTCTTCTGAAAAACGACCAAAAAAAAATTCGAACATGCTTCAATTTTTTATGTCGTTTTTCAGAATGTCGTTTTTTGTGTCATAAAAAATTATCGTGTGTGGGCAAAACGATGTTTGTATACCCGCGCATGCTCAGAAGCAAGTTATGAGACGGGAGATTCAATGGAACAGAGTGCCGTCGAACGTGGTGTACGTAACCACGCTTTGCAAGAGCATTTTCAGAAAACGATGGTGTGTAGGCAACGTCGTTTTTTAAAATGAAGTTTGAAAAACGTTGTTTTGTTTCGCGAGATAAAACGACTTTTTTTACATCACAAAAAGTGATCGTGTGTACGCGGCATTAGTGTAAACATTGACAGGGGAAGTGATGTTCTCTCCCTCGTGTCTGTCTTTTAGTTCCAGACCGAGAGGAGAGAACATCTAAAACGTGAGTTGCACAACACTACACTGACACCAGGTCACATAGGCACACAATTTACCCCCCGATCACTCCCCAATTAACCCCTTCACTGCCTGTCACCCAGTACAGCTATCAGATTTTTTTTTTGATCGCTGTACTAGTGTCAATAGTGACTAAAATAATTGTTAGCGTAATTAATCTTAGGCCCTAATAGGTCTAGGGACCCCCCCAATAAAGGTTTAACCCCTTGGTTACCCCCTGTCACCAGTGATCACAGTAAAAGTGTCACGGGTGATGCAGTTTAGCTAGTTTATTTTTTATAGTGTCAAGGCACCCGCCATATTTTTCCCAATAAAGTTTTAACCCCCTGATCGTCCGGCGGGTGATCAAAGTTTGGTTTTAGCGCCAGATAGGGTCTGCGTCACCCCAGGCAGCGTCAAGTTAGTGCCAGTAGCGCTAACACCCAGGCACACACCATACGCCTCCCTTAGTGGTATAGTATCTATAGGAATCGATACCTGATCTGATCAGATCTATACTAGCGTCCTCTGCAGTTAAGGGTTCCCAAAAACGCATTGTTAGCGGGATCAGCCCAGATACCTGCTAGCACCTGCGTTTAGCCCCTTCGCCCAGCCCAGCCCACCCAAGTGCAGTATCGATCAATCGATCACTGTCACAAAATACAAAAACACATAACTGCAGCGTTCGCAGAGTCAGGCCTGATCTCTGCGATCGCTAACAGTTTTTTGGTAGCGTTTGACTTAGACCCTGTACACACGAGGAGATATATTCGATGAAAACGGTCCGACGGACCGTTTTCATCGGACATGTCTCCTGGGAGATTTTGGTTTGATCTGTGTACACACGATCAAACCAAAATCCCCGCGGACAGACAGCGCGGTGACGTGGCGGTGACGTTGACGCCGCCACGTCACCAAACCAGGAAGTAAAATACTTCCACGCATGCGTCAAATCCATTCGACGCATGCGGGAGATTTCGGTCCACTGGCTAGGCGTACTAACCAGCGGACATATCCGACAGATGGCTTTCCAGCAGACAAGTTTTAAAGCATGCTTTAAAACTTTTGTCTGCTGGAAACCTGTCTGCTAGCCCGTACACACGATCGAATCTGTCCGCTGAAACTGTTCTGCGGACCAGTTTCAGCAGATATATTCCATCGTGTGTACGCGGCCTTAGTCACTGACAGGTCAGGTGCTTTTTTACCTGTGAATCTTACTACTGTAGCCCTAAACTTAGAGCCCAAAATGGCAAATCGAAGGTACACTAGTAAAGAGGCCTACACGTTTCTGAGCGTGACAGATAGTGAGGAGGAGGTCACGCATCTGTCAGATTCTGTCTCAGAATACGATCCTGTAGAGGACAGCGGCTCCCTGACAGATAGCTCTGACGACGGATTTGTGGTCCCTGCTAAGGTAAGGCGTACCAGGCCCCGATCTTCTGCTGTCACTGGGGTGCAAGAACCGCAGGGCTCTCGTATGGATCAGAGAAGTACTAGCGCCGCTATTCCTTCTGGTGAACTGGCAAGCACCAGTGGCCTAGTACATCCTGGTTGTTCAGACAGCACTGCAGTATCATGTGGTGACGTGGCGAGTCCCATAATTGCAGTTCAAGCTGGCGAGGTGTCAAGCAAATTTGTATGCTGGTCAATACATCGCCACTAATCCCCATTTGTCTCTTGCCAGAGATTGGAAATCAATTACGCTTTCCGAATTTAAAACCTTCCTGGGCCTATCCCTCCTCATGGGCATTACTAAAAACAGTGAACTGCAGTTATATTGGTCCACGCACCCAATTCACTATATGCCTATTTTCTCTGCCTCAATGACCAGGACACGATACGAGCAGATCTTGCGGTTCATGCATTTCAGTGACAATGAACTCTGTCGTCCTCGGGGAGACCGTGGATACGATCGGCTCTACAAAATTCGGCACCTCGTAAACCACTTCAACAAACGTATTGCAGCCTTGTATAATCCCCATCAAGTTGTCTGCGTTGATGAGTCCCTGATTAAGTTTTCTGGCCGCTTGTCTATTAAACAGTACCTTCCCAGCAAGCGTGCCAGATACGGGGTCAAGATGTATAAGCTCTGTGACAGGGCAACAGGCTATACATCTAGCTTTATGGTTTACGAGGGAAAAGATAGCCACGTAGAGCCGGAGAACTGCCCAGATAACATAGGGAGCGCTGGTAAGATAGTGTTGGAATTGGTGTCACCCTTATTCGGAAAGGGGTACCACTTGTACGCAGCGGCGGTCCGTCCATAGAGGGCACCGCCCCCTCTGGCTCCGCACCACCACTGAAAATAACATACATTCATGCCATGCATGAATGTATGTTATTGTTGCCAGCTGCTGCTGGTCTATTCAGGTGGCCGGACATTGAGCGCCGACCACCTGAATAACGGCAGCTGGTAGGCTTTCCGAGTACAGCCCTCGTCTCCCAGATGCTTTATCCAGGGAACGTACAGGGTGCTTTCCTTGGATAGAACTGATGGCCGTCTCAGCCAATCAGGTTCGCCGATTCTGGTTATCGGTAACCTGTCTGGCTGAAGCGTCACCAAGGTGGGAGAAGACATCGAGGGACGTGGAAGTATTAAGGTAAGTGCATTTTACAGGGCACATAGGCAACAATGGGCACAGAGGCCACAAAGGGCACAGTGGCATCAATGAGCACAGTGGCGACAAAGGGCACAGTGGTGACAATGGGCACAGTGGCAACAACTAAAGGGTACAGTGACATGCACAGTGGCAACAATGGGGACAGTGGCCACAATTAAAGGGCACAGTGGTGACAATTGGCACAGTGGCGACAGTTGAGGGGCGCAGTGGTGACAATTGGCACAGTGGTAACAATTGAGGGGCACAGAGGCTGCGTTTGATGGCATGGCACAGTGACTGCGTTTGATGGCATGGCACAGTGACTGCGTTTGGTGGCATGGCACAGTGACTGCATTTGATGGCATGGCACAGCAACTGCGTTTGATGGCATAGCACAGCGGCTGCATTTGATGGCATGGCACAGCGACTGCGTTTGATGGCATGGCACAGCGACTGCATTTGATGGCATGGCACAGTGACATGCCAGTGGTGATAATTGACGGCACAGTGGCTGCGTTTGATGGCATGGCACAGTGGTGACAATTGATGCCACAGTGGCTGGGTTTGATGGCATGGCACAGTGACTGCATTTGATGGCATGGCACAGTGGTGACAATTGATGGCACAGTGGCTGTGTTTGATGGGCACAGTGAGGCTGCAATTTTTTTCTTTTGTTCGTTTGCGCCCTCCCAAAAATGTTGAGCACCAGCCGCCACTGCTTGTACGTGGAGAATTATTACACAAGTGTGCTACTTTTTAGTCACCTTTTTGATTGTGGAATTGGCGCATGTGGCACCGTGCAACCTAATCGCCGGGGCTTCCCCCAACGGCTTGTAAAATCCTGTCTTAGTCGGGGGTAGAGAGCCTGCTTACAGTGTAGTAATTTGTTGCAGTGAAGTGGAGGGATTCACGGAATGTTTTCGTTCTGTCCTCACTTCACGCAGACACGGCAGTCCAAATTCCTACGATGACTGGTGTTGTGGAGAAACCCCTCTGTATCCACGAGTACAACCTTAACATGGGAGAGGTGAACCTCAATGACCAGTTGTTGGCGCCGTACCTAATTGCCCGTAAGGCCAGACGCTGGTACAAAAAGTGTCTGTTTATTTGTTTCAATTGGCTTTGCTGAACGCTCATGTGCTATACAGAGCTTCAGGATGGACTGGATCCTTCCTAGAATTCCAAGAAGAGATCATCGCAGCCTTGTTTCCAGAAGGTGCTGTGCCCCACCTTCCCAACGCAAATGCAGTGAGCCGGCTGTATGAGAGGCATTTTCCTTTTGTCCTTCCTGGTACCCCAACCCAAAGAAACCCCCAAAGAAGATGTCATGTCTGCAGCAAACGTGGATTTAGGCGTGACACACACTTTTATTGTCCCTCCTGTCCTGACAAACTTGGTGTCTGCATTAGTCAATGTTACAAACGCTACCACAGACTAGTTGAGTTTTAGCGTAGGGTACAGCACCACACAGTCCTAGGCACACTAACACAGGGTCTCGGAAGATGTGATGGCCATCACATTTTGAGAGACCATAATCTGCAACGTTCAATTTACAGTTTTTATAAAAAAGAAAAAAGTTGAAATAGTTGTGGTTGTATTTTTCTCCTCTCTCTTTATTGTTCTCTCTTATGTTCACTCTCTACTGTCCACTCACTATTGTTCTATATCTATTGTTCTCTCTATTTTTACTATGTTTTATTGTATTTGCTTTGCAGGTATGGTATGCTATACTGTAATGTTTGTTTTATTGTTAACCATCATTTGCTTAGCAGGTACGCCATTCAGTTGCAGTGCGGATTTATTTAGCGTGACAGCAACAGCGTTTGCTCCCACGATACATAAAGCCGCGACTCCAACGCTGTAGGAGGTGATTTCACCACCACAGTTAAAAAAAGAGCATATATGCCGAAGCATGGGGGCAATAGGGGCGGAGGAGCGATTTTGCTCCTAATGCCGTGTACATACGGTCAAAATTCCGACGGAGGCTTGCCCGCGGAAAAGTTTGACCGTGTGTACGCGGCATACATTTTTATGCCGTGTACATATGGTCGAAATTCCGACGGAGGCTTGCCCGAGGAAAAGTTTGACAGCGTGTATGCGGCATAACTTTTTTTGCGGGAGGATGCCCCCATGCTTCGGCATATATATTTTTTAGGCACAGGTTGCGTTAAAAAATGTTTTATTTTTTACTGGTTTTTTTTTGGTATTTGCTTTAGGTATAGTAAGGTCTTACTGTTAAAATGTAATGTTACTTTGTTTTAAAGTTAACCATCATTTGCTTAGCAGGTACGCCATTCAGTTGCAGCGCGGATTTATTTAGCATGACAGCAACAGTGTTTGCTCCCACGATACATAAAGCCGCAATGCCAACGCTGTAGGAGGCGATTTCACTACCACAGTTAAAAAAAGAGCATATATGCCGAAGCATGGGGGTATTAGGGGCAGAGGAGCGATTTTGCTCCTAATGCCACGTACATACGGTCGAAATTCCGACGGAAGCTTGCCCATGGAAAAGTTTGACCGTGTGTATGCGCCATTAGAAGTGGGTGGATGAAGAGAGGTATTCTAATGGTGGGCATACCCACCGATCAATCTCTTTTTTTCGTTCAGCCAACAGGCTGCATGAAAAAAAAGATTACAATACATGTCCAACAAGAACCATCAAAGTATGTTGCTGGACTTTAAATGGTTATACCAGAATGATGCCTGTGGGTTTAGGTATCATCTTGATATCATTCCTTTCATGTAAAAGCAATCCTAGCTGCTAATTAGCCTCTAGACTGCTTTTACAAGCAGTGGGGGGGAATGACTATTGAGAAAGTGGGAAAACATTTCATCACACCGATCTTGGTGTGGTCAGATGCTTTGAGGGCAGAGGAGAGATCTAGGGTCTAATAGACCCCAATTTTTTCAAAAAAGAGTACCTATCACTAACGATTGCTATCATAGGGGATATTTACATGCCCTAAGATAACAATAACAATTATAAAAAAATAAAAAAAGGTAGGAACAGTTTAAAATAAAATTAAAAAAGCAAAATAAATAATAATCAAAAATAAAAAAAAACACCCCTGTCCCCCCCTGCTCTCGCGCAAAGGCAAACGTAAATGTCAGTCTGGTGTCATATGTAAACAGCAATTGTACCATGCATGTGAGGTATCACCGCGAAGGTCAGATCGAGGGCAGTAATTTTAGCAGTAGACCTCCTCTGTAAATCTAATGTGGTAACCTGTAGAGGTTTTTAAAAATGTATGTAGTTTGTCGCCACTGCACATTTGTGTGCAATTTTAAAGCATGTCGTGTTTGGTATCTATGTACTCGGCCTAAGATCATCTTTTTAATTTCATCAAATATTTAGGCAATATAGTATGTTTTAGTGCATTAAAATGAAAAAAATATGTATTTTTGCCCAAAAAAAGTGTTTGAAAAATCGCTGCGCAAATACTGTGTGGAAAAAATAGATGCAACACCCACCATTTTAATATGTAGGGCCTTTGCTTTAAAATAATATATAACGTTTGGGGGTTCAACGCAATTTTCTTGCAAAAAAATAAAAAATTTCTTCATGTAAACAAAAAGTGTCAGAAAGGGCTTTGTCTTCAAGTGGTTAGAAGAGTGGGTGATGTGTGATATAAGCTTCTAAATGTTGTGCATTAAATGCCAGGACAGTTCAAAACCCCCCCAAATGACCCCATTTTGGAAAGTAAACACCCCAAGCTATTTGCTGAGAGGCATTTTGAGTCCATGTAATATATTTAATATTTTGACACAAGTTGCGGGAAAGAGAATTTTTTTTTTGCACAAAGTTGTCACTAAATCATATGGGCTAGATTCAGGATGGAGAGCGTATCTTTGTGCGGGCGTAGCGTATCTCAGATACGCTACGCCGCCGTAAATTAGAGAGGCAAGTGCTGTAAGAGGCATGGAGGAGCTCAGCTATGAGGAAAGATTAGAAAAACTGAATTTATTCACTCTTGAGAAGAGGAGAATAAGGGGGGATATGATCAACATGTACAAATATATAAGAGGTCCATATAGTGAACTTGCTGTTGAGTTATTCACTTTAAGGTCAACACTGAGGACAAGGGGGCACTCTTTACGTCTGGAGGAAAAGAGATTTCACCTCCAAATACGGAAAGGTTTCTTCACAGTAAGAGCTGTGAAAATGTGGAACAGACTCCCTCCAGAGGTGGTTCTGGCCAGCTCAGTAGATTGCTTTAAGAAGGGCCTGGATTCTTTCCTAAATACACATAATATAACTGAGTACTAAGTTCTGTAGGTAAAGTTGATCCGGGGTAAATCCGATTGCCTCTTGGGGGATCAGGAATGAATTTTTTCCCCTCCGGTAGCAAATTGGATCATGCTCTGCTGGGGTTTTTTGCCTTCCTCTGGATCAGCTGTGGGTATGGAGTTGGGTGTATGGGATGTACTGTGTTTTATTTTGTTTGTCTATTTTTTTTTTTATTGGTTGAACTGGATGGACTTGTGTCTTTTTTCAACCTGACTAACTATGTAACTATGTATTCGCCAAGCTAAGTTACGGCGGCGTAGCGTAAATGGGCCGGCGTAAGCCCGCCGAATTCAAATGTGTTTGATGTGGGCGTATTTTATTCAAATTAAGTGTGACCCCACATAATTGACGTTTTTTTACTAACGGCACATGCGCCGTCCGTGGACGTATCCCAGTGCACATGCTCCAAATGACGCCGCTATGACTCATTGGTTTAGATGTGAACGTAATTTACATCCAGCCCCATTCACGGACGAGTTACGCAAACGACATTTTTAAATTCGACGCGGTCCCGACGTCCATACTTAACATTGCCTGCGCCATCTTTTTGTTGGAATATCTTTACGCCTGAAAACGCCTTACGTAAACGGCGTATCTGTACTGCGACAGCCGGGCCTACGTTCGTGAATCAGCGTATCTAGCTAATTTACATATTCAACGCGTAAATCGACGGAAGCGCCACCTAGCGGCCAGCGTAAATATGCAACTAAGATACGACGGCATAAGAGACTTACGCTGCTCGTATCTTAGCTCAATCCCGGCGTATCTGATTCTTTGAATCAGGTGCCGGGATACGACGGCGGACATTCAGACTTACGACGGCGTATCTGTAGATACGCTGTCGTAAGTCTACCTGAATCTGGCCCTTGATTGCTCAAACATGCCATGGGCATATGTGGAATTACACCCCATAATACATTCTGTTACTTCTCCTGAGTACGGGGATACCACATGTGTGAGACTTTTTGGGAGCCTAGCCGCGTACGGGAGCCCAAAAACCAAGCACCGCCTTCAGGCTTTCTATGGGTGTACATTTTTGATTTCACTCCTTACTGCCTATCACAGTTTCGGAGGCCATGGAATGCCCAGATGGCGCAAACCCCCCCAAAATGACTCCATTTTGAAAGTAGACACCCCAATCTATTTGCTGAGAAGTATGGTGAGTATTTTGCAGATCTTGCTTTTTGTCACAAAGACTTGAAAATTGAAAAAAGGAAAAAAAAAAATCTCTTTCTTAATTTTCAGAAATAAATGACCACTGTAAAATACTCACCATGCCTCTCAGCAAATAGCTTGCAAAATTGAGTCATTTGGGGGGGGTTTTGGAGAGGCGAGTACCGATCAAAAGAATTTTGATCCAAAAAAAAAATTAACGATTAATCAAGGAATTAATAGTTAAAGAAGAGTTCCACCCTAAAAAATTACTTTTGTTTAATCCCCTCCCCCTTACATGCCACATTTGGCATGTAATTTTTTTTGGGGGGGAGTGGGGGCTTCAGTAGGAGTGGGACTTCCTGTCCCACTTCCTGCTTCCGCCGAGGGGCTGGTTAGGCGATTAAGCCTTAATCGCCTACACCAGCCCCTCCCTGTAGGCGATCACATGGGACACATGACAGGTCCCATGCGATCGCCTCTCCAATCAGCGGCGAGCCGCGCGCGCATGCGCAGTGCGGCTCGCGCATGCGCAGTGGGTGCCCGGCCGTGAAGCCGAAGGCTGTCACGGCTGGGTGCCCACAGTCGGGATGTAGACGCCGGCTGGGGAGGGGGGGGAGAGGAGCGGAGCCCCGGTCGGCGCGTCACTGGAACGCAGGAGCAGGTAAGTGAGTGTTTATTAAAAGCCAGCAGCTACACTTTTTGTAGCTGCTGACTTTTAATAAACACAATTTTGGGCTGGAACACCCCTTTAATTTCCACAGCCCTACTTTTTTCTTGCCATTTATGGTTTCTGATCATGTGCAGTCTTTCATATTTGATTTTTCTTATACGTAAGCCATACGACAACCATACACATTAAACAAGAATCGTTAGTTCTGTACAAGAACATTTTTGTACACACTATACAAAAATCAAATGATCATGCATTTTTCTTCCCATTTTCTCATAGTTTGTATCCAGCATAATACCGACCCCAAAAAACAATTGTGTTAATTTTACTATTTTTTCATGGGCACTTCATTGCTCGTGTTTTTCCTTGTTCCTTGTTTTTTTTATTTCTACACAGAGACTACGGGTTCAAGTTTATCTGGGCCTGCTCCGATGTTGGGGGATCTGTGGCCTTCTGGTCTTTTTCCTCTACCCAACCAAGAACTTGGTAGGCTGGCTTTTGCAGGTCCCTAAGGGCCCTTTCACACTAGCGGACGAACGGTCCGCTAATTACAAGTCCGTTAACGGACTTGTAATGGGCCCCTATGGGAGCGGATCCGTTAGCGGATGATGCATCCCCTAACGTCCGCCAGATCCGCATCTGTTTTTTCGGACGGAAGAATGTCCTATTTTTCTTCCGTCCGGCCAAACAGATCGGATGCAAACGGACAGACGGTCCGTTTCCATCCGATTCCCCATAGGGGATAGCGGAGGAGAGACAGGGCGGTCCCTGCACAGTGTGCGGGGACCGCCCTGTCCGCCCGACAGCTCAGCGGAGACCCCCCGCTGAGCCGACGGACACATGTAGCGGACCGAAAAACGGACCGCTCCGTGTGAAAGAGCCCTAAGGTACTGGGTCCACCTGGCTTCAGCCTAGGTAAAAAAGAGAATAGCTTGTTCCTGTCAGAAGCATTGTGCCTCTGGGAGTTTGAATTTTGAGGCACCGGTCATTTCTTTACCCTTCTGCATGTGTTTTTTTTGTGTGCTGAACGAAATTAACACTATTTTAGACTACTAAAATATGACTAAAACCATTTAGATGACTAAAATATGATTAAAATTAAAAACTATGGCTAAAACTAAATTGAAATTTGGCATCAAAATTAACACTGGTTACATCACAATGGTCAAATCTGTGTCTGTCGTACATGTTCAAACCTTAATACCATAAATAACATGGTATTAGATTTGTACTCCAGAATATGAGATTGGAAATTCTAGAGAAATTCTTAAGTAACGAATTACAATTTATCCCCTTCACGCCAACCAGATGCTAATATGTGGCCCCACTGGGCTTTTTTACGTGGGGCAGCACAGGGACCAAGGTCGCATGGAGAGCCCCGTACTAACAATCTCCCAATTCCAGGTCACGTGATCACTGTAATAGCCTTTGATTGGATATCACAGTGATCAGTCAACAGTGAACAGGGTGATCAGTGAACAGGGTGCCCTGTTTTCTTTCTCTGTGAATGGAGGAGAGAGATACTTAGTATCTCTCTCTCCTTGCAGAGAAAAAATAATAATAATAATAATAATAATAATAATAATAATAATAAAGAAATTAAATAGAAAATACAAAAAAATACCTAGATCAAGGTTTGATCTTGATCTAGGTCAGTGCAAGGGTTAGTGTTAGATCAGGGTCAAAGGTCAGCATTTTTTTTTTTTTTAGGTAGGATTAAATAAAAAAAATGGGCGCTTTTGTTTTTGGCCTGTACTACGGGTACAAGCAACTAACATATACAAATGTGGTATCACTGCAATCGTCAGGAGCAAGGGAATTTAATTTGGGTTGTTCTTTAGTGGTAGGTTATGGTAGTAGCAAGAAATACACAGCTACATTGTTTTACTATTTTGGGCTAGTTTTCCTTTGATAATATTAATAATAAAAAAACAATCAGGAGCTATACATTACCATTTACCGCCAAATAAAAGCCCAATTTTTCCTGAAAAAAAATGCAGTATAATCCACCTGGATACACAAAGTAGTTGTAATGATATGTATGAATTTACTAATACATGCCAAAGTTTCAAAATTGTACTTAGGCAATTAGATTTGTTTTACCCTTAGGCGCGAAGGGGTCAACTAAACCCATTCGATTTTAGTCAACTAAAATGTACTGGAGACTTTAGTCGACTGAAGGCTGGCTAACACCACAAAAATGCACTCCAGATCCATTTCAAGTGCGTTTCTACATGTGTGTATTTAACACGCTTTTTACGCGTTCCGGTGCATTTTTGATGCATTACCAGATGCATGTTTCTTATTTTTTTTTTCACTGTACTGGGGTCTGGCAAGTTTTTGATGCGTTCCAGTGCATTTTTGATGTGTTCTACTGCTTTCCAGTACAGTCCAGTGCAAGAAAAATTAAGCAAGTTCTACTTTTTGCCGGGAACTTGAACACGCTGACACTGACCGCATTGGTGTAAACTATGCCACTGCAAACCATATAATCTACTTTTTTAATGTGTTTTTGATGCCAAAAAAAAAAAAATAAGATTTGTTTTACACTTAGGAGCGAAAGGGTCAACTAAACCCACCATGATATGCCATGGTGTCATATCATGGTAGTCCTGGATCCATGAGTATCATACCTGTATGGTTCTTTTCTGTTATCATGTTGACCTACATGTTTTCCAGCCACCATTGTTGTGAATATAACTATCTGTTTATCCATTGTTAAATAAATGTATATTCTTTGTATACATCATTTAAATGTTTTCTTTACTATAATATGCTGTCATTACACTATTAACAAGTTGGGCCATTAAAGTCCCATGAAGGGGGACTATTTTCTACTTGTTCCAATTATCTGGGATGTGGGCCCACCCTATTGCTCAACCTCATCTCAACATTTCTTTGTAAAACTATTCGGACGACTAAAATACATTTTAGTCAAAAGACTATGACTAAAACAAAAGTTGACATCAACGAGCTCGGAAAAAATAAAAATTGCCGTGAAACCCATATTGTGTCAGTCCTATAAAGTCCGGTAAAGGTTGGTTCTCGATGGACAAACTCCCTCAAGTATTCGTTTCTATTCGGAGCACCTCCACAGACTCGTAACCTTTTTCGTAGGACTTGTTTCCTCACACTGTATACACAGGGTCTGCTTGGAAGATTCTGGAAGACATGAGCTGCTATAGTATACTACACACACTAGGTCAAGGAATGGTTGGTGGGACACTTTCTCTGAGGTGATTATTGGTCTGACATTCTCTCTCTGAGGTGATTGTTGGTGGCACACTCTCTCTGAGGTGATTGTAATAACCCGGACTCTTTAGGTACATCTGCTTGATTCTTCCAAGTGTTGCTATCCAGGAGAGTGTCATTTCCGGCACGCTGCCATCTTGGGCTCTGTGTGTCCCGTCCTGACAGGTGACGTCAGCCCCCGCCCTCCTTTACAATCGGCCCCCTATCAGTTCTCCATATTGTGTCCCCCCCTCGGCGCCATGGTTGCTCTATAGCCTGAAAGTCATGACTCCCCCCACAGCCAGCTAAAAATAGTGTGAGGTGAGTGTGCTCCGGGCCGGCCATGTCCCCTCCTCTTCCTCTCGTCTCCTCAGGAAGGCCCGCCTCGGCCTGTGAACGCCCCTTTTATGCCCCCTCTGTGTACACACACATCCTCCTCACCCTGATTATTCAGCTCACCATTCGCCTGACTCCTCCAGCCAGCGGGCGCCTCGTCTAAACAGGCCGGACACTGGGGACACCGCGTACCCGCCTCAGGTGACTTCAGCTCGGCCAGTCTCTTCTCTTTCTCCCTCCCCACCTTCCCCCCCTCCTCTCCGGCTGCCTGCATGTATTTACAGTTTATCGGCCCCCCCTCAGCCCCCGACCACAGGCAGCCAGAGCCCGGCCTGCACCGACCAGTCCCAGCGGACAGCCAGGAGGCTCTGCATGCAGGTGAGAAGGAGGAGGGGAGGGGGCGCTTTGTCTGCCACAGGAGTGTATGTATTCAGGAGTGTATGTATTCCACTAATCAACCCCCCAACAGGATGAGGCCTTGCCACGCTTTACTTCCCGTGTGAGGGGGGCCCCCCACTTATCTCTGCCCCATAGAGCCCTCAGCTCACTTCTTTCCTTCCAGGGGAATCCTCTTCTTCTCATGTAGGCCTCTGCCCAACTTTGGGACTTGCCATGCTGGCCAGGAGCCCCATGCTCTACCATCGCATCCTAGGAATGGCAGCCTAGGTGTGCTTTCACCCCCCCCCCCCACAGTCCTTTCTTTTTACATTTTATTTTAAATGAGGAATGATGGGTCGTGTGTGTAGGTAAACACCAGATTATTATTTGTAGAGGAACTACTTGGCTTCACTTTCAAGCACTATTCAACCCCAAAGCAATCCTTTATTATATTGCAACATACTAATTCTTAGATGTGGTGGATGCATTCATAATTATTTTATCTATATATTTTTTTTATTTTGCATTCTTTCTTCTCTTTTCATCTGGTGATTCAGCCATGTCTGTGCGATGTGAGTTTAGGGCTGAAATTGCATCACATTCGCACCAGAATGGTGCAGGACCCTTTTTTCTGGTCCACACTGGAATCAGATCACATGTGTGTTCAGACCCATGCAATCTGATTTCACAGTTCACACTGCGTTCTGCAAACCGATTTGGGGAAGTCGTTAAAGCTGAGTTCCTTCCAGAAATTAAATTTTCGCTAATCGGATCTGGCACCTTTTCAGAGGGGTGCAGACACCTGTTAAATTCAGGTATCTGCTCCCACTTCTGGCCATAGATCCCCGACTTTGTGCGGCGAACTACACAATGTCCAGACTCGCCACTGTCTTCTGGGCGACACGGGTCCCAGAAGACAGAAGGGACCATTCAGATCGCACATCCCTACTCTCGCATGCGCAGTTGGGAACATGCTGTGAAGCTACAAGGCTTCACTTCCTGTTTACCTTGGTAAGTATGTCTGCTCGTGCAACTGGAGCCAACGGACAGGTCGTCTTTGGGTGAGGGTGTTGCGGGCTCCCCGGACAGGTAAGTGTCCTTTATATTAGAGGGGGTTCTCCCTTAAAACTACTCTGTGTGATCCCATCCAGCATACTGGCGTCAGCGCCAGTATGCTGTTTTTTTTATTTTTTATCTTCGTACTTGCAGTTTTAATCATTTTATATTGTGCCTACTGCAGGCGAATGGCGCATTTATTCAGCGTCACGGCTTGCAAAAATAGCCAACTAGCACTCGGGTATTCGCGGCGCCTGCGCACAGACCTAGGAGCTGACTACACAGGCGCCGTATATATCCGAGTCCAATGGCTATGGCGCTTCACACCCTCCGAAAAAAGCCGTAATAGGACTCGGATATATATACGGCGCCTGCGCAGTCAGCTCCTAGGTCTGTGTGCTGCCGCTGTATAGCGCCGGGAATACCCGAGTGCTAGTCGGCTATTTTCGGAAGCCGTGACGCGCCATTCACCCGCGGTAGGCACAATATAAAATGATCAATTAAACCGTTAGTACGAAGATTAAAAAAAAAAAAAAAACAGCATACCGGCGCTGACGCCAGTATGCTGGATGGGATCACACAGAGTAGTTTTAAGGCTGAACCCCCACTTTAAGTCAGCCGCTGCAGTATTTGTGGCGGCTGACGTTAAAATAAATTCTAAGGCGGACCTCCACTTTAACTTTTTATGTTGACACCTGCCTATTAACTGTTCCAATCTCAGCCGGTTCCTGCTAAACCGAACGGGTTTCAGTTTATGGCTGGCCTTACTGTAACTGCCTATAAAGGGTAAGCTGGAGTTTGGCTTCATATTTTTTTTCTCTATAGTGCTAGTACATCTAAAGGCTGTACACACGATCAGAAAATCTTACAATAAATACTGCTTTCGAAGCAATCGTACGATATTCCTGTCATTTGTACACCGCTTTTCTCTGAAATTTTCCAAAGGGACAAACGCATACAATTTTCATTTTGTCCCGGTTAAGTCTAATCCTGGTGTGGGTCACAGCAGGGGGTCCGGGATACTATTCAGGTGCAAATCAGGCCCTCATTTTTTTTTTACTGAATTTGCACTTGAAACAGATCCAAAGAATGCACATGACCCTTTTCCAATGTGGAACGCGGTTGTCCTGAAGCTGTGTGAACAGTCTACATTAAGAGCCGGTCAGTCTCCTGTCATGTGAATTGATGTGGAGAAAATCCCCATCCAATTCACATAAGTGTAGAGTAAACTTAGCCTTAATCGGTACATTCTTCCACCATTACAATACATGACCTCCTGAGTTTTTATTCTGTCGTGTACACACGATCGGTCCAACCCAATGAGACTGGTCCAACGGACCCTTTTCATCGGTTCACAGACTGATGGTGTGCACACACCATCAGTTCAAAAACCGATCGTGTCAGTACGCGGTGAAGTAGAACACGACGTGCTGAAAAAAATGAAGTTCAATGCTTCCAAGCATGTGTCGACTTGATTCTTGGCATGCGCGGGTTTTTGGACCGATGCTTTTGCGTACTAACCATCAGTTTGGACCTATGGTCAGGCGTCCGTCGGTCCGATTTTAAAGCAAGTTTTAAAACTTTGGGCCGTACACATGGTCGGTTTGGACCGATGAAACTGGACTTAAAGGGGAGGTTCCCCTAAAAAGAAACTTTTAACATTGCCTGTCTCTTCTTAATAACATTTAGAATCGGCTGGTAGTTTAAAAAAAAAACACCCGTACATACCATTTTCGGCATGTAGTCTCACCGCCGCTTCCGGGTCTGGCGGCCGGGGATGGGAGGGCCTACTTCATTGACAGGCATCCGATCGACGCATACAGCGCGTCACGAGATGCCGAACGTTGGTGAGCATGCGCCGTATAGAGCCGCACCAACGTTCGGCTTCTTTCGGCATCTCGTGACGCGCTGTATGCGTCGATCGGATGCCTGTCAATGAAGTAGGCCCTCCCATCCCCGGCCGCCAGACCCGGAAGCGGCGGTGAGACTACATGCCGAAAATGGTATGTACGGGTGTTTTTTTTTTTTAAAACTACCAGCCGATTCTAAATGTTGTTAAGAGACGGGCAATGTTAAAAGTTTCTTTTTAGGGGAACCTCCCCTTTAAGTCCATTTTCATTGGTTTAGACCGATCGCGTGTTACGCGGCCTGAGAGTTCTTGTACTTTAGTAACCTCTTTTTCAATATGGAGTCTAGCATGCAATAAACGACGCTCATCTGGCCGATAATCTCATTGTGTGTTCTAGGCTTGGGGTCCCATTCACGCTTTATTTTTAACGAGAACAGACGTCCCCACTCGTGATCTGCATGTGTGTGTGTGTGTTTTTTTTTTTTTTTTTTTTTGTGGCACATGAAGCCAGTCTATTCGCTTGAGTGGGCAGCCCTATGAAGATATGTTCGAAAGGAAACTGCTTTTCTTTTTTTTTCTTTTTTTTTCGTCAACAAGGTCTTTTGTGGGAAGAATCGCATTGGGTTTGGGTGCTGTTATGGGAAAAGAGCACCCAAAAGCGCATTGTGCAGCAATTGCCACCTGACTTGGTATTGCAGGTGATTCTGCCCACAATCCCAAATCATGAGATTTAAATGAGGCCTAAGGCTCCATTCACTCTTGTGCGACTTTGGACACAAAGTCGCAGCCCATTGTTTTCAGTGGCACCTGTTCAGATTGATGAAAGGGTGCCTGCAGTACTTTGATGTCTCTTGGTGACAGAGCATAAATTTGCACATTCTCCAAGTACATGTGTGAATGGGAAGAAAGGAGCATTAGGCTCCAGAGTGACAGTGCTACTGTCTGCTGTGCCCTCTGTGCTTCTCATCCAGAGTGGGGGCACTCTGATACAGAAGACATGTTCCTGGCCACATCACTAGGTGAAAATGAGGGGGGGGGGGGGGCTTGGAGAAGCCAAGGAAAACTGTTGCAGCCACCACTGCATAATGTGCCTTGAGAGGCCTGTTTTGCTTCTGTGCAAATTTTAGATTTTTTATTTTTATTATATATATATATATCTCTTGTAGTACAGGAATAGAACTGCACGTTTTTGGCCCCATAGATGTTTAAATGGGAGTACCTGGTAATAAATATATATTTTTCAGGCATTCCCATTAAAGATTTTTGAGGCCAAAATGGCTGATTCTGCCCCAAAGAGGCTTATGTAATCTTTTAAGCTTAAAGCAATGCAACATACAGGCATGAATGAGCCCATTGCGAATAAGGGGATTCTTCATTTTGTTTCACATCAGGCAATGATCAACAAAACACTTTCATGTTTGCAAGCACATTGGCTGGCAGGTAACCGTGCACAACAAGGTGTACCATTATTTGTTATGGGGCCTGTTCATTCACACTGGTGACTTTTTTCCTTCTGTGTTAAAGCTTACATGACGTGTTGGTATGTTTTTCAGGGAAGTATTTCCAGCAACAAATTAGGAACCACTGATATTATCTGAGGAAACGTAATTGTTTAACCCATGTTCACATCAGGGCATTTTGACATGCGATTTGACGTGTCAAATCATCAGCAACAGGACTATCTGAATCGGTGCAACGTCGACTTTGCAGCACCACACTGATTCCCAAAAGTAGTTCCTGTACCATTTTGGTGACGTCGGGGGCGGTTTGAATAGACGTCTGTGCATGAAAGTGCACCATTGTCTGTCGGATCACCCTGGAAAACGAAACTGCATTTCAAACCCGCCGTCAATGTAAACCTGGGCTTTTTCTTTTTTTTCCATTGTATCAAAATGGATCAAATTTAGGGCAATTCCTGCAAAATCGGCTGCAATGTGTTACATGATGGCGTTTTTTAGCTGGAGCCAGTTGGAAAGTTGTCGGGCAAACACCACCTGTGTGAAGTCGCATGCAATCTTTGTTCAGGTATTCTGATGGGTGCTGCGGCTGTATGAATACAATAGCCTGGCAGTGTAGATCTCTAAATCTACATTGTCCATTTTGACATGCAGGCAGTATTGGTTGACTTGGACACGTGCACCCACTACTGCATGTCAGATTATAACATGCGATTGTGTGTCTGTAGCTGCTACCTGTGCCTCAATCTCCATGGGCTGTCTGCACAGTCATGAGCCCCCACAGATAGTGCTGGCGGGAATCTCTCTCTGCTGAGAAAAATCTGGCAGGCCGGTTGTACCCAAGTTGATAGATCAGCTTGGTACATTTAGCTTGCCCATACATGGTTTGAATCTCGGCCTGTTCCTGCTGAATTGGCTGAGATTTAAACTGTTTATAGCTGTCCTTAATGTGTAGGGGCAATTTAAGACCTCATTCACTAGGTGTAAAAATGGCAAGGCTTTGCTGATTGAAACGTTGAGGCCTCATGCACACTGGACGTTTTTAGAAGTTTTTACAGCAGCTGTAGATGTTATCCTATGGGTCCATGCACGCATAGGCTGTTTTGGGCTGTGGCGTTTTTGAGCAGTAAAAAAAAAAAAAACTAGTTGGTTGAGATGTTTTTCAGCTGTAAAAATGCTCTAACGCTGATAAACGCGGCTCACCAGCATTTTTGATCCATTGGAGAAAAAACGCTATGGCAGAAAACGCTGAAGCACACTGCAAAGCTACTTCTGTATTTATAATGTATTTTAACATCCAGTGTGCATGAGGCCTGAAGCTTTCTTGGCTCTTTGCATGTCCATACCTGTTCTGAAAGGGTTTTAGCGTACACATACAATTTATACTGCATTTATGTTGGTTTGCTTGGCATCTTATCTCACCAGCAGCATTTGGTGGTTGGCAACTTGCGGGAAGCTTTTGTGTTCCAAAAAAAACAAAAAGCAACATTGATATAACTATCTAAAAGCTTTAGACAGCACTTTACAGATGCCTCTTAAATAACCATTACCGATGATATGTGATTTACTCTCTTCACATGGCATTGAAATGTGTGTGGGTGTTTTTTTTTTTAATATAAATGCTTGATCGATGAGCAGTTATAGGGTCGTAGTGACCAGTATTCAGGTCCATCAATCTGATTAGAGAGCGTAGTGGTTGCTCCTCTTTAAACAAAAGCTCCTGATCATTTCTGTATTCAGCCCCCTGTGATCTTTGTGCACTTCACTCCTTTCTAGTTCATTCCTTCTGCTTTCCATTACTTTCTCCCTGCAACTATGCACTTCCCTCTGGTGTGTTCTTTGTTTCTCCTCTCATTCTTGCCCATGAGGAAAATAAACTGACATTGTGGTATGCTGTGGAGCCTGGACACAGGCTTTGGATTACATTGATAACGTCACTTAAAGGATTTGTTCTTTTATTTAGAGCGAGATGGCATTTAAGACATTGATTATGCATTGTATGATCTATTTAGTGCTCAGTGGCTTTTACATTACATGCACATACTGTCTTCATGATACAGCTGTTGGGTCCAGATCTATATTTTGAAATGTAATGACAGTGTAAAAAAAACTGTTTTGTAACATAAAAAGTACACTTTCTGATGGCTTTCATTAGCTTAGTTTGGTCTGCCGTTTTGTGCCAGTGTTGTAGGTCGTGATCTTAGGACATTTTTATGTTTTTTAAATGTTTTTTGTCTAATGAAATCTCCTTAATTTTAAAGTAAGACATGCTGGTAGGTTAATTGGATCCTGTATAAGTTGGCCCTAGTATGTGAGTTAGGGACCTTGGATTGTGAGCTCCTTGGGTGCAGGGACTGATGTGAATGTACAATATATATTTAAAACGCTGCGTAAATTGATGGTGCTATTTATAAGGCACCTGAAGTAAAATAAGTGTATATGTAAACAAAGTAGTGGGATTATTGCATAGGTTGCATGTACAATCTCTCTGTAGGATTGCACATATTCTTCAGGTGTGTCTCTGTGAAGCATTTTATTTGCTATGGGTTTGATATTGGGCTAGGTTCACACATCTGAGGCCTGTGTGTAGGCAGCCTATTCATTTTAGTGGGCTGGCCTACTGTCAGAAATGCAGGGGAAAGATGTCCCTGACACTTATTTTTTCACGCAAAAAAAAAAAGAGCCCCCCCCTTATACTGGTTCTCATGCGGCATTACTTTATATCAGCAAACCCCTGACCACCAGCGCGTAGGGGAGAAAGTGCTTCATGGGCACCATTCTATCAGCGTGAAAGGGAGTGCAGAATCGCTAACTAAAAAGTGCTTTTGTTTTTTGGTAACCAAGACGTATACAAGCATTTAACCTTTAGTATGAGGGTAGCCTCACTGCATGGGAGGATTCCTGTTCTCCTTGGAATTAAGCTTTATGCTTTAGGGTAGGGGTCTCCAAACTGCGGCCCTTTGCTTGCCTTAATGCGGCCCTTGGGGCTCTATTCCATCCAACTCCAATAGGGCATAATTCTTGTTGCCGACACCAATGGGGCACACAAACAATTCACACAAACAATGGGGCACTATTGCTCCCACTGTCACCAAAGATATGGTATTATTTACTCCCACTGGACATTTTTCTATTCCCAATGGAGTAAACTGGCCCTTTGTTTAGAACAGGGGTCTCCAAACTTTTTAGCCCGGGGGCCACATTGTAAATTTTATAAATATTCGCGGGCCGAAAATATGTATTTAGAAATAAATAATCTTGTCAGAGCCTTTCCACAGGTCTGTGTCCCCTACCCTGATAACACACCCAGATACCCCCATCCTAATATAATAACACCACCCCCCCCCCACCCTGATCACCACCACCCCAGATACCCCCAGTCTGATCACACACCCCTATATCTCTCCACTCTGATCACACCCCCCCCCCCCTCATACCTCTCTCCTAACGCACACCTTTGGCTTTTGCATTCCTGCAAACAGTTCCTCCTCCAGATGATGACAGTGGAGGAATCTGCAGCACACCAGGGTGGGTCAGCTGTCACTGGAATAGACACAATACCTTCCTAGAAATCTGGCAGTGGCAGCTGCAGATAGCAGGAGCCTCCTCCACTCCAACCTCGTCCCAGGGTTGGTAAATTGCACCCTAGGCAAGACCAGCTACAGGCCACTACAGTATGGGTAAACAGGGTCTTGGGTAGAAATGCACCTGCATATGTGGTGTCACAATAAAAAGTCTCTGCATTGATAGTGTTGCTGTAAGGACAAATTTCCTTTTACTGGGCTGTGAAGATGTTGGTGCTATATAGACATTTATATGGGTGGGAAGGCTCCTGTTGTCCTTGTACATAGCCACAGTCAGTGTTGACACTATAATTGGTGCAGTAGAATGGGGATGGATGGTGTACAGATAATGGGGAGCTGCTCCCACTCCTTTTTTATGCCATCCCCCTCCATGTACACACTGCTCCCCTGTCATAAATATCTCTCACAGTGGCCTATATTTAGGTATGTCTGTATGGGGCGAGCAGCAGGGGAACAATGCAGGGGAGGCACAGTACATGGTGCATGGGGACAAAAGGGCACCGTACAGGAGGGCACAATATAGGTTGGCACAGTACAAGGAGGGGCACAGTACAGGAGGTGTTACAGAGCTCTGTGACCTGGAAAGGGCACAGTATCCAGGAGTAAAGTGTCAGGCTTACCATGACCATCTGAAGATTAAAGCCATCCACGACTCCTGTGTGTAGCTCCAGGTGATTTGACTGCTCTCATGCTTCTCAGTGAAGGGGAGAGATAAACACACACCAGCATATTCTGATGTCTTTTATCCACTCTGCCTAGCGGTGTAGCAGTTCTTTGCAAGCAGTGTACCCCTCTCTGCATGCAATGCACTTTCAGATCCATGGGTCAGCGGGAAAATGCCCGACTCTCGAGATGTTTAAACACAGGGTCCGCCCCCGAGTGTCATCAGACAGAACTCCATTCTAAGCTCAGCTAATGAAGAACGGCTGGCTGTTAAACTGTGTATGGGCAGTTTGTATTAAACGGCGCTCGGCGGGGCTGTCATCGTTACTGACAGGCAGCTCCCCCATGTTCACAGTCTGCGGCGGATGAAATTTCAGGGACTCCCCATGCACCTCGAGCCCTTGCCTGCTCATTAAGATGGGCTTGCCTCCTCAGTATCTCCACCCCATCCTAGTCTCTGGGTGTCTGCCTCTCTGCAGTATCAGTCTCCATGCCGTTCACATCAGAGCCATCCCCGGCTTGGTTCTTGGGGTGCAGCCGGCAGAGAGGGTGCTAACATGCATAGAGAGGGGGTGAAGCTAACTGACACAGCACGCCTCCTTCCCCCACACCGGGACATGTATTTGCAGGACCCTACCTGACTCCAGCACACACAGCCAGCCCACATCCATGCTGCCCGATAGTGGTGCCCCACCTCCTCCCTTCGTGCATTGTAATCCGCCCACCGATCCACCTTCCTCTGCTCTGTCAGTGGTACACATATATCGCCCGCCTGCCTTCTGCTCTGTCCCACTGACTTCATGGGGGAATATAACCAGGCAGTTTCTGAATGAGCTGCGGGCCGGATAAAACATCCAAGCGGGCCGGATGTGGCCCGCAGGCCGGGGTTTGGAGACCCCTGGTTTAGAAAGTTTGGAGACCCCTGCTCTAGGGCCTATTTAAGTGTATACATGTGCATGAAAGTGGCCCTTTTTTTTTTATTTTTTTTTTATTTTAGCGTTGTGGTGGTACCTTGTCATGCATCAACCCATTATTCATATTTTCCTGTGCGATGACATACGATGACATACGTTTTGATGTCTTTGAATTCAGAGTATATAGGATTAAACAGCCATGACAAATGCTTGTTTTTACTGTTTCAAACCCTTTGGCTTCATTTGGTGACTTCAGTGGGCCTCGACACACAACGAACATGTTGTATTTCCCAAAACACACAGAGATGGGAGAAGATCTTTTTAATGAACTTCACCTCCATTTTAGCACCTTTTGTAATGTGTGCCTTAAACGCAGCAGTGTAAACTGGGTCTATAGTGTGGCTTAATACCAAATGATCATGTACTGTGGCGTGTAAGACCATCTTGGAGCGAATTGTCAGGAGTTTACAACGTGCAATACAAAAACAAAACCTTACTGCAACAGTGATTTCATAACGTGTGTTTGTATGTAGTTAGTTATGCCTATATATATATCACATGATGTATATGTGGGATCTGTAGGTAGGAAGCCTCAGCCTACTAAGAGAAGAAAACAAAAGCAGCTGTGGAGATTCTAGTCAGCAGTGAGTTGTTTTTATTTTCTAATATTAGCTTTCACATAATTCTCCACTCAGGATTTCTTTTGTTATGCCAGTTTCCCGCTTGGGTTTTATGTAGTTTAATTCCCCTTTTGATGTAGCAATTTCTCTTGGATTTGCTTGTCTATGGAATCATCACTGCTGGTGAGGCTCTGACCTTATTGATTTTTCTAATGAAACCAAGGAAAGAAATGTTTTCTGCAGCACATGCTAGCCAAAACAAGACTATCCTATAACAAATTTTTGTGACATGTGTGCTTTGCTTACAATCTAAATAAAACCTGTTTTCAGTACCTTTTCTACTTCCTTACTATGTGCCTTCAGGGATGGTTAAAACTGTTGCTATGGTTAGTAATGGTAGCCAAAGCAATCTAGAAAAATCCTGTCTTTAAAAAAAAAAAAAACAGTTGTGGAAGCACAAAAACACAAGGTTCTTCCAAAATACAGTTGCACAATATTACTTTATCGTTTTGCTTGCAGGTATATTATGTTTTCATACAGCTTTGAGATTTTGCTAAAGCTGGGCAAAAAGGCAAGAGAAACTGGAGAAGGCATTTTATTTTGTCAAATAGAAGTCAATTTTAAGATTTTCATTGGTGCGGTGTTGTGCCACAAAATCGAGCATAGTTTATTTTTTTTTTATTTTTTGCTCAATATGACTAGGTGATTTGTTGGAAATGCATTTTTTTTTTTTTGCAACAATATCTTTATACTGGCATATGTGGTAAAGTAAGATCTACAGTTTTGTCCTGTGTGACTCTGCCTTCTTTACTTTACAAGATTTATGTTCAGCACCAAGGTGTCCCTAGACTTTTGTATCCCTATTATTGTCTCGGTAAAAGGGACATGCCTCCACTTCATTTAAACTGGCCATACAGTTATAGATTTCTCCATCCACAATAAATGGCAGGGTTGAATGAATAGTCCCTGCTGGCTTTTGTATTCAGGCTGGCAATTTTCCACCTAGCTCCTTTTGACAAGTGGATTCAACTTCAGTAGTTTTGAGTCTACTGCCACCCATCCAGTGTCCCTGGAAATGTGTCTTGCTTGGGTTCCTGGCTCTGCAGCACATGTTGCCTGGACAAGTCAGTATAGTGTCTCTTGTAATATTGCTCTCATATCCCTGACTTTGCTGTGTGTGTGTGTGTGTGTGTGTGTGTCCAAATTCATACCGGGTCACGTTTGCCCTATGTATTCAATCATCGGTGTTGTCTCTGATTAAACACATTTTTCCTAGCCTGATTCAGGCCTCTACTTCCAGCTTATCAAGTGTACCCGGGGAATACGGCTGAGCTTTTCAAAGACTCAAAACTTTATAGACCTTCAATTGTTTCTAAATAGAAGAATGACCCAAAAGCTTTCATAGTAAGACGACAAAATATGTAAAAAAAAAACCCCATAGCAGTTCTTAGACTGGCTGACTCAAGTAAACTTGGACCCCATTCACATGAGGGGTCTGATCAGGCTCGGCTGTCATGTGTGTCCACCCCCCCCCCCCTTTTTTTTTTTAAATGTCGGACCCTTAATTCTCCTCTATGGACTTAAATGGACTTGTCTGTTTATGCCTAGCTACCTCCTGGGTCCTATCAATGAAGCACAGAAAACCCTAAGGGGATCCATTCCCTTCCATTTGATTGGAAGGCTGGTGTAAACAACAGGTTATCTGTTGGCATCTGGTTGCCTATAAAGCAGAGTGGGCTGTGTCTGTCACCTCGGCATAAGCTTAACGGACATGAATCTGTCTACTGATCCTCTGCTGAGAAAATGCATCCTCCCTGTGTAAAAAGGGCCTTTACCACTTGCTGACTGGATCGCACCAATATATGGTGGCTGAGAGACACCGCTGCATGAATTTCTGTAACAGTATGGTCGCTTTAAGAGCCATAGCAGGCACGCGCCAGCTGCACAGCGGGCGCAATCTCTGTGTGTGTGTGTGTACAAATTCCTGTTCTGACAGGGAAGGAGACAGATCGGCTGTTCCTACTAAGTAGAAACGGATCTTGGTCCTATAGTCAGTTCCATCCCCTCCGTTAGAAACGCACCTAGGGCACACACTTGATCACCACCTAATGTTAACCCCTTGTCTGCCAGTGACATTTATACTGTAATCGGATCCTTCTTTTTTTTTTTTTTTTTAAACACACTGATTGCTGTATAAATGTCACTGGTGTCAAAATGTTGCAGTCCTGCTAAAAAGTGCAGATTGCCACCATTATTTAAAAAAAATAAAAATTTCATAAATCTATTCCATAGTTTTGTAGATGCTATAACTTTTTTGCACAAACCAATCAATATACTTTTTTTTTCCCCATGTCCGTTCGTATTGCACTCCTGTGACCCTTAGAAGAAGCTCAGGCTGGCTTTTTTTTTTCTTCTCCGTAACCCAGTGGGCTGAATGGGGGGGACCGCTTTGGTTGGATTCTCTAATGTTGGTACAGCGATCTCCCCTGCTGTTCTATTATGTTCTGACAGACGGCAAACCCCCTGTAAGACTAAGGCATAATGAGCTAGGATGCATCCAGTCTCCGCAGTTCTATCTGGTTGAGGTCAGGACTCTGTACAGGCCAGTCAAGTTTTTCCACCCCACACTTGCTCATTCAGGTCTTTATGGACCTTGTTTGTGCAGTCATGTTAGAACAGGAAGGGGACATCCACAAATGGTTCCCACAAAGTTGGGAGCGTGAAATTGTCAAAAAGTCTTGGTATGCTGACACCTTTATAAATTCCTTTCACTAGGGCCAAGCCCAACACCTATATTGAAGTAAAAAAAAAAAACACACCATAATTCTCCCCCCGCCCCCTTCCTTCACCAAATGGATTTGGACCAGTGCACAAAGCAAGGTACATAAAGGTACATGGATGAGCGAAGTTGGGGTGGAGGGACTTGACTGGCCTTCAGAGTCCTGACCTCAACCCGATGGAACACCTTTGGGATGAATTGGATTGAAGACTGCGAGCCAGACCTTCTCAACATCAGTGCCTGACCTCGCAGATGCGCTTCTGGAAGAATGGTCAAACACTCCTAAACCTTGTCGACAGCTTTCCCAGAAGAGTTAAAGATGTTATATCTGCAAAGGGTGGGCCAGCTCAATATTGAACCCTACGAACTTGGACTGGGATGGCATTAAAGTTCATGTGCGTGTAAAGGCAGTCGTCGCAATACCTTTAATATAGTGTATGTGCCCAAGTCAAATTTCATGAATGAGGGTTTACAGCCACCTTACCTTGTTTGAGAAACGGAGTATTAACATCCCGACCCTTTAAGAGGTTTACAAAGTTGCGAGGCAGGGTGAAGCTTAAGTTCATGTGACAGCCAGTCACGTGGTCCAAAAACTTGGAAGCATTCAGTTGGGTTACGGCAGGGGTCTCAAACTGGTGGCCCTCCAGCTGATGGCTCTGCCTGAGGAGTCATGCTTGTAACTGTCAGCCTTGCAATGCCTCGTGGGATTTGTAGCTTTTTTTTTTTTTAAAGATATTTTTATTGAAATTTTTTCAAAACCAACAATACAACACATACAAAACTCCCTTCCAGGTCAACAGGATGGATTTCTTAGCATAGAAATATAGGATTCGAAGCTATTTTTTGACCCGGGAGGGAACCAAAGACCCCCAACAGACAGTTTTTAGGGTCCAGTATATTGGAGAGTCCCAAGGCAGAGGAGAGGAAGGATCCTATATCTCTCCAGAAGTCTCGTATAGCTGGGCAACTCCAAAAGCAGTGGATAAAATCAGCCACCTGCCCACATCCGCGTAAACAATCCGCCGAGGCCAGTATGCCCATTCTGTGCATCCTGGCCGGGGTCAAGTGCGATTGGTGAATTTTTTTTTATTTGGATCACCCTGTCCCTGGAGGCTATAACGGAGGTTTTAAAAGTATCACAGAACTCAGTCCGGTCATCTTCTGTCATGGTAATATCTAGGGATTCCCACTTGCTTTGCGCTGCCTTAAATCTAGGTTTAGAATTCACCGTTAATGCTAAGTAATAGGTAGAAATGAGTTTTGTTCGGTCCGGGGAACGCTAAAGCTTTTCTAGGTCAGGAATCGCAAGTGGGTTGTTCAAGGAGCCAAACTGGGCTCGCGCGGCATGTCTTAGTTGGTAATAAAAGAATAAATAATTTGGCGGAAGATTAAAGTCATCCCTCAACTGGGAAAAGGACTTAAAGCCTTCTGAGGTATATAGGTGGCATAGGTACTTAATTCCCTTAGATATCCATCTCTGAGGGTCAGGTAGAGAGTTAAATTCTGGGAGTGATATATTGAACCATATTGGATTATTTGGAGACGTCACCCAGGATCCCGGGGCATGCTTAATGCCGTGTACACACGGTCGTTTTTTGCGATGAAAAAAAACGACGTTTTTGAAACGTCACTTTCAAAGACGATGTTGCACACACATCATCGTTTTTTTCACAAAAAACGAGGTTACGTTCACCACACTTTTCCATTGAAGCTCGCTTCATAACTAGCTTCTGGGCATGCGCGGGTTGAAAAACGTCGTTTTAAACGACGTTTTTGCTACACACGGTGACTTTTTGTGAAACAAAAAACAACGTTTTAAAAAACGACACAAAAAATTCAAGCATGTTGGAATTTTTTGGGTCGTTTTTTTTAAGACAAACGACGTTTTGCCCACACACGATCAATTTAAATGACGTTTTAAAAAACGTTTTTTTTCATCGCAAAAAACGACCGTGTGTACGCGGCATCAGAGTCACTGTTTTGAACAGGGACAGTGAAGTTTGCAGCACAGTCAGTCCCGGTCCTAGGGGGGGGGTACGCCCGCGGTAGACAATGTTGTGTAAGGTCTCGAACGATGTGACCATAGCCCCTTCTGTGGTAGTACACGCATTATTGGGGTCAGGATGTAACCAATCATGAACATTTACCAGTTGGGAAGCTTGATAATAGAGGTAGAAGTCAGGGAAAGCCAGTCATGCCAAATGGGAGGGTAGTTTTAAGTGTTTCCAATGCTACTCTAAGGGCCTTACCGTTCCACAGGAATGTTATACAGATTAAGTCGATGCTCTTAAATAATGCTTTGGGGATTTTGCATGGGGCATTAGCTAGGACATACAGTAATTTAGGTAGGTATATCATTTTTAGGACATTGGCCCTTCCCATTAGATCTAAAGGTAGGTCTTTCCACTGTTTAGTCTGAGACTGCAGCTGTAGTAGCACAGGGCTCAGATTATTGGCAATGTACAGGGACAGGGGTAACTGGACCACAACTCCCAGATATCTAAACGAGGTGGCCACCATCAATTTAGAGTCTGAATGAATGTGAGGAGTAGGTGATTGATCGATGGGATAGATAATGGATTTCTCCCAATTCACTCTGAATCCCGAGAAGTCCCCGAAGTCAGACACCATTTTCAACACATTAGCTTGTGAGTCCTGGGCGTCTGCCAAATACACCAGTGTATCATCAGCATATAGCGAGATTCGCTCCTCTATACCATTGATGGGCAATCCCCTAAGAAGTGGGGAAATGCGTATTCTAATAGCGAGGGGTTCCATGGCCAAAGCGAAAAGCAGGGGTGACGGCGGACACCCCTGCCTGGTTCCCCTAGTAATTTGGAAGTTCTCCGTGAGTTGATCCGAATAAGAGCAAGCGGCATGGTATAGAGGAGTCTAATCCAGGCGACCATACGGGGGCCAAAACCATACATCTGCAAGACCCGGAACAGGTATGGCCATTCCACACTGTCAAAGGCCTTGCAGGTGTCCAGGGACACCATGACCCGAGTCCGGAGGCAGTCATGTACATATGACAAGGTATGAAACGGTCTGCGTATGTTCATTCTAGTTGACCTGCCCGGGATAAAGCCCCCCTGATCACTCCCCATCAAACGAGCAATCACCTTGTTCAGACGATTCGCCAGGGCCTTAGCCAGAATTTTGGCATTCACATTTATGAGGGATATAGGGCGGTATGAATCGCACTTCAACGGGTCCTTTCTGGGCTTAAGGAGTAGAACAATCGGAGCTTCCCTCATCGAAGGGGGTATCACCCTCTCCTTTAATGCTGCATTATAAGTCTTAAGTAGTAGAGGGGCAAGAAGATGTTGGAACTGCCTATACCATTCCACTGGGAACCCGTCCAATCCTGGTGATTTATGAGCCGGCATCTGTGAAATTGCAAGTGACAGCTCTTCCACAGACAACGGCTCATCTAGTTCCTCCCTCGTCCTGGCTGTCAGTTTTGGAAGGGGTACCTAAGTCAAGTAGTCATCAAGCTGCGCGTCTGAGTAGTCGGCCCTGGAGGTATAAAGGTCACGGTAAAAGGAAAGAAAGGCCTCCGCTATATCCTGAGGGACATCACTAATGTGGTTTGCTGCAGTTAATATCCTAGGGATAGAGATAGGGGTACTCTCCGCTCTTGTAATATGCGCAAGTAGGCGCCCCGCCTTGTTACCATGTTCAAATGTCTTCTGTGTAACATAGAGCATGCGTTTTTTAGTCAGGTCTAACAGCCGAAGTTCGTACTTTCTACGATCATGGAGCCATGAGGCCAATGTATCTGCATTGGGACATTTATTCAGCCTCTGATAACACCATACCCTGTTCAAGTTCATCAGTGTGTATTTGATTGTTCTTACGCAATATACCCGTGATTGACATAAAGGATCCTCTCAGCCATGCCTTGGAGGCCTCCCAGGCATTGCTGATACCAGTTGAGTCCTGATTGAAGGTCCAATAGTCAACCATAGCTGTTTGACACTCAGCCTGTACTAGCTCGTCCTCGAGCCAATAGGAGTTCAACCTCCAGGCCCTGGGGCCTGACTTTGGCAGGAGGAGGAGACTGACCATTAGGGGAGCATGGTCTGATATACCTCTGGGTAGGTACGTGACCGAATGCACCAAAGACAATACATCCGATGGAGCCAATGCCATATCTATGCGTGACATAGTGTGGAATGAGTCCGAATGACAGGAAAATTGCCTATCATCCGGATGTTTCCACTGCCACAGTTCTGTAAGAGAATAAACCTGAGTCCAATCAACAAATGAGGGGTACGGTCTGCCCCCACCCCGCAGGCGGTCCACAGATGGGTCAAGCACAGCGTTAAAGTCACCCACAAAAAGTAGGGGACCAGGAGACCTAGGTAAAAGCATTAGTGACAATTTTTAGAAAGAACCTCTGGTGAAAACGGTGGGGGGATATATACATTCACCAACGTAAAAATGAAAAGACCTATACGAAGAGTAAGTATAACAAAACGACCCGCTGGATCTGTTTGCACTCAGAGTCTCGGCCCCCAGAGTCTTAGCTATCAAGACCGAGACCCCTCTCGAGTAATTGGAGTAAGTGGCATGATACTGTGAAGCTAACCAGGGACGTTTAAGATATTTCAACGTAGGGCCCACATGATGCGTCTCCTGAAGCCAGATAATATGAGGCTTGTGTTTTCTCAGATAGGAAAACATCAGGGACCGCTTGTGAGGTGAATTCAGCCCTCTAATATTCCAGGAAATAATTTTAACCTTGTCAGCCTCGAGCATGTATATGTAGTATATGAGCATAGCAGTATTGAACAGTCATTATAGCACCCCACTCATTGCAATACTCACAAGATGGTTGACATATGCAGCAAATCAGTAATAAAAAATAACAGTAGCAACAAACAGGAGCAAACTTATCCTTCACCTGCCGCCTTGGGCAGACATATTCTGCCGAACTATCCTGTGGGAAAGCCTCCCAAACCTCCACCCCTACACACCCCCCTCCCAGCTCTGCCAACCCCAACATAGCGAGCATTGGATCCCAAAACCGTGTCCCACTCCCTTCAGCAACTGTCTTGGAAGGGAGCCTAAAGTCCTGTGGCCACGCCACCTATTGGTAATGGGGAGAGTGGCAGTTCCATATAAGCTCACAGGTGTATTATAATCGTCCCTGAGGTAGGATCAAAAAAATAAAATAAAAAATGAGGACATTTCTCAAAAGGCACAACAGTGAACAGTGCATGTGGCAGTATATCAACAGTACCTTACATGTAATGCAACCAGCATTACCGACCTGGATCACAGCAGAATCAACGATCAAGCAGTGGTTTGGGTTCCTCCTGTGAGACATACCACCGACATAGGGGAAATGCAAAGGAGATGTAACGGGCATTACCCCCCCCTCCTCCCGCAGAACAACCAAGCAAACCTAGGCCCAGCTCGCCAGAATCCGTCTCCCAAGCGATCACTCAGGAAAAAGGAAAGAGGGGAAAAATAAAAAAAGGGGGGGGGGGAGTGTAAATAAGAACTTCCAGGCCTTTAGTTGCAGGATCAGTTGGGACGGTGCCGGGGGCGTTTTCCAAATCTTGCATCAAGCCAGGCCATAGCTTCTTTAGGACATGAGCAAAAGTGAGCCTTTCCTTCATGGATGATTCTCAATTTAGCCGGGAACAACATTGCTTAGGGGAGACCTTCGTTGCGAAGACTGTCTTTCACTGCAGCAAAGGATACACGTTGGCGTTGCACTTCAGCTGAAAAGTCAGGATAAATGGAGATGTTTTTGCCATTGAACTGGAGAGGGCCTCTCTCTCTTGCCAAGCGTAGAATAGCCACCTTATCCCTGAAGTTTAGAAATTTGGCAATGAGGGATCTTGGGGGGGCCCCCGGTTGCGGAGCACGTGGTGGGGTGCGATGTGCCTGCTCAATTTCGAAGGTTCTGGAGAATTCCTCCATCCCAAAAACGTCACGCAGCCATTGGTGCAAGAACCTTTCAGGACGGCACCCCCCGATTTTTCTGGGAACCCCACAAAACAAAGATTGTTCCTTGTGGAACGGTTCTCCAAATCGTCCAGCTTGGCCCGCAGGGCCCCCAACTCATCAGTGGCCGTGCGCATAGTGGCAGACAGGGGATGCACTACATCTTCCAGTGAACTGACTCGGCCTTCTACCTCCCCGGTCCTTTCCCTTAAATTTTGCACATCTTGCTTCAGGAGGAAAAAGTCAATATGTATAGTTTCCATCTGCACTGTGAGGGATGTTTTAACATCCTTAATGGCCACCAGGATCTCTGCCAGTGTGGGCTCAGCAGCAGAGGGGGGGGGGGGGCTCGGGGATGCAAGGTCCTCCAAGTAACCTAGGGATCCAGAGGAGCTGGATGTTTCAGCCTGGGTGCGGAATAGGGCAGGGACAGATCCACTCACCCCCTGATATGAGTCCTGGGCGGCAGATGAGGCAGGCTGCTGCATGGCCGCGTGTGCTGCTGGACGATCGGCGCTATCTTGCCTCTGACCGGGTCCACTGCTCCGCCGCGGATTGGGGCGCCGGGGGCCCGTATTTGTTGACCATCATGCCTGGATCGGGTGCCCGCCGTGCTAAGGATCAATTTGGTGCCTTTTGTAGCCAAATCGAGTACAGGATGCCTTCAGGATGGCGTGAGAGATGGTGTGAGAAGCAGGAGCTAAGCTCTCACGCTGCCTCTCTCATGGAGTCCCGGCCACGCCCCCTGGGATTTGTAGCTTTGCAACAGTTTGAGGGCTGCCAGTTTGAGACCCTGGGCTACGGTAACTGTGCCGGAGCATACATTGGGGGAAATTAATGTGTTGAGGACCAGGCGCCGAGAGGTCACATATTGGCGTACGGCCAGTGCCAAGGGGTTAAATGAGCACAGTTTGTCGCATAGGCTATTGGCAAGTGGCGCTACTATAATTTTAAGGCTCCTTACACACGGACGTTAGCGGATCGTCTGTTTTTCGTCCGTTCCGTTTTTTTGACGGAAGAAAAATAGGGTTTTCTTCCGTTCAAAAAAACGGAGCTTAACGGAGACGGACGTTAGCGGATGCGTGTGAAAGGACCCATAGGAAAGCTTTGCGGTCAAAAACCGGACGTCTAAAAACGGACGAAAGGACCCTAAGTGTAGCAATATGGTAACATTTAATGAAGGTACAACATTTAGCAACGTATTGCTACACTTGGAGGTGTCTCTTATTTCATACCGTGTGTGTGTGTGTGTGTGTGTAAAAAAAAAAAAAAAAATGCTTTGGATTACAAGCATGTTTCTAGAACGCAGTATGCTTGCAATCCAATGTTTTACTGTATTCAATTTGTATTGATATCAAAAAAATTATAAATGCTCTTTATTTTTTAAAATTTGATCATTCCCTCTCTTGGCAGCATAAGAGCTAGGGGAGGCGAAACGACAGACTGAGCATCCCAGTAAATGACTGTGCAGCATGGGCATCACGACAAATCTGATCATTGAATGAGTACAATGGGTTACCAGAATAGCTAGAGAACTGACCATAGTGTGCTCTCCTGCTTGGTGTGGTCAGTTTTTAATAGGAACGCATGGGGGCTAGCGGCAACAGTCCTCATGCGTTCAAAACTGCACCGCTAGGTTCGGCCGCTAGCGGTGCGGTTTTGACCCCTGTTAGCGGCCGAAAAAGGGAGGCGCATTGCGAGCGGTATTACTGCGGTTTCCCATTGATTTCAATGGGAAGGAGCGGTATAGGAGCGGTAAACACCCCGCTCCTATACCACTCGAAAGATGCAGCTAGCAGGACTTTTGGAGAGGTCCTGCTAGCGCACCGCTTCAGTGTGAAAGCCTTCGGCTTTCCCATTGAAGACTACAGGGCACGATTTTTTTCAGGCGGTATAGCAGCTATATTTTTAGCGCTGTCCCGCCTGAAAAACGCTCCAGTGTGAAAGGGACCTGACTGGTTACTATGCACAGTTGCTACAGTTTTAATTGCCCCCCCCTCCTACTACACATGTTCAACCCCCCCCGCTTGTAACATAGACTATCAATGTAAGTGTTTTGTGTAAGGGAATGTCTGTGCACGGGTCTGATCATTTGTGTACAGGCAAACTGCTGTCAGCACAGCCAGAAAACTGACTACGTTGGACTGGATATGCTCTCATCTAGTGTGGCCATTTTAAAATGGGGAAAGCAGAGGGACTGGTAGGAATAACCGATATTTCACACAAAGGAAGCAATGCGAAGAACTGGATACTTGAACACAAGTACATGGTAAAACAGGCCTGTTAGGAATTTGAAATGTTAGGGTAGTATTATTTTAAAGCTACCTATAGTCACAAGCGGGTTGTGTAGTGCTGGTTTATAAATCTGACTGCTAGTTCTGGGTGAGATTGTTTATACAGTAAGTCGTATTTTTAAAACCTGCTCTTATTATTTCAGGTCTTTTACCCCTTGGTTCCCAACGTGTGCAACACTGTTTGAGACACATTTCTCAGATTCACCTTTTCTGCTGCTCATTCTTGTAGAAACTACTGACCTGCAGACAGAGCAGTGATAAACACGCTTCATGCTGATTTAACAGGTAACAGACTATTTATTTTCCCCCTAAGTTTTCATTTTCAGCTTTCTGTAATTCTGTCTTATATATTTATGCCGGTAGATCATGCAGTGCAACTCCTTTCACACATTTCCTGTGTGTGTGTTTATTTTTTTTATTTTTTTATATCTAAATTCTGAACTTTACCAACACTGCACTAAAACAGAGTGGGCAAAAAAACTGTTGTAAAGATTCTCTTGCAGGTATTTCCTTCTGCTTTATTAAAAGCAACAATGTGTTTTTGGTGAATAAACATTTTTAGTTTTTGTATAGCTTTCTATATGTGGGAGCATTAGATTATCAGATGCGTTTGTTTGAGACGAACTGTATGCACTATTTTGGCTAAAGTGTAGTATCTGTTCTTTAATGGTATGCTGGTCCCCTCTTACTTATTAGGGCTGCTTGAGTAATTCCTGATGTAATAAGGCGGGTACTGTGGGAAAGTTAGTTTCCTCCCTGGGTTGATTATTGCCTGGTTTACTAGGCTTGTCCCTGGTTGAGGGCAGAGCTTTCCCAATTTACTAATGCTTTTCTCAAAGGAATGGTGCTGAGTTTGTCTGACCAAGGGCTGTGTTGAGAAGCCGTTGGTGCTTGTGCCCCTGAAATGATGGTTCAAGGTGCCATAAAATTTCACTGTGGGGGGGGGGGGGATGCTCTGAGTTTTTAATATGGCACCTTGGTCAGAGCACCCTTGCAATCGCCCTTTTTTTTTTTTTTTGTGCCATTCATACAACTCCCCCATGTATGGCACAGCAGAAATCCATTTTGTGGGAACTGGCTTGAACTAGCTTTTTTGTTGTACTTGTTTTCTGGTTCTGTTGCTACCCGTCTGTTGTGGCATAGTTTGCACAAGTTTAAGCCTACTTAATTTTGTCAGTTTTACTATAAATAGTCTGCTGACAATCTGATTATGCGCTCTGATCTTGGTCCAAAAAGTAAACTCTTACGCTTGCTCTTTATCCTTGCCCATTTAGTTCTTTTTTTGTATAATCAAGTTTTTTGCCATTTTAACATACAAGACCTGTCCAACAGCAATGATGTAGGCAAAGGCCGACTTGGACCACGCAGGGTCACATAAGCATCAGTACCCCAAAGGGAACCGTTGAACGTATAAAAAACATAAACAAACAATGCTTTATCAGCGAGCACCAAACAGGGGGCCCTTAACCTACCCCGTACCGGGGGGAATAAAATAACTTAGTGGGCGATGCAATGGCGATCAGTCGTGAGGGTACAAGCAACACATATATCATTTAGGGTCGTCTGCGGACAGCCTCGCCGACCGAAGACGGGTCTAGAGACCGCCCCAGAGGTTTTGAATCATGTGGGCCCACGGCCAGGGCCGGAGGGGGGGCACTGTGGCCTCCAGCAAACCGACTCCTGCATTCTATGCATTAAGGTAAAACCCCTTCTGTGCTGCAGGATCAGTTGTGTTCCAGTTCCTCACAGTCCAGGGAATATGGTCACCGATGGAAGACCAGCTCCCTATCCTGAAGCCCAGAGCAATCTGACTGGATTTGCAGCACTGGACCCTACGCCCAACCAGGGTACCATCACAATGCCACATCACAGGGGGACCAGGAGTCATGCAGCCTTGAAAGAAGCCAGATAATTACAAATCTTGTGGATAGAAACTTGCTGTGCAGCGATCTTTGCGGTCCACATCCCAGAAGTGGACAGCTGGAAAGAGATTCAAGATTACTCTGTGCCTTGCATCCTGGCCCTTTTTTACAAACCTGTCCTGACCAGACCTTGGCCTTTAACGTGTTACTAAGGTTCCATTCACATTTGTGTGACTTGCCTGCAACTTTGGATGTCAAGTTTCCTGACTAGTCGTTCTCAATGTTTCCCAGTGATGGCCATACATATGCGCTAGAGCTGCACGATTTTAAATTATTTTTTTTTGCTTGGAAGATAGATCACGATTCTTGCAGCGTAACATCTTTCACATTAAAACCAAAAAATTGGGCTAACTTTACTGTTTTATTTTATTTTTGTTCTATTCATTGAAGTGTTTTTTTTCCCCCAACAAATTGCATTAGAAAGACCGCTGGGCAAATACAGTGACAAAATATTGCAGCAATTGTCATTTTATTGCTAAAATATGTTTGGGGGTTCCAAGTAATTTTCTAGTAAAACATATTGAATTTTTTTAACTTAAAGTGGTTGTAAACCCACTTTTTCACTTTTACCTACAGTTAAGCCTATAATAAGGCTTACCTGTAGGTATAAAGAATATCTCCTAAACCTGTACGGTTTAGGAGATATTCCCCTCGCAATGCGTAGCTGATTGCAGCGGCGTATGCGCAGGGGGGAATCCACAGCGAAAGGACTGGCATCCGCCGGACCCTGCCAATTTGAAATCTCCCACATGCGGGAGTGACGTCATCGCCGCTCCAGCCCATCGCATCGCTGGAGCGGCGATACCCGGAAGACACGCAGAGTCAAGATGACATCTCGCTCGGCGTGGACCAGGTAAGTTCTACTTTTGTCGTACAGAGGTAAGTATTTCATAATGAGCCGTTATGCGGTGCATACTAGCTCATTATGTCTTCTGCCTTGCATGTTTAAAAAAAAAAGTATATGCGGTTTACAACCGCTTTAAACAAGTGTCAGCAATTATTTAGGTGGTTAAACTTTCTGAATTTACACACAGAACTTTGCTCTAAAGCCTCGTAACCACGATCCGTCCATTCAATGAGCACCGTCCAAAGGACCGTGCTCATCGATTAACCGATGAAGCTGTCTGATGTGCCTACACACTATCGGTTAAATAACCGATCGTGTAAGAACGTGGTGACGTAAACGCAACGACGTGCTGAAAAAAATGAATCCACGCATGCTCAGAATCAAGTCGACGCATGCTTGGAAAATCATGCGTCGACTTGATTCTGAGAATGCGTGGATTTTTAACCGATGGTCGTGCGTACAAACGATCGATTTTGACTTATCGGTTAGGCGTCCATCGGTTAAAGTTTTAAAGCAAGTTGGCTTTTTTTTAAAACCGAAGCTTAATTAACTGATGGGGCCCACACACGATCGGTTTTGACGATGAAAACTGTACATCAGACCGCTGTCCTCTGGTTAACCGATCGTGTGTACGTGGCCTAAGAAGGAAGTTGGTTATAATGTTACTTGGCAGACTGGCTAGATTTTCTTTTGACAGTTGAGTGAGGGGGGGGGTAGGGTTTTAAATCGAGATCACGATTTTTTTTGTTTGTGTTTTACGATTAAATATGCGCTTGACTTTAGCGAGTTCATGCACTACTTTATTTTGACTTCTATGCAACTTGAGGGCCATAGACTTCAATGTTAACCCTCAGTAGTTGTACCTGAATGTTATACAATGCAACTTGTGTGCAACAGTTGTCTTTTTATCACTGGTAAAAGCTGTATCCAATTTTCACCCATCCAAAGTCAGCTGTGTGTGTGTGTGTGTGTGTATATATATATATATATATATATATATATATATATATATATATATATATGTGTATATATATATATATATTTATATTTATATTATATATATATATATGTGTATGTGTGTGTGTGTGTGTGTGTATATGTATATGTGTATGTGTATGTATATATATATATATATATATATATATATATATATATATATATATATATATATATATATATATATACTTGCTGTTGAACCTAATGGGTAAAAAATCCTGTCTTCTCTGATCCTTTCTTCCTTATTTTTATTTTTGTCTCCAATCCATCTCCTAATAGTACAGAGCCTTGGGGGGTACTCTGCACGTGCTCAGTTTGGCGTGTATTGCTAAAGCATTTGTTTTTGCTAGGGACCAGGGAAGAGGAGGATCCGGGCTGCTCTGTGCAAAACCACTGCACAAAGCAGGCAAGGATAACATGTCTGTTATTTTTAAACAAAGCAAGACTTTATCACTTTATAGTACTCTTAACCACTGCTGGCCCATGCTGCATTCTGGTTTGTAGGCAGAGGCAGGGCGCGCAGCAGTCGGGGCACTTTTTCTTGACCGTGGAGGGTGTTGGCGGCGGTTAACGGCCCGCTCTGCATTCTGGGGATTGTAGGCAGAGGCGGGGCAGCAGGATGTTAGGGCCAGGGACGAATAGAGTGGTGTGCTAGGCTGGTGGGCATTGATAAGTGAATGACATTGGGATGTACTGGTTGGCACTGATGAGGTGATGGACTGGTGCATTGATGAGGTGGCACTGATGGGCTGCCCTGGTGAGCACTGACGAAGTGGCACTGGTGGGCACTGACAGGCTGCACCCCACCTCTCCACCCTAGGTTTTTTGAGATGAGGGGGGGGGGGGGAATCGGCCTAAAATATCGGCCGCAAAAATCGGCAACCCATATCGGCCGCTCCGATTTCCAAATATCTGCATCGGCCAGAGAAAAACCCATATCGGTCGACCTCAAAAATATATAAATATTAGGGCTGTGCAAATTAACTTTTGATTAAGCTTTAATTTTTTTGATCGATCAAAATATTTTTGATCGATTAAAGTTCTTTTGATTGGTACTCACCTCTCTGCCAGCTTCTGGGCCTTCAGGGAGTTCCGTCGGAGATCCGGTAGCGTGACGGACACCGTGGGGCTTGCCGTGTCCATCTGAAGGGCTCCTTTGCTGTGCCTTCATATCTGCATGCCGGTGGGACCTTACTATCTGCCACACGCAAGGGCTGTTACACTTCCCTCTATCAATCTGGGATTCTACAGCCATCCACTGGGAGTTGTGATAGTTCCCTTCATGGGACATTTACTTGCCGACGGACTGATGTTAACCTCTCCGCATCTGGATTCAGCAGTGGTATCGTACACATTTTTATACCACTATCATACTTGGCTACAAGTTTTTATGACTGCTTTTGGTACCGTTTGGTATTACTCGCACCATTTTTACATTTTATGTAGCTACATCAATTTTATCTCCAGTGCAATATTTATTTGGTTACCTACTTGAAGACTATAAAAGTTTTAATGCTATTCCCATTGAGTGCTGCCTTTGTGTGTTTTTGTATCCTGCTATCCATTTTTCCAGTGGTTGGTATCTGCACTGGGAATCGGCCTGCAAGGAGATCCGCTAAAAGTAGTTGGATCTGTATGTGCATTATAATTAATCAAAATTAGTCGATTAATCGATTAAAAAAAAAAAACGATTAATCGAACACAAAAATTTTGACCAGTAACAGCCCTAATATAAAACATTTTTAAGGGTACGCTAAAACTAGTACAATATTTTGACAATGTTTTTGATAAACTAACATGTCCAATATCTGGATGGATGTAGTAATTATCCAAGGTGCTCATCGGATATTTGGTTTCTAATTTTGCCCTTCGTCTGTTTTTGACCCTTGTAAATATTTGCTCACAAATATACAATTGTGCTCCATAACAATTTATGATTTCTTTGCCATTTTTGGTGACACACGTTTCTTTCACTCGTGGTTAGTGTTTGGCTGAAGCCATTTATTATCAATCAACGGTGTTTACACTTTATTTTTTATTTTTTTTATCACAAACTACTCAAATGACCCTGATCAAAAGTTTACATACCCCAGTTCTTAATACAGTGGAACCTCGGATTACGAGCATAATCCGTTGCAAGAGAATGCTCATAATCCAAAGTACTATTAAAGCGAGTTTCCCCATTGAAGTCAATGGAAACAAAAATAATTTTTTGCATTGATTTCAATGGCGTGGAATACCGCATGTGACCAGAGCCTTAAACAGCCGGAAAGGCCCAAGGACAGCTCAGCTAACCTCCAAAAGGCTCAGGAACGGGGCCCTCTCCACCTCAGGCCAAACTCGGTACTGCACACCGCTTTGACCTTCATCCTGCTTGTTTTGCGAGATAACACTCGCGAACCGAGTTGGGGTTTTTCAAAATACAGTGCTCTGTATTGTGAAATGCTCGTTAACCGTGTTACTCGCAATCCGAGGTTCCACTGTACCGTGTATTACCCCCTTTAACATCAGTGACAGCTTGACTTCTTTTGTTATTTTTGGCTCTTTATCTTCTCAGATGGTAAAGCTTCCCATTCCTCTTGGCAAAAAGCCTCCAGTTCCTGAAAATTCTTGGGCTGTCTTGCATGAACTGCACATTTGAGATCTCCCCAGAGTGGCTCAATGATATTGAGGTCAGGAGACTGAGATGGCCACTCCAGAACCTTCACTATTCTGCTGTAGCCAATGACAGGTCGACTTGGCCTTGTGTTTTGGATTGTTATGTTGGAATGTCCAAGTACGTCCCATTCAAATTTTCCTCCAGTATGTTTCAATAACATACTGCATTCATCTTGCCATCAAATTTTGGCCAAATTTCCTGTGCCTTTTTGTAGCTCACACATCCCCAAAACATCAGAAATCCACCTTCTGTGTTTCCCAGTAGGATTGGTATACCTTTTTATCATAGGCCTTTTGTTGACTCCTCCCAAAATGTAGTGTTTATGGTGGTGGCCAAAAAAGCTCAATTTTGGTCTCATTAATACAAATGACTTTGTGCCAGAAGGTTTGAGGCTTGTCTCTGTGCGGGATGCTTTGTGGCATTTATTTGCATAGTAATGGCTTTTTTTCTGGCGACTCGACAATGCAGCCAATCTTTCTTCAAGTGCCTCCTTATTGTGCATCTTGAGACGGCCACACCACATGTTTTCAGAGAGTCCTGTATTTCACCTATAGTCATTTGGGTTTTTCTTTGCATCCCAAACCATTCAGGTGTGGCTGAAATTTTAGTTGGTCTACCTAACCGTGGTTTGGTTTCAACAGAACCCCCTAATTTTCCACTTGTTGATTAGAACTCTGAAATCTGTTTCTGTTATGATTTAAAGAGTAAACACAGTCAATTGATAATAAATGGCTTCAGCCAAACACTAACTATGAGTGAGTGAATGTTTTTGTGTTATCACTCATTCTCTGAAAAATGGCCAAGAAATCGTAAATTCTGCCAGTGTATGCAAACTTATGAGCACAACTGTAGGTGCTACCAAAAACGCTTAAGACATGATTGTGAAGTGGGAGATATTTTTGTTTGGGAAGATTAAACTTTTGTCTCGGTAAAGAGACTGTGCAGTTTAGGAAATATTTGCTGTATACTGCGATAATTTCATTGGCGCATGCGATGTGAAGAAATGGCCCTCCGCCGTTTCTTCACTAGCAAGTACAGTGACTAACTGCTCCTGCACGCATGCATGGGAGTGACGTGGCATGACTCTGGCAAGTCACAGAGCTAGAGTCGGTGGCCTCAGAAAGAAGAGGGGCAAAGATGTATGCAGGTACACAGTGTGGGCTTTGTTTGCAGGTAAGTGCCACATAATGTGCTAGTATTTGCATACTAGCCCATTATGCTTTTTTTTTTTTTTTTTTTTTTTTTTTTTGCAGGTGGTGGGGAAGGTAAAACGCATCAGAGTTTACTTTCTCTTTTAAAGCCATCTTTGTCATCTCATTGCTCAAAGGCATAGCTACCTGGCCGTTTATTGGTTAAGGGCATAATTTCTTTTACAGCCATGGCTGTATGTGTTTCAGACTGGTTCCTGAAAGCTTTAGTCATCCAAGTCCCATTGTGTTTCAAAGCGAACAGACTTTTTTCCTTTCTCTCCTTATGTGCCTTGTATACAACCTTGGCCTTATTATTGAAATTGTATTAACTTTCATGGTCACCTGTTTTCTTAAAGGACAGTATATGAACTACCTAATGCTGATCTCATACCATTGTATTGGTAAACAATTGCCAGCATGCCTTTTTTTTTTTAATGATAAAAAAAAAAAGTTGGGGTGCCAATAGAAATGAAGACTAGACACACACAAGTGTGTGTGTGTGTGTGTGTGTGTGTGTGTGTGTGTTCCCCTGCTCAATTGTTTAAAATCAACATCTGTTCAAGGGATATGTTGGAAGATTATCCGTTGATCAGAACACACTGATCAGAGGCTGCAGCTAAGCTTTCCCAAAGCCTCCTACACACGGTTGAACATCAAACAAACGTTCCCTTGGATTTTTGTCCGAAGGGAGTTGTCCGGTCACACGTTTGGACTTTTTTGGCAACAAACACAAACGTAGTGACGTTTCAACGTACTGGCGAGAGTTTAAAAGAGGAAGTTCAATTCTCCGGCGTCACCCTTTGGGTTCCTGCTAATCGAGAGTTGGTAGAGGTTTCGTCTGTGCATTCACGATTTTCAGTTTCGTGCAATTTGTTTCTGAACATCCGTTGTTTTTATTCTTTCAGTATCACCAGCAAAGCAGCTTTTAGTATTATCACATTATAAAGAAGAGAATGTGCGCTGGTTTTCTTGATTTCAGAACTTGCCGTGCCACGAATATGCTCTTTCAAATACGAACCTAGTTTTCCCAGACAGTCTATGCTTCTGAGCGTGCCCGCTTGCTTGCTGTACACACGGTCGAACTAGGCACCATCGGACTCTTGTTGACGTAAGGTTTGTCCGTTTGCAGACCTAACTTTTTGTCCGATGAAACCCAAAAAAGTTTGTCTGGTGGAGCGTACACACGGTCAGACTAATTTTGAAAACTTGCTGTTTTTGACATTTGTTGGCAAAAAGTCTGACCGTGTGTACGGGCCTTTAGGCCTAACTATGCTATGAATTTCGGAAGCTCCTGATGCAGCCTGCCCTCTCCTCCCTTGACACGTCTATGGACACCCCCCACATCCGCTAACAATAACTGCATGTAAATCTGAAATTGTAGGGCAAGAGATTTCTTCAGGAGCCATCAGATTTCAGGTTATGGGGCATTCTTTATTACAAGTGACTGCAGCAGTTGGTAAAAAAAAAAAATCACTTAATTTTTACCCTCAGTCTTGCAAAGAAAGTACAAGTTCCTTCCCTTGGGTCCCTTTTCACACTGACATTTTTTTTTTTAGGTGGGTTAGCACTAAAAATAGCGCTGCTATACCGCCTGAAAAAATCATGCCCTGCAGTCTTCAGTGTGAAAGGATGAAAGGCTTTTACGCTGAAGCGGTGCACTAGCAGGACCACTCAAAGTCCTGCTGGCCGCATCTTTGGAGCGGAGAAGGAGTGGTGTGTTTTACCTCTTCTTCCCATTGAAATCAATGGGGAACCACGGTAGTAATACTGCGGGCGGTAATGCCCTTTTTCGGCTGCTAGCGGCGGTTAGCGGGCGAATATCGTGGCAAATACGAGGGTATAGTGGTGCTTAATCATGCTGCTATACCACCAGCACACCTCCTGTGCCCAGTGTGAAAGGGTCCTTGCTGAAAATGCATTGTCTGAGTTCACTGCACACTTTGGTGCTAGAAATATCCAGTATCTAGGGCTTTCCTTCCAGCCTTGCTGTTCTGGCTTGTCCCCTTTCATTTATTGGCTTTCAGGTTTTTATTTTTTTTATATAAATCATGAGGTTCTACAGAACATGCGGAACTTGCCTAGGGCAGGCTGCAAGCAAATTGCAGTCTGCCTAAGAATGTGTACAGTGTCTGTGTACAGACTGAAACCTGTCCATCCAGCGGTCTTTGTATTGACATAACTCGAAGACTCAGTTCACTGCTTGCAACAGTGGCTTTTAAAGTGTGACTTGCACAAAGCAGCCCTGATCGACGGCTAGCAGTAAAGGGCATTATCCACCGGGGGACCTGTCTCGGCAGAACACGGGTTGCAGCTCCTCCATCTCTATAGATTAGTCGTCAACCCCAACGCCAAACCTTTTGCTATGGGGGCATTTGAGACGGCTTGCTCCTGAGCTGCACACCAGTGAATGGGCATGCCACAGAAGGCAAAGAACAAGCAGACTCCTTTCACTTTTAATGTGAGCAGCACTAAACACTAAATTGTTTTTGTCAGATTATTCTGGTTTAGGGCTTTCTCCTGTAGTGGTTAGAGCACTGTTTATCATGCAACTTTTGATTTGTTCTACATTTTTAGAGTTCCTCCCAGTTTTTTACATACATACATACATACATACATACATACATACATACATACATACTTCTCTCTTTTTTTTTTTACAGATCAATGCTTTATTTTTCCTCTCCTATTATGAAACTGCTGCTTCTGTTTTAGATTTCCTGGCAAATGAAGTTGTTTATCCAGTTTACCCACTGTGAAAAAATAACATGCATGTAACTGTGTAGGTTATGTAGACATGCGATTTGAAATTTGTGCCCTCTTCCCCATGCTTGAGGTTTGGTCTATAATGCAATTGTCAGTCCTTGGGACCAAATGTAATGCTTGTATTTGTTGACTGTCGCTCCCCTTGGTCCTGGGAGCTAGGGCGGCCCTACCATCCCAATTCAGTTGCTATATTGTACTGTAATTGGCAATAACACTTAGTGAGTTTTTAAAACAATGTTTTGGGCTGCATCTCAGACAGAGACCCGATTTGCTGTAGCTAAACTGGACTGTACTTGGAATGTTAAAGCGGAGTTCCACCCAGGAAAACCACTTTTGCCCATCTTCTTTAAAAAAATTAAATAAAAAAAAACCTGAAAAAAATAAAATACTCACCCGAAATACCTGTTGCTATGCGGAAGTCCGTAATCTGCCTCACCTGCACCGCGGTCCGATTTCTTCTTCTCCTAATGAATGGGGCGCGCTGCTTTCTGGGAACTGTGTGTGTTCTCAGAGAGCAGCGCGCCCATTCACAAGCCAGCGTGAGACTCACGCAGGCGCAGTAGGAAATGGGCAGTGAAGTCGTACGGCTTCACTGCCTGTTTCCCATAGTGTGGCTGGCGGCGCGGGACCCGGAGCGATCGTGGGACCGGCATCGTGGGGGTCCATCAGCGCGGGCAAGTAGGACAAGGTAAGTGTCCTTATTTAAAGTCAGCAGCTACACTGTTAGTAGCTGCTGACTTTAAAAGAAAAAAAAATTGCGGCTGGAGCTCCGCTTTAACTTTTTGTGTCTTGATAATGACAATAGTGCCTTCCTTCAGTTGAATAATCTTAAGACGGGGATTAACAAATTTGCTTTGCATTTAGGAGCCAATTTTTAAAATCCTGCTGCCCGGAACTGCATGCCGATGGTTGGGACTATAGGAATATTTTCTTTCTCGTACATCACGGGACACAGAGCGGCATATTCATTACTATGTGGGTTATATGGAGTACCTTCAGGTGTGGACACTGGCAATCTCAAACAGGAAGTCCCCTCCCTATATAACCCCCTCCCCTAGAGGGAGTCCCTCAGTTTTTTCGCCAGTGTCTTAGGTGTTGGTCACGGAATAGCTTTGCTCCACATCCTTGGGATTAAGGGCGGGCTAACCGGATCTGTCCAAGGAGCCTCAGTGCCAAAGTGGACAGTACCCGGGCCCCAAGCCGTGGGGTTTTGCCTATAATGCTCCTCTTTGGAGGGCTGGACCCTGGGCCCAGGACTTGGAGTTTGTAAAAACCATAAGTTCCTGTTTGCCAGGGTGCTATATAGGTCCAGGACAGTGGGTACCTTCATAGGACCCCAGGGCCTGAAGGTCTACTACGCTACCCACGGAGATGGGAGAAGATTGGATCAGTTTGCTGGACAAACATCCTGCAGCATGGAGCAGGTAAGGGGGAGCCTGCGGGACTTGGTTCGACAGCAGGCTCTCCGGGGTAACCTAAAAGGGGGGATAGCCTAAGTATGCTCTGCATGGGCAACCTTGTTCACTATGTCTGAGAGAGACAGGATGACACCCTTTCTCCCCCATCACTAGGTTCCCCTGTCTAAAAATGTGTTGCTAGCTAAACCTGCTGTTTTCTTCCTAGGGCTAGTAAGGATCCCTAGGGGCCTTTGGAGAGTCCTACCTGGCCGGGGGTTTGAATCTGCCGCCTGTTTCTGCGTTCCTGGATCTCCAGCAGCGCGGCTCCTCCATGTTCCTCCTGTTTCCGGCATGCGCGCGCGTGCGCGCGCACGTCTTATAGACGTTTTTCGCGCCGTTCAGACAGGAGGGCGGGGGGGGGCGTGCCTGCGGCGTCATACAGGAGGCGCGCCTTTGTGCTGTTAGACAGCAGGCATTGTCAGTGCTCAGTCTGAGGCTGATTTTCAGAAGGAGAGGACGCAGAGCGGCAGAACAGTGACTCCCGGTGGCGGAAGAGGGGTAGTACATGCTGGACTTTGTTCCAATGCCTTTTTTGTTAAGCCAAAAAATTCCCCTTTTTGCAGCAGGTTGGAGGCTGGCAAACTAAGTTTGGGGTCACTGTATGTTGTAAAAAGAAAATATATAATATATATTTAAAAAAAAAAAAAAAAAAAAAACATACGGGATCCCATCAGTTTTTGGGCATTAGTGATCTATTGTCCCCTAAACTCTGGTTTTGTACTCCTGGCCACTACAGTCTGTGTGGGCGGAGTCCCTCGATTTTGTATTATGGCTTCCAAAGGTTCGGGGTCAAAGGGTACAAAAAAGACCAAAAAACAAAAGGGTTCCCTTTCTGATTCTGATGATATGCCGATACTTTCCCCGCAACTTATTAACATAAAAGGCGCCTTGGATGAGCCATTAGGGGGATCTGGTGCGGAGGCTGGCCCAGATCAGCCCAGCCCTGTGTTTATCACAGAGGAGATGCTAGCCGTATCCCTAGGGGGGCTAGAAGAGAGAATAGCAGCATTGATCGCTAGAGCTATTCCTGGTAAGAAACGGGTTAGATCCCCATCACCAAGAGGTGTATCCTCAGATGCTGAGATTCTCTCGCCGGAGGAATTAGAATCACAGGAGGATCAACTAGACCTGAACCAAGAGGGTTCAGGGATTGAGGGGTCTGCCTCGGAGGAACCATTTTCAGACTCCCAGACAGAAAGACTGTGGGTACAGTCTTTGACGGACATGGTCCGCTCGGCATTTAGTTTACCATTGCCAGAGCCTCAGGTTCCTCCGGTATCCTCTCTGGGCTCTTTGAAAGCTCCGTTAAGCAACGCAGTTTTTCCGGTCCATCCTCTTTTAGAGGAATTGATCTTTCGGGATTGGGTACGGCCGGACAGGATTTTTCTGCCACCGAAAAGATTTGCGGTCATTTACCCCATGGAGGAAAAATTCTCCAAGAGGTGGAGGCTCCCAGTAGTGGATGCAGCCATCTCATGTGTGAATAAATCACTAACTTGCCCGGTGGAAAACATACATATGTTTAAAGATCCGGTTGATAAAAGATTAGAGACACTTTTAAAAGCATCCTTTGCTACGGCAGGAGCAGTGGTGCAGCCAGCGGTGGCTGCGATTGGTGTTTGTCAGGCGTTAAAAGACCAGACAAAGGAAATGTTAAAGGACATGCCTACCCAACAAGCAGAAGAGTTTTCTGACATTCCCAGAGCTCTGTGTTTTGCTGTAGATGCTATAAAAGATTCCATCCAGCAGGCTTCTCGTTTATCACTATTTTTGGTGCACATGAGAAGGCTCTTATGGTTGAAGAACTGGGCGGCGGAGCCCCCATGCAAAAAGCTTCTGGCAGGGTTTCCCTTCCATGGAGGACGACTCTTCGGAGAGGATCTGGATAAATATATTCAGACTATTTCAAATGGCAAGAGTACCCTTTTACCGGTCAAAAAGACATTCCGGGCTCCTACATTTAAAAGGCAGCTCTTTCCTGTCTCGGGGCCCTCAAATTCCAGGCAGTATCGACGGCCGCCTGCACGATCCAACGTTAACAGTAGATCGCAGGGACAGGCCCCTGGGGGTAAGAGGCCGTGCTATCGCAAGCCGTCAAAAACAGCCCCTAAGTCTGCCTTATGAAGGGGCGCCCCCACTCTCGCGGGTGGGGGGAAGGCTTCGTTTCTTCTCAGAAGTTTGGGAAGCCAAGATCCCCGACAAATGGGTCCGGGCATCGGTAACCACAGGTTACAGACTGGAGTTTCTAAGGTATCCTCCGCCTCATTTTCAAGAATCAAGGCTACCAACGGATCCAGCAAGGAAGGCCTCAATGCTGGCAGCTTTGGATCACCTGCTTTGCCAGGACGTAATTATAGAAGTGCCAGCCCAAGAGCAAGGGCTAGGTTTCTATTCCAATCTCTTTGTCATACCAAAGCCCAACGGCGATGTCAGGCCAATCTTGGACCTAAAGAGGTTAAACGGTTACCTAAGGGTTCTTTCCTTCCGGATGGAATCCATCCGGTCAGCAGCCGCCGCGCTTCAGAAGGACGATTTTCTGGCCTCCATAGACATAAAGGATGCTTACCTTCATGTACCAATCTTTCAGTTGCATCAAAGATTTTTACGCTTCGCGGTGGGGCAGCGACACTTCCAATTCAGGGCGCTCCCCTTCGGGCTGGCCACGGCCCCCCGGGTATTCACGAAGATCCTAGCCCCAGTTCTGGCCAATTTAAGGATCCAGGGGGTCACAGTCCTAGCATACTTGGACGACCTTTTAATCATAGATCACTCACGGCCGGGTCTGCAAAAGGCAGTAAACCTCACGGTTCGGTACCTCGAAGAATTCGGCTGGGTCCTAAACCGGGGAAAGTCAGCGTTCCAGCCTACAAAGCAGTTGGAATACCTCGGCATGAGGTTAGACACAGAACAGCAAAAGGTGTTCCTGCCCCTGGTAAAGATCGAAGCTATCAAGGGGTTGGTTCAGTTGGTTCTAAACAAGAAAAAACCAACTATTCGCCTGTGTATGCGAGTACTAGGCAAGCTAGTAGCCACGTTCGAGGCAGTACCATACGCTCAGATCCACACTCGCGTCCTACAGGCAGCCATTCTGGCAGCCTGGGGCAAGAGGGCACATGCCTTAGAGTCCCCTTTGACGCTATCTTCAAGGGTCCGACAAAGCCTGGCCTGGTGGTTGAACCCTCAGAACCTTCTAAAGGGAAAATCCTTCAGCCCTATTGTCTGGAAGGTAGTTACCACAGACGCCAGCCTGGCAGGCTGGGGGGCGGTCTTCGAGGGGTTCTCTCGCCAGGGAACTTGGGTGAAAGCGGAGAGGCAGCTCCCCATCAATATCTTTGAGATCAGAGCTGCTCGCCTAGCCCTTCTGGCATGGACCTCCAGATTAAAGGGGTTCCCGGTGAGAATCCAGTCAGACAATGCCACGGCGGTGGCATACATAAACCACCAAGGGGGAACCAGGAGTCAGGCCGCTCAGAGGGAGGTGAGCTTGATTTTTCAGTGGGCAGAGGTTCATGTACCCTGCATTTCGGCGATATTCATTCCCGGAGTGGACAACCTGCAGGCAGACTTCTTAAGTCGCCAGAGTCTGTTGCCAGGGGAGTGGTCTCTGCATCCCCAGGTCTTTCAGACAATCTGCCAGAGGTGGGGAATGCCGGACGTAGATATAATGGCATCCAGGTTCAACAAGAAACTAGACAGGTTCGTGTCTCGAGCGAGGGATCCGATGGCCTGCGGAACCGATGCGTTGGTTTGCCCTTGGCATCAATTCAAACTTCTATATGCATTCCCTCCACTACAGTTACTCCCTCGCCTGTTGCGCAAGATCAGAGTGGAGCACAAGCCAGTCATTCTAGTAGCTCCGGCTTGGCCCCGGAGGACTTGGTACTCGCTAGTCCTGAAGATGGCAGTGGGAGACCCTTGGACTCTTCCTCTACAACCAGACCTACTCTCACAAGGCCCGATCCTCCACCCTACATTACAGCGTCTAAATTTGACGGCCTGGAGGCTGAATCCCTGATTCTCAGGGGTAGAGGTCTGTCTAGGCAGGTAATCCCTACCCTGATTAGGGCTAGAAAGCCGGTCTCCAGGGTGATTTATTACAGGGTGTGGAGGAACTACGTAGGCTGGTGTGAATCCAAAAGATGGAATTCCCGCAAATATACTATTGATAGGGTGTTAAGTTTTCTCCAGCTAGGAGTGGATAAAGGCCTGGCACTAAGCACAATCAAGGGACAGATCTCAGCTCTGTCAGTGTGGTTTCAGAGGCCGCTGGCCACCCACTCGCTGGTAAAGACCTTCTTACAGGGGGTCTTGCGTATTAATCCTCCTGTCAAGTCACCAATTTGTCCATGGGACTTAAATCTTGTCCTGTCCACTTTACAGAAACAACCCTTTGAGCCGTTGGCTGAGATTCCTTTAGTCTTACTGACAAGAAAGTTGGTTTTCTTGGTCGCCATAGTTTCGGCCAGGAGAGTGTCAGAATTAGCAGCCTTATCGTGTAAGGAACCATATCTCGTTCTACATAAGGACAGGGCAGTTCTCCGGCCCCATCCTTCCTTTCTACCAAAGGTTATATCCAAATTTCACTTAAACCAGGATTTGGTACTTCCATCCTTCTTTCCAAAACCTACATCTAGAAAGGAGGGGTTGCTGCATACCTTGGATATTGTCCGGGCCATGAAGGCCTATCTTAAAGCTACAGAAAAGATCCGGAAGACAGATGTGTTATTCGTTCTACCAGATGGCCCCAAGAAGGGGCAGGCAGCTGCAAAATCCACCATCTCGAGATGGATTAGACAATTAATCATTCAAGCCTACGGTTTGAAGAGGTTACCTCCTCCGTTGTCGGTAAAGGCCCATTCTACCAGGGCCATGGGCGCCTCTTGGGCAGCACACCATCAGATCTCTATGGCTCAGATATGCAAGGCGGCAACGTGGTCATCAGTCCACACGTTTACAAGGTTTTATCAACTAGACGTGAGAAGGAATGCGGATTCTGCCTTTGGACAGGCAGTACTACAGGCTGCAGTTTGAAATCCTCGGGATCAGAAGCACCCTTGGTTATAAAAAAAAAAAAAAAAAAAAAAAGTTTTTTCTTGACTAAGTTGGAATTATTATTATTATTTGAGTTTACCTCTAAATTGAATCCTTCTTTGGAAGATGTCTCCCTCCCCTCATTAAAGCATTGCTTTCGGACATCCCACATAGTAATGAATATGCCGCTCTGTGTCCCGTGATGTACGAGAAAGAAAAAGGGATTTTTAAATACAGCTTACCTGTAAAATCCTTTTCTTGGAGTACATCACGGGACACAGAGCTCCCACCCCTCTTTTGGGTGACCATTTTGGGAGGCATACTGCTTGCTACAAAACTGAGGGACTCCCTCTAGGGGAGGGGGTTATATAGGGAGGGGACTTCCTGTTTGAGATTGCCAGTGTCCACACCTGAAGGTACTCCATATAACCCACATAGTAATGAATATGCCGCTCTGTGTCCCGTGATGTACTCCAAGAAAAGGATTTTACAGGTAAGCTGTATTTAAAAATCCCTTTTTTCTCCTTCACTGATAAGTACTTATAGGTGGCACTGATATGCATCTCCAGCACCCTGCTGTCAAACTAGGAAGGAGATGCCAGAGGTGGGTGGGCAGTAAGAGCAAACAAGGGAAGCGCTAAGCCTCGCCCACCAGAGGGTGCTGGTTGCCAGAAAAGAGAATGTATCCTGCAGCGTAGCCCAGGCGCCAGGACACACAATCCAGGCACCTTGTCGCAATTGCAAGAAATTGTGACCTGGCGCCCGGGGAAGCTTAACCCAGCAGGAGAAAGTGGGGTGTATGGTATATAATATCTCCTCTAATTAGAACCCCCTATATATATATATATATATATATATATATATATATATATATATATAAAAAATATATATATATATAATCTATATCCATCCTAGAGATAGAATGGCAGTCATTGCAATACTTTCTGTCACACTGTATTTGCGCAGCGGTCTTGCAAGCGCACTTTTTTTAACAGTTAAGTTGGGGGCCCCCTCCTTTTTTTTTTTTTTTTTTTTTTTTTTTTATATATATATATATATTGTGAAAGATTGTTACGCCGAGTAAATTGATTCCCAACATGTCACGCTTCAAAATTGCTTCCGCTCGTGGAATGGCGACAACTTTTTACCTTTTAAAATCTCCATAGGCGACGTCTAAAAAAAAAAAATCTACAGGTTGCATGTTTTGAGTTGGAGGTCTAGGGCTACAATTATTGCTCTCGCTCTACCAATACCTCACATGTGTGGTTTGAATACCGTTTACATATGCGGGCGCTACTCACGAATGCGTTGGCTTCTGCGCGCAAGCTTAGTGGGACGGGGCACGTTTTCTGGCTCCTAACTTTTTTAGCTGGCTCCTAGATTCAAAGCAAATTTGTCAAACACTGCAATTTCCTGTTGCCATGCAACCTGGCATTTGTTGAGCACTGCCTTAAAGCTAGATTCACAGGATGAGGTTGGTTTGCTATGCTCAGACGTGGCTTAACGCTATGGCTTCAGAATAAACTGGCCGATTACCTGTCGTCAGACCTAGGGTTAGTCTGAGGCTCTGTTTCCATGTAATTGCTCAGAGTGGTTTACATGTAACCAGCAGCAGCACAGTCCATTGATTTGTACAGACTACAAAACCTGACGGCTGCTTCTAGTCACGCACAATGTGTACAGGCAGCACTGGCACCATTCGCCAGAGAGAATCAGTAAATTCTTGGAGTTTCCTTGTGTGGTAGTGTGAATGTTGCCTAGGAAAACCAACAGTAACCAGCTGAATTTCTATCCATCAGCAGGCTGGTCCGACTTCAGTACAACCAGTCTGTCTTTTTTTTTTTTTTTCTTCTTGTGCAATCTCTGCCGGTGGCTATAACTGCCAGCAGTGATTGTATTCTGATGGCAGGGAAACCTTCTGCTGTCAGACTACAATGGCGCAGCCGGAGGGATTCCCCATTAACAGTCAGTGCAGTTTTTTTTTTCCCCTTAAATCCGTTCAAGAGAAAATTGTTTAATGAATGGCTTGCTTCGGTTGAAAAATAAAATGACGTGTAAAAATTGCCTCTAGGCAAGTTGGGACACCAGCGACTGGAGTTTTCCCATACATGGATTGAAGATGGTCCGGTTCAGCAGGGACCAGCTGAATTTTGAGACTTATTTTGGCACGGTGGTTCAACAGAAGTTGATCCACCAACTGACTTCTGTTTTAATCATCCCTTTTGGAAAACTTTCACTCAACCAGCACTGCAGGCTGTAGAATACAAAGATCTGGGGAAATTGGGTTTCTTTGTGTGTGTTTCATCCAACCAGGATTGAACGACAGAAAACAAACTATTGTATGGGCCTTAAGATTGTTATAGCTCTTAAAGCAACTTCATACTAGAGAAAAAAGGGGGAAGGTGCAGCGCTGTATGCGATATATCCCAATTTATTTAAAATGAGGATAAAACAAAAACGATATAGAAGAATACACTGAGTATACCTAAAATATATATGGTAACCATATGATGCCTACAACATTCATAAAGGGTCTCCCAAATTTCTAAACAAAGGGCCGGTTTACTGTACTTCAGACTTCAGCAGGGCCAGATCGTGGCCATCGGGATTGGGAATTTTTCTGGCATCGGTAGGAGTAAATATCACCACATTTGGTATTGGGTTAGAGAAATAGTGTCAAATCGTTGGTATCATAAGGAGGAATAGTGCCCTATTATTGGTGTCAGTGGGAGAAATGGTGCTCTATTGTTGGTGTTCAATGGCAGAATAGGGTCTTGTATTAGATGGAGGATTAGTTCCCCAAGGGCCGGATAAAGGCAAGCAAAGGGCCACATCCGGCCCCCGGGCTGCCGTTTGGAGATCCCTGTTAGAGGATCACGATTCTCAAAAATGTACCATTATTTTCAACACAAAACTGATCTTATGTGCTTAACCACTTAAGCCCCGGACCAATATGCTGCTAAATGTCCAGAGGCGTTTTTACAATTCGGCACTGCGTCGCTTTAACGGACGATTGCGCGGACGTGCGACGTGGCTCCCTAACAAAATTTGTGTCCTTTTCTTCCCACAAATACAGCTTTATTTTGATGGCTCTGGGATATTTTTTATTTTTTTTGCGATTATAAACCAAATAAGACCGACAATTTTTTGAAAAAAAATATTTTCTACTTTTTGTTATAAGAAAAATCGAATAAACTACATTTTCGTCAAACATTTAGGCCAAAATTTATTCAGCCACATGTCTTTAGTAAAAAAAAATCGCAATAAAGAAAAAAATAGCTACCCAGTGGCAACAGTGACATTAATACAGTGATCAGAGAACCAATCGCTTGGTGACACTGGCAATAGGGGGTGAAAGGGTTAACTAGGGCTGTGATCAAGGGGTTAAAACTTTATTTGGGAGGGTACGGGGCTACCTTGGACCTGTCACACTGCCTGTCACACTGCCTGTCACACTGCCTGTCACACTGCCTGTCACACTAACTGCAGTGATCAGTAAATATATGATCACTGCATTCAGTGACACTGTGACAGGGGACTGGGGGGGTGATCGGGGGGGGGGGGGTTTATGTGCCTATGTGTACTGTGTTAGTGTAGTGTTGGTGCACACTCACTGTGTGATGTCTTCTCTCCTCAGCGGCGGTTGAAAAGACCGCCACAAGGAGAGATTACATCACTTCCCCCACAGGCAGAGGGCGGGGGAGTGTGCAGATTGGCTGGGAGCGATCGCGAGGGGGTGGCTAGAAATTAATAGCCACCCCCTCATCTCCTGCAGCCACGGGGACCACCGCGGGGGGGGGTCCGATCCACATCTAGGCAGGGACGTATAGATACGCCAATGTGCCTGTCCGTGCCATTCTGCCGACGTAAATGTACATGCGGTGGTCCTTAAGGAGTTTAAATACATTATATGTAAATCTGACGGACTGTTTACATGTTAAATTTTAAAAGCTGCAGCAAACCTGCTGACCTTGCATGCTTGCTAATGTGAAAGAACAGCTCTGATTTTCATATTTAACTAAATGTGAAAATCTGAGGTGTTCTGTCACATTAGCAAGCATGTAAGGTCATCAGGTTTGCTGCGGCTTTTAAAATTTAACATGTAAACAGTCCGTCAGATTTACATATACTGTTTTTAAGCACATGTGCTCGGTTTTGTATTGAAAATAACTGAACTCATGGACGTATTTGCGATTCGCTCTTGAGAAGTGGGGCTTTGGCCCACATTTTATGGGTTGGATTGCAGCACTATACCACAATCCCAAGGCCTATATCAAATATGCCGGTTACAAATCGGAAGAATTTAATATCCAGAGAGAGACTCGTCAAGGGTGTCCCCTATCGCCGCTATTATTCTCCTTAATCATCGAACCCCTTGCACAAAGGATAAGGATGAAACCAATGATCACGGGTATAGAGTTAGGCGGATGTCATCACAAAATAAGTTTTATTCACAGATGATATCCTTCTATTTTTATCCTCACTGCAGATATCGGCCCCAAATCTAATGCGGGTACTTCACGACTTCTCCCACATTTCCGGCCCCACAGTTAATAACCAAAAATCCCTGGCACTGAATATCTCACTCAGTGACACGCTGAAACAAAATTTACAGTCCTCCCTACCCTTTAAATGGGCAGACCGCAGTATACCATACCTAGGTATACAACTTACGGCTAATGCTTCAGAATTATTTGCTGCCAACTTCCCTCCCCTTCTGAAAAGTGTTACTAGATTGTTGTCCGACTGGTCTTCTTTACCGATTTCCTGGTTTGGGAAAATCAATATAATAAAAATGGCTATTCTCCCCAAATTTTTATACCTATTCCGAACCCTCCCAATTCACATTCCTGCTTATTTCCTTAGATTGATCCAGCATAAAGCAACACAGTTCACCTGGGGGAAGAAAAAACCCAAATTGCCTAAAAAAAAAAAAAACATTATCTTTACCTAAATTGATGGGTGGGCTAGGATTTCCAGATTTCGCAACATACTACAAAGCAGCACAACTGGCTCAACTAAGTACCACTCAACCACAGAAATCCCATTGTGGGTACTTGAGGCAATAGACTTTGATCCCCTCCCCACTAACAATATCCTTTTGGCTGAGCCCTCAAAACCGTAGAAAACTGAAAAATCCAATCTCTAAACACTCACTGTCACTATGGGACAGGTACAGAACCTCTCAAAGATTACAATCCCCACACAACCCACTTCTTTCCTTCTATAAAAACCCATCCTTTTATCCAGCATGGGTATTTCCAAGAACCTTTAAGGCATGGATTAGGGCTGGAATTACGTGCTTATACCACATAGCATCAACAAATACAATCCGACCCTTTCCAGACCTATGTGAGGCATCCGGCCTCCCCAACACTGAAATTTTCAAATATCTCCAAATCAAGAACTTTTATGGACCTTCCCTCAGCCTTAGCGATAACCCAAAAAATATTATACAATTTGAAAGGATATGTCTAAAAGATCCACATGCCAAAGGTCGTATCTAAACAATTTTTTCCCAACTGATCACTATATCCAACTCTCTAACACCCTCCTACACTGCTAAGTGGGAATTAGACTTAGCATGTACAATTAATAGACCAGATGCTTGCCCAAGTATCCAATACTAGCTCTCATCTATAAATGTGGCGGCATTGGAAACGGCATACAAAGTGCTTTCCGTTGGTATCTGGTTCCCAATAGAGTAGCCAAATTTTCAGCAAATTGCTCAGATCTCTGTTTCCGTGGTTGCCCAGACAAAGGTACATATATCCACATCTGGTGGCAGTGTCCACTTGTAAGGAAATTCTGGGAGGGGATCTTCAGAATCGCCTCCAAAATATTTAACTGTATTATACTACCGGATCCAATGACAGCCTTACTTAATATTAAACCAGAAACCCTTTCAAGGAATCCGCATAAGTTATTTATTTTGTTTATGATAGCCGTGAAACAGGGAATCGCCTACATTATTGTTACCGGAAGCTGAAAAGAGAATGAATCTTTCATTCGTACATGCTAAACTGAAAGCGCTAGATAAGAATGGGCTGGAGAAATTCGATAGTATATGGAAACCCTGGGTCATATACTATACTTCAGACTCTTTTGACCCGAGAGTTCTTGTGTCATGGTTAGAGGTCGACTGATATGGGTTTTTCTCTGGCCGATATTCAGAAATCGCGATAGCCGATTTGTGATGCCGATTTATTTATTTTTTTATTTATTTTTTTGGCCCGATATGTTAGGCCGTTTTTCCTGAGTGCTTTCACATTGAGGTGGTGTGCTGGCAGGACATTAAAGAAAAGTCCTGCAAGCAGCATCTTTGGAGCAGCTCCTCCACCACTGAGATGAACGCTTCTGCAGTGGCGCTACATGGGAGCATTTAACCCCTTAATCAGTTGCTAGCTGGGATATAAACACCCCGCTAGCAGCCAAATAGTGCTGCTAGAATGATGGTCCAGTGTTTAGGCAGCGGAGTTCTGCGGAAAAAAAGTCAGCAGCTACAAATACTGCAGCTGTTGACTTTTAGGCTGCATTCACATCTAGATGGCAAGTAACGCCGCGTACGCGGCTTTACTTGACGCCATTCGATTCATTTTTTTTTTTTTACAAATTATCTCCATTGATGTCTATGGCCGAACGCCAATGTCGCCTGAAAAAAAGGGTCCAGGACTTTTTTACAGGCGTTCGGCGTTTCAGAGATGTGAACCATCTCTATAGACATCAATGGGAATTTTCCCCTCCAGCGGCACGAGCGTCGGGCGACAGGCGTTTTGTCGCCTAGATGTGAATGCAGCCTTAATATATGAACACTTACCTGTCGTGGGTGACCACAATGCTGGCACCCGAAGCCGATCTCTCCTTCGGGTGCTTCCGCCACCATCTTCGATAAGGGAATCAGGAAGTGAAGCCTTGCGGCTTCACTCCCTGGTTCCCTACTGTGCATGCGCGAGACGTGCTGCGCAATCCCACTGGTCCCTGCTGTCTTCTGGGACCTGTGTGTCTCCCAGAAGAAAGCTGGGGGCGGATTAAGCACCAGATGTGGTGTAGGTCACCGCAGTGATCTATGCCCGGAAGAGGGAGCAAATACCTGGGATTACGCAGGTATCTGCTCCCCCTGAAATGTACCAAATGTGACACCAGAGGGGGGGGGGGGGGATTCGGAAAAGCGGAAGTTCCATTATTGCCCTGCTAAGTAATACAGAAAATGTCTTACATTTAAACACAACAAGCCTCCAATAGGCTAACTTTACTGCTTAGTTTTTTTATTTGTTAAAGCATATTTTTCCCCAAAAAAATGCGTTTGAAAGACCGCTGTGCAAATACTGTGCAACATTAAATATTGCAGCAATCGCTATTTTATTTCCTAGGGTCTCTGCTAAAAAAAATATATATATGTTTGTGGGTTCCAAGTGATTTTCCAGCAGAAAATACAGGATTTTTACTTGTAAGCACCAAGTGTCAAAAAAGATTTAGCCTTTAAATGGTTAAACTGAGAACTCTCCTACACAGAGTTCAGTTAATTGATAAGTAGCAACATTGTATATCTTTTCTCAAAACTTGGCAGGCTGCCCAGAGACAAGTCTCACCTCCAGACTTCTATTATAGAAGCTTTTTGCAAGTCGCGCTGCTAAAGTTTAAAATCGTCTTTCTTACAGCACAAATCGGCCTATGCAGATTAATTAACCACTTTAGCCCCGGACCATATTGCTGTCCAATGACCAGAGCACTTTTTGTGATTCGGCACTGCGTCGCTTTAACTGACAATTGCGCGGTCCTGTGATGTGGCTCACAAACAAAATTGGCGTCCTTTTTTCCCCACAAATAGAGCTTTCTTTTGGTGGTATTTGATCATCTCTGCGGTTTTTATTTTTTGCGCTATAAACAAAAATAGAGCAACAATTTTTAAAAAAATGCAACATTTTTTACTTTTTGCTATAATAAATATCCCCCAAAAATATATAAAAAAAAATTTGTTTAGGCCGATACGTATTCTTCTTCTACATATTTTTCGTAAAAAAAAATCGCAATAAGCGTTTGGTTTGCGCATTTTTTTTCAGTACTGCGACATTATGGTGGGCACTTCAAACACTTTTGACACATTTTTGGGGCCATTGGCATTTTTATAGCGATCAATGCTATAAAAATGCATTGTATTACTATAAAAATGCCATTGGCAGTGAAGGGGTTAACACTAGGGGGCAGGGAAGGGGTTAAGTGTGTTAAGTGTGTTCCTGGGTGTGGTCTAACTGTATGGGGGGGTGACCTCACTAGGGGGAACAGTTCCGAAATAACAGTCACCCCATGTGAATTGAGTTCAGAGACAGTCAATCTGGGTATCTTGGCTTCAAGTAGTTGTAATGGTAGTTGGAGGTCAATACCTTGAAAGTCTTGATGGTCTTGGTTCAGTATATGTCTCCACGCTTTTAACGAAGTCTGTATGGTAGGAGGTAAAGAGGTTAGTTTCCAAGGAGACCATTTGTCACTGAGCAACATTATTTTCACGTTAGCCGTCGGTGACGGTGTATTTTCTATGTTCACCCAGGGTGGAACGTCTAGGTCATGGAACCAGTGTTTAAGTTGGTCAAGTCGAGCTGCCCACATATAGTCATGTATGTCGGGTAGACCTGCTCCTCCTACTTTTTTGTGAGACACAAGATTGTTACGTGAACACCGTGCCCTTTTACCCTGCCAAATATACTTCCATCCTAATGTTGTGAGGCGATTAAGGTAATGGCACGGTATACACAATGGAATTACACGAAAAAAGTATAGGATTTGAGGCATAATCAGCATTTTAAAAGCAGATATTCTACCCATCCAGGACACCTTCTTCTCAGAGATCCTTTTGAGTTGGGTTTCAATTTTTTCAATCAGTGAGGGGAAATTAGCTTTGATAAGCGTAGAGACACTAGTCGTAAGGGTGATACCAAGGTATTTGATAGAGCCCGAGCTCCATGTGTAGGGTAATCGGGATAGTAGGCAACTCTTGACATGAGGTGGTACCCCTAAGTCAAGGATAAGAGATTTTGTAAAATTGACTTTGTAATATGAAACCTTTCCAAACGACATCAGAACATTGTGAACTTCAAGTAAAGATTCAACAGGGTTGGTCAATAGTAATATCACATCAGCAAAAAGACTGATGGTGTGATTTTCATGGCCAAATTGAAAACCTGAAATCCTTGGATTAGACCTGATGGCTTCGGCTAGAGGTTCTATTATTAGATTGAAAATTGACGGGGATAGAGGGCAACCCTGCCGTGTACCATTTGTTATAGGGAAAGACTCTGAAAGAAACCCAGAAGAGTACACTCGAGCAGAGGGACATGAGTATAAGGCCAATATCGCAGATAAGATAGAGCCCTGGAAACCAAATTTCTGTAGAACCATTTCCATGTACGTCCAGTGTACTCAATCGAACGCCTTCTCTGCATCAATGGACAACAACAGAGAAGGCGTTCGAGTTTTTCCAGCGTGGTGCACAATATCAATAATACGCCTGGTGGCGTCAGAGGCCTGTCTCCCCCTCACAAAGCCCATCTGGTCGCTTCGAACAAGTGTAGGGATGATCTGTTTTAATCTTGTGGCTAAGAGTTTTGCATAAATCTTGGTGTCAGTGTTAAGGAGGGAAATAGGCCTAAAATTTTCGGGAATGTCTGGGGTTTTGCCAGGTTTTGGAATTGTCACTATGTGGGCTCTTAACATTTCTTGGGGAAGTGAAGTGGTGGATATAAAATTGTTGAAGACAGTTGACCTATATGGTGTCAAAACTGCATGGAATGTTTTGAAATACTCGTTGGAAAAACCATCGGGACCTGGTGATTTCCCCATGGGAAGGGAGTGTATGACTTTTAGTATCTCCTGTGGAGTGATAGGTAAGTTAAGATCCTCCAATTGTTGGGATGTTAGAGAGGGAAGTTTCAGTGTATGAAGGAAGGATTGAATCTCATGTATGCTAGGTTGGGGAGCATTAGCATCTTTTTTGAGGTTATATAGAGAGCCGTAGTATTTTGCAAATCAGCAATTTTTTGGGGGTTTGTGACTTTGTGTAGGGAGAGTGGGTCAGTGAGAAAAGCTATTCTAGATTTATTGCGCATGACTTTCAATCAATTTGCTAAGTATTTACCTGCCTTATTAGCATTGTTATAATGATTGAGTTTAAGCCTTCTCAAGTGTTTGTCATATTGTTCCGATAATAGTTCCCGAAGTTTTTCTCTAAGGTCTTTCAATTTGGCGGTCAAGGAGGGGGGGTGGTGATTGTTTATTACTGTTCTCAGTATCTTTTAGGTCACTGAGGACATCTTGGATTTCTTTGGATTTTTTTCTATTGCCCCTATTTGTATGATAATACCCCGTATAACTGCCTTGTGAGCATTCCACAAGGTATTAGGATCATTTACAGAGTTTGAATTGAGTTGGAAATAGTTATTGAGATGTTCGGTAATGGATTTTTGGTGGTGTGGATTCAGTATAGTTCTATTGTTACAGCGCCAGATGGATGAGGAGGGAGAGACCCCTCTTTCAACAATCGACAAGGAGATGGCAGCGTGGTCAGACCACGTAATGTCATAAATTGATGTCCTATCTATGTCCTGTAGTAGCCATTTGTCTGTCAAGAACATGTCTATTCTTGAGTAGGAACCATGTCTCCCTGGAAAAAAAAGTATAGTCGTGTTCATTCGAATGAAGGCACCTCCATGCATCAAATAATTCTTCTGAGTGTAGAAGCGGTAGGAGTGTTGGGACTCCTCTTGTCCTAGGTGAGGAGTCAATCATCGGATCTGAAATAATGTTAAAATCACCGCACACCAATAGTCTGCCATATTGTAAAGAATTTGCTCTCTTAAGCACTCTGCGTATGAATCTCAACTGGTGGGTGTTTGGAGCGTAAAGTGAGACTATGGTATATGGTTTAGTATTCATGTCACCAGCAATTATCGCGTATCTGCCTGTAACATCAGTGATAACATCTTTAGGTTTGAAAGCTATAGAATTTTTGAACGCTATCAGGACACCTCCTCTTTTGGCCGTCGGGTTGGGAGCAGTATAGATAGTAGGAAAGTCCCAATGAGTAAATTGTGCAGTTTTATTCTCTTGGAAATGTGTTTCTTGCACACATAGGATATCTGCGTTGGATTTGTGAACCTCTTTCCGTAGTGAAAATCTTTTTGCTGGGTGGTTTAGTCCCCTAGCATTCATAGACTAAATTTTTATCACCATAGTGAGGTTGGTACAGGAATGTGGTCAACAAATGTGTTTTGGTACTCGCATATCAGGTAGGGATTATTGCCGTTGGCACTCACAAAGACAGCCGTGACAAGAAGCGGTTTGGTACCGGACCTTGCAAAGGAGGAGATGTCCTGGGAAAACCTGTGCATATCATGAAAACAAACAGGGTAGGAACAACAGTTAACCAAACAATCTTAAGAAATGGATCCATTAACTGATCCTATCGCAGACGTAGCTGCTATTAAGTTAAGAGGGGAAAAAGGAGCTGCCGTGTAGCAACTCCATACCGGAGATATTCTAGGTAGGGCTTGAGTCAAACATGGGTTTTGTTGCCGTTTGTAGATTTCTTATTTTTCTTATAGATTTCTTTATCGTACATCACGGGACACAGAGCGCATAGTCATTACATATGGGTTATATGGGTACCTTCAGGTGTGGACACTGGTGTAATCAACTTCACAGGAAGTTCCTCCCTATATAACCCCCTCCCACTGAGAGTGCTTCAGTTTTTTCGCCAGTGTCTTAGGTGTTGGTCACGTCTAGCTGTCCCTCGGAGGTCTCGGGACCCAGGATAGCTAGCCGGATCCGTCCGAAGTGCTTCAAAGCCAAGGTGTACGGTACCCGGGCCCTGCCTGCGTGGGGTGTTGCCTATAATGCCTCTCCTTGGAGGGCTGGATTCTGGGCTCCAGTGCCTTGGTCTCTCCCAGGACTAAACGCTACTGATGCCAGGATGCTATATAGGTCCAGGGGTGTGGGTTCCTTAAACACAGGACCCCGGTCCCTGAAGGTCCGAGACAATACCCACGGAGATGGGGGAAGATTGGGCCTCTTGCAGTTTGCAATACCCTGCGGCGTGGAGCAGGTAAGAGGGAACCTGCGGGACTTGGTTCGACAGTAGGTATCCCCCTGGGGGTTCTGGGTTGGCTAATGGTATGCTTGTGCATCAGCCACTATCTCCACTATGTCTGTGTGGGCAGGATGGGATACTAATGTTTACCCAGATAACATGTAGATATATGTATACTTGTGTAAGATATATATTTGCTACTCACCCCAGGTCTGCCTGTTAGCATTGATACTGCAACCCCACATGTTTTAAACTTCCATACCAGAGCACCTTCCCGAAAATTGCTGGTGAAAACTCCTGTTTCCCCACAAATTAGATCACCTCTGCGTTTTTTTTTTTTTTGTGCAAGCCCATGGGGAATTATGGGCAGATGAGGTGGCTTCCTGAGGTGGCTCACCGATGAGGTGGCTGTGCACTACAATAAGATTGGGCAGTGCTTACCTCATGGGCGGCACTGTCTGTTGGTGCTGCCTGGCGCTGGTCCATGTTTTAGGTGGCCAGGTCTGATAGGTGGCTGGGCACTGATAGGTGGCCGCTTCCTCCATGTTGTTTTCAGCATGGGGGGGTGCGCGCGCGTGTGCACGCCGCCTTTTATAGCGTCGGCGTGCGTTGGGGGGGCGGGCCAGCAGCGTCAGGGTCTGTTTTAAAAGTAAAACTTTTTCTCTGGCTGGTCTTTCCCTCCTGGAGGCAGAGGAAGAAGGACACAGAGCGCGCAGCTGGGTCTTTTGGCCACAGTGACACCCAGTGGCGGTTTGTGGATCTTCAGGTCTAGGACTTAGTTCCACTATTGACCAGAAAAAAAAATAAAAAAAGTTTTTTTGCTTAAAGGGACTCAGCCTTAGATCCAGCAGTATCTGAGTCAACCTTGGACTCCGGCTAACGGGCATTGGTGTTGCAATACTCACAGGTTTTCCTCAGTATTGCCACCTCCCAGGCGGGTAAAAAAAAAAAAAAAAAAAATTTTTTTTTTTTCATTTTTCCTCAGCCTGTTCTCATATTAATTACTCCTAGCTACAACAGTCAGGTGTTGGCTAGAGGGGTGACTCAAGGTTGTGCAATGGCTCCAAAGGCATCAGGACCAGCCAAGGCTGCAAAAGGTGCCAAGAAACAAAAGGGGTCTCCATCGGGGTCAGAGGATTTGGGCCAGGCTTCAACGGCCCCACCCTCACCAGTTAGACCACCGAGTAGCATAGTACAAGAGCCATTGGGGATGCTGGGGGTAGAGGCGGCCCCCGATCCACCCATTCCCGTTTACGTAACGGAAGAAATGCTAGCGACCACCCTGGGTGGGTTAGAGAAAAGGTTAACTGCTTTGTTTGCCCGTCCTTTGCCAAGCAGCAAACGGGCTAGATCCCCCTCACCTAGTTTGGTGTTTTCAGATGCGGAGGTCTCCTCTTCGGAGGAACGGGACCCACAAGGGGATCAAGCAGACCCAAGTCCCGAAGGTTCAGACATGGAGGGTTCCACTGTAGATGAATATTTTTCGGCCTCTCAAGCGGAGAGCCTGTGGATCCAGTCTTTGACCGATATAGTTCGCACTGCTTTTAAACTTCCAGTGCCAGAACTAGTAGCCCCTGTGGTATCCTCATTGGGTTCTTTAAAGGCTCCATTAACTTGTGTGTCTTTTCCGATTCACCCCCTTCTGCGGGGCGTGATTTACCAGGATTGGGCTCGACCTGATAGGATATTTATCCCTCCTAAGAGGTTCTCTATTCTCTATCCTATGGAAGAGGAATTTTTAAAGAAATGGGCTCCCCACAGTGGACGCGGCCATTTCCTGCGTGAATAAATCCCTGACCTGTCCGGTTGAAAATGTCCAGCGTGAATAAATCCCTGACCTGTCCGGTTGAAAATGTCCAGATGTTCAAGGATCCGGTCGACAAAAAATTAGAGACCCTACTGAAGGCTTCTTTCACCACAGTAGGTGCCATGGTTCAGCCAGGGGTGGCAGCCATTGGCGTTTGTCAGGCCTTAAAGGATCAGGCAAAACAGATATTAAAGGACATGCCGGCTCAGCAAACTCGTGAATTAGCAGATTTCCCTAGGGCTCTCTGCTTTGCAGTAGATGCTATTAAGGACTCTATCCAACAGGCATCCCGGTTATCTCTGCTGGTGGTTCACATGCGTCGTCTTTCGGGGCTAAAGAACTGGTCAGCAGAGGCACCCTGCAAAAAGCTTTTAGCAGGGTTTCCCTTTCATGGGGGAAGACTATTCGGTGAAGACCTAGATAAATATATCCAAACCATATCAAGTGGTAAAAATTCTTCCTTACCGGTCAAGAAAAGACCGCGTGGGCCCGCGTTTAAACGACAGGCCCTTGCAGGCTCGGCCCCTTCGACTTCCCGTCAGTATCGACGGCCTCCCGAGCGTTCAGCAGTTAATAGCCGCCCACAGGGACAAGCTGCGGCGAACAAGAGGCCCTGGTCTCGCAAGCCGGCTAAACCAGTCATCAAGTCAGATTCATGAAGGGGCGCCCCCACTTTCTTGGGTGGGGGGAAGACTTCAGTTTTTCTCCGAAGTCTGGAAGGCCAGAATTCCCGACTCTTGGGTTCGGTCCGTGGTAGCCACAGGCTACAAACTAGAGTTTCGAGAAATCCCCCCTCCTCATTTTCAGGGGTCAAGTCTTCCAAGCGACCCGTTAAAGAGGGCCTCTCTCGTAAAGGCGTTGGACCGCCTCTTGCTCCAAGGAGTAATTGTAGTACCAACCCAAGAAAGGGGTCTGGGATTCTACTCCAACCTTTTTTATACCAAAACCCAGTGGCGACGTCAGGCCTATCCTAGACCTCAAACGCCTAAATCGCTTTCTAAAGATTCAGACCTTTCGTATGGATTCCATACGTCCAGTGACAGCCAGCCTGCATCAAGGCGACTTTCTAGCATCTATAGACATAAAGGATGCATATCTGCATGTGCCGATCTACCCAGCACATCACAAGTTTCTTCGTTTTATGATAGATCAAAGTCATTTCCAGTTCGTAGCCCTCCCTTTCGGGTTGGCAACAGCTCCGCGGGTATTCACAAAGGTGTTAGCCCCGGTGCTAGCCGTCCTAAGGACAGAAGGCATCTTGGTCCTGGCATACCTGGACGATCTCCTGGTTATCGACAGATCAGCTTCCAACCTCAATCATGCAGTAGTCCGCACAGTGCGGCATCTAGAAGAATTCGGGTGGATTGTGAACCAAGAAAAATCAAGGTTACAACCCACAAGACAGTTGGAATATCTAGGCTTTCGGTTAGATACAGAATGCCAGAGGGTATTTTTACCTCAAGGGAAGATCAGGTCGTTGATTCAAACGATTCAAATAGTCTTAGGCAAAAAGAAGCCGACTATTCGCCTATGCATGCGACTGCTGGGAAAGATGGTGGCCGCCTTCGAAGCAGCGCCCTATGCCCAGATCCATACCAGAGTTCTTCAGGCAGCTATTCTCTCTGCTTGGAACAAGTCCATACAGGCATTAGACCGTCCATTAGTTCTTTCCCCAGGGGTCAAGCGCAGCCTGTACTGGTGGCTGATCCCTCAAAAATTGTCAAAAGGGAAAACCTTTTGCCCCATCACGTGGAAAATGGTAACCACAGATGCCAGCCTAACAGGTTGGGGGGCAATCTTAGGAAAACGGACCCAGCAGGGACAGTGGTCAGAGGCAGAAAGTCTGCTTCCCATCAATGGCCTAGAGATCAGAGCTGCTCGGTTGGCCCTGGTCGCCTGGACTCTCCCCCTGCAGGGTCTGCCAGTAAGGATACAGTCCGACAATGCCACGGCGGTGGCATACATAAACCACCAGGGGGGCACAAGGAGCATAGCGGCTCAAAGGGAAGTAAACCTGATTTTTTCATGGGCCGAAGCCCATGTACCCTGCATCTCAGCAGTGTTCATCCCAGGGATAGACAATTCTCAAGCAGATTTTTTGAGTCGTCAACAGTTACTCCCGGGAGAGTGGTCTCTTCACCCCCAGGTATTCCAAGAGATTTGCCAAAGATTCGGAGTTCCCGATGTGGACATCATGGCAACAAGATTCAACAAGAAATTGGACAAATTCGTATCCCGAGCCAGGGACCCCTCGGCCTACGGGACCGATGCGTTGGTTTGCCCCTGGCACCAGTTTTCTCTCCTGTATGCGTTCCCTCCACTACAGATGATTCCCCGCCTTCTACGAAGGATCGGGGTGGAGCGCAGGCCGGTGATCCTGGTGGCCCCAGCCTGGCCCAGAAGGGCTTGGTACGCACTCATCGTGAGGATGTCAGTAGGGGCACCGTGGCCACTCCCCCTGCGCCCAGATCTGATGTCTCAGGGCCCGATCTACCACCCTGCTTCACAGCAGCTAAATTTGATGGCTTGGCGGCTGAATCCCTAATTCTTAAGGGCAGAGGCCTCTCAGCCCAGGTCATATCTACGTTAATTCAGGCTAGAAAGCCAGTCTCTAGAAATATCTATTACAGAGTCTGGAGGACCTATGTGGAGTGGTGCGAGTCTCAAGGAGGGCATCCTCGCAAGTTTTTTATTGACAGGATCTTGCGATTCCTCCAGGTTGGCGTTGACAAGGGGTTGGCTCTTAGTACTCTAAAGGGGCAGGTGTCTGCCTTATCGATATGGTTTCAAAGGCCTTTGGCCACGCATTCGCTTGGGAAAACCTTCTTGCAGGGGGTCTTGCATGTGAATCCCCCTATTAGAGCTCCCCTCTGCCCCTGGAATTTAAATCTGGTCTTGTCAGCATTACAAAGGCAGCCGTTTGAATCTCTGACAGAAATCCCTCTTGTGCTGCTAACCCGAAAGTTGGTTTTCTTGGTGGCTATGGCTTCGGCCAGAAGGGTCTCCGAGCTGGCAGCCTTGTCTTGCAGGGAACCGTACCTGATTCTGCATAAGGACAGAGTGGTTCTGCGGCCTCAGCCTTCTTTCCTTCCTAAGGTTCATATCCAGTTTTCACTGGAATCAGGACCTAGTCCTACCATCCTTCTTTCCTACTCCCCAGTCCAGAGAGGAAAGATTGCTTCATACTTTGGACGTGGTCCGAGCCATGAAGGTTTATCTCAAGGCTACAGAAAAGATTCGGAAAACGGATGTGCTTTTCGTTCTCCCTGATGGCCCCAAGAAGGGTCAGCCGGCTGCCAAGTCTTCCTTGGCTAGGTGGATTAAGCAGCTGATTTTTCAGGCCTATGGTCTGAAGCGCGTTCCACCTCCCTTATCAGTTAAGGCCCATTCTACGAGGGCCATGAGTGCCTCTTGGGCGGCACACCATCAGATCTCTATGGCACAGGTTTGCAAAGCGGCAACCTGGTCTTCCGTACATACGTTTACTAAATTTTATAAGTTGGACGTCACAAAAGCTACGGACGCAGCATTTGGGCAGGCGGTCCTACGGGCAGCAGTATAGAATCCCCTGGCCCGGTTCACGCCCCCTTTTTTTTTTTTCTGTTGGTGGAGCTATTTTTTACCTCCTGATATATTTTCTGTTTGGCTAATTTTGGCCTTACGGTCTCCCTCCCTTCATGGAGCATTGCTTTGGGACATCCCATATGTAATGACTATGCGCTCTGTGTCCCGTGATGTACGATAAAGAAAAAAGGATTTTTAATAACAGCTTACCTGTAAAATCCTTTTCTTGAAGTACATCACGGGACACAGAGCTCCCACCCCTCTTTTGGGGAACATTGTGTAACCTCGGAGAAATTGCTTGCTACAAAACTGAAGCACTCTCAGTGGGAGGGGGTTATATAGGGAGGAACTTCCTGTGAAGTTGATTACACCAGTGTCCACACCTGAAGGTACCCATATAACCCATATGTAATGACTATGCGCTCTGTGTCCCGTGATGTACTTCAAGAAAAGGATTTTACAGGTAAGCTGTTATTAAAAATCCTTTTTTTGTTGCCGTTTGTAGATTTCTTATTTTTCTTGCGGGAGACTACTTGCCAATCGTGTTGAATTCCTTGGGGGACATTCATGGTGCGTGGATCTGTGGTTTGGTCTGGAACTATTCCCCAACGGCGAAGTAGTGTCAAACCATCTTCCAGGTTGGATACCGAAATATCAGAACCGTCATGGGTAATCACCAAGGTAGCAGGATATTTCCATTTGTGTGGTTTCTCAATGCTTTGATGATTGATAATAGATTTCTACGGCGCTGCAAAGTGTGCCTGGAAAGGTCAGGCAGGACCCTGAGATTTCCGTATTGTTGGGGGAGGCTCCCTGGTCTGCGTGATGTTTGTAAAATGATATCCTTCACATGGAAAAAATGGATCCTGAGTAAAACATCTCTAGGGATTTCGTCAGGGAGAAATGACGGTTTAGGGATCATATGTATGCGGTCGATTAGGAGATCTTGGGCTGTTGCTTCTGGTAGTATTGAGGAGAATAAAGTTTGTGCATATTGGAGGAGCTGATTAGGAGGCACTGTCTCAGGCACGCCCCTTAGTTTGATGTTATTCCTCCTAGATCTGTCCTCGAGGTCCGCCATTTTGTCTTTGATCCATGCAATTTCATCTTCGTGACTGGAATGTGTATCCACCATAACATTTTTAAGTTTTTTTTTTTTTTTTAACTACTTAACCCCCGGACCATATTGCTGGTCAAAGACCAGAGCACTTTTTGTTATTCGGCACTGCGTCGCTTTAACTGACAATTGTGCGATGTGGCTCCCAAACGAAATGTGTATTCCGTTCACATACTATTTTTTTCCCACAAATAGAGCTTTCTTTTGGTGGTATTTGATCATCTCTGCGGTTTTTATTTTTTGCGCTATAAACAAAAATAGAGCGACTATTTTGAAAAAAATGCAATATTTTTTACATTTTGCTCTAATAAATATCCCCCAAAAATATGTAAAAAAACATTTTTTTTCCTCAGTTTAGGCCCATACGTATTCTTCTACATATTTTTCGTAAAAACAAATCGCAATTGGTGTTTATTGATTGGTTTGCGCAACATTTATAGCGTTTACAAAATAGGGGATAGTTTTATGGCATTTTTATTTATTTTTTTACTAGCAATGGCGGCGATCAGTGTTTTTTTCCAGTACCGCGACATTATGGTGGACACATCGGACAATTTTGACAAATTTTTGGGAACATTGGCATTTTTATAGCGATCAAGGCTATAAAAATTCATTGGATTACTAATTTTTGTAGTGTAGTGAAGTTTTCAGTCATTTTGGGCAAGATGGAACCATGCTCTATTTGAACTTAAAATTATCCAGAGGAGAAGAAGAACACGTTAGAATGTTGTTCAGATTTATAAACGTGTATTCCGTTCACATACTATTTTGGATGACTTTTCTGAAACCCAGGTGATGGCTAAATTCCGATTATCATCTCCCATGATTTATTCTTTGTATGAGGAAATACACATGGCTTTAGAAAAACACACACTAGAAGATATGCACATCGCATGCTCAATCTCCATGTGTGTCTTGCTTATGTCTCTCTCTGCATCTGCTCTTTTCCACATGCAGCTGTTCTCCTCCCCTTCTGCTCCCAGAATGCATCTCTCCAGCATTATTTAACGATCTTAGACGTTATGATTACGATTTGGGACGTTAAAATAACTCTTGAGTAGTTGACATAACGATTGGATAAATAGTCAGTTAAAAACCATAAGGACTGTGTTGAATAACGATTATAGCTTTCGTGAATACCATGTTTGCTAGCGTTTAAATAAGGGGCGGTCGTTTAACAACTGAAGAAAACCAATAACGTTTCTGTTTGTGAATTGACCCCATTATTGTCTACACATAGGAAATATTTTATAAAAACATGTTATCTATACCCATATGTGATCTGCAACATAGAAATTTAAAAGTATATAAAAAAAAAAAAAAAACCTTTCAAGCATTATTGATAAAACAGTTTGTCCCAGTTGACATTTAGGCCAAAAGGCATATAGGACCTCATGTCATATAGCAATTTAGTTTAGAGTCTGGAAATGGATCTATATTTTGTTTGGTACCCCTCCAGTGGGGGTGGATTTTGTCTATTGGTAAAAACAGTGTACCTTCTTTTTTAACCACTTGTCATCTGCCCACCGTCAAATGACGGCGGGCAGACGACTCCATTGTTCTGACATCACGTCATATGACGTGATGTCCCTTCAAAGCCGGCGGCGCGCGCACCCGCCGCTCTGCGGGGATCCCGTGCGAGTGCCCGGCGGCAACGATCGCCGCCGGGCACACGCGATTGCTCAGTAACTGAGCTGGGACGTGCAGCTCTGTGTGTAAACACAGAGCTGAACGTCCCTGTCAGGGAGAGAAGAGAGGGCGGTTGTGTCCCTTGTACATAGGGACACAATTGGTCACCTCCCCCCACAGTTAGAACACTCATAGGACACACATTTAACCCCTTCCCCGCCCCCTAGTGGTTAACCCTTCACTGCCAGTCACATTTATACAGTAATCAATGCATATTTATAGCATTTTTCACTGTATAAATGTAAATGGTCCCAAAAATGTCAGAAGTGTCCGAAATGTCCGCCATAACGTCGCAGTCCCAATAAAAAAAATCGCAGATCGCCGCCATTAATAGTAAAAAAAAAAAAAATGCCATAAACTATCCCCTATTTTGTAAACGCTATAAATTTTGCGCAAACCAATCGATAAACGCTTATTGCATTTTTTTTTAACCAAAAATATGTAGAAGAATACGTATCGGCCTAAACTGAGGGAAAAAATATTTTTTTTTTTTATATATTTTTTGGGTTATTTATTATAGCAAAAAGGAAAAAATATTGCATTTTTTTAAAAATTGACGTTCTATTTTTGTTTATAGCGCAAAAAATAAAAACCGCAGAGGTGATCAAATACCACCAAAAGAAAGCTCTATTTGTGGGAAAAAAAGGACGCCAATTTTGTTTGGGAGCCACGTCGCACGACCGCGCAATTGTCAGTTAAAGCGACGCAGTGCCGGAAGCTTATATTTTGTCTGGGCAGGAAGGGGGGGGGGTGTAGGTGCACAGTAGGCAAGTGGTTAATTTATATCGTGGTATTTGGCATAATGCCTGGAAAATTGTGTTTTGGGGAACCCACATTTGATATTGCCAACATGTTCATCCAAATGCACATGTAGTAAACTACCAGTCGGTCAGGGATGGCTGGGCCTAATATCTTTGTGTGTGTGTGTTTGTTTGTTTTTTGAATGTTTCAATGTCTATTAAATCATTTTAACAGAAAAGTGTTGATTGGAATATCCAGTATTTGGGGAACAGCCACATTTATTATCTAAAACCTAATTTGGCCCCAACAATAATGTTGAGGTCAAGGAAGTGAATCTGAGATTGGCTGGCTTCAAACTGTAAGCGGATGCCTCTATCATTTGCATGCAATTTAGCAAAAAAAATGAGGGTAAATTGCTTTCCCACAGGAGGAGGGCATCGATGTACCTTCTCCAAAGATGCAGCTCCCTCGGGGGGGGCGGGGGTCAGTATCTATTGCATCCCTTTCCCAACGAACCATAAATAAGTTGGCGAAGCCAGGGGCGAATTTAGCACCCAGTGTAACGCCGCAAGTTTGTTCTTGTTCGTCCTCTGTCATCCTCTGTCCATCCAAATTCTGCTAATAAGTTGATCACTTAGGTGGTATCCCTCAAATATGAAGACGTAGTGACTAAACTACACTGTTTAGGAGATATCCCCCCGTGTCTGCATGTGCCAAAGTCATCTGCACATGCGCACTGGGGCAAACTGAAGCAAATGCTGTTACCGGCAGCTCTTGCGCACAGGCGCGGAAGTGACATATTTGCGGCTCCGGCCAATCACCGTGCTGGAGCCGCGATACCCGGAAGTAACTGCGGGACGACATGCTGGAGGGGGAGACGTGGACCGATGCGGGTGCTTCGATCGGAGGCAAGTTATGCATACTGGCTCATTATGCCTTTTTGTCTTGCAGGTTTTTTTTGTTTACTTCCTCTAACTTTGTAGAGTCTCCACAGTGGGAGCATATGTATTCTAATGGCTAGATGGAGGGAGCCCAACCCTCAAAGTCGCAGGAACACCCAGCACATTACACTGGCAGAAAGTGTCGGTGCGTTGCCTGACCAATATGTCAACCATACAAAAAGTCACTGCCCCACCTATAACTGGTCTTCGCAGCACCCGAAGGGCAAACGCATGGCATTAGTCCCCATTTTGTTTAGTTGGGCAACTTTTTGATTTGGAATGGTCATTTTTGCTATGTTCAAATCATTCAAATTGGCTGATTTCCAAACCCACTTGCACAAGTGCCACTATGTTGCCCATTTGAAAATGCATCTTTTTATTTTTTTTTCTTTAATTTTTTTTTCCTTTCTTTTTCTTTCTAGATTAACAGGGATGCCAAAAGAAAAATATGACCCCCCTGATCCTCGTAGAATTTATACAATTATGTCAGCAGAAGAGGTGGCCAACGGTAAAAAGTCTCACTGGGACGAATTGGAGATCTCCGGTAAGCTAGCTGTCTTCATTTCAGGCCAGTAAGACTTATGCAGTTTTGTGTTACTTCAAATAAATGTCTGCTTTGATTTTTGCATTCAAATGAGCTGTGTTTTTTAAAAGCAAGAGCTTTCTTTGTGTTTTTACTGATGGGCATGTTTGATAGGCCTATTTTCCTGTACGTTTACTGATATGGGGAATGGTTCTTCCTGTACTTGTCACTTGGTTAATAACCTGATGAATGTCTACTTTTTTTACACATGCCAATCAAAAATGGAAACTTCCATTTGAGAAAACCACTGTTCATAGTGCAGAATTTTTGTTATGCATTTTCATTGTTTAAAGCGATTGCCATATATGGTGAAAAATCATACAAAATTAACTAGTTCGCTCCTTTGTTTTACCAGCCTGAAACGCCACCCGCCAGTAAGATCATGCTTTCTTTATAGATGTCCTGTACCCTGCTGTATCCTAACTGGAGGGGAAAAACTCCCATTCCAGAGAAACCAGAGACCTAGCATGAAATCTTCAGATTACGCTGAAGGTTTTAGATAAATTGTGTGGGTAAAGCAACCATAATTAAAATGAGCTATACCCTCATACATTAGTAAAGATATTCAAAGGCTTTACATGTACATTAACTATGCCTATGCCTCTCCTGGACTTTGGGTAGGTAGGTCATACTGATGGCCCACCCAGAACTTCACTACTATTCCCCCCCCCCTAGTCTTTGGGCAATGAGGGCTATGTTTTAATACGTTGTTACAATTAAATTTGACCCGAAGCAGTTATGGTTTTACTGTATGTGTGTGATATTAAAGGTTTGTGGGGGCACCTAAGCACGTGTACTCCAGAGCCGCTGCTCGGCATGTCCATTCACACACAAAGCCATGGCTTGGCCCCGTCCCTTCATTGGCTCACCAGCTGTGGTTGACAACAGCGGGAGTCCATGGCCCCTGCTGCTGCCTCAGCCAATGAGTTGAGTCCCTGGGAAGCTGAGGCTGTTATGCACTTCACTGGATCGCAGGGGGGCTTTTATGATCATTGCTCTGGTTAAGATTAATGTTTTGTTCTTTTGATGGCAGATTACAAAACCTAATTTTGTATATTTCAAGCTTGTAGTGAAAGTAGATGGGGCCCACATTTTTGGAAGAGTAATGGGCTGCGAGTGCATAGGTATTGCTACAATGTCAAGTAAATTAAAGCTGAACACCAACTTCCTGTCGTTTACAAAAAAAATAAAAAAAATTCTGGACCCTACTGGTCAGAATAAACCATCGCCTTCACAAACTGATGTGCCTACTGTATAAAGTTGTAGCATCGGCTACATGCCAGAACACAAAATCGGTATACGGTAACAGTAAGGGGACTTGCCCTCCTGTTTGGGGACAAAATCATGTTGGTTGGAATGCTGCTCATTCAATCACAGATGCCTTGTGTTTTATTAATGAATAGAAGGCTTCCTCTGACTGCTTGAGGTTGAGACTGACTTAACCACCTAGATTATGGAAGAATGCACGCGCGCGCGCGCGCACACACACACACACACACGACAGATGATGGACTTTGAAGGCGTAATAGGTTAAATATTGAATATGTATTGAGAAAAACATGAATTATTGAAAAACATAAAATGTATAAATAATGCTGTTTATAAATTTTATGTTTTTCAATAATTATGTTTTTCTCAAATATTTTTTTTTAACCTTTTTACGCCTTCAAAGTCCATCATGGGATTGAAAAAAAAATAATAGATTTGATTTATATTCTGGGGATGGGAAGATTTCCAGGGTGTGCTTAAGCCCCGGACCTTTTGGCTGGCTAAAGACCAGAACACTTTTTGTAATTCGGCACTGCATCACGTTAACTGACAATTGCACGGTTGTGCGACGTGGCTCTTAAACAAAATTGACGTGTTTTAATTTTTTTCCCACAAATGGTCTTCTTTTGGTGATATTTGATCACCTCTGCGGTTATTTTTTTGCGCTATAAACAAAAATAGAGCATCAATTTTGATAAAAAGCAATATTTTGTACTTTTTGCTATAAATATCCCTAATTGCTTAAAAAAAATTATCTGCTTAGACCGATATGTATGCTTCCACATATTTTCAGTAAAATCGCAATAAGCGTATATTGTTTGCGCAAAAGTTAGTGTCTACAAAATGGGGGGATAGTTTTATGGCATTTGCTTTTGATTGTGACTGCAACTTTATGGTGGACACTTTTGACACATTTTTGGGGCCATTGTCATTTTTACAGTAATCGGTGCTATAAAAATGCACTGGTTACTGTGACAGTAATGCACTGAGCTACCAGTGACACGTCGCTGATCACAGGGAACAGTAGATCACTGACGTGTCGCTAGGCAGAACAGGGGAATGCCTTGTTTACAAAGGCATCCCTCTGTTCTGCCTTTTCTGATGGCAATCGCGGGCTGACCTGGAACCTAGTTCCTGGGATCCGCGGGTGCACTTGCGCTGGGCGGCAAATCTAAAGGGACGTACAGGTACGTCCATTTGCCTGCCTGTGCCATTGTGTCAACTTGCATCGTCGTGCGGCAGTCGGCAAGTGGTTAGAGGAACTGAAGTCTGCTCACATAATTTATAATAACATCTTTGCCATTCTGAAGCTTTGCATATTTTATATACCGTATACAGGCATACCCCGCTTTTAAGTACACAATGGGACCAGAGCATGTATGTTAAAACGAAAATGTACTTATAGTGAAGCAATACTTTTTTTTTCACTTCTAAATGTGTGCAGTTCATTGCAATAGTCATTTACAAGCATAACTGATATGAATAATGCATCGATAACTAAAATAAACACAATATAAAAATGGTAAGCTTACCCCATCTCGTTGTTGCAAGGCCAGAGCAGCTGAGAGAATTTATTGTAGTAGCGGGGGGCTATACAGTACTTACGTTTATGCAGACTGTGGCTGGTAAACGGCTCTAGGCCTCTGGGCTGGCAGTACCTCTGAGCAGCGCTAGAATTGCTGACAGGCAATGCTGGGCTGGCTGGTGGGTACCTTGGTGCCAACGGGCAATGCTTGCTGGCAACTCGCAGGAACTTTGCCTCTTCCCTCACAACTCCGGGCGGCAGCTCTGCCCCTCCAGGTCATACTGTGGCTGCGCAGTGTGGGAATGTCTGTAATTGCGAGGCACTTTACGTACACTCGCGGGAATGTCCGTACTCGAGTGTACATAAAGTGAGTGTCCGCAAAGCGGGGTATGCCTGTACTGTGATTCTGTACTTGCCAAATATGCTGCAGAAATCTCCCTCCACTGAGTCTGGCTGCAATCATTTTAACTGTGGGCAGCTGAATCGGCTGCATGTTCACTTTCTGGATTTAGAGGCACACCTCCAGCTCTGATTGGCCCTCTTACGACTCGTCCCCCCTTCCTCCTTGGCAAATTTTTACAAGATTGAGAGAACTGTGCATGATGTCAAACGCCTAGGCATTTTTTCCCAACAAAGTGGGCTGTATAAGGTATTTACTGGCAGAAAACAAATGTTTTTTACTATACAAAGTTAAAACCACAAGGGCAGAAGATTTAATAGATGGCAAAAGAAATTACTAAAGTTCAGATTTAACTGCTTGTAGATCAGTACTGAAGGCTTTTCATTGAATCATATTATGCTGTAACCAAGATGAGTAACGTACCTGTTTAACAATTCTTTAATTTACAGTGAAACGATTCTCTCTCTTCCTCCTTTTAGGTCGGGTGCGGAGCTTAAGTACATCGCTCTGGTCATTGACCCACTTGACTGTGCTGCACCTCAGTGATAACAACCTCTCCCGTATCCCACCTGATATTGCCAAGCTCCATAATCTGGTTTATTTGGACCTTTCTTCCAATAAGCTCAGAAGTTTACCAGCAGAGCTAGGGAACGTAGTGTCTCTCAGGTGAGTAGAGAAGTGTGTGTGGACAAAATACGTTCTTTACTGTTCAGTGTAGAAGTTGTGGCAGGCATAATGAGCACATAGTGCCTGAGCATTCTATTCCTAAGTGGAGTTTAACCACTTAAGCCCCAGACCATATTGCTGGTCAATGACTGGGCCACTTTTTGCGATGCACCACTATATATATAATTTCCTCAGTTTAGGCCGATACATATTATTCGTTAAAAAAAAATTAAATCGCAATAAGCGTTTGATTGGTTTGCGCAAAAGTTATAGCATTTACAAAATAGGGAATCGTTTTTATGGCATTTTTATTCTTCTTCTTTTTCTTTTTTTTTACTAGTAATGGCGGCGATCAGCATTTTTTTTTTATCGGTACTGCAACATTATAGCGGACACTTTTGACGCATTTTTGGGACCATTGGCATTTTTATAGCGATCAGTGCTATAAAAATGCATTGATTACTATAAAAATGCCACTGGCAGGGTAGGAGTTAACACTAGGGGGCGAGCAAGGGGTTAATTATGTTCCCTGGGTGTGTTCTAACTGAAGGGGGATGGGACTGACATGGTGAAATGACAGATCGCTGTTCATACATTGTATGAACAGACGATAAGTAATTTCTCCTCCTGACAGGTTTATACACACAGCTCCCGGTTCTCGCTCTGTAACGAGCAATCGCGGGTGCCCGGCGGGGATCGTGCTCTTCGGTGAGCGGAGGGCGAGCCCCCGTCTATTGGCTGAACGGTGAGATGACGTATACCTACGTGATCTCTCCCAGCAGAGCCGACCTGCAGCTATAAAACGGTTATACGGCGGCTGATCGGCAAGCAATTAAACTAACCAGCGGACGGGAAAGGATTAAAACCATCCACAAAGCGTTGCAGCGCCGCACTGCCAATTCATTTTAATGGGCAAGGAGCAGTGTACACACCGCTCTAAAGATGCTGCTTGCAGGAGTTGTGTTTTTTTTTTTTTTTTTACGTCTTGCCAGCGCATTGCCTCAATATGAAAGGTCCCAGGATTTCATACTGAGACTGCAGGGGGCTGTTTACCGGAGATATTTTTAGCCCAAAAGTACCTTAAATGCCCCAGTGTGAAAGGGGTCTAAGATTTTTCAAATAAGCAGGATTCTGTGTGTGTGTGTGTGTACCCTAAGGCCCCTTTCAGACGTCCGCCTCCGTTCGTCAGTTTTTACAAGTCCGTAAACGGACTTGTAATTCATCCCTATGGGATCGCGTCCGTTAGCAGATGATGCATCCGCTAACGTCCGCAAAGATCCGCGTCCGTCTGGATCCGGTTTTTCAGACGGAAGAAAACCCTATTTTTCATAGGGGAGAACGGAGGAGAGACAGGGCGATCCCTGCAGTGTGCGGGGACCGCCCTGTCCGCCGACAGCTCAGCGGGGATTTACGGATGATCCCCGCTGAGCCGACGGTCCGCTCCGTGTGAAAGGACCCTAATAATTTTTATCTTGTGTGCATTTTTTTTTTTTTTTTCCCTTTTTGTATAATTACCACTGAAGGCATTGAGATTTTTCTGTTTTTTAGTTTCAATAAAAAATTGATTCCGCTAGACCAGGGGTGTCCAAACTTTTTTCAAAGAGGGCCAGATTTGATGAAGTGAACATGCATGAAGGCCGACTATTTTGCCTGCCATTTTTTTACCATTAAAATTAACCACTTGCCGACCAGCCGCCGCAGTTATACGGCGGCAGGTCGGCACTCCTGCGCGAGAGCCCGTAGCTCTACGTCGGGACTTTCGCGGCCACTAGGGGGCGCGTGCGCGCCGGCGGCGGCCCGCACTCGCCCCCGAGTCCCGCGCCCGGCGGGCGCGATCGCCGCCGGCATGCGCGCTCGTTCGTTACAGAGCGGGGAACGAGAGCTGTGCGTGTAAACACACAGCGCTCGTTCCTGTCAGCGGGGGAAACGCTGATCTTCCGTTCATACAATGTATGAACGGAAGATCAATGATTCCCCCTAGTGAGTCCACCCCCCCCACACAGTAAGAACACAAATAGGAACACACTTAACCCCTTCCCCGCCCCCTAGTGTTAACCCCTTCACTGCCAATGGCATTTTTATAGTAATCCAATGCATTTTTATAGCATTGATCGCTATAAAAATGCCAATGGTCCCAAAAATGTGTCAAAAGTGTCCGATGTGTCCGCCATAATATCGCAGTACCGAAAAAAACCGCTGATCGCCGCCCTTACTAGCTTACTCGCTAATTGCGATTTTTTTTTTTTTTTTTTTTTTTTTTTTTTACGAAAAATATGTAGAAGAATACGTATCGGCCTAAACTGAGGAAAAATAATGTTTTTTTAAAATCTTTTTTAGGGATATTTATTATAGCAAATTGTAAAAAATATTGCGTTTTTTTCAAAATAGTCGCTCTATTTTTGTTTATAGCGCAAAAAAATAAAAACCGCAGAGATGATCAAATACCACCAAAAGAAAGCTCTATTTGTGGGAAAAAAAGGACGCCAATTTTGTTTGGGAGCCACGTCGCATGACCGCGCAATCAGTTAAAGCGACGCAGTGCCGAATCACAAAAAGTGCTCTGGTCTTTGGACAGCAATATGGTCCGGGGCTAAAGTGGTTAACCACTTGCCCACCGGGCTTGTTTTTCAGATTCGGTGTTTACGAGACTAAAACTGTTTTTTTTTTGCTAGAAAATGACTTAAACCCCCCAAACATTATATATATTTTTTTTCTAACACCCTAGAGAATAAAATGGCAGTCATTGCAATACTTTTTGTCACACCGTATTTGCGCAGCGATCTTACAAGCGCACTTTTTTTGAAAAAAAAAACACTTTTTTTTTGAATAAAAAAATAAGACAACAATAAATTTGGCCCAATTTTTTTATATATTGTGATAGATAATGTTACGCCGAGTAAAATGATACCCAACATGTCGCACTTAAAAATTGCGCCCGCTCGTGGCATGGCGTCAAACTTTTACCCTTAATCTCGATAGGCAACGTTTAAAAAATTCTACAGGTTGCATTTTTTGAGATACAGAGGAGGTCTAGGGCTAGAATTATTGCTCTCGCTCTAACGATCGCGGCGATACCTCACTTGTGTGGTTTGAACACCGTTTTCATATGCGGGCGCTACTCGCGTATGCGTTCGCTTCTGTGCGCGAGCTCGTCGGGACGGGGCGTTTTTACATTTTTTTTTTTTTTTGTTTTCTTATTTATTTTTAATTAGTTTATAATTTTATACATCGAAATAAATAGGAATAAAAGTGATAATTTTTTTTTTTTTTATTACAAGGAATGTAAACATCCCTTGTAATGGAAAAAAGCATGACAGGTCCTCTTAAATATGAGATCTGGGGTCAAAAAGACCTCAGATCTCATATTTAGGCTTAAATGCAAAAAAAGAAAAAAAAAATGTCATTTTTCAAATTTCAGAAAAAAAAAATGTTTCTTTAAGACGCTGGGCGGGACTGACGTTTTGACGTCACTTCCGCCCAGCAGAGCTGTGGGGGCGATTTTTCCCTCACTCGTATCCCAACACAGCCAGCAAGAGGACCCGATCGCCTCCGCCGTTACCGACGGCTCCGGTAAGCGGCGGGAGGGGGGGGGGCCCTCTCCCACCACCGATAACGGCGATCTTGCGGCGAATCCGCCGCTGGGACCGCCATTATCGTGTACAGCACTGCCCACGGAAAAGATGGATATCTCGGTTGTGGCAGCAGCTGCTGCCGTTACCGAGATATCCATCTTTAAAATCATGACGTATTTTTACTATGACACCGTGGGCAAGTGGTTAAATGCAGAATACTGAATACGCTGCCCAATGAGAATTCTCCTGCCTTTGTGGCTGTGTGTGGTGAAGTTTAAGGATGAGCTAAGGCGTGTTATTTGGATATACCGTATTTATTAGCGTATAACACGCACTTTCACTTTAAGAGGGGAGTTTCAGGAAAAAAATGCAAATTTTAAATAATGAACTGTGAAGCAATAAGGGTCAGTGCCTATCAATGCAGCCTCACCATTGCCATGAATGCAGCCTCACTATTACCTCGGTGTATCCTGATCAATGCCCATCTACAGCCTCGGAGGGGACAGGGAGGGGGGTGGGGCGAGCGCCAACGGATTGCATACAGATGAATCTCCTGTTTACTTGGTGACCTTCCTATTACAGAGGCTGCCAAGTAAACAAAAGATTCTCCTGTATGTTATCTGACAGCACTCGTCCCACCTCCCTCCCTGTCCCCTCCGAGGCCGCCAGAACAATAAATACCGTATATATCTTTTGTGCCCCCCCCCCCAACCAATCCTTGAGTGCAACACGGTGCTCTGGGTTTCGTTGGGGACCACAAAAGATATGTATATGTCCAATTTACCAGTGGGGCCACATTAAACCAAACGCGGGCCACATTTGGCCCCCGGGCCGTACTTTGGACATGCCTGCACTAGACCTTTAGTGCTGCCCTGTACAATGTTGTCTAAAATATTTCTATAAGCCCTGTACAGTTCACTGTGTATTAAAGAACACCATCCCCATATTATGGAGATGAAAAGGTGGCTATAACGCATTCTCTCAGGGTGCCAATACTGCTCCTCCATGGATGCAGTATGTTGCATGTGGTGTGTGGGGGTTTTTTTTTTTTTTTTACCTAGGACAGAAACTTTATTACTGGCAGGATCACCAAGTGAAAACGTCGGGGAAGCTTTTAAAAAATGTAAATGTAGGCACATTTTGGGACTGGTAAACAATGTTTCTGCAAATTCTTTTGGGATGCTTGCTCATGACTGAATATTCCCTAAGGCTCCATTCACATCTAGGCGTTTTGTCGCCTGAAGCCCGACGCTGAAGCAGCCTGACATACGCTGGAGGGGGGAATTTACATTGTCGGCTATGGAGATGGTTCACATCTCTACGCCGATACGCCTGAAGCGTGAAGCCTGAAACAAGTCCCGGACCCTTTTTTTCAGGCGTATCGGGCGTTCGGCCATAGCCGACAGTGTAAATTCTGCCCTCCAGCAAAAAAGCAATAGGCGTTTTGTCGCCGCAAATCGCGGGGACAAAACGCCTATTGCATGTCGCCCGAATACGCCTGCTGCTGCCGACGCCTAGATGTGAATGCAGCCTAAAGTTCTATGTTGGAATACCCTTGCCCTGCCTTTTTTTATTCCCTTTTAGATTTATTGCTAAAAAAAAATTGTTTTTCTTCTACAGGGAATTGCTTTTAAATAACAATCTGTTACGGGTTTTACCTTATGAACTGGGGCGACTGTTCAGGCTTCAGACCCTGGGTTTAAAAGGTGAGTTAATTGTGTGGCTCTTAGATTTGTGATTTGATACACTTGCAAAGTATATGCTTAACAGAAATTGCATCGTTTTGTTTTACACTCGGCTGTTTAAGTTTATGGAGTGTGACACTGGGAACATTGCAGTGCAAGGAATTGTAGTGTTTTTCTAATGACCTAATGTGAAAAGTGGTGGACATGACTACGTCAACAGAAAAGTAGAAATAGTGGTCTGTATACCAACCCTATCATAGGGATGCAAGGCAAGCCTTGTAGTTTTTTAGGGCATGAATTTTGATATGAGCGGAAATACACTAAAACAGGGTGAATACATTGGGCTCTTTTACTTGACCTAAATATTTTTATTTACCAATCCAGTTCTTGGATTCCTCAGCTCTGCCAAACAATTTGGCCAGCCCAGCAGAACTTGATATCATATCATTTATTTATTTTTTTCCTCTGCAATTCAGTAACAAAGGTCTTGTTTTCACCCCCTGCCTGTTACTGCATAAAAGGAGGCATTGTAGTTAAAAGCTCATGTGTGTCATCTGTTCTCTCCTCCTATCAGCATGCTCATTGCACATCAGCACAACCGATTGTCTCTTTGCTGCCTCTCTGCTCCAGTGTGAGCTTTGCTGTACAGTAGAATGCAAGACGTTGATACCAAGTCAAATTCACATACTTAATTTGCGTTTAAATATATACTTAAGGATTATTAATGGATCCTGCCTCTTCTATGCTGTGATTCTGGGACCTGCTGATTGACTTAGTGAATCACAGTGCAGGACCCTGTGTTTACTAACACCAGGAACAGATGTGGCTGGTTTTTGAAAAATTGGCTACATCTATTAGTAAAAGCAGCACATGAAACACACATTTCTGTATATTAATCTGTAAAGCTGTTGGGCCAGAAATATTGAAGTAATGTTTTTTTTTTTTTCTTAATCATGTGCCACTATTTGCTAGAGGTTATTTGCAAAGACTAGTTATTTAATTGCTTTACAAATGCATATAAACTACAGAAGTTGCATGTGGTATTGGGTGATCTTGAATATCTGCACAATGCCTCAGACTAAAATTAACCACTACATATGATCTGTATAGCGAACAGTTTTTATACTGTTGATGCTAGCACGACTGAGCTATTTTATTATAAAAATGTTTGCTACATAATCACACACACACACACACACACACACACACACACACACACACACACACGCTGAAAATATATGCCCAGCGTAAAAGTTAGGACATTTCCCATGCCTTTGAACCCGCAGGTGCCATGTACAGCCCACCCTACAAGTGTCTCGCTGTACAGGGCTGTTTTCTTGTAAACGCTGTTGGTTCTGTGTATCAGCATTGATGCATGCACATGCAACCTATTTCCTAAATGTGAAACTTCAGTGCTTGAGTAATGTAGTGTGCACCTATGCCGGTAACCACGGAAGCATTTATGTTTCGGTGTGTGGCTGCTTACCACCATTTGCTTGTATTGTACACTGTGGCACCTACTACGCAACATAGCTCCTGTTCTGAGATTTTTTTTTTTTTTTTCATTGTTCCATAGGCAATCCTTTATCACAGGACGTTCTCGGTCTGTACCAGGAGCCAGATGGAATCCGAAAGCTACTGAACTACATGCTTGACAATCTAGCAGGTAATTGCATAGCTTTTCTTTGCAGAAATTTACAGTCCATTATAGAAAAACCTCCCACTTTAACTCTTAAAGATTACTTTAGATGTATGCTATTCTTTATGGTACTGTGGTATACACGCTTATTGCTGCCCTTTTAAAATAATTTTTCTTATTTACACTGGGTTAGCGCAATTTTTTTTCCTATTTACTGTAATTTGGTTCCTGTTGCTGTCCGTTAAGTCCTACAATAGGGGTGTGGGGTTGTGCTGTGGGTATTTTAGTGCACACACAGCCCAGCTTTGGATCATGTCTGTCACCAGCACTTGCTAGGAGCCCAGATCACTGGGGGACCCCAGAAGAGGGGGTTCAGGGCTGCAATGTGCAATGTCATTGCAGCCAGGTGAGTAGACAACGTTTTAATATATAAAAAACTTTTAGTACAGGACACTGGGTAAGTACTTAGACCCTGGGTTGTAGGCTAGAGCGTTTAGGCGATTGGACACTGGCAAGCGTTTGAGGATACACTCTCAGGGCATCCCCTCTGTAACCCTATCACACTCGGTGAGTCCTCAGTTTTTACCTCTTCTCGGATAATGGGCACCTTCTCTATTATGGAGAATTTGGACCCCCCCACTTTTTTTTTTTTTTTTGCCAAAAACTTTTTTGCTTCTAATACAATAGAAGCGGTGAACCCTGCTCTGTCCCACATATATATTATAAAAATGCCAGTAGCCTTGCAGTGAGTTAAGTTTTTGCAATAGCTTTTTCTCCCGTCTGTGACAACACCCACAGATTTACCTGACTTCCTGTGACAATGGACGCATAGGATAACATGATGGGGAGTTTGACTGTAGAAAAAAAGTCTGAAGCCCAAAGCAGCAGCTGTAAAAAAAAAAAATCAAGTGTGCATAAGGTCTAAAGATTGTGTCCTGTAATGTACTCGCAACAGGATTTTTCACTTGCTAGTAACATCTGTTTTGACTGGTAAAGAAATTGTTTTGTTAGATGTAGACTACTGTGTCCTTGTTTGTAATTAGAGGAGACTGTCCATGACGTACAGGTTGGCATTTTCTTCCTTTAGTGCTGCAGCATTTCTGACTTGGAGCATTCATGTGTGATATATATATATATATATATATATGGGTTTTTACAAGGCTCAGTGTAGGACATTTCTTGGTGCCAGGAAACCCTCCTTTCCCTCAAGCTGTGTAGTAGATGCCAAAAAACAGAGCCCGCAGGCCTTGTTCACATTTGACATTTCTGGAGCTCAACAAACTCTCCTATAGTTAGTATAGGCGACAGAAGGGAATTAGAGTGGGGCATTTTACAAGCGTTAACGGCGTTGGAGCATTTAAAACTGCTCTTCAATGAAAAGTGATAGAAATAAACAAATTTAACGCACCAAGAAAGGCCTGCCAGAGCATTTGCGGAGCGCTACCATAGACTTTAGTGGGAGGCATTAAAAGGTTTTTAAACTGCTTCTGACTTAACATGAGGCTTCAATTTTGAACCAACGTTAACGCTTAGTGTGAACAGCACAATGTGCTGTATATTCTATCTTCTGCATAGGCGCCTATCAAACGCTTGCTTTTAATGCCAGTGTGAACTCAGCCTAATGTACATTAGGGGGAGGTGTATAAAATGTTCTTGACACCAGGATTTGGTGGCTACTGTTTATACAGTTGTGCTCATAAGTTTACACACCCTGGCAGAATTAAAGATTTCTTGGCCATTTTTTCAGAGAATATGAATAACTCAATTTTCTTTCACTCATGGTTGTTTGTCTGAAGCCATTTTTTATCAATCAAAACGTTTACATACCCTGGTGGTTTTTGTTAACACAGATCACAGGTGAGGATGATTACTTTTTTAATAGCCAACCAAACCTGTGTGAGTGCATAAATGGGTCAATGAGTTTCTGGACTCCTGACAGACCCTTGCATCTTTCATCCAGTGCTGCACTGACATTTCTAGACTGAGTCATGGGGAAAGCAAAAGAATTGTCAAAGGATCTGCAGGAAAGGGTAGTTGAACAATATAAGACAGGAAAGGGATATAAAAAGATATCCAAGGAATTGAGAATGCCAATCGGCAGTGTACAAACTTTAATCAAGTGGGAAATGGGGGGGTTCTGTTTAAAACCAAACCAAGATCAGGTAGACTACAATTTCAGCCACAATTGTTCAGGATGCACAAAAAAACACATACTTTCAGGTGAAATACAGGACTCTCTGAAAACCTGTGGTGTGGCTGTTTCAAGGTGCACAATAAGGAGGCACTTGAAGAAAGATGGGCTGCATTGTCGCGTCGCCAGAAGAAAGCCATTACTACGTAAATGCCACAAAGTATCCCGCTTACAATATGCCAAACAGCACAGAGACGAGACTCAAACCTTCTGGCACAGTCACTTGGAGTGATGAAACCAAAATTGAGCTTTTTGGCCACAATCATAAACATTATATTTGGAGAAGTCAACAAGGCCCATGATAAATTAAAAGGTACACCATTCCTACAGTGAAACGCGGAGGTGGATCGCTCATTTGGAGATGTGTGAGCTACAAAAGGCACAGGAAATTTGGTCAAAATTGGTGGCAATTTGAATGCAGTATGTTATCGAAAAATATTGGAGGAACATTTGCATTTATCAGCCAGGAAGCCTTGCGTGGGATGTACTTGGACATTCCAACATAATCCAAAACACAAGGCCAAGTCGACCTGTCATTGGCTACAGCAGAATAAAGTGAAGGTTCTGGAGTGGCCATCTCAGTCTCCTGACCTCAGTATCATTGAGCCACTCTGGGGAGATCTCAAATGTGCAGTTCATGCAAAACAGCCCAAGAATTTACAGGAACTGGAGGCTTTTTGCCAAGAGGAATGGGCAGCTTTACCATCTGAGAAGATAGTGCCTTTTCCACAAATTCCACAAAAGACTTCAAGCTGTCATTGATGTTAAAGGGTATTAAGAACTGGGGTATGTAAACTTTTGATTAGCGCCATTTGGGTAGTTTTGGTTATTATTATGATTTAAAGAGTAACACAGTTGATTGATAAATTACTTCAGTCAAACACCAACCATGATTAATGTTTCATATTCTCAGTAAAATAGCCAGGAAAACATTAATTCTGCAAGGGTATGTAAACTTGTGAGCACAACTGATGACATTCATGCTGTCAAGCACGTTGGTGCTTTAGGAGATATTCGTATTTCATACAGCCGGTTATGTCACAGGCACATGTGCTCTGAAGGCTCGGTATACCTGTGCCGTCCCTTCAGAGTTCCATGCTGCGGTCCGTAACTTGCATGTGCGGGAGTGACAAACACCTGGAGGATGTGAAAAGAAAGACTGGGTCAAGATGGAAGGTTCATTCTAAGGGAAGTATTACATAATGTGACGGAATACAATGCATGCTGACACATTGCCTTTTTACGTTGCCCAATTTTTCTTTTTCTTTTTTCTTTATCGTACATCACGGGACACAGAGCGCATAGCCATTACACTTGGGTTATATGGGTACCTTCAGGTGTGGACACTGGTGTAATCAATTTCACAGGAAGTTTCCTCCCTATATAACCCCCTCCCACTGGGAGTGCTTCAGTTTTTTCGCCAGTGTCTTAGGTGTTGGTCACGTCTAGCTGTCCCTCGGAGGTCTCGGGACCCAGGATAGCTAGCCGGATCCGTCCGAAGTGCTTCAAAGCCAAGGTGTACGGTACCCGGGCCCTGCTGGAGTGGGGTTTTGCCTATAATGCCTCTCCTTGGAGGGCTGGATTCTGGGCTCCAGTGCCTTAGTCTCTTCCAAGAACTAAACGCTACTGATGCCAGGATGCTATATAGGTCCAGGGGTGTGGGTTCCTTAACACAGGACCCCGGTCCCTGAAGGTCCAAGACAATACCCACGGAGATGGGGGAAGGCTGGGCCTCTTGCATTTTGCAATACCCTGCGGCGTGGAGCAGGTAAGAGGGAACCTGCGGGACTTGGTTCGACAGTAGGTATCCCCCTGGGGGTTCTGGGTTGGCTAATGGTATGCTTGTGCATCAGCCACTATCTCCACTATGTCTTTTGAGGCAGGATGGGATGTACTAATGTTTACCCAGATAACATGTAGATATATATATGCTTTTAAAGATATGTATTTTGCTACTCCCCCCAGATTTGCCTGTTGGCATGATACTGCAGCCCCACGTGTATAGAGAGGAAGTGCTGACAAAACTCCTGTTTCCTAGGAAGCCTAGGGGGACAGCTTCCTCTATGTGTGCACTACAAAGATTAGTGGCTTACCGGGTGTCTGTGTTACTAGCGCTGGTCCAGGCTTCTCCTCTGCTCTCTGCTTCCTCCATGTTGGTTTCAGCGTGGGGGGGGGGCGCGCGCGCGTGCGCGCCGCCTTTTTCAGCGTGCGTGGGGGGGGGCGGGCCAGCAGCGTCAGGTCTCAGATAAAGCAAAATAGCATTTCCTGGCTGGTCATTCCCTCCTGAGAGCGGTGGAGAGTGAGGACACAGAGCGCGCAGCTGAGCCATTTCTGGCTAACAGTTACACCCAGTGGTGGTTTGTGGATCTTCAGGTCTGGACTTAGTCCACACTGACCAGAAAAAAAAAAAATGATTTTTTTCTTAAAGGGACTCAGCCTTAGATCTGGCAGTATCTGAGTCGGTGCAACCTTGGACTCCAGCTAACGGGCATTGGTGTGGCAATACTCACAGGGCTCTCCTCGGTATTGCCGCCTTCTCAGGCGTATGAAAATTAAAAAAAAAAATTTTTTTTTTTTTACCATAGCCTGTCCTTATTAATGTTTCACTTCTAGCTACAACAGTTGGGTGTTGGCTGTAGGGGTGTCTCAAGGTTGTGCAATGGCTCCCAAGGGATCAGGACCAGCTAAGGCTGCAAAAGGTGCCAAAAAAGTAAAGGGGTCTCCAACGGGGTCAGAGGATTTGGGCCAGGCTCCAGTGGTCCCACCCTCACCAGATAGACCACCGAACAGCATGTTGCAGGAGCCATTGAGGGTGCTAGGGGCATAGGAGGCCCCCAATCAACCCATTCCCGTTTATGTTACGGAAGAAATGCTAGAATCCACCCTGGGTGGGCTAGAGAAAAGGTTAACTGCTTTAATTGCCCGCTCTTTGCCGGGTGGCAAACGGGCTAGATCCCCGTCACCTAGAACGGTGTGTTCGGATGCAGAGGTCCTCTCTTCGGAGGAATTGGACCCACAGGGGGATCAAGCGGACCTGAGTCCTGACGGGTAAGACATTGAAGATTCCACTATAGATGAAATTTTTTCGGCTTCTCAAGCAGAGAGTCTGTGGATCCAGTCTCTGACGGATATGGTTCGCACTGCTTTTAAACTTCCAGTGTCAGAACAATTAGCCCCCGCGGTATCCTCTTTAGGTTCCTTGAAGGCACCTTTGAGTGGTGCGTCTTTCCCGGTTCACCCCCTTCTGGAGAGCGTGATTTTTCAGGATTGGGCTCGACCTGATAGGATTTTTATCCCTCCTAAAAGGTTCACCATTCTCTATCCTATGGAAGAAGAATTTGCAAAGAAATGGGCACTCCCTACCGTGGACGCAGCCATTTCCTGCGTAAATAAATCCCTGACCTGTCCGGTGGAAAATGTCCAGGTGTTTAAAGATCCAGTCGACAAAAAATTGGAGACCCTACTGAAGGCTTCTTTTACCACAGTAGGTGCCGTGGTTCAGCCAGCAGTGGCAGCCATTGGCGTTTGTCAGGCTTTAAAGGATCAGACTAAACAGATATTAAGGGACATACCGGCTCAGCAAGCTCGTGAATTGGCTGACCTCCCAAGAGCTTTCTGCTTTGCAGTAGATGCTATTAAGGACTCCGTTCAACAGGCGTCCCGTTTATCTCTGCTGTTGGTTCATATGCGTCGCCTTTTGTGGCTAAAAAACTGGTCAGCAGAGGCACCCTGCAAAAAGCTTTTAGCAGGATTTCCCTTTCATGGTGGGAGACTATTCGGTGAAGACCTAGATAAATATATCCAGACCATATCAAGTGGTAAAAGTTCTTTCTTGCCTGTCAAGAAAAGATCGCGTGGGCCCGCATTTAAGCGACAGGCCTTCGCAGGCTCGGCCCCTTCAACTTCCCGTCAGTATCGACGGCCTCCCGGGCGTTCAGCATTTAATAGCCGCCCACAAGGACAGGCAAGAGGCCATGGTCTCGCAAGCCGGTTAAACCAGTCCTCAAGTCAGATTCATGAAGGGGCACCCCCACTCTCTTGGGTGGGGGGGAAGGCTTCGGTTTTTCTCCGAAGTGTGGAAGGCCAGAATTCCTGACTCTTGGGTAAGATCCGTGGTATCCACGGGCTACAAGCTAGAGTTTCGGGAAGTCCCCCCTCCTCATTTTCAGGGGTCAAGTCTTCCAAGCGACCCATTAAAGAGGGCCTCTCTTGTAAAAGCATTGGATCGTCTCTTGCTCCAAGGAGTAATTGTAGAAGTACCAACCCAGGAATGGGGTCTGGGATTCTACTCCAACCTTTTCATAATACCAAAGCCCAATGGCGACGTCAGGCCTATCTTGGACCTCAAACGCCTAAATCGCTTTCTAAACATTCAGACCTTTCGTTTGGAGTCCATACGTTCGGTGGCAGCCAGCCTACATCAAGACGACTTGCTAGCATCTATAGACATAAAAGATGCGTTTTATGATTGATCACCGCCATTACCAGTTCGTAGTCCTCCCTTTCAGGTTGGCAACAGCTCCGCGGGTATTCACAAAGGTGTTAGCCCCGGTGCTAGCCGTCCTAAGGACAGAAGGCATTTTAGTCTTGGCATACTTGGACGATCTTCTGGTTATCGACAGCTCAGCTTCCAACCTCAATCAGGCAGTAGGTCGCACAGTTCAGCATCTAGAGGAATTCGGGTGGATTGTAAACCTAGAAAAATCGGTATTGAAACCCACAAAGCAGTTGGAATATCTAGGCCTTCGGCTAGATACAGACTGCCAGAGGATAATTTTACCTCAAGCAAAGATCAGATCAATAGCTCAAGCAGTTCAAGTGATCTTAGGCAAGAAGAGGCCGACTATTCGCCTATGTATGCGACTGCTGGGGAAGATGGTGGCCGCCTTCGAGGCTGTGCCCTACGCCCAGATCCATACCAGATATCTTCAGGCAGCCATTCTCTCTGCTTGGAACAAGTCCATTCAGGCGTTAGATCGTCCGTTAGTGCTCTCCCCGAAGGTCCGGCGCAGCCTGTCTTGGTGGCTGGTCTCTCAAAATTTGTCAAAAGGGAAATCCTTTTGCCCCATCACGTGGAAGATAGTATCCACGGATGCCAGCCTGTCAGGTTGGGGGGCAGTTCTAGAAGAACAGACCCAGCAAGGGCAGTGGTCGGAGGCAGAAAAACTGCTTCCCATCAATATCTTGGAGATCAGAGCTGCTCGGCTGGCCCTGATCGCCTGGACTCTCCCCCTTCAGGGTCTGCCAGTAAGGATACAGTCCGACAACGCCACTGCGGTGGCATACATAAACCACCAGGGGGGCACGAAGAGCCCAGCAGCCCAAAGGGAAGTAAACCTGATTTTCTCATGGGCCGAAGCCCATGTACCCTGCATCTCGGCGGTGTTCATCCCAGGGATAGACAATTCTCAAGCAGATTTTTTGAGTCGTCAACAGTTGCTCCCGGGGGAGTGGTCTCTTCACCCCCAGGTATTCCAAGAGATTTGCCAAAGATTCGGAGTCCCAGATGTGGACATTATGGCAACGAGATCCAACAAAAAGTTGGACAAATTCATATCCCGAGCCAGGGATCCCTCGGCCTACGGGACCGATGGCTTGGTTTGTCCTTGGCACCAGTTTTCTCTTCTGTATGCGTTCCCTCCACTGCAGATGATTCCCCGCCGTCTACGGAGGATCCGGGTGGAGCGCAGGCCTGTGATCCTGGTGGCCCCAGCCTGGCCCAGGAGGGCTTGGTACGCACTCATCGTGAAGATGTCAGTCGGGGCGCCGTGGCCGCTCCCCCTGCGCCCAGATCTGCTGTCTCAGGGCCCAATCTGCCATCCTGCTTCACAGCAGCTAAATTTGACGGCTTGGCGGCTGAATCCCTAATTCTTAAGGGCAGAGGCCTCTCAGATCAGGTCATATCTACGTTGATTCAGGCTAGGAAACCGGTCTCCAGAAGTATTTATTACAGAGTCTGGAGAACCTATGTGGAGTGGTGCGAGTCTCAAAAATGGCATCCTCGAAAGTTTTTTATTGACAGGATCTTGCGATTCCTCCAGGTTGGCGTTGACAAAGGGTTGGCTCTTAGTACTCTAAAGGGGCAGGTGTCGGCTTTATCAATATGGTTTCAAAGACCCTTGGCCACCCATTCGCTTATGAAAACCTTCTTGCAGGGGGTCTTGCATGTGAATCCCCCTATTAGAGCTCCCCTCTGCCCCTGGAATTTAAATCTGGTCTTATCAGCTTTACAAAGGCAGCCGTTTGAACATCTGACAGAAATCCCTCTTGTGCTACTAACCCGAAAGTTGGTTTTCTTGGTGGCTATGGCTTCAGCCAGAAGGGTTTCCGAGCTGGCAGCCTTGTCATGCAGGGAGCCATACCTTATTCTGCATAAGGACAGAGTGGTTCTGCGGCCTCAACCTTCTTTCCTTCCTAAGGTCATATCCAGTTTTCACTTGAATCAGGACCTAGTCCTACCTTCCTTCTTTCCTACTCCCCAGTCCAGAGAGGAAAGACGGCTTCATACTTTGGACGTGGTTCGAGCCATGAGGGTCTATCTCAAGGCTACAGAGAATATTCGGAAAACAGATGTGCTTTTTGTTCTTCCGGATGGCCCCAAGAAGGGTCAGCCGGCTGCCAAGTCTTCCTTGGCTAGGTGGATTAAGCAGCTGATTTTTCAGGCATATGGTCTGAAGCGCGTTCCACCTCCCTTATCAGTTAAAGCCCATTCTACGAGGGCCATGAGTGCCTCCTGGGCGGCACACCATCAGATCTCTATGGCACAGGTTTGCAAGGCGGCAACCTGGTCTTCCGTACATACGTTTACTAAATTTTATAAGTTGGACGTTGCAAAGGGTACGGACGCAGCTTTTGGGCAGGCGGTCCTACGGGCAGCAGTATAGAATCCTCTGGCCCGGTTCACGCCCCCTTGTGTTTCTGTTGGTGGAGCCATGTTTTCTCCTGACAATGTTTTTATTTGGCTATTCTTGGCCTTACGGTCTCCCTCCCTTCATAGAGCATTGCTTTAGGACATCCCAAGTGTAATGGCTATGCGCTCTGTGTCCCGTGATGTACGATAAAGAAAAAAGGATTTTTAATAAACAGCTTACCTGTAAAATCCTTATCTTGAAGTACATCACGGGACACAGAGCTCCCACCCCTCTTTTGGGGAACATTGTGTAACCTCGGAGGAATTGCTTGCTACAAAACTGAAGCACTCTCAGTGGGAGGGGGTTATATAGGGAGGAAACTTCCTGTGAAATTGATTACACCAGTGTCCACACCTGAAGGTACCCATATAACCCAAGTGTAATGGCTATGCGCTCTGTGTCCCGTGATGTACTTCAAGAAAAGGATTTTACAGGTAAGCTGTTTATTAAAAATCCTTTTTTTTTAAACCCTGCAGTTTACTACTTCCTCTTAACTTTTTTTTTTCTTTCTTTTTATTATTCAAAATGTTTGTTTTTTTTATTCCAGTTCATCCAGAACAGCTTCCTCAGAGGCCGTGGATTGCTTTAAAAGAAAGAGACCAAATTCTCCCCTCAGGTATAGTGATTTCCTTATTTTATGTTTGCATTTCTAAACTTCAAGGACACTTTTTTTTTTTTTTTTTTTTGTGTGTGTGCGTCACAAACATGCATTGTACTTTGCTTCAGAATTAGGCACAATTGAAATTGATGAAATGGGGGCAGGGGGGTACAAAGGACTTGTATAAAACATCCCCCCCCCCCCCCCCCCCCCCCAAGTCCTTTTTACCCACACCCCCCTTCATTAATTTTAACTGTTCCAAATTCTGAAGCAAAGTACAATGCATGTTTGACGCACACACAAAAAAAAACTTTTATATAAAAGTAAATTTTTATATTTTAAATATAATGTGTATATATATATATTTTTTTTTTTTTTAACACATTGCTAATAGTATTAGAACATTTTTAATGCCGTACACATCTAGCAGACATGCTGCAGGAGATGGTCAGACTGCAGACATGGTACAGGAGCTCTATGCAGCCTCACCAGTGCCCAGCATATACAGCCTGCCTGTGCCTCACCAGTGCCTGTCATTCAGGCTACATGTGCCCGGATCGGCAGCGATCTCTATCAGGGAGCTGTATTTGAATTGCCTGGGGCGCAGTAACAATGTCCCGCCTACTATAATCACATCACACTGATTCAATGTTCCACCATTGGATCAGTGTGCCGTCCTTCACAGGAAGCAGGACGTTGTTGTTGCAGTCTGTGCAGTTCAGCTCCGTGACACATGGTGACGAGGAGAGGTCTGGGGCGCTCCAGAACGACACCCCTATAATGCAGGGCACCAGTGGAGGGGGCCCTGTCCCATTTTCGGCTCTATCTGCGTTTTGGTGCAGCCTTACGTGTGTTTTTATTTTATTTATTATTAATGAAGTCGGCCTGATTGCGTTCCATCTGACTTGGGTTTTAGGTCTGCCGGCTTATATTCAGGAAATGCTAAATCTCCCAAATGCTTAACCTGGGTTTTCTTTATTTTTTTCAGTTTCCTTCACAGTAATGTGCTACAATGTGCTGTGTGATAAGTATGCTACTCGGCAGCTCTATGGCTACTGCCCTTCTTGGGCATTAAACTGGGAGTATCGGAAGAAAGGGATCATGGAAGAGATAGTCAGCTGTGATGCAGATATCATCAGTCTTCAGGTAAATGGACTTTGTGGATCTCCAGCCAACATTTTATTTATCTTCTGCTTCAAAAGCTAAAGCCTGGTATACACAATCAGTTTTATTTTTTGTTCAACCCAGCAGGCCGAACGAAAAAAATAAGAAAATTAGCTCAGGAGGAGCTGCTTCACCAACTATGCAATGTTGGTACATCGATCTCCCCACTGAGTTATTGTGTTTTGACAGGGGTGGGAGTTGTGTACAGACCTTGGATACAGCGCATAGCAGTCTGCTTTAACCGCTTAAGCCCCAGACCAATATGCTGCTAAATGCCCAAAGGCATTTTTACAATTCGGCACTGCGTCGCTTTAACAGACAATTGTGCGGTCGTGCGACGTGGCTCCCAAACAAAATTTGCGTCCTTTTCTTCCCACAAATAGCTTTCTTTTGATGGTATTTGATTGCCTCTGCGATTTTATTTTTTGCGATATAAACGGAAAAAGACAGAGAATTTTGAAAAAAAAATTATATTGTCTACTTTTTGTTATAAGAAAAGCTGAATAAACTAAATTTTAGTCAAATATTTAGGCCAAAATGTATTCAGCCACATGCCTTTAGTATAAAAAAAAAATCGCAATATAAAAAAAATTGGCTACCTAGCGGCAACAGTGACACTAATACAGTGATCAGAAAACCGATCGCTTAGTGACACTGGCAATAGGGGGTGAAAAAGTTAATTTGGGCGGTGATCAAGGGGTTATACCTTTATTGGGGGGGGGGGGGGGTACGGGGCTACCTAACACTAACTGCCTGTCACACTGCCTGTCACACTGCCTGTCACACTGCCTGTCACACTGGCTGTCACACTGGCTGTCACACTGGCTGTCACACTGGCTGTCACACTGAATGCAGTGATCAGTAAATATATGATCACTGCGATCAGTGACACTGTGACAGGGGGCTGGGGGGGGGGGGGTGATCGGAAGTGGTTAATGTGCCTATGCGTACTGGTGTCAGTGTGCTGTTGGTGCGACTTACTTGAGTCTTCTCTCCTCTCGCCGGATTGAAAATACCGCTGAGGAGAGGTGACATCACTTCCTCTGCCAGTGTTTACATTACACAGGCAGAGGAAGTGCAGAGCGGGGGGATACCGGATTGGCTGGGAGCGATTGCGAGGGGGCTGACAGAAACCAACAGCCGCATGTACATGTACGCCTATCTGCCTGTACGTGCCATTCTGTGGACGTACATATACATGCGGCGGCCGTTAAGTGGTTAATCGGATAATTGCCATCAAATCTAGTAATATAGTGCATATCGTGTATTTTAGTTTTGTCAGTAAATTATTTTAAAGGATTATTGGTGGATGTCTGCAGGAGAAAAACAAACTACATTTTTGTGCTGGTGTAAGTTAGTTGCTAGAAATCGAGGAGCTTCTACATTGTGAACATAAAGGGTTACTGCAATCCAAAGTAATTGAGCACCGAATAGCAGCCACTCTAAAATGGAACTAAACCCACTCACTTATTTATTGGTTTCAGAAATTGTTTCATTCAAGGCATCCTGTAAAAAAAAAAGTTGGTTGATTGTACTCTCAACTCATCTGTCAAGCCATCAAATGTCTGGTGTTGTATCTGTCCAGCTGTGAAGCACCATGGCAACTGCAGATCACACGGAGGCTAAGATGGCAGCTTCCTTGGCTGTAAAGCAGGGGTGTTGAACACAATTTCATTGTGGGCCGCATCGGCATTATGATTGCCCTCAAAAGGGCCAGTTGTATCTGTGAGATTAGATGTCCGGCGCATCCCCTTCCCTTACATTGGATGTCAAGAGCCACCCCACCATCAAAAGTGGGGTCCCCCACTCTCCCTTACATCAGTGTATACCCCTTTCCTTCTGCTGGTGCGGGAAAGAAGCTGGATGCATTGCTTGAAAGCTGAAAGTAGGGGTCTGGAGAACGAACAGAGGAGGGCTGGAGGTGCAAGGGCCACATGAATTGGCCCGGAGGGCCGTATTCGGCCCGCGGGCCTTGTGTTTAACACCTGTGCTGTAAAGGATGGAATGGTTTAATTTGCTTCAGGCTGGGCCATATACTTAATAAAAAAAAAAAAAAAAAAATGGGACATGTGAGCTGGTGGGGACAGTGTCATATTTAGAAAATTTGTAAACAGAAATATAAGATGAGCCGGTTGGAAAATTGTTACCCAAGATGCAGCTGAAGATTCCTCCATGTAGTGTAGATGGAGGAATCTCTATTAGAGCCCAGTGTGAATGGCCAGTTTAATAGTACTCCGTATTCCATCGCACACGTTCCTGGAAAAGCTCTCAAGGGTTTGTCAACACACCCCCCCCCCCCCCCCCAAATAATGTTCTAACTGTAAGGAGGATGGGCTAATTGGGACACGATAAATTCCTGGGAACAGAAGATCTGACATGTCCCCTGTCAAAATAGGGATTCTCCTGGTTTGCAAAGGCAGATTGCAGGCTGTCAGACATCGAGAGCGCGCCGGTGGTGCTCGTCCACCCAAGCCGACGTACAATGACAGCAGTTCATGCAGGAGAGCCAACCTGCCGTAGTACAACTGCAGCGTGTGGTCGTTGAGTGCTTAATCACTTAAGGACCCCTTCACACCGATATACGTCGGCAGAAGGTCACGGCTGGGTACAAACAAGTACGGGTGTAAAACGGCTCGAATGATGGGGGCAAGCTTACTGAGGATTAAACAGGAAGTGAGAAATTCCGCCCAAAAAAATAACGTATGCGTTCGCTTCTGCGCGCAAGCTCGGCGGTACGGGGCACATTTTCTGGCTCCTAACTTTTTTTTGCTGGCTCCTAGATTCCAAGCACATTTGTCAAATCCTGTTGTAGGGTATCTGCTACTAAGGTTAATATTGAGCCTTGTTCTGGTAAGCTGAAAGTCTATTCCTGGAGTGCAAATTATTTTTTCTGTTCTCTACCATACTTGTATATTCTTTTAGCGCCTTGCAAGGTAATTTAATAACTGGTAGGTTCAGGGTCGGTATTGGTGGAAGGATCTTGGACCCAAATGTCCCAAACTTTGTGGAATTTTTTTTCAGGCACCCTCTCACTATATAAGTGACTTTGTAGAATTGCAGCCTAGCATTGGTTGATTTTTTTTTTTTTTTTTTATATATCCCCCCACAAGGTTTGAGTTGGTACCTAATGATTTGGGTTATTTCTACCAACGAATTATAGCGGTGTAAATTTTGGTCAAAATTTATGAAGAGAAATTACTAATTTGCAAAATTTTATAACCAAATCTAAGAAATCTAAGAAATTCATTTTTTTTTTTTTACAAAATTTGGGATTCTTCTTTTTTTCATTTCTAGTATTAAAAAAACAGTGCTTATTAAATATCACCAAAACTCCCCCCGCCCCCCCCACACAAATTTTGTATGGGTACAGTGTTGCATGATTAGTTCAAAGTGTTAAAGAGCTGAAAATTGCCCAGTAGGCACGTGATTGAGGGCTAGTTCACACCACATGCAGTCCAGTGCTTTTTTTTATATTTTTTTTATTTATTTTTTTGATGCAGAAATGAATGACATGCAGGTTATATGGTTTCCAATGGCATAGTTCACACCCGTGCAGTCAGTAAAAGGGTATTCCAGTTCCAGGGAAAAAAAGTAGAACATGCTGCGGTGTTTTTTTTTTTTCTGCACGGGACTGTACTGAAGCATGGTAAAATGTATCGGACCCCTGTACAGTACAAAAAAATGAAAAAGTTAAATTGGCCTCTAGAATGCACATGGAAACGTTTTCAAAAACACTTTAAAAATGTGTATGCAGAAACTCATCCGGAACAGGCCTACAGTGTTTTTGTGGTGTGTGAACCAGCCTTAACTGCCGGATCAACAAATTGAAGAGCAACTGAGCATGGGTAGAGAAGGGCAGACAGTGTATTACTAAGTTTTACACAGCATAGGCACTTTTTTTTTTTTTTTTATCTTTTAATATTCTTTATTGAGTTTCTGTGGTACAAAAAAACATACCTTTATTTGCTTTACATACATCATTATAAATATAGCGCGTCTTCAGACCTTGGTTGTACGCCTTTTGCCCGTACCCCTTCCCCCCACCCTTCTTGTTTATGCCTCATTAATGCACTCTATGCTATGGCTTTCGCTTTTCTCCCATCTCTTTTTGCGTGACTATCACCATATTTTCTCTGAGGGTTTTCTCTCTCTTGCTATTGCCTCTCGCTTCCACTCGGACCTCTCCCCATCAGCCCGTCTCGGTTCCTCACCCCGCTCTAAGGTGGACATCCCATTCTTCTCAGCCAGGGCTCCCACAACGTTTTAAATTTATTAAACTTGCCCTGTCTAGTTACTTCCATACTGTAGCATTAATCGTGTTTACCCATTCTGCGGTTGTAGGCGGTTTCTCTGATTGCCACTTTTGTGCTATCAGTTTCCTGGCCTGAAACAAGCATCTCACACCTGCTACCGCACTGCCCCTTTGCTCAAACCTCACCTCCATACATCCCAACAAGCAGACCCTAGCCTCCAGTTCCAGGTCTATCCCAAAAGTTGTATTTATTATCTCTAGTACATTACCCCAGTATCTATGTAATTTCAGGCATTTCCACATGTGTAAAAGGTCACCAGTGTTTTGGCACCTGAGACATTTGTCATCTGCTTTTCTACCAAAATTGTATAACCTCTTTGGGGTGTAATAAACTCTGAAGTAAAAACAAGTGGGAAGCTCTCTGTGATGGGGCTAGTGACACCAATTTCCCCATCTCGAGGATCTGTTCCCATTGCACAGCCATTATGTGGCCTATATCCTCCTCCCATCTTTGTTTTGTTTTTTCCCGGACTTTCTCCCCCAATCGACCCCTCCCTAATCTGTGCATATAGGTCTGATATAATTCCCTTGGTAATCTCTGATTTAATTAGTCGTTGGAGATGGGGGATTTTTTGCCCTCTTGCCGGGTCTGTAGGGCATGTCTGACCTGCAGGTACGTATAAAACAAGGAGTTTGGTATATCATATTCTTCCCTTAATGTTGCAAAAGATTTCAGTGTTTCCCCTGTATATAATTGTGCCAGCCTTGTTATTCCTAGCTTTTCCCATTTTTACAATCTCCTGCAGGTTTTTATTTTCCCATAGTGGGGGAGTATTCTGTTAGCCCCTTGTACCCCAAAGCTGCCTTCCCTGCCTGCCATGTTCATTTGACCAAACACAGTGTCGTGTTCATATCCGGGAAAGAATCAGCCTCCAGGGTTTCTATTATAGAACTATGTGGGGACCCCATTAACATAATTTTCCCACTAGAATTCCCTCCTCCTTCGGAACCGCATCCCCCCAGATGCTGTAGTTGGGCCGCTAAGAAATAGCTACAAGGGTGTGGAACCGCCAGGCCTCCCCTATTTGTTGGCAGCTGCAGTGTCCGTAGACTGATCCTGGCCTTCCCCTTCTTCCAAATTAGATCCCTAAAAAGGGTCTCTATTTTTTTTAAACCATGCCTTTCCTATCCACACAGGTGAGTTATGGAATACGTAAAGCAGTTGTGGCATCCAGATCATCTTTATAAGATTACTTCGTCCGGCTACCGATAAAGGAAGTCTTCCCCAGATATCCGCTTTCCGTTTGAATTTGACCAAGAGTGGCTCAAGGTTATTGCTAATGTACTATTCTGGGTCGCGGGTGACGACTATCCCCAGATAGTCCATTTTCTTTATCGTACATCACGGGACACAGAGCGCATAGTCATTACATATGGGTTATATGGGTACCTTCAGGTGTGGACACTGGTGTAATCAACTTCACAGGAAGTTCCTCCCTATATAACCCCCTCCCACTGAGAGTGCTTCAGTTTTTTCGCCAGTGTCTTAGGTGTTGGTCACGTCTAGCTGTCCCTCGGAGGTCTCGGGACCCAGGATAGCTAGCCGGATCCGTCCGAAGTGCTTCAAAGCCAAGGTGTACGGTACCCGGGCCCTGCTGGAGTGGGGTGTTGCCTATAATGCCTCTCCTTGGAGAGCTGGATTCTGGGCTCCAGTGCCTTGGTCTCTTCCAGGACTAAACGCTACTGATGCCAGGATGCTATATAGGTCCAGGGGTGTGGGTTCCTTAAACATAGGACCCCGGTCCCTGAAGGTCCGAGACAATACCCACGGAGATGGGGGAAGATTGGGCCTCTTGCAATTTGCAATACCCTGCGGCGTGGAGCAGGTAAGAGGGAACCTGCGGGACTTGGTTCGACAGTAGGTATCCCCCTGGGGGTTCTGGGTTGGCTAACAGTATGCTTGTGCATCAGCCACTATCTCCACTATGTCTGTATGGGCAGGATGGGATACTAATGTTTTACCCAGATAACATGTAGATATATGTATACTTGTGTAAGATATATATTTGCTACTCACCCCAGGTCTGCCTGTTAGCATTGATACTGCAACCCCACATGTTTTAAGAGGAAATTGCTGGTAAAAACTCCTGTTTCTTAGGAAGCCCATGGGGACAGCTTCCTCTCTGTGTGTGCACTACAATAAGATTAGTGCTTACCTGGTGTCTGTTGGTGCTGCCTAGCGCTGGTCCATGTTGTTCCTCTGCTCTGCTTCCTCCATGTGGTTTCAGCGTGGGGGGGGGTGCGCGCGCGCGCGCGTGCACGCCGCCTTTTATAGCGTCGGCGTGCGTTGGGGGGGCGGGCCAGCAGCGTCAGGGTCTGTTTAAAGAGAAAACTTTTTCTCTGGCTGGTCTTTCCCTCCTGGAGGCAGAGGAAGAAAGGATACAGAGCGTGCAGCTGGGTCTTTGGCCACACAGGGACACCTAGTGGCGGTTTTGTGGATCTTCAGGTCTAGGACTTAGGTCCACTATTGACCAGAAAAAAAAAAAAAAGGAAGTTTTTTTGCTTAAAGGGACTCAGCCTTAGATCCAGCAGTATCTGAGTTTACCTTGGACTCCGGCTAACGGGCATTGGTGTGTCAATACTCACAGGTATCCTCGGTATTGCCACCTCCCAGGCGGGTAAAAAAAAAAAAAAAAAGTTTTTTTCATTTTCCTCATACCTGTCCTCATATTGGTTACTCCTAGCTGCAACAGTCAGGTGTTGGCTATAGGGGTGACTCAAGGTTGTGCAATGGCTCCAAAGGCATCAGGACCAGCCAAGGCTGCAAAAGGTGCCAAGAAACAAACGGGTCTCCATCGGGGTCAGAGGATTTGGGCCAGGCGTCAACGGCCCCACCCTCACCAGTTAGACCACCGAGTAGCATAGTTCAAGAGCCATTGGGGATGCTGGGGGTAGAGGCGGCCCCCGATCCACCCATTCCCGTTTACGTAACGGAAGAAATGCTAGCGACCACCCTGGGTGGGCTAGAGAAAAGGTTAACTGCTTTGTTTGCCCGTCCTTTGCCAAGCAGCAAACGGGCTAGATCCCCCTCACCTAGTTTGGTGTTTTCAGATGCGGAGGTCTCCTCTTCGGAGGAACGGGACCCACAAGGGGATCAAGCAGACCCAAGTCCCGAAGGTTCAGACATGGAGGGTTCCACTGTAGATGAATATTTTTCGGCCTCTCAAGCGGAGAGCCTGTGGATCCAGTCTTTGACCGATATAGTTCGCACTGCTTTTAAACTTCCAGTGCCAGAACTAGTAGCCCCTGTGGTATCCTCATTGGGTTCTTTAAAGGCTCCATTAACTTGTGTGCCTTTTCCGATTTACCCCCTTCTGCGGGGCCTGATTTACCAGGATTGGGCTCGACCTGATAGGATCTTTATCCCTCCTAAGAAGTTCTCTATTCTCTATCCTATGGAGGAGAAATTTTTAAAAGAAATGGGCTCCCCACAGTGGACGCGGCCATTTCCTGCGTGAATAAATCCCTGACCTGTCCGGTCGACAAAAAATTAGAGACCCTACTGAAGGCTTCTTTCACCACAGTAGGTGCCATGGTTCAGCTAGGGGTGGCAGCCATTGGCGTTTGTCAGGCCTTAAAGGATCAGGCAAAACAGATATTAAAGGACATGCCGGCTCAGCAAACTCGTGAATTAGCAGATTTCCCTAGGGCTCTCTGCTTTGCAGTAGATGCTATTAAGGACTCTATCCAACAGGCATCCGGTTATCTCTGCTGGTGATTCACATGCGTCGTCTTTCGTGGCTAAAGAACTGGTCAGCAGAGGCACCCTGCAAAAAGCTTTAGCAGGGTTTCCCTTTCATGGGGGAAGACTATTCGGTGAAGACCTAGATAAATATATCCAAACCATATCAAGTGGTAAAGGTTCTTCCTTACCGGTCAAGAAGAGACCGCGTGGGCCCGCGTTTAAACGACAGGCCCTTGCAGGCTTGGCCCCTTCGACTTCCCGTCAGTATCGACGGCCTCCCGGGCGTTCAGCAGTTAATAGCCGCCCACAGGGACAAGCCGCGGCAAACAAGAGGCCCTGGTCTCGCAAGCCGGCTAAACCAGTCATCAAGTCAGATTCATGAAGGGGCGCCCCCACTCTCTTGGGTGGGGGGAAGACTTCAGTTTTTCTCCGAAGTCTGGAAGGCCAGAATCCCGACTCTTGGGTTCGGTCCGTGGTAGCCACAGGCTACAAACTAGAGTTTTCGAGAAATCCCCCCTCCTCATTTTCAGGGGTCAAGTCTTCCAAGCGACCCGTTAAGAGGGCCTCTCTCGTAAAGGCGTTGGACCGCCTCTTGCTCCAAGGAGTAATTGTAGTACCAACCCAAGAAAAGGGTCTGGGATTCTACTCCAACCTTTTTATTATACCAAAACCCAGTGGCGACGTCAGGCCTATCCTAGACCGCAAACGCCTAAATCGCTTTCTAAAGTTTCAGACCTCTTGTATGGATTCCATACGTTCAGTGACAGCCAGCCTGCATCAAGGCGACTTTCTAGCATCTATAGACATAAAGGATGCATGTCTGCATGGGCCGATCTACCCAGCACATCACAAGTTTCTTCGTTTTATGATAGATCAAAGTCATTTCCAGTTCGTAGCCCTCCCTTTCGGGTTGGCAACAGCTCCGCGGGTATTCACAAAGGTGTTAGCCCTGGTGCTAGCCGTCCTAAGGACAGAAGGCATCTTGGTCCTGGCATACCTGGACGATCTCCTGGTTATCGACAGATCAGCCTCCAACCTCAATCATGCAGTAGTCCGCACAGTACGGCATCTAGAAGAATTCGGGTGGATTGTGAACCAAGAAAAATCAAGGTTACAACCCACAAGACAGTTGGAATATCTAGGCTTTCGGTTAAGATACAGAATGCCAGAGGGTATTTTTACCTCAAGGATCAGGTCGTTGATTCAAACGATTCAAATAGTCTTAGGCAAAAAGAAGCCGACTATTCGCCTATGCATGCGACTGCTGGGAAACATGGTGGCCGCCTTCGAAGCAGCGCCCTATGCCCAGATCCTTACCAGAGTTCTTCAGGCAGCTATTCTCTCTGCTTGGAACAAGTCCATACAGGCATTAGACCTTTTGCCCCATCACGTGGAAAATAGTAATCACAGATGCCAGCCTAACAGGTTGGGGGGCAATCTTAGGAAAACAGGACCCAGCAGGGACAGTGGTCAGAGGCAGAAAGTCTGCTTCCCATCAATGTCCTAGAGATCAGAGCTGCTCGGTTGGCCCTGGTCGCCTGGACTCTCCCCCTGCAGGGTCTGCCAGTAAGGATACAGTCCGACAATGCCACGGCGGTGGCATACATAAACCACCAGGGGGGCACAAGGAGCCTAGCGGCTCAAAGGGAAGTAAACCTGATTTGTTCATGGGCCGAAGCCCATGTACCCTGCATCTCAGCAGTGTTCATCCCAGTGATAGACAATTCTCAAGCAGATTTTTGAGTCGTCAACAGTTACTCCCGGGAGAGTGGTCTCTTCACCCCCAGGTATTCCAAGAGATTTGCCAAAGATTCGGAGTTCCCGATGTGGACATCATGGCAACAAGATTCAACAAGAAATTGGACAAATTCGTATCCCGAGCCAGGGACCCCTCGGCCTACGGGACCGATGCGTTGGTTTGCCCCTGGCACCAGTTTTCTCTCCTGTATGCGTTCCCTCCACTACAGATGATTCCCCGCCTTCTACGAAGGATCAGGGTGGAGCGCAGGCCGGTGATCCTGGTGGCCCCAGCCTGGCCCAGAAGGGCTTGGTACGCACTCATCGTGAGGATGTCAGTAGGGGCACCGTGGCCACTCCCCCTGCGCCCAGATCTGCTGTCTCATCTACCACCCTGCTTCACAGCAGCTAAATTTGATGGCTTGGCGGCTGAATCCCTAATTCTTAAGGGCAGAGGCCTCTCAGCCCAGGTCATATCTACGTTAATTCAGGCTAGAAAAGCCAGTCTCTAGAAATATCTATTACAGAGTCTGGAGGACCTATGTGGAGTGGTGCGAGTCTCAAGGAGAGCATCCTCGCAAATTTTTATTGACAGGATCTTGCGATTCCTCCAGGTTGGCGTTGACAAGGGGTTGGCTCTTAGTACTCTAAAGGGGCAGGTGTCTGCCTTATCGATATGGTTTCAAAGGCCTTTTGCCACGCATTCGCTTGTGAAAACCTTCTTGCAGGGGGTCTTGCATGTGAATCCCCCTATTAGAGCTCCCTCTGCCCCTGGAATTTAAATCTGGTCTTGTCAGCTTTACAAAGGCAGCCGTTTGAACCTCTGACAGAAATCCCTCTTGTACTGCTAACCCGAAAGTTGGTTTTCTTGGTGACTATGGCTTCGGCCAGAAGGGTCTCCGAGCTGGCAGCCTTGTCTTGCAGGGAACCGTACCTGATTCTGCATAAGGACAGAGTGGTGCTGCGGCCTCAGCCTTCTTTCCTTCCTAAGGTCATATCCAGTTTTCACTGGAATCAGGACCTAGTCCTACCATCCTTCTTTCCTACTCCCCAGTCCAGAGAGGAAAGATTGCTTCATACTTTGGACGTGGTCCGAGCCATGAGGGTTTATCTCAAGGCTACAGAAAAGATTCGGAAAACAGATGTGCTTTTCGTTCTCCCGGATGGCCCCAAGAAGGGTCAGCCGGCTGCCAAGTCTTTCTTGGCTAGGTGGATTAAGCAGCTGATTTTTCAGGCCTATGGTCTGAAGCGCGTTCCACCTCCCTTATCAATTAAGGCCCATTCTACGAGGGCCATGAGTGCCTCTTGGGCGGCACACCATCAGATCTCTATGGCACAGGTTTGCAAAGCGGCAACCTGGTCTTCCGTACATACGTTTACTAAAATTTATAAGTTGGACGTCACAAAAGCTACGGACGCAGCATTTGGGCAGGCGGTCCTTCGGGCAGCAGTATAAAATCCTCTGGCCCGGTTCACGCCCCCTTTTTTTCTGTTGGTGGAGCTATTTTTTACCTCCTGATATATTTTCTGTTTGGCTAATTTTGGCCTTACGGTCTCCCTCCCTTCATGGAGCATTGCTTTGGGACATCCCATATGTAATGACTATGCGCTCTGTGTCCCGTGATGTGCGATAAAGAAAAAGGATTTTTAATAACAGCTTACCTGTAAAATCCTTTTCTTGAAGTACATCACGGGACACAGAGCTCCCACCCCTCTTTTGGGGAACATTGTGTAACCTCGGAGAAATTGCTTGCTACAAAACTGAAGCACTCTCAGTGGGAGGGGGTTATATAGGGAGGAACTTCCTGTGAAGTTGATTACACCAGTGTCCACACCTGAAGGTACCCATATAACCCATATGTAATGACTATGCGCTCTGTGTCCCGTGATGTACTTCAAGAAAAGGATTTTACAGGTAAGCTGTTATTAAAAATCCTTTTTTTTCCACTATATTCAGCTGGGGAATTTCTGTACATGTCGTATTGCCTACTAGGTCCACCAGTAAAAGTACTGATTTTTCCCAGTTGATCACTAAGCCTGAGAGTTGTCCGAATGCCTCCACTAACTCTAATGCCTTTTTAAGGACTTTGTTGAGTCCCACAGGAAGTGCAGTTTTTTTTTTCCTCTCCTGCTCTTCTCTGGAACCCCTGGATGTCCTGACTATTTCTGATCGCAATGGCCAGTGGCTCTACTGCTAGAGCAAAAAGGAGGGGAGACAGGGGACAACCCTGCCTAGTACCCCTTTCTAACTTAAACGTCCGCGACTGTTCGTTGTTGATTTTTATCTTTGCGCTTGGGGAGTTGTAGAGCGTTTTTTATCCACCCAATGAAAGTAAGGCCGAATCCAAATTTTTCCAGGGCAAGCCAAAGATAGTCCCACTCTAGACTATCAAATGCCTTGGTGGCGTCCAGGGACAAGATGGATTTGTCACCCTCGTTTTCAGTTGGCGTTTGTAGGTTCAGATACAACCTTCTGATGTTGACACTAGTTGATCGGTTCGGTATAAAACCAGCCTGGTCTGGGTGTATTAATTTCTGAATACATTTGTTTATCCTGGCTGCCAGCACCCTGGCCAACATCTTCACATCGGAGCACAACAAGGATATTGGCCTATAAGATGCTGTATCTAGTTGATCCTTCCCTTCTTTCCAGTGCCCAATTTAACGTAGTTCTGGGAGCAACACCTCACTGTACTGTTTATAAATTTCTACTGGTAGACCATCAGGTCCAGGGGACTTCTGATTGGACACCCCCCCCCCAGGGCCTGTTGTAGTTCCTCTAAGGTTATTGGAACTTCTATGGAATTTCTATCCTCCACTGATAGAGCTGGACTTTGTATTCCCCTTAGGAACTCATTCATTTGTGGCATCTCATCCCTTCTTTTTGATTATGTGGCATATTGTCAGGAGTTATATAAATCAAAAAGAAGGGATGAGATGCCACAAATGAATGAGTTCCTACGGGGAATAGAAACTCCAGTATAGGCACTTTAATGTTTTTGTATATAGATATACCTGCAAAAGGGGCCAACCTAAAGTCATGTAGCAGGACTTGCTCTAAGTCTAAGGGCCAGAGTGCAACGTGGTTAGTTGAGTACTATAGTGGCAAAATATCACATTAGATTGTCTAGTATGCAAACCATGAACAGGAAGGGTTCTCCCTTTTACATGCAAATATGCATCATGTGAGTCCTAGATTGTCAATTTTGGAAATGCTGTATATTCAGGTCTGTATTCACACAAGTATAGCTTATAATCGATGCTGTATCGCCTGACCTGCCATTTCTTAGCGCTTTATTTGTCTAATAGGTTGGGATCATGATGGCCGGGAAACAGGTTGTTATAACTGTTACAGGTTTGCAATTTTTAGATGAGCCTGTGTTCCCTCAGATTCGCGGCTTGTCAGAATTTGTAACGGAAGTGACATTCCGTCGCCGCCATCTACACTAAGGATACACTGAGAAGGGGCAAGCGGACATCTTGTTGCACCCACCGGTGTTTTGCATATCACACTTATTTTTACCTGTAAACAGACCATATATGGTGAACTACAGCATTTAGAAATCCAACTGACTATTTGCATGTTGAATTTTAAAAGCAGCGGTAAACCTGCTGTCACAGGTTTGCTAATATGACAGAACACCGCCGCTTTTATAACTCAACATGTAATCAGTCCGTTGGATTTCCAAATACTGTATTTCACCATATATGCTATGTTTCCTGTTAAAAATAAGTGTGCAATGCAAATCCCCAGTGGGTGTAATAAGATGTCCACTTGCCCCCTTCTCAGCGTATCCTTGCTGTGGAGGAGTGCGGGGTGTAGCCAGATGGCGACAGAGTCACTTTCATTACAAATTCAAGGTGGCTGAATCTGACGGAACACCTGCTGCAGCTCTGTAGCTTATGAACTGGGACGGTATTGTAATATTTGTTTTGCATTTTTCCATCAGGAAGTTGAAACTGAGCAGTACTTTGCTCTTTTTCTGCCAACATTAAAAGAACGTGGATATGATGGCTTCTTTTCTCCAAAGTCACGTGCCAAAATAATGTCTGAGTCGGAGAAAAAGCACGTGGACGGCTGTGCAATATTTTTTAGAACCGAAAAGTAAGCAACTAATTTAAAGCTGACATTCCAAAGTAGAAACTGGGTGTGGTTTACCATGTAGACTTAACCTCTTGGAGTTTCATTCTTATCTGCTTGAAAGATTTGTTAAATTTTGGTGTCTGATATCAAGAACAAGGTAAGGACTATAGCTCTGTGAGGCCTGGTTCACACTGATGCCAGTTCATAACGAATGTGATGCGTCCTAACATTCTAAATTCGCATGTCATCCATAAAGTCATTGTTTTCAATGACGGTCGTTCACATGCGTGCTTTGCCATGCCTCTACGGATGCGATAAAAAAAATGGGTCTTGTGCGCGTTCACAGCATTGCGAATTTAGTCTCTATAGGCATCGATGTAAATCGTTCTGGAATCACATTATGGTTCACATATGTGCGAATTCCACCACACTACTCTCCACAAAAAACAGGAAGTTAACACCACTATATATATATATTATATTATAATATATATATATATATATATATATATATATATATATATATATATATATATATATATATATATATATATATATATATAATATATATATATATATATATTATTTATATATATTATATATATATATTATATTTATATATATATATATATATATTTATATATATATATATATATATATACACTTTTATTTTTTATGCACATTATGATTCCATTGGCTAGAACATTAATTGCAGCTATGTCCAACTCCTGAAAATCGCGGTAAAGTCACGCCTAACACAGGACAAAAAATGGAACAAATTCACAGTGCAGCAGTGTGAACCGAGCCTTAAGGCCTCTAGATGACAGGTTTTGCATAGCATTTTACTTCAAGTGCACACAGTTAGTGATTGATGGTTGCAAGTATTATGATGCGTTCTTCTTTTTTTTTTGCTAGATTTTCACTGGTGGCAAAACACACCGTTGAATTTAACCAGGTTGCCATGGCTAACTCTGAGGGCTCAGAAGCCATGCTAAACAGAGTGATGACAAAGGATAATATTGGAGTCTCTGTTTTGTTAGAGGTCCACAAAGATCTCCCTGGTGGAGGTGAGTGCCATATCACTTGTTTTTATGCTTGTGTGTTTTCAATAGAATCCGCAAGGTTTGGAACCCCTGGCAGGTCTTTATTATGGTCCAGTGACCATTAAAAGGGCATTTCATTTTCTGTTCTGCTGTATTTCTGAGACATGAAGTGGGAGGACCTAAAGTTTTACCAACTTTTCTTTTTTTTTTTTGACTGAGTAACATAAAAATTCATAAGCTGCTAGATTATACTGCTGCCTACAGGTGCATTTGGACACTGGCAAACAAAACTGTGTCCTGCCTGGTATAACCCCTTCTATTCTCGGTATGTCAAAGGTGTGTTTTTTTTATTATTTTTTTATATGCCAGTGTCTTACCAGGATGGATGGCCTTTTGCTGCTCTGCTGAGAAAAGTAACGCTTTTCCTAGCTTTTCTTCATTCAGGATTCTTCTACAATCGGGTTTGAGCTTGTGTCTGCTAGGTGTAGAGCGCTCTCCAAGTTTAGATCCACACAGCCCTAGGTGTGACTCTGTCACTGAAGACTTTTTCGCCATGAGATCAGTACAGCCTAATTTTTTATTTTGGTGGTTCTAGTTTTGGACTAGTCCAAGCAAGTGTGGTTCTCGCATGTAATTGGAGTCCTGGCAGATTCTCAGTACGCTTTTCAAGATCTACCCAGGGACTGGTTTACCAACCTACTTGTTCCAAAATTTTCTTGGTGGCTCGGACCATTCATTCAAGCTAATAGTCGTGGGCTCTATCTCCATGTGCATTTTGCCGCGCTGCCATTCCCAGCTCCAGGAATCGACTTGCTCTGTGAACAGGCACAAATGGCTGCGGCTGCAGAAGGTATGTCTTTGCAGGGTGTGGGCTCAGTGACCGCTGCTATTGGCATGCAATTGTCAATGCCAGCAGCAGGAAATCGGTAGGTTCTTGCCGCTGGGCTTTGCAGTATGGAAAACTTTGGGCTTTCTGATATCAAGCTAATATTTCCAAGATTTTGCGTAGCTGACACCTTCACATGTTTATCAAGTTTTGCCAGATGGGTGTTCAGGCCTCATCTGTAATCCTCCCTCAGGTATAATGTGCTTCTTGAACCTCTAGGAGGGACACGGATCCCACCACTTCTGGCAAGCTTAGGCATGCTGTGAGGAGTTATACCAGCATGGACCGTTTTTTTATATTTTCCGGTGTCCAAATCGAACTGTAGGCAGCAGTATACCTCAACCGAAGAAATGGAGATAATTGTCACAGGAAAAGAGAAGAAATCGATTTGTTGAAAGTTGTAAACCAGGGGTAGGCAACCTTTAAGAGTGGTGGAGATCTACCTGAATAACATGGGAGAAATCTAAGATCACTGGGCTCAATGTACTATTTTTGGGAGCTAACCTAGCAAGGCCGTTTTGAAGAGAACTTGGGGTTATTCACTCTGTGATCAAGTGGTATTGCGGCACACACTCCTGTGCATTTCCCATTTTTTTTTTTTTCGTTTGGTGCATTTTGACAGCCGATTCATTGGCTCCCGCTACTGTCAATCAAATCCAATGATGCGGGCGCCGGGGCGAGTCGGCATTCATGTCTATGGACGCAAATGCTGGACTCGGGAGCACGCCCGCAAGGTAACCCCCTTGGGGAGCGCTTCCCAGAGGTGATTATCTGAGGCAGGGAGGATCCAAGGGACCCCCCGAAAGCTGTTTTCCACGTCACTCTGTGCAAAATAAGCTGCACAGTGGAGGTAAGTATGACGTGTGTGTGTGTGTTTTTTTAAATTCGAACCTTTTGGTATCACTTTAACCACTTCTAGCCCAAGGACATCATATGACGTCCTGGAATTTGTGTGGGTATAGGATATAAATGATGCCTGCAGCTGCAGGCATCATTCAGATGTCCTATTTTTTTAGGCGGAAATTCTGTGCCCAATCATAGCGAGTTTTCAGCTGCTTGATCGTTCTTAGAGGTGGCAGGAGGGGACTTCATTGCCCCTCCTGGCATCTGGTGCTTCTCTGGGCTTGCAGATTGGCGCGCCAGAGAACAAATCGGTTGCTGCTGGAAGTTGATCATGGAGATTTCTGGTGACCATATGGGGCCCCAGTAATCTCTGACCCTTGGAGGCCCGGGTGCGACGTTATGATTAAAAAAATAAAGAAATTATAAAGAGAACTTTTTTTTTTTTCTATACAAATTCATACACAAGTCGCGCCCACATATGTAAACTGCATTGAAATCGCACATGTGAGGTTTTGCTGCATGTGTTGGAGCAACAATTCTAGCCCAAGACCTCTAACTCTAAACTGGTAACCCGTACTTGTTTTTTTAAGCCTCTGGAGATTAAGTACCAAAGTTTGATGACATTCCACAAGTGTGCGCAATTTTAAAGTGTGACAAGCTAGGTATCCGTTTACTCAGCATAACATATTTCATATTATAAAATATTTTTTTTCAATAATAAAAAAAAAGTTTGTTTGGGTTCAGAGTAGTTTTTCTAGCAATAAAAAATTATGATTTTTACATGTACCAGAGGAGTGCTAGAATAGGCCTGGTATGGAAGTGGGTTCTCTCTCTCTCTCTATCTATATATCTATATATATATATATATATATATATATATATCTATATATATATCTATATATATATCTATATATATCTATATATATATATATATATATATATATATATCTATATATATATATATATATATATATATATATATATATATATATATATATAATGTCTATAAATGTTATATCAAACTCGCAGGCATAATATAAATTCTGAAAAATGGAGTCTTGTAGAATACGATGGTTGTTGCAATTTTTTTATGTTGCTCTTATTTGCGCAGCTGTTTTCCTGAAATGTTTTGATAATATGCTAAAAATGATTTTTGGTGCAAAAACACCTGATATAATTCCCCTTTTTATTGGTAAAATATAGAAAGGTTTATGTCGGGTAAATGTATACCAACATGTCACGTGTTCTCACACGGGGGGGGTACTATGGTACCGAATATCCTCCATAGGTAACTCCAATTTTTGGAACCTCTCCCTTTTTAATGTTGGCCTATGTCTCCATGTACACAATTGTTTAGAGACTGGGGTGGGGGGGCACTGCCAGCAATGTTTTGGCGCTTGAGCTTTTATTTAATAAATTATTCTGCCCATTAAAATAAAGTTCATGCCCAAGTGCTTGACCAGCCTTAGGGAGTTTACAAAATTGCGGCTTTAGGCACATTGCCTTCTTTTCTCCTGCTAGGAGAACGGCGTTTAGGAGAGCCGAGTAAACTGCCAGTGTGCATGAGAGGCTTAAGCGTTTGCAGCTAATCAGTTTAGGCCAAACTGTGAATTATGGCCCTAAAATTGCTCTCCTGACGATACCTCTCATGTATGGCCCAATGTCGGTTTAAACCTGCATTCATTTGCTGGTATGTACAGGGTGACGGGGTGTTTTTAATAAAAAAAAAAAAATGTATTTTATTTTATTTAACTTTATCCCCAATGTCTCCCCTTTCCTCCAATGCGGATAATCGACCACAGATCGCCCAGATCACTTTTACATGACAGATGGGAGCCGACTGAATAACGGTAACAGCTACTGCACCCGCAAGCTTGTTTTTAAGACACTCTTAATGTATATCCAAAGTGGCAAAGTAGTTAAGCTCACTGTACACAAGCGGTATTTCGGTCTAAAAATCTTAATTTTCGCAATGTTTTGATTTTCTATTGCTTTAATGGCGTCAAATCAGTGTTTAGTTTTTAAAGCATAGTGACAAGGAAATTACCCAAAAGAAGTGAGCATATAAAGTCGGTGAAGTCGTGATGCCTTTGCATACCTCCTCTGGGTTAATATCGAAACCTGTTGCCTACTATAGTTGGCCAGGCAACCTGATTTTTGAGAATGAGAAGCCATAACCGCCTCCATATTCTTTAGGAAATTAATATAGCAATGAGGATTTTGATTTCTCTACTTGCATTGCATTAATCAAGACTATTTGTAGTTCAATTGAAAGTAGTTCGAAGGGGCAAAATGTTTTTACATTAATGCATTCTCTGCATTAAGGTGAAAAACGTAACAGTAGCTCCCCTGCGGCCCCACATTTAAAACGCCCACTCGAGTCCATTCTTGATCCAGCACTGTCCTGTCTGCAACTGGTCTCCCCTCTCACAGACTTGGCTGATGGCAGTGGGAGCCATTGGCTCCTGCTGTGGTCAATCAAATCCTGTGAGGAGAAATCCGGGACAGGGCTGAGACACGCTTTGTGTCTAAAGACGTGCACAACCCTGCTTGGGAGTTCTTGCGTACAATATATCTGCCCTTTCCTCTGCTGTTCATTCACAGGTGCCTTTGTATTCTGTTAATGTGGTAAGGCAGTAGGAGCGTGCACAGCAGCTGCATGCAACGCTGCAACCTCAAGATTGAGACGTTGGGGTCCTGCATCGGAGTGCTGTAGCATAGCGACAGTTGGGGTCCTGGCTCTCTGTATGTACATAAAAATGTATATTGTAAATTTAACCACTTGCCACCCAAACCAATAAACCAATCCTGGCATTTCTCCGCACGAAGCATATATTTATATTACACACACAAAATGGCAGTCATTGCAAAAAAACATTTTTTTTTTGGTCTGTTTTTGTATGTGAAAGATGTTGTGCTGAGTAAATACAAAACCTATAATGCCCTGGTTAAATGTGCCTCAACTAGTGCTGTGGTGGTCTGAGGAGGATTGAAAAAGATTCCTCCTGTTAACATACCTTGCAATAGGACTAGGGCATGACATAGGCCCCAGATCTCTCCATAAAGAGGCCCTAAGTGCTCGCATCTCTGCTGCTCCCCCCCCCCCCCCATGCTGGAAAGCCTGAGATAAAAAAATTCACCTCCCAAGCTTTCCCGCAAAATCGGGTGGCTAAACGGCCGCCATGATGGCTTTTACAATGCAGGTAGACGCTGGCTGAAATAAAGATATCTAGATGATGCTTGTAGCTGCAGGCATCATCCAGATAGCTCCACTTCATGTCCTCAACGTTGTAGGATTTCGAGGGGGGGGGGGGGTTTAAAGAGGCAATTTCATGAGGTGGCATACACCTTTTTGGACTTGATCCTACTAAGGCTGCTTATGCATTTTATAAAAATTTTCTTGCACAATTTTCCTTTTACCAAAACCATATAATGAGGTCAAACCTAAACAGTTTTAATTTGTATGCAGTCGGGCACTACATAGTTGAAGGTAAATTCTAAAGGAAATTGAATCAGAAAATGTTATCATTTTTGGCCAGCTTAAAAACTTGGCACATTCTACAAAGTTGCTGAATTCCTAATTTTTTTTTTTTTAAGAAAAATTCATTGTGGGGTGTGACCGATGACGCACACAATAATAAAAGCAAATTTATATAGTCAGGGGACCAGCAGAGTGAAATTGTGGCTTTTTATATTTTAAGGCTGGTGTATATTCTGAAAACCAATAGGATATACAGTCGACCCTGGTACCTCCATGGGAAGCAAAAGGGGGGGGGGGGGCGCTAAAACAAATTCAATAAATTATCCTAGAAGTGAAGTGTTTTACTTTATTGAATAGGTCCACTTGATATGCATGTAAAGCCATAACTTTATTTGTTTTTTGAATTTTTGTTTGATAGAGTAGGGAAAGGTTGAAACGCCTGCTAGATTATTTTTGCTATATATGTGGCATTGGGGAAATGTTGCATCTCTGGAACAGAAAGTGTACAGGAGGTTAGAGGGGATACCTCTAGGAGTTGTCTCCCAGAAGTGTACAAATTGGAAGCATTCCTATTACCGCTTGCCCTGTAGACCATTGACATTTTGTATTTCCCCCTCCCCTTTTCTCTATCGGAGGGAATCTCCCCGACTAAGATGCAAACAAAAAAAAAAACTGAGCGGTTATAGCACTTTACCACCCTATCCAGAACTATTCTTTAAAGAATTTTAAGAATGTTTTTTTGTCAAGGGGGGGGGGAAATCTGAATAACATTATTTTTGTTTATTTTAGGCATGAAACCCCATCATTCAACGGAAAAAACGTTACTCATAGTAGCAAATGCCCACATGCATTGGGACCCAGAGTACTCTGATGTCAAGCTTATCCAAACTATGATGTTTGTGTCTGAATTAAAAAGCATTTTAGAGAAGGCTGCATGCCGACCTGGCAGCCCTGCACCTGATCCAAATTCTATCCCCTTTGTCTTGTGTGCCGATCTAAATTCTTTACCAGATTCAGGTAAAATGAATTGGGACTAGCGAATTAAAACCTCTCTATTTTTTATATATATATATAATCCTATCCCATTAATCCTTTACAGATGCTTTATGGCAATATGACTTTTATCTTGGGACTCGAGGCAGCTTGGATATAATTTAATTTTTTATCTATATGTACAATTATTGTACTTGTGCTAATTCAGCTTTGCACTGGGCACAGTGGTAAACCAGTGTCCAGATTATGTGCACCAGCCCTCAATTTTGCCACTTGCCTACTCATTTGGCGAGTGGCAAATGAGGGCTTGGCGAGCGTTGGCTGCCTGGGAGCAGGGGAGTGAGCACCTCCAGTAGGCGAGGTTGAATGGCAGCTCTTCTGCCAGTGATCGCCAAGAGGGAGCCAGCCGGATCATTGGCGCACGGAACATCAATGTAGCAGCTTTTTCAATTGCTGTGTTTTACCTGCATTCGCTGTTGCACACAGCGCCACCTCCTGGGTACTTTAATAGACCACCTGTTCAGTCCAGTGATGTGGATCAAAATGCCCGGGCCAGGAAGTGGGGCTGTATGTGACGGCGAGTGCAGGAAACGCACAGCAATTGAAATGAAAGCCGTTGCAGTGATCCGCGCTCTGATAATCCGGCCAGCAATCCTCTTCCCCTGCACTGGTGAGGCTGTATTGATGTTTATTGATAAAGTTGTTAAATGTTTTTTTTATGCAGCATTAACTAAAAATAAATAGTAAGTGTCACTTTATGAGGGAATTTAAGGGTGTTTTTTAGGAGTTGGGTGGGGCAACTGGTGGCGAGCAACTCTTGAGGCCTGGCTAGTAGTTCAGGACTTGAAATTTTGAGCCCTGATGTACACTAAAGTGTGCATATCCTGGGGGAAAAAATGTAACCGAGGCACAGAAAACGTTTTACTGGTAAGTGTTTGCAGCCTTTAAATGTAAATGACCAGAATGTGTCTCTAAGCTCTAAGAAAAGGACTGACACCAGACTTTTTGCTTTGATCTTTGAGGATCTTTAGAAATGACTTGCTTCACAGTAAAAGCCACTAGAGGGATGATTGAGGGCTTGTTTTAAAGCCCTTTTAATAGCTTGTTAAGGATATGTATATAGTTTGGTTACGGGTGTATTATAAAGGTTTTAATTGGATGTAAGGTATGAAAACGTATTCATAGTTAATATTTACATGTGTTAAAAATGACAGGGGTTCTCTTGCTTTTGAACCTAGTATACTGTATATTATACAAGTACTTTTAATTTTGTAAATTTTAGCTCACCCAGAAAAAGTGTTGGCTCAGGCCTAAGATTTGTCTCCAAGTGATTTTATCCCTTAATAGTTTTCCTTGGTTCAATGAGGGTGCTGGTTGCAATTTTGTGACATTCAGATGGCCACTAGAGTAAGTTCACGAATATGTATGACTTATTGCCTGGGAAAATGTACATTCTTTCGGATAGACTTTTTTGCAGAATCACTGTTGTATAAATATAATATATAATATATGCAGCCATTTCAAAAGCATGTTTCTTTATTTTTTATTTATTTTTTCATTCACAATGCCTGGGAATGTGCAAACCATTTCGTATTTATTTTTTGCCTAGCAACGTCTTTACATTTGTTTTGTGCAACAGGTGTGGTGGAGTATTTGACAAATGGAGTGGTAGCTGACAATCACAAGGACTTTAAGGAGCTTCGATATGATGAGTGTCTCACAAACTTCAGCTGCAATGGAAAGAACGGGACCCCGGATGGAAGAATTACTCATGGCTTCCAACTGAGGAGCGCCTATGAAAACAACTTGATGCCTTACACCAATTACACCTTTGATTTCAAGGTATGCGGTTTTACCTACTGTATTATGATTAAATGCATAGGGCTAAAGACAATACACTTGGGAGGAAGTCTCTAAAATGGGTACAGTGGGTATAGAAAATCACACCTTTTAAAAAACATTTGTTGCTTTGCAGCCTGAAATTCAGACAGTTTTTTTTATTTTATCCATCCGTATTTACTGAGTGCAACTTACATTGAAGTGGAAGATGTGTACCACCAACACGTCATTGAGTTGGAAAAAGGATCACCCTCTTGTGTCGGTATTTTGTTGAACCGCCTTTTTCTTTAATTGCAGCATTTAGTCTGTTGGAATAAGTCTTTACTAACTTAGCAATTTTTGCCCACTCTGCTTTGCAGTACTACTCAAGTTCAGTTTGATGACCGTTTGTGGACTGCAGTCTTCCACAGATTTTCAATGGGGGTGAGGTCTGGGCTCTGACTAGGCAATGGAAGGACATTCATCTTTCTTTATCGTACATCACGGGACACAGAGCGCATAGCCATTACACATGGGTTATATGGGTACCTTCAGGTGATGGACACTGGTGTAATCAATTTCACAGGAAGTTTCCTCCCTATATAACCCCCTCCCACTGGGAGTGCTTCAGTTTTTTCGCCAGTGTCTTAGGTGTTGGTCACGTCTAGCTGTCCCTCGGAGGTCTCGGGACCCAGGATAGCTAGCCGGATCCGTCCGAAGTGCTTCAAAGCCAAGGTGTACGGTACCCGGGCCCTGCTTGCGTGGGGTTTTGCCTATAATGCCTCTCCTTGGAGGGCTGGATTCTGGGCTCCAGTGCCTTAGTCTCTTCCAAGAACTAAACGCTACTGATGCCAGGATGCTATATAGGTCCAGGTGTGTGGGTTCCTTAACACAGGACCCTGGTCCCTGAAGGTCCAAGACAATACCCACGGAGATGGGGGAAGATTGGGCCTCTTGCATTTTGCAATACCCTGCGGTGTGGAGCAGGTAAGAGGGAGCCTGCGGGACTTGGTTCGACAGTAGGTATCCCCCTGGGGGTTCTGGGTCGGCTAATGGTATGCTTATGCATCAGCCACTATCTCCACTATGTCTTTTGAGGCAGGATGGGATGTACTAATGTTTACCCAGATAACATGTAGGTATATGTATGCTTTTAAAGATATGTATTTGCTACTCCCCCCAGATCTGCCTGTTAGCATGATACTGCAGCCCCACGTGCTATAAGGAGGAAATGCTGGCAAAACTCCTGTTTCTTAGGAAGCCTATAGGGACAGCTTCCTCTGTGTGCACTACAATAAGATTAGTGTCTTGCCTGGTCTCTGTTGGGTTGCTAGCGCTGGTCCATGCTTCTCCTCTGCTTTCTGCTTCCTCCATGTTGGTTTCAGCGTGGGGGGGGGGCGCGCGCGCGCCGCCTTTTACAGCGTCGGCGTGCGTGGGGGGGGCGGGCCAGCAGCGTCAGGTCTCAGTTAAAACAGTAAAGCATTTCCTGGCTGGTCATTCCCTCCTGAGAGCAGAGGAGGCTGAGGACACAGAGCGCGCAGCTGAGCCATTTCTGGCTATACAGTGACACCTAGTGGTGGTTTGTGGATCTTCAGGTCTAGACTTAGCTCCATACTGACCAGGAAAAAAAAAGGTTTTTTTTTTCTTAAAGGGACTCCGCTTTAGATCTGGCAGTATCTGAGTCGGTGCAACCTTGGGCTCCAGCTAACAGGCATTGGTGTGGCAAATACTCACAGGACTTCCTCGGTATTGCCGCCTTCTCGGGCGTATGGAAATTTGGAATTTTTTTACCATAGCCTGTTCTTATTAATGGTTCACTTCTAGCTACAACAGTTGGGTGTTGGCTTTAGGGGTGTCTCACGGTTGTGCAATGGCTCCCAAGGGATCAGGACCAGCTAAGGCTGCAAAAGGTACCAAAAAACTAAAGGTCTCCGTCGGGGTCAGAGGATTTGGGCCAGGCTCCAGCGGTCCCACCCTCACCAGATAGACCACCGAACAGCATGTTGCAGGAGCCATTGAGGGTGCTAGGGGCAGAGGCGGCCCCCAATCAACCCATTCCCGTTTACGGAAGAAATGCTAGCGACCACCCTGGGTGGGCTAGAGGAAAGGTTAACTGCTTTAATTGCCCGCTCTTTGCCAGGTGGCAAGCGGGCTAGATCCCCGTCACCTAGATTGGTGTTTTCAGATGCAGAGGTCCTCTCTTCGGAGGAATTGGACCCACAGGGGGATCAAGCGGACCTGAGTCCCGACGGTTCAGACATTGAGGGTTCCACTGTAGATGAATTTTTTTCGGCTTCTCAAGCGGAGAGCCTGTGGATCCAGTCTCTGACAGATATGGTTCGCACTGCTTTTAAACTTCCAGTGTCAGAACAATTAGCCCCCGTGGTATCCTCTTTAGGTTCCTTGAAGGCACCGTTGAGTTGTGCGTCTTTTCCGGTTCACCCCCTTCTGGAGAGCGTGGTTTTTCAGGATTGGGCTCGACCTGATAGGATTTTTATCCCTCCTAAAAGGTTCACTATTCTCTATCCTATGGAAGAGGAATTTGCAAAGAAATGGGCACTCCCTACCGTGGACGCAGCCATTTCCTGCGTGAATAAATCCCTGACCTGTCCGGTTGAAAATGTCCAGATGTTTAAAGATCCGGTCGACAAAAAGTTGGAGACCCTACTGAAGGCTTCTTTTACCACAGTAGGTGCCGTGGTTCAGCCAGCGGTGGCAGCCATTGGCGTTTGTCAGGCTTTAAAGTATCAGACTAAACAAATATTAAGGGACATATACCGGCTCAGCAAACTCGTGAATTGGCTGACCTCCCAAGGGCTCTCTGCTTTGCAATAGATGCTATTAAGGACTCCATTCAACAGGCGTCCCGTTTATCTCTGCTATTGGTTCATATGCGTCGCCTTTTGTGGCTGAAGAACTGGTCAGCAGAGGCACCCTGCAAAAGGCTTTTAGCAGGATTTCCCTTTCATGGTGGGAGACTATTCGGTGAAGACCTAGATAAATATATCTAGACCATATCAAGTGGTAAAAGTTCTTTCTTACCTGTCAAGAAAAGACCACGTGGGCCCGCGTTTAAGCGACAGGCCTTCGCAGGCTCGGCCCCTTCAACTTCCCGTCAGTATCGACGGCCTCCCGGGCGTTCAGCATTTAATAGCCGCCCACAAGGACAAGCCACGGCAGGCAAGAGGCCATGGTCTCGCAAGCCGGTTAAACCAGTCATCAAGTCAGATTCATGAAGGGGCGCCCCCACTCTCTTGGGTGGGGGGAAGGCTTCGGTTTTTCTCCGAAGTGTGGAAGGCCAGAATTCCCGACTCTTGGGTACTGTCCGTGGTAGCCACGGCTACAAGCTAGAGTTTCGGGAAGTCCCCCCCCCCCCCCCTCTTCATTTTCAGGGGTCAAGTCTTCCAAGCGACCCATTAAAGAGGGCCTCTCTTGTAAAAGCATTGGATCGTCTCTTGCTCCAAGGAGTAATTGTAGAAGTACCAACCCAGGAATGGGGTCTGGGATTCTACTCCAACCTTTTCATAATACCAAAGCCCAATGGCGACGTCAGGCCTATCTTAGACCTCAAACGCCTAAATCGCTTTCTAAAGATTCAGACATTTCGTATGGAGTCCATACGTTCGGTGGCAGCCAGCCTACATCAAGACGACTTTCTAGCATCTATAGACATAAAGGATGCGTATCTGCACGTGCCGATCTACCCGGCACATCACAAGTTTCTTAGTTTTATGATAGATCACCGTCATTACCAGTTTGTAGCCCTCCCTTTCGGGTTGGCAACAGCTCCGCGGGTATTCACAAAGGTGTTAGCCCCGGTGCTAGCCGTCCTAAGGACAGAAGGCATTTTGGTCCTGGCATACCTGGACGATCTTCTGGTTATCGACAGATCAGCTTAGTTCGCACAGTTCAGCATCTAGAGGAATTCGGGTGGATTGTGAACCAAGAGAAATCGATATTGCAACCCACAAAGCAGTTGGAAAATCTAGGCCTTCGGCTAGATACAGACTGCCAGAGGATATTTTTACCTCAAGCAAAGGTCAGATTAATAACTCAAGCAGTTCAAGTGGTCTTAGGCAAGAAGAGGCCGACTATTCGACTGCTGGGGAAGATGGTGGCCGCCTTCGAGGCAGTGCCCTACGCCCAGATCCATACCAGATATCTCCAGGCAGCCATTCTCTCTGCTTGAAACAAGTCCATTCAGGCGTTAGATCGTCCATTAGTTCTCTCCCCAGGGGTCCGGCGCAGCCTGTTCTGGTGGCTGGTCCCTCAAAATTTGTCAAAGGGGAAATCCTTTTGCCCCATCACGTGGAAGATAGTAGCCACGGATGCCAGCCTGTCAGGTTGGGGGGCAGTTCTAGAAGGACAGACCCAGCAAGGGCAGTGGTCGGAGGCAGAAAAACTGCTTCCCATCAATATCCTAGAGATCAGAGCTGCTCGGCTGGCCCTGGTCGTCTGGACTCCTCCCCTTCAGGGTCTGTCAGTAAGGATACAGTCCGACAATGCCACTGTGGTGGCATACATAAACCACCAGGGGGGCACGAGGAGCCTAGCGGCCCAAAGGGAAGTAAACCTGATTTTCTCATGGGCCGAAGCCCATGTACCCTGCATCTCGGCGGTGTTCATCCCAGGGATAGACAATTCTCAAGCAGATTTTTTGAGTCGTCAACAGTTGCTCCCGGGGGAGTGGTCTCTTCACCCCCAGGTATTCCAAGAGATTTGCCAAAGATTCGTAGTTCCAGATGTGGACATTATGGCAACGAGATCCAACAAAAAGTTGGACAAATTCATATCCCGACCCAGGGATCCCTCGGCCTACGGGACCGATGCGTTGGTTTGCCCCTGGCACCAGTTTTCTCTCCTGTATGCGTTCCCTCCACTGCAGATGATTCCCGCCTTCTACGGAGGATCAGGGTGAAGCGCAGGCCTGTGATCCTGGTGGCCCCAGCCTGGCCCAGGAGGGCTTGGTACGCACTCATCGTGAGGATGTCAGTCGGGGCGCCGTGGCCGCTCCCCCTGCGCCCAGATCTGCTGTCTCGGGGCCCAATCTGCCACCCTGCTTCACAGCAGCTAAATTTGACGGCTTGGCGGCTGAATCCCTAATTCTTAAGGGCAGAGGCCTCTCAGCTCAGGTCATATCTACGTTGATTCAGGCTAGGAAAACAAGTCTCTAGAAATATTTATTAGAGTCTGGAGAACCTATGTGGAGTGGTGCGAGTCTCAAAAATGGCATCCTCAAAAGTTTTTTATTGACAGGATCTTGCGATTCCTCCAGGTTGGCGTTGACAAAGGGTTGGCTCTTAGTACTCTAAAGGGGCAGGTGTCGGCTTTATCGATATGGTTTCAAAGACACTTGGCCACCCATTCGCTTATGAAAACCTTCTTGCAGGGGGTCTTGCATGTGAATCCCCCTATTAGAGCTCCCCTCTGCCCCTGGAATTTAAATCTGGTCTTGTCAGCTTTACAAAGGCAGCCGTTTGAACCTCTGACCGAAATCCCTCTTGTGCTACTAACCCGAAAGTTGGTTTTCTTGGTGGCTATGGCTTCGGCCAGAAGGGTTTCCGAGCTGGCAGCCTTGTCATGCAGGGAGCCATACCTTATTCTGCATAAGGACAGAGTGGTTCTGCGGCCTCAACCTTCTTTCCTTCCTAAGGTCATATCCAGTTTTCACTTGAATCAGGACCTAGTCCTACCATCCTTCTTTCCTACTCCCCAGTCCAGAGAGGAAAGACTGCTTCATACTTTGGACGTGGTTCGAGCCATGAGGGGTCTATCTCAAGGCTACAGAGAAGATTCGGAAAACAGATGTGCTTTTTGTTCTTCCGGATGGCCCCAAGAAGGGTCAGCCGGCTGCCAAGTCTTCCTTGGCTAGGTGGAATAAGCAGCTGATTTTTCAGGCCTATGGTCTGAAGCGCGTTCCACCTCCCTTATCAGTTAAAGCCCATTCTACGAGGGCCATGAGTGCCTCCTGGGCGGCACACCATCAGATCTCTATGGCACAGGTTTGCAAGGCGGCAACCTGGTCTTCCGTACATACGTTTACTAAATTTTATAAGTTGGACGTCGCAAAGGGTACGGACGCAGCATTTGGGCAGCAGTATAGAAGCCTCTGGCCCGGGTCACGCCCCCTTTTTTCTGTTGGTGGAGCTACTTTACTTCCTGATAATTTTTTTTGTTTGGCTATTCTTGGCCTTACGGTCTCCCTCCCTTCATAGAGCATTGCTTTAGGACATCCCATGTGTAATGGCTATGCGCTCTGTGTCCCGTGATGTATGATAAAGAAAAAAGGATTTTTAATAAACAGCTTACCTGTAAAATCCTTATCTTGAAGTACATCACGGGACACAGAGCTCCCACCCCTCTTTTGGGGAACATTGTGTAACCTCGGAGGAATTGCTTGCTACAAAACTGAAGCACTCCCAGTGGGAGGGGGTTATATAGGGAGGAAACTTCCTGTGAAATTGATTACACCAGTGTCCATCACCTGAAGGTAGGTACCCATATAACCCATGTGTAATGGCTATGCGCTCTGTGTCCCGTGATGTACTTCAAGAAAAGGATTTTACAGGTAAGCTGTTTATTAAAAAATCCTTTTTTTTTCTCCTTCAACCACTTTGTGCTATTTTCTGCTGTGTGCCTTTGGTCATTGCCAAAAGGTTGTCATGTCGGAAGATGATACCCCCCCATTGACATAGGGCAGCAGATTTTCCTTTGAAAGTATTTTGCACAAACCATTTCCTCTGGATGGGGGGTGACATTTTTCCTGAAGCTAATCCCCCCCCCCCAGGTCTCATGAGCATGGCTTCTGTGGCGTTTTGGGGTGGTATTCCCACCTCCTTCTTGGGTCCCAGAGCGGCACTTCCTCCAGGGGAGAGGTTTGTGGCTGCTGTCCCTGTTTCTCAGTGCATGGGTAATGTCAGCACCATGATGAATGTCGGAGCTCTGGTCCGCGAGCCGCATGGCGGCAGTCTGCTGTTCCCTGTAAACAGTGTGGCTGGAGTGTGCAGGGGAAGAGGAAGCCAGGCGTGAAGAGGCAGTGCTTATGCACTCCAAGCTGGCCAACAGGAAGTACCTAGCGGGGTCACTAACGGGGCGAGTGACCTTAGCGGGCACCTGGGACACTAGTTCTGTTTCTAAAACCTGTCAGGCTGGTGATTTAAAATAACTGAAAAAGGGAGATGGACTCCTGCGACATCTGCACAGGCAGAAGAAGTAGGCCCCAGCACCTCGCAGGCAAGCCTGAAGTGTACTTTACTTGTTTGCACACCCTGTGAGTGTTCTCCCCCTTGTAACCAGTAGGGACCAGGTGAATGGCGTACATTTTTCCTTTCCTCCTGTACGGGGTGTTATGGAGTGTATGTGGCGTAAAATGTATTGGGGTCATTTGTTCTCTTACAGGCCAAAACTCAGAACAAGGCCCAAGTGCAGCCCCCAAAAGGAAATATGCAGTTTGCGGAAGCAATCTTAACTCCTCATGGAGCAAAGCAGTTTGCACCTTTTATAGAAAGCCTAATTAAGGATGAGCCAGTAGTCTCCTGTCAGAAAATGCTGACTTCTGTTAGGCTGCATTCACACCAGAGCGTAGCGTTTTTGCAGCGTTTTTTTACCACGATTTGTCGCAGTGTTTTTTACCGTGATTTTGGTCAGGTCTAGGGTCACCTATGTTAAAAACAGAAAAACGCTCAATTTGAGCGACAAAAAGGGGTCCAGAACTTGTTTAAGCTTCAGGCGTTCGGAGTCAGGCATTTTGGAGTGGAGATGTGAACCATCTCCATTGGGAATAATGGATTTTCTCCCTCGTCTTCCAGGACGGCACTCTGAGAGTAGACTGGCTCACCTGACAGGAAAAACAATCAAAAATGAGGTTTAAAAGGCCCCACCCCTCCCGTGTGCCTCAGTTCTTGATTGTGTTTCCCTTTCAGCGAAACGTTTGTTTTTTTCTGTGCGACCTAAGGCCTGGGGCTGGTGGTCCCCCCCCCCCCCCCCCCCGGAGTCCGGACCGCCAGGACTGGGTGCTGTTGGGTCCGGTGGGGTTCCCCCTTCTTCTAAGTCCAGGGGGGAATAGGAGAAGACACAGACCCCCCCTGGACGCCGGAGCCTCCTAGCTGAGCAGGGCTCTCCAGTGCTCCGAAGAGGCCACATCCTCTCTCCCCCCCCCGCCTGGTTCCCTACCGTGGAGGTTGGGCTAAGGCTCCACAGCTTGCAGCTCCTTCCGGGGGTTTGCTGGACCGCATGGGGTAGTGGAGGCGCTGCTCCAATCGGCGCCGTGAAGCTCCAGGGCACCTAGTGATGACGCGCACGGCGTCGTGACGTCATTCCGCTCCCGAGCGGCAAGATGGCGGCCCCCATCGGAACGGACGCTGCAGACGGCTTGGGATCCCTCCATAAAGCAGCTTGGGGGAGAGAGGGGCCTGGCGGCCTCGTAGCGTGCTCCAGGATTCCATTGAGGATTCTCCACAAACGCTGCAATGGAAGAGGACCGTCCATTTTCTATGGCTGCAGAGGAAACCACCAGGGGTGAGTCCTTCCTTTTTTAAGGGGGGGGTTTGTTTTCACGCTGTCCCCCCTCCCCCCCCCCCACTCACCCCACTCTCTTGGAGATTTAAGGGCTAATGGGCATGTGTTTTTTTCTTTTGGAGTCTTTTCCCTGCTATACTAGGTGAAGACCCTACTGCCCAGGGGGAATCCAGCAGAGTGGCTAAGCCCCCTAAACGTGCTAGGAAATGTGACAAATTACCTGCTGATTATAACAAGCCTTTCTGTGCTAGATACATTTGTAAATTAACAGGGAAGGAGACCGCTCAGATCATGAGTCGGTTCCTTTCAGTTCAGACTGAGATGCTGTCTATCCTCCCTGAGATCCCTCAGTACCAGGCCCTTCCTCCCAGGAGTCCTCCTCTTCCTCTCGGCCGTTTGTAGTCCATCATGCTAGGACTCTGTACCCCTCGGATTCTGAGGAGTCCGAGTTAACCCTGCAAAGCGAGAGCCTGGTAGACAGCCAGGCAGAGGAGGAGGAGGATGCCAGGGCAGGAAAGTACATGTTTCCCACTGATGAGATGGGGGGTCTCCTGGCAGCTGTATATGCGACGGAGCATATTCAGCAGCCAGCAGAACAGGTCTCAGCACAAGACAGAATATATTTGGGTCTGCTAAAGCCACAGACCAGAACTATTCCTGTCCACAAGTCCCTCAAGGACATTATCCTTAAAGAATGGGCAGAACCTGAAAAGGGCTTACCAAGGTTTAAAACTTGGAAGCGCCGCTGTCCCTTTAAGCCGGAGGTAGTAGACACCTTTTTAAAGGTCCCTAAACTAGACGCTCCCTTGGCCCAAGTCTCTAGACAATCAGACCTTTCATTTGAGGATGCAGGCAGTTTGAGAGACGCCATGGACAGGTGTACTGACACCTCCCTCTGCAGAGCATGGGAAGCCAATGCGGCCGCCTTAGGCCCAGCATTGGCCTCAGCCTGTGTGGCAAGGAATGCTGACGCCTGGACTTCCAGGCTTCTAGACCATCTCCCCAGCACCCCCAAAACAAAGGAGATTCGAGATTCCCTCCAGCTTATTAGCGGGGCAGTGGCCTATTTGGCTGACGCGGCGGTTGAGGCAGTTCGCGCCACTGCCAAAACCGGGGCCCTTATTAATTCTTCTAGAAGGACTGTCTGGCTGAAGACCTGGAGGGGTGATCTCGCCTCTAAACGCCGTCTGTGCGCTCTCCCCTTTGAGGGGTCTCTTTTGTTTGGGGCTGCTTTGGATCAGACCTTGTTCAGGTCTTCGGAAAAGGGTAATAAGTTCCCTTCCAAACCCAAGCAGAATAGGAAGCGGCCCTTTCGTTCCAACCAAAGGAAGAATCCTCCCTCGGACAAAAGACCGACCGCCAACAGGCGTTGGGTCTTTGGGAAGGATAAACCCAAGGGGGGATCCTTTTTTCCAGTCCTAAACCCACTGGAAAAGATCCCAAGTGACGAGAAAGTAGGGGGCAGACTCTTCCAGGTTCCTTCCCGCCTGGGAAAGTATAACCCAGAGTCCCCATGTCCTACAGATAATCCGGGAGGGGTACCGTTTAGAATTCAGCCAACTCCCCCCCCCCCCCCACCTTCCTCCTTACCCATCTACCCAGGGACCCCCTCAAGGCTGCAGGCCTTTCCCACAACGTGGCATGTTTGGCGCAACAGGGGGTCATAGTCCCTGTTCCGCCAGACCAATTAGGTCAGGGGGTGTACTCCCACATTTTTGTCGTTCCCAAGCCAGATGGCAGGTTCAGGCTAATAATCAATCTGAGACCCCTGAACTCCCATCTTCTCTACAAAAAGTTTCGTATGGAGAGTGTGTACAGTCTAAGGGGTCTTTTGCTAGAGGGCGTCTTTATGGTGACCATAGATTTGAAGGACGCCTACCTCCATGTCCCGATTTTCTCGGGTCACCAGAGGTTTTTAAGATTCGCCCTCGCCTCCGCCCAGGGAATTCAGCACTGGCAGTTTGCTGCCCTCCCCTTCGGGCTCCCATCTCCACCAAAATTGCTTTTGCTTTAAAACCATGCTGGGAGAGAAGTGGGTCCCATAGAGCAGGGAGAGAAGTGGGTCCCATAGAGCAGTGGTCATCAACCATTCCTGCAGGGCCCACTAACGGGCCAGGTTTTGTTTATTACCTTGGGGAGATGCAGACTAGAATACTGCAATCACTGAGCAGCAAATGATATCCCCATTGATGTATTTCAGCTATCTTGCAAACCTGGCCTGTTAGTGGGCCCTGCAGGACAAGGTTGATGCCCACTGCCATAGAGGATGAGGAGTGGGAGGAAGCATTGGAGACCTGTGAGATGGTGTCCCCCAGGCTCTCGGACAGACTTGTCACAAGTCTTCATAACACACAGGAGCTATCTCGCTCCCATTCGAGTGGCTAGATACAAGCGTGATCAGTCTACCCTCTGCACGATGTGTGGCCAGGAAACCGGAAACTTTTTCCATCTGATTTGAGCCTGTCCAAAAAACCAAGACCTCTGGAAACAAATTGTTATTTTCTTATATGATGATATGGGTTTCCCTGTTACCCTTAACCCCAAGCAGTGTCTCCTGGGAATATTCCCTGAGGAGATGGCTAAATACACCAAAGTATTTGTTCACGAGACCCTATTTTCAGCCAGAAAACTCATAGCTAGAAAGTGGATGAGGCCGACACCCCCCAGTTATTTAGAATGGAAGGCAGAGGTGAACATCTACTTACCTTATAAGAAATGCATATACATTAATAAAGGCTGCCCAGCCAAGTATAACAAAGTCTGGGATCGCTGGTTGGGAGACTCAGAAACCTGTGGGTAAAGTACAATTCTCTTGACAGATTCCGATGTTGTACTTGCCGGGGTTTTTTCCTTTTTTTCCTTTTTTTTTTTGTTATTGTTTTTTGGTTGCCTTCACTGTATTTCGAGGACTACCTGTTTATGCCTATAGGATTGCAACCAGTTGTAAACCACTGTCAGCAGTCGGCTGTGAATATTCGATACTTTGTACCTACTCTGCATGTTACTGTAACTCATGTACGTTAATTCAATTGTTGACCATGTATACAATCTTTTTTCTTCTCAATAAACACCTTGTTGGATTAAAAAAAACACATGACCTTTTATGTACAAAGGTTTGCATAAGAAAGTCTAGAGTTTTTCCCATGCATACTAAAAACCTGGAATGGGAAAATCCAGAGAAAAACTTTTTTTCTTTTCTGGTAACCTAAAAAGGTTTCAATTTGAAGAGGACATGGCACAGCCATGGAATAAAAAATCCTAAGTTGGACGCACCTCTTTCAAAAGTTTCAAAAAACTCGGACCTAGCGTTTTGACAATATGGGCACAGAGATATATTTTTTTCACAGAGCCTGGGATTCAGCCGCTGGGAATCTTAAACCAACTATAACCTCTTGTGTAGCCAGAAATTTGGAAGTATGGTTGACACAAAAACGTTTGGCAGTTACCTCTACAGAGCAGATTCTGAAATCTTTCCCTCTTTCGTGCAGTGGGGCTTTTGGCTGATTCTTCTGCAGGGTCTGTAAAAATGACAGCCAGGACTTCGGCCAGAAGTCTATATGACTTTAAAACCTGGTCAGGCGATGTGCCTCAAAGTTGTGCCTATGTAATCTTCCCTTAACAGGTGATCGTCTTTTTGACCCACATCTACAGGAGGCACTGGAACGCAGGCCGATAGAATAAAGTGAAATTGTGGAGGGCTTTCACACTGAGGCGATGTGCTGGCGGGAGAGAAAAAAATCTCCTGTCAGCAGCATCTTTGGAGCGGTGAACGGAAAACAATGGGAAACTGCGACAATACCGCCCGCAATGCACCTCTATAGAGGCGCATTGCGGGCGGTATTAACCACTTATCAGCCGCTAGCGGGGGTATATACCGCACTGCTAGTGGCAGATTCCTGCTGCAAATCCGATAGCGGCGCTATACCGCCACCGCGGCTCCCGCGCCAGTCTGAAAGGGGCCTTAGGCTCTGTAAATCTCCAGACATTGGCACTCCAGCCATGCAATCATGTATGTGGGTATTTAAAGTGAAAACTGCTTCACCTTGTTTAAGCTCTGAACATTTGCTTTAAGTAAACTCTCACCCTTATGTACTTGACAACTTTTTGTAAAATCCCGCAGATGGTAAGTTTCATTTTTATGTTCTTTTAAAAATGACTAAGGTTTTGTAAGCAATATGTCCTGAATTTTTGACTCTTGTATACCGTGTTTTCTGTCTTGGAGCTGAACTGATCATTACTAATTCGCTTCACATTTTTTTTGTTTGCACTTTAGGGTGTCATTGACTACATCTTCTATTCCAAGACACACATGGACGTTCTTGGCGTCCTGGGGCCTTTAGATCCTCAGTGGATGACGGAAAACAACATCACTGGCTGCCCTCACCCCCATATTCCTTCTGACCACTTCTCACTGTTAACGCAGCTGGAACTCCACCCTCCACTTCTGCCTCTTATTAACGGAGTACATTTGCCAAGCAGGAGGTAGTGCTGGCTGACAGCTGGGCACTTGTTCTCATGGACCTGTATACCTGTAAAAGAATCTGTAGGAGTGAAGTATGGCCAACCTTAAGCTGCTTTCTCACGGCTCCTTCCCTCCTGTCAACGCCGTGGCTCTGCATTTTATTGCAGAGAGGCAATATTTGGAATTAGGGCTGGTACAAAAGCTGTCCTCCTCCCAGCTGTGCATTTTTGTTCATTTTTAACTTTTTTTTTTTTTTTTCCTACTGCCTATATTTTTGTTCTGTTATTTGTCTTGTACAAGATACTGTTGGCAACGCAACGACTGCTAGATACAAGACATGTTTCACTCCCTTCCTATTTTTTCCATTTAAAAAGTTTCTCTCTTCTGATTACTTAGCAGGAGTCATAACTCCTTTTTCCACTGGTATCCTAAGAAAAAATAGGTTATGTTTAGACTGTGAAAAACTGACATGATTCACCCAGTTAACCAAGGTTATATTGGCTTTTCTTCATCTGATTAAGCACAATCTGACTAATACGTTTGTGGCTCTTGCACCTCAGCATTAATTTCTATAGTGAGGGTAAGAGGTGGTTAGGAGCCTGTAAATGGTGTGTGATCACTGGCTGTGAAGAGAACCTACTTGTTCAAGCGGCAACTTTTTTAAATTTTTTCGCTTCCACCAATGAAAAGTTGCTTTTTGGTATAAGCATCCTTGCTTATTAGACGTGGATTAAATGCAATTTTTTTTGGGGGGGAGGGGGTGGTCTTTGGCCTAAATCCAAAGGAGTGTTTGACTTAATAGATTTGTAACCAAAGATGTCACTCATATCTACAGTCCTTGCCATGACATGTATATTTTTTTTTTGCTCCATCGATGTATCATCGCTTGAATAACCTTCAGCATTCTCTTCAGAGCCATCGCTTGAATAACCTTCAGCATTCTCTTCAGAGCCAGATGGTATCACAGTTTGAGGAGTTGAATGTCAGACCACCAAATTTTGTGCATTGTCGTGTTACCAAACAAATGGTGAGCACAGTCATGACAACACACGGGTAATTCAGGCACACTTGTATATACAGATCTTCTTTCCCATGTTTACTATTTCCACCTAAGACATAAGCACTGGTAGTTTACATTTTTATACGCTGGGATGTTCCTTTATCTAATTAGGCAGTTTATCAATCTTCTCCATTGTAAAGATTATTGGCACATTGAAAACTATACCGATACATTTGTTTAAAACGTACCTTCCCTTTTTTGTTTCAGCAGTCTATATTCAATGTATACTTTTGTAGTGAGTGAGGTCTTAAAAAAAATGTATAGACACCTGGCCATGAAGGGGTTAAACATTCTTGCAAGTTGTCTTAGATGAATAGCATTGCACTAGTTGGAAGGCCTCTAGCTGCAAACTTTTTTTTTTTTTTTTTTGTCCTGCTTTTTGCTGCTATGTTTTTAAAACTGATTTTAATCAAAATTTTCAATGCACTTTATTATTCTGTATACCATAACGTGATCACTTCCCAGAAGACATCTGCTTTTTTGAATGTTTTAATAAAGAGGTCCATTTGAATTGCCTCTAGCAGAAGAGTGCACACCAAATTCACCAGTTTAGCCACAAATAGTAGCTTCCACCTGCTTGTGGACCATCCTGCATACAGCTTTTACAGAACAGTTTAGCTTTGTCTTACAAATGACACGTCTTGACCACCACCTCTCCGAAGTGCCTCTGAATATTTTTCCAGATCCATGAATGCAGATATTTTCATATGTGCATAGTTGTTTTGTTTTTTTTGCACGCTGTTTCCCACTCTATTTAAAATTTAAGATTTGAAATGCTTCTTTGGCATGCTTTAGCAAACCTTTGTGGAATACATATAAACGTTTGTAGACCAACAACCAGAAGCTGTATTTTGAGAGCCTGCCCTTCTGTCTGTGCACTTGTGAATCTCCCAGTCTTTACGTTTTGGCTTGTGTAGTGAATTTAGTCTGTGCTTGTTGGGACAGATTTATGGTCAGTATTTAGTCCACTGTGATACTGATGCATATCACTGGTACCTTTTTTTTTTTTTTTTTTCCAACTAGTGTGCACTGTATTACAGTAAGTTGGCTTACTCTGTCATGGGTGCGTTTGTTTCCTGTAGCATTGGTAATGTCATCTGTCAGAAAAGGTTGTTCAGTTTTTATCTCTCTTGGCCAAAACCACTTGACAAGAGCCTTTTTCCTCAAGTGCTCAAATGAAGACTAAAGATTATACTCTTCAAAAATATCCCTATTGTTCCTATAGGCAGATTATCACCATATGAACAGTTGCTCATTATGGTAAAATAAGTCGTTGACACTGACACACAGCTTCATGCATCCCAAGGCATTCTAAAGCCTTTGAGGTGCATTCAATAAACTGTAGCTGGTAGATAATCGCTGTTGTAAAAACAAGTCAATGTTTTGTCTTGGGCTTCATTTTATAACGTTGCATGAAGGATGCTTTTCTTGGTCTGTTCCATAGCAACCATTTTAGTTCTCACCTTCTCACTTGGTGTGAAGAGAATTTCGTTGGTTTTGCTGGGGTGACACTGAAAAGAGCAAGAACAGTCTCATGCACGTTAGACCTTGAGCTGGATACCTAATGAACTAATAGCAGTCGTATCCTAACGAGAATGTGTTTTTTGAATGATTAAGAGTACAAACCCAAAGGCTCAGTGTAAAATCTTCGAGGTTGTAAGGAAAATAAATAACTGTAAGACTGTCTGCATTTACTATTTCTCAGGTACTGTATATACTATTTTTGAAGTGTATATAGAAAATTTACCAGACAAAAGATTACAAGTCTTGGTAATCTGCTCCGTATTAGTTTTTTCTTTTTGGCTTTTGGAGAAAAATTTGTGTATTGTAGCACAAAGAATATGTCAACATCCTAAGGTCTGGCACTACGTATTAACATTCACATCTGGAGAAGAGGACCCTTCTTTAAAAACAACAAAAAAAAAATACCCATATTAAGAATTGTTGCATGTGCATTGGTAAATTCACTTAAATGGGCAACATCAAGCTAAATGTTACACCACTTTGATATTGACTTATAGCAATATTAATTCACTCTTCAAACAAGCCACCATTTGTGGATTTCAATTTGGATTAGGTAACAGACTGTGTACTTGGATTTCATAGTTGGGGAAGACATCAAAATGGCCTTGTGATGCCACGTGACATAATGTGACCTGTGGTTTTCTATTATGAGACAACGTTATTGGTGTAACCACAGTGTATTTAGTAGGCTATGCCCATTATTATTGCAGTGGTACATTGATAGCGAAGTAAAAATGATCAGTTTTTTTGTACATTGGCAATCTATATATATTTTTTTTTTCTATGTGAGGATTTTAAAGTTTATACATTTAGAGGTAATAAAACATTGTGAGCTATTTTATAAAGACGTTCTGTGATTTTTAATTGATCAAAGCTGCTTTATGTTACACAAATAAAATTTAGATTTCTTCTGTTTTTAACCCCTTCACCACCAGAGGTCGAGACAGTTTGCAGACCCCTCTAAAAATCAAAGGGATTTACTTTTACTTTTGTTTGCCAAAAGTGTTTATATATAATTTTTTTTTTTTTCCATTCCTTTCATTGATTTTCATCCATTCAGTCCATATATATATATTTTTTTCTTCTGAAAGCAGATTTAATGTATTTTTAATGCTAAAATAAACTTGGTGGGACCTGGTAGGAGAAACTGGATCCGGATTCAGAATATCCTATAGTGTGGTTTTGTCTTTTGCTATCCATTTATTTTTTATTTTTTGGTCCCTCTCAGTGGTTTCCCTGTACATCAGACTAATCATGTCTGATCTCAATGCTTGTAAAGACATTCATAAATAAAACTTTTTTAATGACTTTAACTGAAGTAAATAAATGGAAAATTACATATGCAAAATTTTGTGTTTTAAAGTCTTCTAACACTTCATACACACTTTGAAGTAGTGAATTTGCTCAAGGAATAACGTTTGCACTGGCATAGTGTTAAATATACTTCATGATTTTATACTAAATATCCTTTAAAATGGTCAGTCCACATAAAACTGGTCTTTGTTTTGGCAGATTCTAGATGGGTTAAGTTGCCTCGTAGTTCCTGGCATCTGAGTTTGGGATCTCTGCTTTTTTTTTTTTTTCTGGGCACATGCCTTCATTGGCCATGATTGAGAGGGGGTGGGGGGGTGGATCTCTGCTGGATTTTTCATTTTGTATTATGCACAATGTGAGAGAAGGTGCTGGAACACAGAAGGGTGGGTGGCAACTCTCTAAAACTCCCAATTGGATAGAAACAGAGTTTAGAAATTGGGCGGGGGGTCTTGATTTTGTAATATTCAAGATCGCGACCTACTCGTCTCATGTTACACGATTTATTGAAACATTTTACTTTTCAAGGGACTGACCCTTTTCATTTGTGTGTGGTGTGTTTTTTTTTTTTTTTTTTTTATATTCAATACCTGGTTCCCTTGGCCAGTGCAAAAGTGTAGTCCTCGGGTAAATGTTTCTGTGTATTTCTGGATAGCTATTTCACATTGCTATACAAGCAAAGCATCGTAGAATGTTAAGTAAAACCCCAGTTTTTTTTGTTTTTTTTTGTTTAGTGGGAATAAGCAGCAACCCATAATCCAAAAATCATTTTATTTTAGCATATTGCTAGGTATGTCCCATGCATCAGACTGGCTGTAGCTCAATTATTACTGATTCTTTGCATACCCATCACAGAATAAAGGTTGTGCCACAGCCACTGATTTTTTATTTTTTTTAGTTTTTCTTGCAGATTTGAATTTTCAATTACTTTTGCAGTCTTGCCCTATAAGTGGTTGTTTTTTTTGTATTTGATATTTTTTTTTCAAAAGAATTGGAGTTTTTCTTTAGGTGTTGAAATGTCTGTCTGGAAATGCACACATACTTTATTGGTTAGTAGACCTAACACAGGCCAAGTTCCCTGTTCATCATTTTGACCAGTCAAAATTTTTTAGATTTTAAGTCTGAATAGAAAATGATATAGCTCCCTGTCTTCATTTGTCAGTTCACCTTCAACAGTCTCTGGACTGGATGCAGTAAATGTCATATGTCACACTTTTTGACCTGATTAACTACTACGTGCAGCTTACTTTTGTTGTTTTCCCCATGTACGTGTTTTTTTTTTTCATGTTTCTGTTAACCAAGACTTTTGCTCTCCCTCACCATAGAGTTTTAAGCTATTTCTATCATATTGGAGCACATTCTCTGCAATAGTGTCGTTTCGCTCCTAAAATGCACCTCCGTTGGGCAAACTGTCCACTAATTTGATGCATTTTATAAATATTTCTGTTCCAAACCTATTTCCATAGAGGCTGTTGGATGATATTTCTGTTTTTACCATGTTGATCCTGTCTGTGCCACCATTGGAAAATTTGTCCTGTAAAAAAAAAAAAATGGTGTTGTGTATTGCCTGACAAATATCAGATAACTATCAGCTGGTAGATTTATTTATTTTTTCTGTTCTTTGTATTTTAGCTTCATGTGCTAAGCCAGTCTCTAAACAAATTGTTACAGCTGCCTACCTATATATTGCCCTTAGACAGGTTGTAAAAGTTGTAGCTAGCGTTTTTAAGTGTTGGGTTTCCTGCAGCTCCCTCAGGGCCTGTACGATTACTGGAATTTGGTTTTGAATAATGTCCTATGTTCATCCAGATCTCACAATTTATCTGGTTGTCTTTTTTTGTTTTTTTTTGTGTTTTAACCAGCAGCACTGCCTATGAAAGCAGAAAAAAGTAAAAATAAAAATCTTAACCCTATTTCAGGGTGATGATTTTTTAAGTGATTTTATGTAATAAAATGTATGAGATAGCTATTTTCTATTTTCTGTGTATTAACATGGTGAAAAGATTGTCGATTCTGTTATACAGTATCCTCAGAACTGGCACAACATAGTCACATCTTTTTGATACACTTTCATCTCTGAGAGTTATATAGAAATATATATTTTTGTTTTACACCCAAGGCTCAAATATTTTTCAATAAAAATGAAACCGTGGAAAACTTTTTTGCGGGCATGTTTTAACATTTTGAGCCAGCTCAACCTCCACCATCCATGTGCTTGTATGTGTAGAATGTAGTGGCATTGTACAATACTGTTCTAAAGCTACACTTTTTTATATTGCTGTAGTGGAATCTATTTGTTTGATTACACCCAGAACTTCATAGTGATATATATATATTTTTTTTTTTTTTTTTTTGATGAACCATAAACATTCATTGGTGTTTTTGCTTCAAGTGAAGCTGTGTATTGGAAACGATTTACTTTTTTTTTTTCCTACCCCCTCAAGCTGTACTTAATGGCTTTCTTTACTTATCTGATCAGATTTGGCTCCTCTGACTCGTAAACATTTTACTCAGCATGGTATACGTTACTTGGTATCTCTCCCTGAACGTTTCTAACCTATACTTGCCATTTGCTTTAAAATGTGACGCTCTCCTTTAGCAAGTAATTTTAGGGTCCCTTTTTGCTTTTAATTTTTACAATTGATCACGTGACCACAGAAATCCTAGTTCTCGCACACAGCAGCAATCAAGTTTAAGATCCAACGGCAAGTAGTTTTCAATCGTACATATCATTACTGTAAAGCTCTTTCTCATCGAATCGTGCCCAAAAGTGTGTTTTAATTAAGACTGCAATAAACCTTTGTTCCCATTGGCCCTCAGTAATCCTGTTTTTGTTCGTTAAAACATTACATTCATTTTTACTTTAAAGTTACCAAATGAATTTAGATATTTCACAAAATGTTTTTCCCAAAAAATTAAGTGTTTACACAGCCTTTTTGTTTATATGGTGCAATGTTGGCTTTGACTTGTATTGCCCTGTAAATTGTCTATTGATGACTATCATCGTTTTCTATTTTCCCACTGTTTAATACTAAGCATTCCGTAATGTGCAAAATACACTTCTCTTCTCGCATTCTAAGTAAAAGTGCTTAATATTTAGGAATCGCTTTAAGAAGTTCCTTTTTTATAAAATCTGGGTGCTTTCAAGGCAACCTGCTGGAAAAGAAATCTGTAGGCTGCCACTGCTGATTTAACTTCAAAGGTGCAAGCCTCCAAGCAGGGCTGCCATTGTTGCTGCACTTCTAAAAAGCCTCATACACATGATCGGACATGGTTTTTCTGCTTTTTAGCGCCACCCTTTGGACAACTTCTGCTAATGTTGACTCATGGTTAACATTGGTTCGGAGCATGCGTGTTTGTTTTATTTTTGTCCGGACTTGTGTACACTTGATCGGGTAATCCAACGGAGCGCATTTGTTGGACAATTTGAGAGCACGACCAGCCAACATTTGTGTCGGAAATTCCGACAATTGTCCAATGGAGCATACAGACGGTCTGATTATCCAACAAAGCATGTCCAACACACAATTGTTGGAATATCCGATCATGTGTATGGGCCTCAAGGGTGTCTGTCTGATCTTAAACAAATTTGCAACGACTAAGGTCGCCATACAAAACATGTATTCCAGCTCGGTGACTTGCAAAATGATGCAGCAAAGATCACAACCCTTGAACCTACATCTTGACTTGGTAAAAAAAAGTGGGAAAATTCAAGGATAAAGTATTGTGGGTGTTCTAGAACATGTTAAAATATTCAGTTTATTGTGTTGGGGCCAGGTGTGTACCAAAGGTTCAAATCTTCTCACAGAAATTTTAAAATGAACAAATGTGATCACATAGAGGTTTACATATACAGGCATACCCCACTTTTAAGTACACAATGGGGTTTATTTTACTATCGCTGGAAAGTGAAAAATCAGTGTCACTTCTGCATAGAAACCAATGAGCTTCCAGTTTTTATTACCAAGCTTAATTGAACAAGCTGGGGTTAGAAGCTCATTGGTTTCTATGCAGAAGTGACCCTGATTTTGCACTTTCCATAGATAATAAATAAACCCCATTGTACTTAAAGGGGTATGCCTGTATTCATATTGTTGTAAAAAGTCTAAATTGTAATGTTTTGGCATAAGCAAACAGTGCTACAAATCACAAATATCTTTCCTCTGGAAATGTTCCCTTAGCTGGCTGGGATGTAAGTGGGTAATGTATATGAAGAGAAACTTGACTGTAAAAAGTTTATCTGTTTATGTATTTTCTTCAAAACAGTATAGTTGTTCACCATGCTGTAAACCAACTGAGCAGCCAGTTAATTCTATCTTCACCTTAAATGAAATTACTCTTTAACCACTTAAGACCCGGACCAAAATGCAGGTAAATGACCAGGCCCCTTTTTGTGATTCGGCACTGCGTCACTTTAACTGACAATTGCGCGGTCGTGCGACATGGCTCCCAAACAAAATTTGCGTCCTTTTCTTTCCACAAATAGAGCTTTCTTTTGGTGGTATTTGATCGCCTCTGCGATTTATTTTTTATTTTTTGTGCTATATACAAAAATAGAGCGACATTTTTGAAAAGAAATCAATATTTTTGACTTTTTGTTATAAGAAAAATCAAAAACTAAATTTTAGTCAAACATTTAGGCCAAAATTTATTTCGCCACATGTCTTTAGTAAAAAAAATTAGCTACCTAGTGGGAACAGCGACACTAATACAGTGATCAGAAAAATGATCGCTTAGTGACGCTGGCAATAGGGAGTGAAAGGGTTAACTAGGGCGGTGATCAAGGGGTTAAACTTTATTAGGGGGAGTACAGGGGCTACCCTGAACCTAACACTGACTGCCTGTCACACTGACACACTAACTGCACTGATCATACATATAATCACTGCATTCAGTGACACTGTGACGGGGTGGGGGGGTGATCGCAAGGGGTTAATGTGCCTACATGTCCTGGTGTCAGTGTAGTGTTGTGTACACTTACTGTTAGATGTGATCTCTCCTCAGCGGTGGTTGAAAAAAACGCTGAGGGAGCGATCACATCACTTCCTCCTTCCTGTGTTTACACAGGAGGAGGAAGTGGCGGTGGGCACGTATTGACTGAGAGCGATCCAGGATGAGGGGGCGGACAAACGAATAGCCGCCCCCTCATCCTGGATCGCTCCCAGAGCCGCAGAGACTGACGCATGTACCCGGGGGGTCCCGATCGGACCCGCGTCAAGGCAGGGACGTACAGGTAAGCCAATGATCCTGTACGTGCCATTCTGCCGACGTAAATGTACATGCGGCGGTCTGCAAGCGGTTAAAAACCTTTTTGTTCTGTGAGACACAATACTTTTTTCTTGTGTAAAACTTGTGTGGCAGGTAGGTTTTATGTTTCCGTTTTTTTTGTTTTTAAAGCATTTTATAAACCAGACTGTAAAGCCAATCTAGCTTATTTTATCCCCTTAAGTGACACCTCAATTCTTTGCACACCTTTTTTGTATATTTCTGTTATAGTATCTGATGTGCTAAGCTCAGGACCATGTCATAGGTTTAACATTGTGTTTCTCTAAAATCACCAAATCATGTGTTTGCACTGAAATTTGTTACCCCCCCCCCCAACACACATACACACCATAACCTATCCTGTGTAGTACATTTTTTATTTATTTTTTGCAGTCAGAATTCATTGTTTGTATAGCTGGATATTGTATTCTAGACCATTGCATCACATAGTTGTCCATTTTCTACACAAAGGGATTGCCATCCACAATTTTTAAAGGGGGTTAAATGGAATGTATGTACCTTATGTATGAACATTGCACTAGGTTTCGTTTTTGTTTTGGTTCTTGCCTGCAATGTAATTGTGGATGACATGACATTGGTGCAATAACTGTTCTATTTTTAAAGGGGATGGTCTTTGAACATGTGTTTTGCCTCCCCTCTTAAGCATGTTTTCCCTGTTTTACATTGATGACAGGCTTTGTACAACCAAGTTTGAACAAAACAGTGCCTGAGCTTACCACTCATTTAAAAAATAAAATAATGTACAGCTATGTTCTGAGTCGGTGGAACAGAAAAAATATTGCTAAGTGTGGCTTTTATTTTTGTTACACAGTATGAATATGCAAAACTACTTAAACATTTCTTTCAACTGATTTACAGCAGTGGGTCTTTGTTACAGTACTTTCAGGAATGTATCTGTAATGGGTTAGCTATCACCAGCCATTTTAAAACTTTTGTATTTACTGCAGTTTAACACAAGAGTCTGGATCACACAGCTGAAGTATTTTTGGGCAATATGTAATGTATAAAATCTGCTGTGTGCTCTGGAAACTCATAGTATTACAAATGTGAACAATACAGAATCCAGCCTAAATGTTGCACTGTTAGTCCTGCTTTTTAGACTTGTGGCAGCTGAAGAAAAGAGGGGGTACACAAAGAACCTCAAACTACTATTTCTGATGACAAATTACTTTATCCATTTTGGAGTTCGGGTACTGCTCACACGATGTATAGGGCTAAATTGCTTGTTTCCTTGTGTACTTATTTTTTTTTTTTTTACCCCCATCTATGTAGGCAATAAAAGGCCATTTTGCAACTGCATATTTCTTTGTCATTCTTTTGTCTGTTGGTGTTTGTAGGTGGGTCATTGATCACTCTTATGAGGTTTAATGGTTATTCATGAACTATCACTGTCATTCCAAGCTGTGTCTCCTTTAACCACTTACCTACTGTGCACCTACACCCCCTTCCTGCCCAGACAAAATATAAGCTTCCGGCACTGCGTCGCTTTAACTGACAATTGCGCAGTCGTGCGACGTGGCTCCCAAACAAAATTGACGTCCTTTTTTTCCCACAAATAGAGCTTTCTTTTGGTGGTATTTGATCACCTCTGCGGTTTTTATTTTTTGCGCTATAAACAAAAATAGAGCGACAATTTTTAAAAAAATGCAATATTTTTTTTTTTTGCTATAATAAATAACCCAAAAAATATATATAAAAAATATTTTTTCCCTCAGTTTAGGCCGATACGTATTCTTCTACATATTTTTGGTAAAAAAAATATGCAATAAGCGTTTATCGATTGGTTTGCGCAAAATTTATAGCGTTTACAAAATAGGGGATAGTTTATGGCTTTTTTTTTTTTTTTTTTTTTACTATTAATGGCGGCGATCTGCGATTTTTTTTTATTGGGACTGCGACGTTATGGCGGACATTTCGGACACCTTTTCTGACATTTTTGGGACCATTTACATTTATACAGTGAAAAATGCTATAAATATGCATTGATTACTGTATAAATGTGACTGGCAGTGAAGGGGTTAACCACTAGGGGGCGGGGAAGGGGTTAAATGTGTGTCCTATGAGTGTTCTAACTGTAGGGGGAGGGGGGGTGACTGGGGGAGGTGACCGATTGTGTCCCTATGTACAAGGGACACAATCGATCTCCTCTCTCCCTGACAGGGACGTGCAGCTCTGTGTTTACACACAGAGCTGCACGTCCCAGCTCAGTCACTGAGCAATCGCGTGTGCCCGGCGGCGATCGTTGCCGCCGGGCACTCGCACGGGATCCCCGCAGAGCGGCGGGTGCGCGCGACGCCCGCCCGCGGCTTTAAAGGGACATCACGTCATATGACGTGATGTCAGAACAATGGAGGAGTCTGCCCACCGTCATTTGACAAGTGGTTAAATGCACTACTAGACCAAAAGTCCCCAAACTTTTCAGTATGAGGGCCACATTTATGTATATTATATTTTTTCACAAGCTGAAAAAATACATACATTTTTAAAATGTGATTTTAATTTGTTTGCTTTGTGTAATTGCCATTTATGATTTGGAACAATAGAAAAAATTGTAAAGCAAAGACTGCCAAATAGAGTTAAGTACATAAGTTCCCCTTACGCAAGACTCACAAAAGTCCCATTTTACATTGGAGGGGTGGTTTTGACCTGCTAGCTAGAGTTTGGAGTGCCATGCACTAGACAAACCTCTTATATATCTGATTCCCAAATAATGGTGCCCTTATAGCTAGGAAACTTAAAGGAGTTGTACAGGATTTTTTTTGCCTAAAATTTAATATCTGCAAGGTAGACAGACGGAATAGTGTAATGATTCTGTTAAGACTAAATACATATTAAATTCCTTCATCTATCACCTCCGGCGTTCTAGTTTCTGTTCTCTCATTCGCTTCCTGGTTTGCATCACTTGTTTATGTAAGAACTACATTTCCCAGTATGAATTGTGGCATGCCCAGTAATTCACACATCCTTGCAGTCTCACGTAGAGAGCGCTCTGCCACACAGATGTAGTTCCCAAGAGGGAGCGAGCACGTTACTGACCACTGCAGTAAAGTCTCCCTTCACAGTGGTCAGTAAAATCAGACAAGCAGGAAGTAAACAGAACAGAGAAGAAATAGAGCAACTTTTGAGCAAAAACGAACAATGAGGAAGTGAGGAATGTCTGCAGGTAAAGGATGCTTATTATGAAAGGAAATGTTTTACTTTACAACTCTAAGCACTTTTGGGGCATTTATTATACCATTGCTCTGGAACCAGAAACCCATTTAGTCAACACGCTTATGAATGTGCAAGATATGGTCTTTAAAAGTTGCAAGACAATGCATCAACCTGAAAAATCAAGGTAAATTAGTAAGTATAGATTTGTCTACAGCTCATGTCTAAAATGCAATTTTTATATATTAATTATATATATATATATATGTGTATCTTCTGATTGAATTCACTATTAAGTCCTCTTTCATTTTATATAATGACAAGATGAGCAGGCAGGGATTGTAGCAGGCTAGACTTGCTTGAAGACTTAGATTTTTCTTGGTTTTCGTTTGTCATTTCTAGAAGGCAAAGAAAATATGTTGGTTTTATTTTATATAGCCACTAATTGTAGATTAGTTCACAAAAATGGCAAAAATTATTTAAAGTAAAACAAATTCTTAAACCATTGATGGTCACCTTTGAGGTGTGAGGCTTCAGTGGACCCTGACGAGGGATTGCACATACACTGCTTAAAAAAAAATTGAAGGAACACTTTTGAATCGGAACTCCTGGGCTATTGATCTGGTCAGTTAAGTAGCAGAGTGGAAGGGGGTGTATACAGAGGGGGTTGGTAATCCGTTTCAGCTGCTTTGCTGATTAATTGACATTAACAGGTGCACTAGATAGGCAATGAGACAACCTCCAAAACTTGAATGTTTTCAGGTGGAGGTGGCTGACTGACTTTTTTTTTTTCCTAGTCATCTTTTCTGACTGTTTTTCACTAGTTTTTGGCTAAGGTCAGTGTCACTACTGGTAGCACAAGGCGATACTCTGACCCTATAAAGGTTGCACAGGCAGTCCAACTCCTCCAGGATGGCACACCAATATTTGTCATTGCCAGAAGGTTTGCTGTGTCTCCCAGCACAGTCTCAAGAGCATGGAGGAGATTTCATGAGACAGGCAGTTACTCTAGGAGAGCTGGACAGAGCTGTAGAAGGTCCTTAACCCATCAGCAGGACCGGTATCTGCTTCTTCGTGCAAGGAGGAACAGGATGAGCACTGCCAGAGCCCTACAAAATGACCTTCAGCAGGCCACTGGTGTGAATGTCCTATGACCAAACACTCAAACTGACTTCATGGGGGTGGCCTAAAGCCTAAAGTCCTCTAGTGTGCCCTGTACTCACTGCCGGACACTGTGGAGCTCGATTGGCATTTTCCATTGAACACCAGAATTGGCAGGTCCACCACTGGTGCCCCATGCTTTTCACAGATGAGAGCAGGTTCACCCTGAGCATATGTGACAGACGTGAAAGGGTCTGGAGAAGCTGTGGAGAACTTTTATGCTGCTGTAACATTGTTCAGCATAACCGGTTTGGTGGTGGGTCAGTAATGGTCTGGGGAGGCATATCCATGGAGGGATGCACAGACCTCTACAGGCTACACAATGACACCCTGACTGCCATTAGGTATCGGGATGAAATCCTTGCACCCATTGTCGGACCCTACACTGGTGCAGTGGGCCTTCTGGTGCATGACAATGTCCGGCCCTGTGGCAAAAGCATGCAGCCAGTTCTTGGAGGATGAAGAAATTTATACCATTGAATGGTCCCCACGCTCACCTAACCTAAATCCAAAAGAACACCTCTGGGACATTGTTTTGGCCCATCCGGTGCTGCCAGGTTGCACCTCAGTCTGTTCAGGAGCTCAGTGATGCTGTGGTCCAGACCTGGGAGGAAATACCCCAGGACACCATCAGTCTCATTGGGAGCATGCCCCGATGTCAGGCATACATAAAAGCACTTGGGGGCCATACAAACTACTGAGGACCATTTTGAGTTGTTGCAATAAAATGTCAGCATAATGGACTAGCTTGCTGCATAATCTTTCACTTTGATTTGTGGATGTCATAATTTTCATTTCCATCAAATGATGTGCCATCATTTCATTCATAACACATTACCCAGTCCATATCAGTACAGATGTCCAGCATGAGGTTTTTGCCAATTTTTTTTAAATCAGTGTATTTTTTTTTTTTTTTTAAGTGTTCCTTTTAATTTTTTTGAGCAGTGCATAATTGAATAGTATATGCTACACAAGATTGCTAAACTATAGACCTCCTTTCAGGATGGTGCTACAGGCATGGTTTAAGACAGGGATCCTCAAACTACGGCCCTCCAGCTGTGTCGGAACTACAAGTCCCATGAGGCATTGTAAAACTCTGACATTCACAGACATGACTAGGGCATGATGGGAATTGTAGTTCCTGAACAGCTGGAGGGCCGTAGTTTGAGGACCCATGGTTTAAGATAATGCTGCAGGAGACAGACTGAGAACATATTACATCCTATAGTTACAAATTGGTGCTCCTACTAACTTCTGATGTTTAAACGGCAAATGCCAAGGTGTGGGTTGGTTGCCAGAGGCCTAAACCAGTCAAGATTTTTGTACTGCTGTATATCTTTCAATCTATTTTAAATTCAATCTGATACTGGCCTGTCAGTTTCTGAGGCCGATTGTAGAATAAAATTGGATACATACCAGGTTGCTATATAAGCAACGCTTCCAATCTTTATTTTTTAAAATGTAAACATACCAATTCTGTACGGTTTTGAAGTATGTACACTGATTTTTAGCAACCCAAATACCTGAAGCAAATCTGATGTCTTGGACCCCTTTTACACGGCAAGCCCACTCAGATCCACCTGTCTGTTTTTCAGGCAGATCTGAGAGGGCCATCCTTTGACCCCTTTCTGGAGATGAATGTCAGCGGAGATGTGTCCGCTGACACCTGTCTGCCATTCGATCTGCTAAAATTGGATGTATGGCGATACAATCTCTATCCATCTTGGCAGATACGATCAGCTGAGATCTGACATGCTGTCCGATCTTTCCATAGGAATCGGCAGCACTCTGACAGGCCCCTCAGTGAGCAGAGACGGACCTGTCATCTGCCGGCTCAACGGAGATCGTCGGATCTCCTGCTGAGCTGGTGGACCTGCTTTGTGTGAATGAGGCTTAGACCAGGGGTAGGCAACCCCCGACACTGGTGCTGCAAGCAGCACTCTAAGCCTCTTTTGCTGGCATTCGACTCCCTCCCCATCAGCAGAGCAGCGTAGGGAAGTGTTAGTGAGGCACTAATGCATTCCAATTTCTGAATTCCCCACACCGCACCTGCACTAGGATGGAGACACTGTGCCCCCACACATTGTAAAAGATGCAAAACGTCTAACTTTGCTGTACCTGTGATCGTCGGCTTTTGTGATGGGGAAGCGATTGGGTGTAATGGGGCGGATGGTCCCTGTCTCCAGGAGAGACTGTCATTGGCCACTGCAGTCACAGTCCTGCTAGCCCTGTCCATCTGGAGGAAGACGACTTATTTGTTTGCCACTACCGATCTCGGAAGGAATTTCACTGCGATTGTGGTTCTCAATCGGGTGACAGTTTGTGGAATTAATGTTGAGCTTCTGGGAATTTTGTTGAAATTATTCCTGAACCTTTGTGTCACTACTGAACCCCTGCACTCTGTGTCCCCGTAAGCCAGAGCCAGTATTTAGTGCAATGACCATTGCACCCAATCACCTTTTTCTCGGCTGCGGGGGTCAAACTTATGATCCTGCACACAGGCCTACTGCCAGTGGTGGGACAGAAAAGGTGGGGGCTACAGTGATTTGAAAGATGAGCACGGGTTTCAGTGTCTGGGCAGAGGAGAAAGGTGGTACAGATAAGTAGGGGGTTACAGAAGTTGGGCAGAGGAGCAGGGGCTACAGAGGTGGGGCAGATGTTCAGGAGGTACAGGCGTGGGGGAGATGAGAAAGGGGGGGGGGGTTACAGTGGTGGGGCAGATGAGCAGATAAGTTCAGTGTTGAGCCAGATGAGAAGATGGTTCAGTGGCGGGTCAGATAAGCAAGGGGGAACATTGGTGGGCTAGATAAGCAGGGGGTTACAGTGGTGGGGTAGATGTACAGGTGATTTACAGTGGTGGGACAGATGTGCAGGGTAGTACAATGGTTGGGGCAAATGTGCAGGGGGGTACATTGGTGGGGCAGATAAGCAAGGGGGGGGGGGGGACAGTGATCTCATAGGCGAAGGTGTATTAATTGGGGCTGATCTGAGGTGTGGCGTTGCAGGAATTGGGGCTGATCTGAGGCATGAGAGTGTGGGATGTTTAATTTCTCACTACTACTTAAAGAGGGAGTTCACCCTTAAAAACACTTTCTGCCCATCCCATCCAGCATACTGGCGTCAGCGCCAGTATGCTGTCTTTTTTTTTATTTTTTATAGCTGTACTTACCTCTTAATAATAATTAATTTTCGTCCTACCGCGGGGTATGGCGCTGCTATATCGCGTCACGCCTTCCGAAAACAGCCGACTAGCACTCGGCTGTTCTCGGCGCCTGCGCACAGACCCAGGAGCTGACTGCGCAGGCGCCATATACATCCGAGTCCTATTTCGGCTTTTTTCGGAGGGCGTGACGCGGCTATATACGGCGCCTGCGCAGTCAGCTCCTAGTTCTGTGCTCAGGCGCCGTATAGCGCCGAGAACAGCCGAGTGCTCGTTGGCTGTTTTCGGAAGGCGTGACGCTATATAGCGGCGTCATACCCCGCGGTAGGACGTAAATTTAATTATCTATTAACCTCCCTGGCGGTATGATTCTGTCTGGAATTACGTACCAAAAGCGGTACAATTATTTTGCATGGAAATTCTGCGTTTTATACTGTAGGCCTGCAATTTTTAGGAATAACTCACTTAAATTTGTCCAAACCAGAGTCTAGTAGACATCCCGGGTATGATAAAGTTTGAAACACAATCATAAAATTATAATATAATAAATATCTATAAATAATTATAACAAATAATAATGTAATTATAATAAAAATTATTCACTAATGTAATCAAATCAAAATCGCTGAAATTTGCTCAGTTGCAGAATTGTCGCTGTCATTACTTTTATTTTTTTATGACGAATTTCCCCACAAATCGCTATCGCTTAATTCTGCAAGTGATTATCATTTATTATCGCTGTTTTCTAGCTGCTCTAAAATCACTTTTGACATAAAGGGACACTTTTAATCTATAAGATTACAGTATTCTGTATGTAATGTGTTTGTTTACTTTTTTGAATTTGCCGCCGCCGGCGGCGTGCGGGCACTGTGTGAGTCGAATGGAGGACGCCACTCGCTCACACAGCATGGATGCATCGCTGGATCCAGGGACAAGGTAAGTACAGTCCCCCCGCCTGGATATAAGGTAAGCCAGTGCGCGCTGCAGGCTCTGCATATTCACCCCGAGCGCGACTCGGGGATATCGATATTTACATAAAAAAATCCACCCCGAGTCACGCTCGGGGGTACCGGCAGGGGGGTTAAGAGGTAAGTACAACGATAAAAAAGAAAAAAAGCATACTGGCGCTGACGCCAGTATGCTGGATGGGATGGGAGAAAGTGGTTTTAAGGGTGAACCCCCTCTTCAAGCAGATTACATTTACTTTAAAAAAAAATCCTTTTCCGTGATTGAGAGTGTGAAGTTGACTTTTTTTTTTTTTTTTTATAAAATCTGCACACTCAATTTTCTTTGAAAACTTTTTTTGGCACACTGCTCAAAAGATTGCCTACCCCCTGCCTTAGACAATTCTTGTATCAAACAGGCACTGGAGAACTGTGGTCTGAAGAAATACAAAATGGAATGTCTTGTTGGTCACACCATTTAACTCCTTATTTAGTACCAGATATTTCTTCTAGGGTTGTCCCGATACCACTTTTTTAGGACCGAGTACAAATACTGATACTTTTTTTCATGTACTCGCCGATACCGAATAACGATACTTTTTTTAAATGTCATGTGACAGTTTTCAAACCACAATACAGACTAAGGAAATTTTCTTTAGAATTATGAAGAACTCTAACTCAATTATAAAAGAATTAAAAATTAGTAAAAAAAAATAAAAATGTTTTATTTGCTTGTCACGCAGTAGTAAAAAACTCAAAGAATTTTCACAGAACATGTTGATAAATACAAAAAAAGGATTCTATTCAGGAATCGGGAGCATTTGTGCGAGTACAAGTACTCCCACAAATACTCTGTATCGGTCCAACCCTGGACAACCCTAATTTCTTCAATATAAAAAGTGTAACGTCAAGCTCTGGAGGTTGTAAAAGTTATCCCTTGCAGTTGTATTGTACCAGCACTGTAAGAATTGATTGCACGTTTTGGTCTGGGGGATATAAATAATCTATTTACCTTTTTATCCTTCGCTGGTAAACCAGTCACTGCAGCATCTTTTCTCCCTGATCCAGTGGTCCAAGGTCCTAACTTCGTGAAAACCAATGCAGGGTTCATAGAATGGAGTCTTTAAACCCTACTCAGGCATTACTTCTAAGCTCATTCACTGTTTTTATGTTGACCATTTCATCATAACTATTCTGTGTCCTCCAATCTTTGTCCCATCTGCCCGCTCAGTTACATTAATTTTGTAATTGTTCTATTTTTCACACATTCTAAAATCTTTCATTGCTGTTGTGTGTTGCCTATAACCAAAAGGTGGTGTCAAGAACTCTTCTTTGTGATATAGTACATCTCAGTGTTTTTCAACTGGGGTGCTGTGACAAAAGGACTTGAAACTAACCCAACCGTGTAGGGGAAGCCGTAAAAGTGGTGCGTGCGGGCTGCCTGCGTCCTACCAACCGATGACATCATTGGTTTACGAAGGACATGTTGGGCTGTGCACTCTCCCTCCTGTCTGTATACATGAGTTGACACAAGATCGCTCTCAGAACAGAGTTGTACAGTGCTTGATTACCACCCCCCTCGCCGCTCTCCTTTTGAGTGTGTTCTGTATTCACCCCTGTAAACAGACAGGAGGGGTGTGGTGAGATGCAAGGTTTTGTGCTAGAAAGGGGGATTTAAAAGGGGGGGGGGGTGCAGTGATTTACAACTTACAGACCACTTGCAAACAACATTTTATGTATGGTTCACAATAGGTGCAGTGTGGTAATCTGCAAAAATCGCGTGTTTTCCCACACCGCACAAAATTGTGCTGCCTTTTGCAGAAGCAAGCAGGTGCCATTACTGCTTAATGGCACTCCCATGCATCTGGTAAATGCATGTACATTGGTCCCTGCTAAAATGCATGATACTACTGTACCATGCTTTTCGGTGTGGTGCGGTTTAAAAAAATGTCAGCACCTTTTTGTTTGTTTCACCTAGAGCAACCCAATAATAATGCAACACATGGAAATTACCAAAAAAGCACATGCACCTCCTGGTGTGAATTGGCTCTCAGACTGGTGTGCCCCTGGGTTGTGTGCAATTCTATAGGGTGCCTTGACTGAAAAAAGGTTCAGAAACCCTGGTATAGGACACATAATCTGTTGTCATTAACAATGGGTTATATGCAGCTACCTTCAGGTGATTTGACACTGGCAAAAAAGTGAAGGCTGCAGGAATATCCCTTTTTTTTAAAACCCCTTTCCACTCCTAGCAAGCTTTTTAGGTGATGGACTTCTCTCTACTGTGAGAAGTGTACTTTTTTTTTATTTTTATATTGAGGTTCATATGTCTCTCTGAAGATGTTTCTTCTACCAAGATTCCTGCCATTCAACAGCCATTACATCCTATTGCAGCTTCTGGATTGCTTGACTTCTCAGCAGAGCTTTGGGGGAATGTTCTCTAACCCTGCCAAATTAAAGGAGCTAGAGCAGTTTTTATTGTTGACATGTACTGGATCCTGCTGTACGTACTCTCCTTGGCACATACAGTGCGTGGATTTAGATGCATAGTGCTTTTACAACTCAAGGGTGTTTGCCTGCCAGCAGCAGAGACATGCCCCTGAAAACATCTGAAGGGTATAGCCAGGATGTGTTATATTTCCCTGTTAATCCTACCTGTAGAAGCCTTTATTGGCAAGTTCTGGGCAAAGGCCTTAAAACCTCAATGTGCCTTTCTCATGAGCCTCCTTGGGGTGTATGGGGGTCAGCAATCGCGCTTCCGGTGGTTGCTGCTGAGAGCACAGTTCCAATATACATTTTGGCACACCTGTACCTGATGCTACTGTCTCCATGTGGCACTTAAAGCGGTTGTATACCGTGCAATTTTTATTTTTTTTAACACCTGTAAGGCAAAAGCCATAATGAGCTAGTATGCACCGCACACTAGCTCATTATGAAATCCCTTTAAAACGAGGTGTAGAGACCTTACCTGGTCCACACCGAGCAAGATGTCATCTTGCCTCGGCGTGTCTTCCGGGTATCGCCGTTCCAGCACTGTGATTGGCTTGAGCGCCGATGTCGTCGCTCCCACGCATGCACGCGGTGGATTTCATTTCGGCAAGGTCCGGCGGCTGCCGGCCCTTTAGCCGAGGATTCCCGCTGCTCATGCGCCACTACAATCAGCGGCTAATTGCGAGGGGAATATCTCCTAAACTGTACAGGTTATAGAAGATATTCTTTATACCTACAGGTAAGCCTTATCGTAGGCTTACCTGTAGGTAAACATGGTAGTAAAGACTTTTTACTAACACTTTAAGCTGGCCATATTTCTTTCTCGTACATCACGGGACACAGAGCAGCATATTCATTACTATATGGGTTATATGGAGTACCTTCAGGTGTGGACACTGGCAATCTCAAACAGGAAGTCCCCTCCCTATATAACCCCCTCCCATAGAGGAAGTACCTCAGTTTTTTCGCCAGTGTCTTAGGTGTTGGTCACGGAATAGCTTTGCCTCCACATCCTTGGGATTAAGGCGGGCTAACCGGATCTGTCCAAGGAGCCTCAGTGCCAAAGTGGACAGTACCCGGGCCCCAAACCGTGGGGTTTTGCCTATAATGCTCCTCTCTAGAGGGCTGGACCCTGGGCCCAGGACTTGGAGTTTTTTCTAAACCAAAAGATCCTGTTTGCCAGGGTGCTGTATAGGTCCAGGACAGTTGGTTCCTTCCAGGACCCCAGTGCCTGAAGGTCTACTACGCTACCCACGGAGATGGGAGAAGATTGGACCGTTTTTGCTATGCAAACGTCCTGCGGCATGGAGCAGGTAAGAGGGGAGCCTGCGGGACTTGGTTCGACAGCAGGCTCTCCAGGGGAGATCTTAAGGGGGGTAGCCTGAGTATGCTCTGCATTGGCACCATGGTCACTATGTCTGATGGACAGGATGGCCTGAAATGTTCCCCCCCCCCATCACTTGATCCCCCTACCTATCTATGTATGTTTGCTAGCTACCTGCTGCTCGCTGGTTGAAGGTCTTTTTAAAAAAAAAAAAAAAAGAGATCCGTCTCTAGGCTAAAGGGACTCCTTAGGGGCCTGTTTTAAGCCTTACCTAGCCGGGATTCAAATCTGCCGCCTGATGCGTCCTCCAGCCTGCATTCCTGGGCTCCAGAGTGCGTCTCCTCCTGGGCTCTCCTCCCCCGACAGTCGCGCGCGCGCACGTGCGCATGCATATAGAATTTTTTTTGCGCCGTTCGGGAAGGGGGGGGGGGCGGGGAGCGTGAATGCAGTGTAGAGTGGGCGTGCCTTCAATTGTTGTTATACACAGCAGGCGCGATCTTAGCTCAGATCAAAGCTGAGCTGGAAGAGAGAGGACGCAGAGCTGGCAGCACAGTGACTCCCGGTGGCGAGAAAGGGGTAGTACATGCTGGAGTCAGCTCCAATGCTTTTTGTTAAGCCAAAAATCCCCTTGGCAACAGGTTGAATGCTGGCAAACATGTTGGGGGTGGGGGCTGTATGTCGAGAAAAACAATAATATTATAAAGGAAAACATACTGAGCCCTGTTGTTGTAGGTGGAGTCCCTCGGTTTTGTATTATGGCTTCCAAGCGTTCAGGATCAAAACACAAAAAAAAAAAAAAAAAAGGGCAAAGACAAAGGGGTTCCTCCTCTGGTTCTGATGATATGCTAATACTTTCCCCACAGGTTATTCCTATAGGGGTCACCTTGGATAAGCCATTAAGGGGGTCTGGTGCTGAGGCTGGCCCAGATCGGCCCAACCCTGTGTTATCACAGAGGAGATGCTAGCCGTCACCCTAGGGGGGGGCTAGAGAAAAAAGTTAACAGCTATGATCGCTGGCTCTTTTTCTGGCAAGAAGCGGACTAGATCCCCATTGCCAAAAGGTGTATCCTCGGATGCTGAGATTCTCTCTCCGGAGGAATTAGAATTTCAGGAGGATCGGTTGGACCAGAACCTAGAGGAAGGATCTACCACTGAAAAATCGTTTTCAGCCTCCCAGACGGAGAGTCTGTGGGTCCAGTCTTTGACAGACATGGTCCGCTCGGCATTTAATTTGCCATTTCCAGAGCCTCAGGTTCCTGCGGTATCCTCTTGGGGTTCTTTTAAAGCGCCTTTAAGCAACGCAGCTTTTCTGGTCCATCCTCTGTTAGAGGAATTGGTTTTTCCAGGATTGGGACGACCGGACAGAACTTTTTCTGCCGCCTAAAGCTGACGATAGGGTAGTCTTTATGCACGTCTGCCAGGAAATACTTGTGCTTCAGGCACTCTTTCCCCTGACCAATTGCTCTTTAAAAGGGCCCGGATGGCTCAGTCGGTAGAGCATCGGACTTTTGGTCTGGAGGTCCAGGGTTCAAGTCCCGGTTCGGGCGCTGCTTTTCAACTACCCGTGAGGTCCTTGAGGCCACATCACCCTGAAAGCGCCCGATCTCGTCTGATCTCAAAGGCTAAGCAGGGTCGGGCCTGGTTAGTGCCTGCCTGGAAGGTTTTCTGTTATTTACCCTATGGAAAAGACATTTTTCTAAGAAAGGGGCGCTCCCAACTGTGGACGCAGCCATCTCATGGGTGAATAAATCATTAACTGGCCTGAGGGGAAACATACAAATGTTTAAGGTCCCGGTCGATAAACGTTTAGAGACACTTTTTCTAGCATCCTTTGCTACGGCAGGAGCAGTGGTACAACCAGCAGTGGCTGCAATTGGAGTTTGTCAGGAGTTAAAGGACCAGACAAAACAGATGCTTAAAGACATCCCTGCCCAATAGGCAGAGGAGTTATTGGATATTCCCAGAGCTCTGTGCTTTGCGGTAGAGGCTATAAAAGACTCCATCCAGCAGGCGTCTCGTTTGTCACTATTTTTAGTGCATATGAGAAGGCTCTTATGGTTGAAGAACTGGGCGGCCGAGCCCCATGCAAAAGACTACTGGCAGGTTTTCCCTTCCATGGAAAGATCTGGATAAATACATTCAGACTGTTTCAAGTGGCAAAGGTACCCTTTTACCAGTCAAAAGAAGTTCCGGAGTCCTGCGTTTAAAAGGCAGCTCCCCCCTGTTCCGGGGCCCTCAAATTCCAGGCAGTATCGGACCTCCTGCGCGATCAAACTTTTAACAATGGATCGCAAGGACAGGCCTCTGGGGGAAAGGGGCCATGGTATCGATCCCCGACAGAGGGGGTCCGATCATCTGTGGCCACAGGCTACAGATTAGAATTTCTAAAGTTTCCTCCACAAGGAAGGCCTCAATGCGGGCGGCATTGGATCATCTGCTTTACCAGGGCATAATGGTAGAGATACCAGCCCAAGAACAGGGGCTAGGTTTCTATTCCAATCTGTTTGTCATACCAAAGCCCATCGGCGATGTCAGACCAATTTTGGACCTAAAAGGTTTAAATGCTTACCTAAGGGTTCGCTCTTTCCGGATGGAATCCGTTCGGTCAGCAGCCGCCACACTCCAGAAGGATCTGGCTTCTATAGACATAAAGGATGGTTACCTTCATGTACCAATCTTTCAGCCACATCAAATATTTTTTTTTACGCTTCGCAGTGATACAGCGTCACTTCCAATTCGTGGCGCTCCCCTTCGGGCTGGCTACGGCCCCCGGGTATTCACGAAGGTCCTAGCTCCAATTCTAGTCAGTCTAAGGATCCAAGGGGTCTCGGTCCTAGCATACCTGGACGACCTCTTAATCATAGATCACTCGCTTCCTTGGTGGAATGCGCAGTAGCCCTCATGGTTCAGTACCTCGAGAGGTTCGGCTGGGTCCTAAACTGGGGAAAAATCAGCATTTCAACCTACAAAGCAGTTGGAATATCTCGGCATGAGATTAGACACAGAACACGGTCAGGATGGCCGAGCGGTCTAAGGCGCTGCGTTCAGGTCGCAGTCTCGGCTGGAGGCATGGGTTCAGATCCCACTTCTGACACCACAAAGGGTGTTCCTGCCCCTGGTAAAGGTCGAGGCTATCAAAAAATTGATTTCAGTTGGTTCTAAGCAAAGGAGAACCAACTATTCGCCTATGTAGGCGATTACTAGGCAAACTAATGGCCATGTTCGAGGCGGTACCGCACGCTTCCACACTCGCGTCCTACAGACAGCAATTCTAGCAGCTTGGAGCAAGGGAGCAAAGGCCTTGGAGTTTCCTTTGACGCCGTCATTAAGGGTCCGGCAGAAGTCTATGCTGATGGTTAAACCCTCAGAACTTTCTGAAGGGGAGTCTTTCTGCCCAGTGGTCTGGAGGACTGGAGAGCGGTCTTGAACGGGTTCACTCGCCAAGGAACTTGGGCAGAGGCGGAGAGGCAGCTGCCCGTCAATGTCTGGGAGGTCAGAGCGGCTCGGCTAGCCCTCCTGGCATAGACATCCAGATTACAGGGGTCCTCGGTGAAAATTCATTCAGACAATGCCACAGCAGTGGCATATATGTGAACCACCAAGGGGGAACCAAGAGTCAAGCCACTCAGAGAGAGATGAGCTTGGTTTTTCGGTGGGCAGAGGTTTATGTACCCTGCATATCGGCGATATTCATTCCCGGGGTGGACAACCTGCAGGCGGACTTCCTAAAGTCGCCAAACCCTGTCGCCGGGAGAGTGATCTCTGCATCCACAGGTCTTTCAGACAATCTCCCAGAAGTGGGGAGTGCCAGAGGTGGACGTCATGGCATCAGGATTCAACAAGAAGCTAGACAGGTTCATGTCTCGAACGAGGGACCCTATGGCCTGCGGAACCAATGCGCTGGTTTGCCCTTGGCATCAATCATAACTTCTATATGCATTTCCCCCGCTGCAGTTACTACCCCGCCTGTTGCGCAGGATCATAGCACAGGCCGGTTATCCTGGTAGCCCCAGCTTGGTACCGGAGGGCATGGTACTCACTAGTCCTAAAATTGGCAGCGGGACGCCCTTGGACTCTTCCTCTATGGCCAGACCTACTCTCACAAGGCCCGATCCTCCACCCTGCATTACGGCGTCTAAAATTGACGGCCTGGCGGCTGAATCCCTGATTCTCAGGGGTAGAGGTCTGTCTAGGCAGGTAATCCCTACCCTCATTAAGGCTAGAAAGCCGGCCTCCAGGGTAATTTGTTACAGGGTTTGGAGGGCCTACGTAGGCTGGTGTGAGTCTAAGAGATGGTTTTCCCGCAAGTATACCATTGATAGAGTATTACGTTTTCTCCAGCTAGGAGTGGATAAAGGCCTGGCATTAAGCACGATCTAGGGACAGATTTCAGCCTTATCAGTGTGGTTTCAGAGGCCGCTGGCCGCCCACTCGCTGGTTAAGATCTTCGTACAGGGAGTCTTACGTGTTAATCCTCCGGTCAAATCACCACTTTGTCCATGGGACTTAAATCTTGTTCTGTCAACTCTACAGAAGCAACCCTTTGAGCCGTTGGCTGAGGTACCTTTGGTTTTACTGACTAGAAAGTCGGTATTTCTGATCGCCATCGTTTCGGCCAGGAGAGGATCGGAATTGGCAGCCTTATCGTGTAAGGAACCATATCTCATTTTACATAAGAATAGGGCGGGTTTCCGTCCTCATCCTTCCTTTCTACCAAAGGTTATATCCAGTTTCCACTTGAACCAGGATGTGGTACTTCCATCCTTCTTTCCAAAACCCACCTCTAGAAAGGAGGGGTTGCTGCATACGTTGGATATTGTCAGGGCCATAAAGGCCTATCTTAAAGCTACAGAGAAGGTTCGGAAAACAGATGTGGTGTTCGTTTTACCGGAAGGGCCCAAGATGGGTCAGGCAGCTGCTTGATCCACCATCGCAAGATGGATTAAACAATTAATCGTTCAGGCCTGCGGTTTGAAGAGGTTGCCTCCTCCTTTGTCGGTAAAGGCCCATTCTACCAGGGCCATGGGCACCTCCTGGGCAGCACATCATCAGATCTCTATGGCTCGCATATGCAAGGCAGCAACGTGGTCGTCAGTCCACATGTTTACAAATTTTTTATCAATTGGACGTAAGAAGGAATGCGGATACAGCCTTTGGGCAGGCAGTACTACAGGCCGCGATTCAAGCTCCTCAGGATCTGAGGGGGCTCCCTTGATTTAGATTTGAGATTTACATTTCTTGTCTAAGTTGAATTTATTAGTATTTGAGTATACCTCTAAATTAAATCCTTTTTTGGAAGATGTCTCCCTCCCCTCATTAAAGCACTGCTTTCGGACATCCCATATAGTAATGAATATGCTGCTCTGTGTCCCGTGATGTACGAGAAAGAAAGAGATTTTTTAATACAGCTTACCTGTAAAATATTTTTCTTGGAGTACATCACGGGACACAGAGCTCCCACCCCTCTTTTGGGGAACATTTTTGGGAGGCATACTGCTTGCTACAAAACTTGAGGTACTTCCTCTATGGGAGGGGGCTTCCTGTTTGAGATTGCCAGTGTCCACACCTGAAGGTACTCCATATAACCCATATAGTAATGAATATGCTGCTCTGTGTCCCGTGATGTACTCCAAGAAAAAGGTTTTACAGGTAAGCTGTATTAAAAAATCTCTTTATTATGTAGTTTTCTAATTGACAGTGTTTAGTTTTGCCCTCCTATTTGTATATGGTTTTGGTTAATCTAAAGGAAAATTGTATAATGTATAGCCAGCCTAAGTGTGGCTGTGCAACCTCACACGCCCTGTCTCTTCCTCTTCTGGCTGTACTTTCTAAGTGGCAGCGGCTCCTGACTATCTCCATTGGTAGAGTAGAGCAGTTTTTCTGCACTACCTGGTTACACAGCAGCTTAGAAGTGTTTGGCACTGAGGCCTTCCCTTCCTGTTCACAGCAATGCAGGTGATGAGTGCCCCCTGAGGACAACATTTCACAAGCATGGTAGATTACAACTGTAAGGGAAAGGGTAAGATGGACTTGCTATCTCAGTCTCCGCTTCAAGAGGGGTAGTAATTTATCCACTCGGGCCACTAGTACTATTTACTCTGACTGTTGCCCCCAGTCTGCCATCCAAGCTTTGTCTAGAGGAATTTTCATTAACCATGCAGAATTTCATAATTTCTGTGTTTTCTGTTTTACATTGTAATGCTGATTTGTATTTCAATAAACATCTCTGTTAAACAAAAAAAAAAACAATGCAGAATTTTAGTCCTTTCAACCTCCCCTCCTGAGTCTGTCATTAATTTTGCCTATGAGCCAAACATCGATACTTGACGCTTCTATGCTTTAGGATAGTGACTTTATATGAACAAAAAAAAAAATGTGCGTAAAGCCCCTTAGAATGGCTGCTGTACTTAAACTACCCCTACAAATTGAAATCTAGAGACCATGGAATCCTAAGAGCCCCACCTAACACAGTGCTGCTTAATAAATTCCAGTAAATTTATGACAATGAAACACAAAAATTAGACAAGAATGCCCAATCGATGTATACATACAAAACACCAATAAATTATATAAACTTAAAACTTGGTGTCCATATAAAAAAAATATGTAGAACATTTTTCTATTTCCAAACCCAAAATGTCAACTGAGTATGTTAAAGCAGTTCTAAAGGGTACACATTTTTTTACCTTTTTAAAGTGGATGTAAACCCACTCTCATCCTTTCTAAACTACTGCCATAGTGCCTCCTGCATGTTCTTACCTGTCAAATGTCTCCCCTCTGTCTGTTATAAGAACTGAAAAACTGCAGATTCTGTGGGTGGATCTGTTGTCTGGAGCACTGTGGGTGGGGTCGTAATGTCAGTTGACTCCCTGCCCTCCTCTACACTTCCCTTGTCGACATGCATTTTTTTTCCCGTGTATTCCTTACACTTCTGCTATGATCACTAAAAATGTTTTTTTGTTTGGTTTTTAGAAATTGATATAGCGTGTTTAGGGGTTAGCTGATGGCGTGTACGTGAGGACGTGACGCGCCGCAAGGAGGGTGGGACCATGAGACGCTGCTGAGTGCTGGAATCGAGGACAGATGAGACGCTGCACTCCCGGAGAGCGTGAGATCCAGACCGGAGAAGCTGCGGTGAATACCTCGCCCATCGGACCGGGACACTACCGCCAGCGACAGGGAGATACTCCGCAATGACCCAGGAGAGGAAACGGACACCCAAGACCACGGAATGAAATAGGGGAACCGCGCTCCTTCGTCCACGCCACCATCCACCCCTCCAAGGCTGACCGCCGGACTCCCACGCCCAGAGATCTCTACAGTAAGAGCCCGCATAACATCCGACACAGATCCTCTAATATTGAAAGCTGTGGAAACCTGAAGTAACAGGTCCCCCCCCTGAGAGTACCAGCTAGTATAAGAAGCGGATCCTGAAGGTACTGTCCCTAACGATTATACATGCACTTGGAAGTTTAAAAGTCTGTTGCTAAACTGATACCAGGTCATCATTAAAAATAAGTTAAGATGGAGTAATATAGAGGTATGGTGAATCACCCAGAGGGTGACGACGGTGATTTGAAGCTGTTGATTAACTACAATTATAATGGGAGAGCAACATCAGCTCCTATCTCAGATAATTAGCAGCTAAGTGGTATCTGACATATGCACGATAGTGCGAGTTAATGGATGACCTTTTATAACATATAACTGAACAATCATCTTCAGGAAAAGGATACACCTCATTTTGTCTGCGTGAAAGGCGCAGGAATCTCCTACCCTCTAGAAGTGACTCTCTGTATAAATAGTATAGGTCGGGGAATAGAAAGGGGGGCTGCCTCAGTAGATGGCAGAAGGGTCCATATAAAGAGCTGCATACACTTGTAGTACGCTCCTATGCCCTTCTGGATAACACCTCCTAGAGGGTACAGTCTACGTTTTATAAGTAGGTGGTAAGATCACAACTCCAATCTTTCAACTAAAAGAATAATAAAGAGAGATACCCCATCACTACCATATACTTATAAAGATATATAAAATCTATTAAGGGCCAATTTAGGAAGTTCGTTGTTACTGGGGATAGCGACCTATTTCTTTAAAGCTTAAGAAAAGGCCCATTGGCTAGAGTGTAACCCCTCCCCCGCAAGAGGCGAGCTGTACCCCCCCCCCCCTCCGGTCTCATCAACGGCCACCTTCTTAAAGGGAAATACGCAGATTTAGAGGCTGAAAGGAAGATAATAGGCTGTCAACCTGGGGAAAAGAATCAGAAAAGTGAAGGATACTATGTCCAGGATGACAAGTAAATTAACAAGAGGAGCCCTAAAAACTCCTGGCAGCGCGGCCGCAACAAGTACAATTAAACAATACATGTCTAAAGGAGGAAGCTCAAAAATACAGGATCACCAAAGCCCCCACAAGTGAAAACAGAAAAAAAATGGATGATAAAAAATCCCTGAGCCCAAATCAAGGGGGAACACCGGAGGATTCAAGAGAGGAAGGAACCAGTGAGTACGATGTAGAGAGTAGTAGAACAGAGGAACAGAGACCCGATGAACATATTCCAACCATAGGAGACATGGAAAAGATGCTGATGCGACTCGAACGCAATCAAGGGTGAAATACACAGCCTAAGGGCGGACTTTGGTCACCTACTCTCTAGAGTAGAGGTGATAGAGGAGCAATCAGAGAAACAAAAACAGGAGTCAAAGGGAAGCATACTCTATAAGCTAGAAGACCAGGAAAATGGATCCAGGAGACAAAACCTGAGAATTAGGTCAGTCCCTGAAGAAAAAGGGGAAGACCTGAAAAAAATAATGTGGACAATACTAAACCCAATACTGGGAAAAACCTCGGAAAATCCGATCAGAATTGAGAGAGTTCATTGTGTAGGAAGACCGAATAGAACCGATACAGAACGGCCCCGAGACGTTCTTGTTAGGTTTCACTCGTTTGAAGAGAAAGACGAGATATGGAAGAAACTGAGGGGATACCCTCCCCTTACCTATGGAGGGAGCTGTCTTCAGATTTTTGCGGACCTAGCCTCAGAGACTCTGGCCAGAAGAAGACTCTTAAAACCGCTTCTAGAACAGCTAGTGGCCAAGAAAATAAAGTACAACTGGAGATTTCCAGCGTGCTTAGTAGGATCAAAAGAAGGGAAATCTGCAATTTTAAGATTCCCTGAGGATCCGAGGGAATTCTGCAATAGATTAGACCTGCAGACTCCGGACCTACCTGGATGGGTCTAATAGGGGGAGCCCGCCGAGGAGAGATTTTGGAGGGGTGAGGGAGGTGAGCTAAAATAATCAGGGGATCCAGCCACACCTGAAAAGTAAAACTATTACTCCCCCACCTAAGTCAGATGGGGGATAGGAAATAGGTCCCACCCCGGAGGGCAACTGATCCAAGGGGTAAATATTGGTTCAGAGGCCTATAACTGGCCATTAGGGAGGAAGGGGGTGGGGGAGGGTGCGGGAGAGTGGGGGGGGTGGGGGGGAGTTAAAAGGGAGGGGAAGGGGGGACCCACCTCACCAAAGGAATCCAAAGAGAAAGTAAATGAAATAAAATCTGAAATCAAGAGAAGGGAGCTAAAGAGAAGAAATGCCGATAATAAAATGTATATCATATAATGAAAAAGGCCTCAATAGTCCCGTTTAAGAGGCACAAAGTCCTAAAGGAATTGAAAAAAATCAAAACTGACCTAGCCTTTATTCAGGAAACCCACCTTACTATAGAATCCAACATTAAGTTATATTCTACAGACTTCCCCACATGGTACTATGGAGACACGGTCTCAAAACATGCAAGGGGAGTTGCCATAGGAATCGCCAAGGGGGTTAGATTCCAGCTGAACCAAAGATTAATAGACCCCGAGGGGAGATTCCTCATATTAAAAGGAAAATTAGAAGAGACAGAATGTACCCTAGTTCAGTGTTTCCCAACTCCAGTCCTCAAGGCACACCAACAGGTCATGTTTTCAGGATTTCCCTCAATTAAAACAGCTGTGGTAATTACTAAGGCAGTGAAACTGATCGAATCACCTGTGCAAAATAATGGAAATCCTGAAAACATGACCTGTTGGTGTGCCTTGAGGACTGGAGTTGGGAAACACTGCCCTAGTTAATAGCTACGCACCGAATATCCAACAGACAAAATACCTAATAGAAATTTTGGGGAAGATAAGGGATTTAAAAAAAGGAAGAGTCCTTCTGGGAGGAGATTTGAACCTCTGCATGGATCCAAGGGTAGATAAGACGGCGCAGACCGTAGGATCTAACAATAAACAACTAAGAAAGTTAAAAAATGGCCTATACAGAAGTCAACTAGTAGACGCCTGGAGAGTCCTAAATCCAGACACACGAGATTATACCTTCTATTCTCCTGTCCATGGAAGCTATTCTCGCATTGATTATATCCTGGTTGATCATTGTCTATTGGAAGGGGTGATCGATGCGAGGATAGAGCCCATGACTATATCGGATCATGCCCCAATTAGTATTTCCCTAAATATTGCAGGAAATCAGAGACCACCCCAAGTCTGGAGACTTAACGAGGAACTACTAAAAGATGTCAGTAGCCCAAAAGGAGCTAGAGGAATACTTTAAAATGATACAAGCGAAATATCCAAAGCTACACTATGAGACGCTCACAAGGCTCTAATTAGGGGTATATTGATATCAGAAGGAGCAAGGAAAAAAAAAGACCCTCCAAAAGAATAAACTAATTGAGGAAATAGGCAAGTTAGAACAAAAACACAAAAGCGGGGGGAAGCAGCAAGATCTATACCAAGAACTAGTTAATAAACGCAACCAACTTAAAGAACTTCTATTTCAGGAAACAAAAAGATCTTCGGATAATTGCAAAAGAAAGATACACGGGGGGGAATAAAACTAGTAAACATCTGGCGAGAATGGTACAGAAAAATAAAGGAAGGAATTACATTGAAAATATTAAAAACGAGCAAGGAGAGGTGGTACACACAACTAAGGATATAGCCGAAACCTTCCAAATCTACCATGAGAATCTATATGCAGTAAAACATAAATGGAAAAAAGAGAAAAAAAATAAAATTGCGGATTTCCTGCAAGATGCGAGACTCTCAACAGTAAACCCAATAGACGCATCAGCATTGGACAGGCCGATTACAGAAAATGAAATACAGATAGCTCTATTAGGTACAGCATCAGGGAAAAGCCCAGGCCCCGATGGCTTTACATTATTATACTATAAAAAATGTAAAGACATTCTCCTACCACGACAATACTTCAATGGTTTAGGAAAAGATTACACTTTTGAGTAGAGAAGCCGCAGAGGCGACCATAACTGTCATTCCAAAGGAGGGCAAGGATATCAAGATGTGCTTGAGCTATCGACCAATATTTATGCGGAACACAGATTTAAAATTGTTCACAAAGGTATTGGCCGAGAGAGTAAAACAAGAGATGGTAGGATTGATCCACCCTGATCAGACAAGATTTGTCCAAGGAAGAGAGGGGAGAGATAATGGGGGCAAGGACGCTCCTTCTCCAGGAAACGAAGGGAAGAGGGTCCCCCGGTCTACTCCTGTCGATCGACGCTGAGAAAGCATTCGACAGGGTAGACTAGAGATTCATGCTACAAACCCTGGAAACTATGGGACTTGGACAGAGGATGCTTGAGTGGATTGGAACCCTATATAGAGCCCCAACTGCCAGGATAAAAATAAACGGTGGCTTCTCACTTCCTTTCACAATGAGAAACGGCACAAGACAAGGGTGCCCCCTCTCACCACTTTTATTCATTCTGTCCATTAAACCCCTACTTTCTAGAATTCGCAAATGTCCGGATATAAAAGGAATTAAAATGGGTAAAGAGCACAAATTGGCGGCATTTGCGGACGATGTGCTCTTCTATTTGACTGACCCCAAAACCTCTATCCCAAATCTATTAAACCTATGTAGTCAATATGGGGAAATATCAAATTTTAAATTAAATATTATTAAAACTGAAATACTTAATGTAAGTGTACCCAAGAAAGATGTGCAATCGCTAAAAACAAAATATAAATTCCCATGGGTAAAAGAACTTAAATATCTCGGCGTCTTTTTGGCAAATACAGGGAAAAAAATTTATGACATTATTTACATCCCCTTGTAAGAAGAAATTAAAAAAGAAATCACCAGAATAAAAAATAGACCAATCTCATGGCTGGGACGAATAAACTTCTGTAAAATGGTGTTGATACCAAAGATTCTATACAAGATTCAGATGATCCCTATTAATCTCCCAAAACAACTGTTGCGCACCCTTAAAAATCTAATTATGAATTACATTTGGGGGAACAAGAAACATAGGATATCATTCCAGACCCTTAAACAAAAAATAAGGGAGGACTTGCTGTCCCAGACCTTAAAAAATATTACGAGGCAATAATTTTGTTTGGAGAACGCACTAGCTAAGGTGAGATTAGATAAAATAATATGGAATCCTCCACAATTTTAGGGCACTAGACACTGACACACATGAAATTAAAAAGGAATGCACTAATGCCGCGTACACACGGTCGTTTTTTGCGATGAAAAATAAAACGACTTTTTCTGTGAAGTAAAAAACGACGTTTTTGAAACGTCACTTTTCAAAGACAATTTTGCATACACACCATCGTTTTTTCACAAAAAGCAAGGTTACGTTCACCACTCTTTTCCATTGAAGCTCGCTTCATAACTAGCTTCTGGGCATGCGCGGGTTGAAAAACGTCGTTTTGAACGACGTTTTTGCTACACACGGTGACTTTTTGTGAAACAAACGACACAAAAAATTCAAGCATGTTGGAATTTTTTTTTGGTCGTTTTTTTGAAGACAAAAAACAACGTTTTGCCCACACACGATCAATTTAAATGACGTTTTAAAAAACTTCGTTTTTTTTCATCGCAAAAAACGACCGTGTGTACGCGGCATTAAAGTATGGGATTTAACACAAAAAAAATTAGATAAGAATTTCAACTCGCCTCTTATCGCACTAAAGGATAACGACTACTTCCCCCCCAGGGAAAGTAGAGGTGGGGGGAAATTGGATTAAAAATAAGGCACAAGTAAGAGACATAACATATCAAGGACACTTATTAACACTAAGGGAATTAGAACAAAAAGAAAACTTTATGACACTTAATAATTGGAGGTACCAACAATTAAACCACTTTATTCGAAATCTTCCTCAACCATTAAGAACTGGGGATCAGCTGTCAGATATAGAAAAAATATGCTCTTCGGAAAATGTAAAAGGAATTATATCAAAGATTTATAAGAACTTATTACAGCATGACGAACCAGAGGTACCCCCTTTTATTAAAAATTGGGAGAAGGAATTAAGGACACATCGAGAGAGATCCACAATCGATAGAATTCTAAAACTGACCCATACCTCGGCCATCGATAGCCGGACAGCCGAAATGAACTTTTATCAGGCTGGTATATCACACCAGTAAAGCTCAGCAAATTTAAGATGGGACAGTCGGCTGATTGTTGGAGGGGCTGTAGGTCCCCCGGAACAATGGCCCATCTGTAGTGGGAGTGCCCAAAGGTTAAATCATACTGGGAAAACATTCTGAGGTTAATCGAAGATACTACAAAGGAAAAAAATAAAAGGATCCATTAACAGTCCTCTTCCATGGAGGAGGGGAAGGGATAAAAAAATATAAAAAATCTTTGGTCCCACACCTATTAAATTCCGCTAAGAGGTTGATACCAAGGAAGTGGCAGGAAACCGAATGTCCCATGATTTGGGAATGGATAGATGCTGTGGAGGAAACATACATGATGGAAGATCTCAGGGAAAGTCTAGAAGAAAATAGCGATAACAAAAAATTGGAAAATTGGAGGGTTTTCAAGAGATCATGGAGCTATGTAGAAAACCTGCGGGCAGACTCTTAACAGGGTAACAAATTTGCCTGATAAGAGAGTATACTTTGGTGGGGTGGGGGAGGGGAGAAAAGAGTAAGTTGATGTATAAGAAGTACAATAAAATACCCCGGAGGTGGGAAAAAAAAAACTGAAAAATTTCCACAAATGATGCAAACCTGAAACAGAGACTAAAAGAAGGATTGTACCATGAGCTGGTCTCTTGTGTGTGTGGTCAAAGCTGAATGTGGGAAAAAAAAAATTATATAGCGCAACACATGCGAACTGAATCGTCTCTGGGCGCTTAGTATCCATTCCTTAGATCTTCAGAAGAGATGGGTCTTGATCAGTCTCCTGAAGGTCGGGTGGTTTCCCTCCAACCAGATGTTGGTTGGTAGAGCGTTCCATAATCTGGGTCCTTGGACCGCAAATCTTCTTTCTCCTTTGGACTTGTATCTGGAGTAGATTTTGGTTATTGGATCGCAGAATGAGATTGGGGTTGTGAGCTTTTAGTTTTTGCATAGATATTGGGGGCATTTCCTTGAACACACTTATGTGTTAGACAGAGTGCCTTAAAACTTATTCTGTCTTTTACTGGCAACCAATGAAGGGATCTCAGAGAAGGTTAGTGATTCCCATGGTTTTTTCCCAGTCACAAGTCGTGCGGCCATATTTTGAACAACTTGCAGACGAGAGATTTGGTATTTGGGGAGTCCTAGATAGAGGGCATTAGCATAGTCAAGTCTGGAGTTTAATAATTGTTCCCACCACAACTGCTATGTTGTTTTTTGGGATAAATGGAATGAGTCTGCGTAGTAGGCGCAGCCGATGGTGAAATACGCTGACTACTGACCCTATTTGTGCATCCATTGTCATGAAGGTGTTGAAGATGACTCCAAGACTTTTGACTTTGGTTCTAGGGGTAATAGATTGACCCAGAATGGGCGGGGGCGTCCATGTTGTTGCGGGATGCAACTTTCGATTGGCCTGCAAGATGAGAAGTTCTGTTTTGGAGCCATTGAGTTTAAGATAACTCTTTGCCATCCAGTTTCTATCGGAGTAAGGCATTTCTCTAGTGCGAGGTGATGATCCTTTTTGTCTGCATAAGAGTGGTAAAGTAACTTCTGGTTACTGATGATTTCAAAAAGAGGACGGAGATAGATATTGAATAGAACCGGCGACAATGGGGATCCCTGCGGGACTCCGGATGACACCGTGCATTTTTCAGAAGTGAAAGGACCAAGTTTCACTGTTTGTGATCGGTTTTCCAAAAAGGAGGAGAACCATGATAAGTCGCATTCCGCGACTCCGGCAACTTCAACTAGCCGTGTCAGCAATAATTGGTGGTCTACCGTATCGAACGCTGCGCTTACTTCCAGCAGTACTAGAAGACAAGATTCTCCTTAGTCTGCGACCTCTAGAGCATCATCCCCATATTTTCAACAGTGCTGTTTCTGTCCCATGACGGAAACCGGAGTGGAATGGATCAAGTAATTTATGGTTGTCCAAATTGATGTTGTAGCTGTTGTACAACTACTTTCTCCATTACCTTTGAGAAAACATTTAGGCCTGTTATGGGACGACGGTGGTTAGGGTCTTTGGGGTCGAGGGTAGTTTTTTTCTTTTTTTTTTTTTTTAGAATAGGTTTGATTATACCTTGTTTCAGCAAGGGAGGCACCATGCCTCCCGTAAATGACTGGTTTATGAGCTGCATGATAGCTGGTGCCAAAATATCGGCACATTCTTTCAGTAGTTTAGGGGGCACGATATCATTGGGTGCTGTGCTATTGCGCAAAGTCCCGATAATATTTTTTGTGACATCGATGGAAATGGGTTTTAGAGTGAATTTAGCTGATTGTGGCGATATTATGTGGGCGTTGGGTTTGTGATTTACGGGGGTTAGGGGGGGTCTATTTTGCTGCATACTTTCACAGATTTTTCCAATTTTGTTAATGAAATTAGTCCGATAATTGGTTGCAAAATTCTTGTGAATCAGTATTGGGGGCTTCTAGACGGACTGGGTTCATAGTCTTGGTGACTAGATAGAATAGTTTGTGGGGGCGGTTTAAGGCATTGGTGATAATATTAGAATTTTTTTTTGTTTTTTTTTGGCAATAAAGATTTCTTTATTGTATATTTTTTTGTTATCTTATAGATATTGTGGTTTTCCTCTGACGAGCTTCTTTTCCAAGCTGCTTCAACTCTTCTGCGCTGTTGTTTTAGCAATGACAGCTGGTCGTTAAACCAGCTGGATTTGTTTTTACAGATGCATGTTGTGCGTTTTGGTGCTACTAAGTCGGCTGACTGTGTAGTAGAGCCTTGTTTATGGCATCAAGAGTTTCTGTGGCTGTTAGATGTGGTTGGATTGTTTTTACTTTTTCCCCTAATGTAATTTTAAAGAGCTCTGAATGTCTGAACATCCAGTCAAAATACAGAAAAGTAACCACATGACTTCAGAAAAGGAGTGGGGGTGGGAATTAAAAAATAATGCCCGTCTCCAGGCTAGTCACTCCCAGCAAGGGGGTGGAACGGGACTAAGGTTTTTCTCTAAGTTTTATTTCCCTGAACAATAAAAGGATTGCTCAGAGCTGAATTAACTCTGTGGCAAGAATGGGCACAGATGATAGGAAATCTTATACTGTATATAGTGACGTTAATTTTTTTATTTAATGTGATAGCTGCAAATGTTTAGGCATTTGTTTTGGCTCCTCCACCTCTCCCCCTTTTACTTACCTGAGCCCTCATTTGATCCAGCACTGTGCACATCCTTACTTCTGTGTCCTACCTGCAGCTGTTCTGAGTCTTTCTGGCTTTGTTGGGGTCTGGGAGACATTGGTTCCCAGTGCTGTCAATGAAAGCCAGTGACAAGAGAGCAGGGCCATTGTCTGTGTCAATGGATGCAGCGAGGCGTTGGAAGCGACTTCCTATTGGGGCACTGGATAGAGAGAAGGGGCAAGAAGCGCAGACGGGAGACAGAGAAGAAGAGGTTTGGGGCTGCTCTGTGCAATTCCATTTTGTATGAGTCAATGAAACATATAGTCATCCATGCTCTCTTCACCACACTCTTGGAGTTGCACTCACAATGTGTTTGCCCTTCTTATTAAAGAATAGGCACAGCTTGTGTAAACACAGCCCAGATAAGGAATTCACTTGTGAAGCTCCTGGAATGATTCTCCTCCACCCCCCTCCCCTCATTAGTTTCACACAATCCAGGAAGGTAATATGCATGCCATATGAAAACTCAGATTAGATGTTAGAGTTTACCTCTCAGCAACTGCCTCACTTATACAATTCCATTCCCTTGTACTTACTGAGGGTTCATTGTATTTACTACCTGGTGCTCCCTGTGTCTTGCAGCACAATTGTTCAATGGTTTAGATAAGATATTATTCAATCTTACAGCGTAGAAGATGGGGCATCTTTCTTCTCTGATCTGTTAGTGCTTTGTGGGCTTTTCAGCATCAGGCATCTTTTTTTCTGATTTTGAAAGGCTGCCATGTGGGCTTCTGTTTACATGTTAACAGGAAGATATTTGTTTATTAAAGGAACAATCGAAGAGGTCTGAATGACACTTAACGAGATGGGGGATAAATCATTCTTTCATTCTGAAACGGTTTTAGCCACAATTGCGGTGATTCCAAAAGGGGGTAAAGACCCAAAGCAGTGTGGCAGTTATAGGCCAATACCATTGTTGAATACGGATCTAAAAATATTTAGTAAGATATTGGCCCTTAGGTTACAGCAGCAACTTCCCTTTCTGATTCATTAAGACCAAGTAGGATTTATACCAACAAGAGAGGCAAGGGATGATACCATTAGGGCTGTGAATCTGATGCATATAGCTAACTCTAGTAGGACTCCATGCATTTTTCTTAGAACCAAAAAGGCCTTTGATCTGGTAGGGTGGGGTGGAGGTTTATGTTCTTGGTCCTGCGACCTATAAAAGTAGGTGATAAAATGACTAGATGGATTGCTAGTATGTATAAATGACCAACAGCCCAAGTGAAAGCAAATGGAGTAGTCTCCCCCCCCCCTTTAGGATATCAAATGTGACAAGACGAGGCTGTCCACTTTCGCATTTGCATTGACCCTTGGAACCTTTCCTATGTAGAGTACGGCGTAATAAAGACATTAAGGGAATTGAAATAGGGGAGACGCAACCTAAAATTGCATTATATGCAGACGATATGCTTTTTTCAATGTCATCTGATGGTGTCATTACCTAATTTGATTAAAGAAATGGAGTTGTACGGTAGACTTTCGTACTTTAAAATAAACTGTAGCAAATCGGAGGCCCTGATGGTATCAATCCCGAATAAGCTATAAATTCAAATGGGCAGATCAAAGTTTGAAATACTTAGGGACAAACATCGCAATAAGTTCCTCGAAAATGTATGAGTTAAACTTTTTGCCGCTGTTAAATAAAATACGTGGATTACTAGAGAGATGAACTAGGGAAATGTTTTCCTGGTTTGGAAGGAGTAACATATTCAAAATGAATATATTAACAAAGATTCTATACCTCCTCTAGGCAGTCCCGATTACAGTACCAAGATTTTTTTTCCGAAATATACAAACGTTATTCACCAAATTTATATGGGCAGGAAAACAAACAAGAATAAAGAGGTCGTTGCTATCCTTTCCAAAACATGGAGGACTGGCTGTCCCAGATATATTTAAGTATTATCAGGCAGTCCACCTAGGTCGCCTATTGGACCTGTTGGCATAGGAATACAAAAATCTGCCCAAATTTAGAGCAAGCACAGTGCAAGGAGTTAAGTAGAGCCCCTTGGTGTTACAGAGAAGTTACAACTGATATTGAGAAACATCCAATAATAGGAACTACACTGCAGGTATGTTATAACCTTTTTTCAAGGGAGCATATATCTACTTATAACTCACCCTTGACGCTTATACTGGGTAATCTGTGATTTATACCAGGTATACAGAAAGGACCCTTTGCGGCATTAATTGAGAGAGGAGTATATCAGACTTCGCATTTTAGAATTTGGGGTACCTGGCCGACAATGCAGGATTTGATGGATAAAAATGGCCTCTTTCAATTAGTTTTGGCAAGCAGCACAACTAATGAACTTTTTAAATATTAAAGTAGCACCATACTATTCGGAACGTAAGTTTACACCATTTGAGAAACAGTGTATGGAAGAAGAGCCAAGCGCGCATACAATATCTAAAATGTATTTGATATTGATTAAACCATCTGAGAACTATCAGGGAAAGGAATGGAATTGGATAAGGGATCACAAGTATTGGGGATGAGGGGGAATGGGGTAAGCTAATAGTAATATGCAAGGTCATATTATGTGACCGGATATTGGGAGAGGGGGTGAGAGGGAGAGACTGGGAAGTAGTTTCTGGCTAACCATTGTTTTCTTCTCTCCTGCCCCCTCACATTGGCTCAATACTGGGACTTAATGGCCCATTACCCCACCTTTACCCCTGAAGATTATTTTGGAAAGATGGAAGTTAATAGGATTGGGGGTGAATCAATGGTCTCAATGTTTTTTTTCTTCTTTTTATTGATATATAAAATGAGAGGCTATGTTTAGATTATGTAAAGATGATCGACTGTTTATTGTGATTGTGTGAGACCCATGTTATTCCTTTTTGCTCTGTATAAATGAAAATAAAATGGAAAAATAAAGAAATAAAAAAAAAAGTTCTGGCAAGTGCATGTTCGGTCCTTTTCTGCATTGTGCATAGGGTGCTACTAGCTGTCTGTCAAGCCTTTCTGATCTATTTGTTACATGGATCTATTGGCATGCGTTGCTTGCTTCTTTCTTTTTTTTTTACTTATCAGTAAAATCTGTTTCTTTGAGTATGATACAGGACACAGATCCCTCCCATCTGTTATGATCTCCAAACCACTACAGAACTGAGGCTAGCTGGGAGTAGAAGAGATAGAAAGGGAGTTGACCCTGCAGTTTTTTTTTTTTTGCTACGTACAATAACCCGAAGGTAACTGCATATAACCCAATGGTATTGACTAAATATTCTGTGTCATGCATTGTACTCTAAGGCCTCGTTCACACATAGCCGACTCCGTCGCAGTCCGTTCCGACGGAGTCCGCCTGTGTCTGCCAGCTCAGCGGGAGATCAGTCCGCAGATCTCCGCTGAGCCGACGGATGACAAGCTCCTCTCTGCTCACTGAGCGGGGAGGAGCTTGTCGAGTCCCGCTGTCCTCTATGGAGCGATCTGATGAAAACGGACAGCATGTCCGTTTTCATCAGATCTTTCCCGATCCGATCCGCATGGACGGATGGGGACGTGAGCCCCATACGTTTGTTTTTAGCGGATCGGATCAGGTCGGATGTCAGCGGACATGTCTCCGCTGACATCCGACGCTCCATAGGGGTGCATGGAGCGCCCGTTCAGGTCCGCCTGAAAAACTGACAGACGGACCTGAACGGATCCATGTGTGAACGAGGCCTAAGGCCTTGTACACACGATGTAATTTATCCGGTTGGAAACATCCGGCGGATATTTCCCAGCGGACAAGGCAAATTTGTCCATTGGTCTGATGAGCGTACACACCATCGGACAGAAATCCCAGCGGACCAGAACGCGGGCATGTAAACCACGTACAACGTCACTATAAAGGGGAATGCCAAAGCCTACGGCGCCGCCCTCTGTTCCACTTTTGCTAGTTCCGTGTTAGTGAAGGTTTGGATAAAGCTGATTCGTGCTTTTCAGTCTCCGCGCTTAACAGGTCGTATTTTCCGGTTCAGTGTGTGCTTGTGGGCTCGTATTTGTCATTCAGTGTCGCCGTGCGCGGCGTTTCTGCTTTGCAGTGTCGTCCTGTACGGTCGTATCTGTTTGACGTGCGATCTTTGCAGGTATTGCTGGATTTGGGGGTACTTTCTGTTTGAGTGTGTTCTTGACTGACCAGCCGGCCAGTTTGAAGCCATGATGGAGCAGCAGCGCAACTTTTCACGAGTTCGTGCTGTTTATGGGTTTTGTTCTGGAGTCTGTGTGCATTCCAGTGATTTGGACAGGAACAGTAGGAGGAGGAGTTCCTGGGCCAAGAATTGGTTGCGGCAGCGTAACCGATTCTCTCATATGTCTCTGCTTAGGGAGATCCGGGAGAATAATCCTGATGACTTCAGGAACTTTCTCCGTATGACGGACCCCGTTTTCCACCGTCTGCTGGATCTCCTGTTCCCCTATATCACGAGGCAGGACACTGTGATGCGCCAAGCCATTCCGGCTGAGCAGAGGTTTATTGCCACGTTGCGGTACCTGGCGACTGGGAGGGGCCTGCAGGACCTCAAGTTCTCAACAGGCATCTCTCCCCAGGCGCTTGGGGTCATCATACCGGAGACGTGTTCTGCCATCATACAAGTGATGCAGGAGGAGTTTATTAAGGTAAGTTTCCTCCTTTAACATCACAATCTGTGTCTTTAATAATGTATGCCAATTTTAGAAACTTTTTTTGTTGGTTTTCCTAATTGCCATGATTGTAATATGCTGTGTGCTGAATGTTCCCTTTTCTCCCCATGCATGTTGTTAAGCTTTCCAGGTTAATTTTGTTTGGCCTACCTGCATATTTTTTACCTTCAACACTACTAACCTATCCAGCATCATCTCCTAGGGACAAACACACCTTATTTTTATTTTTTGTCCTGCTCCATTGTAGTTCAACTCCCCCCACCAAAAAAAGTTTATTGCCCCATCAGCGGGATGTGTAGTCTGATAATAATTGGCTCTGGATTTGTTGCCCTAAATACTCACTACACACTAATATTTAGAAATGTTAATACTGTGATGTTGCAGAATGAAGTTTTTTTAATAGTGTTTGCAATGTTTTTTATGTGCCAAAGTGCTAATTTTCTTTTTGCTTTTGTCCCCACAGTTTCCCTCCACGCCACAGGAATGGCAGACTATGGCTGCCCACTTTGCCCAGCGTTGTGATTTTCCAAACTGCGGAGGGGCAATTGATGGGAAGCACGTCCGCATAGTGCCGCCACCTCTTTCGGGGGTCGTACTATTATAACTACAAAGGTTTTCATAGTATCGTGTTGATGGCGGTGGTGTCGGCAGACTACGAATTTTTGTATGTGGACGTGGGGAAGAATGGCCGGCTGTCTGATGGGGGAGTGTTCGCGCGGACCGAATTTTACAGGCGTCTACAAACTGGTGGTCTTGAACTGCCACCGGATGAAGACAATGTGGAAGGACTTCCGTTTGTTTTTTTTAGCGGACGAGGCTTTCGGGCTTGGACCTCACCTCATACGGCCTTTTCCCCAGAGGACCCTCACCCCGGAGAGGAGGGTCTTCAATTTCCGGCTGGCCAGGGCCCGGAGGGTAGTCGAGAATGCCTTTGGGATACTCGCAGGCATTCCCAGACGTACCTACCCAACATCGGTGCTGAGGCAGGACTACCCTCAGATACCCTTCCTGGGCTGGACACTGGTCGCGCTGGCTCGGTCACCGAATCTGCTCGTGAGGTACGCGACAAATATGTTGAGTACTTTATGGGTCGGGGGGCCATAGCTATGATTTGGGGTAAAACACTTTTTTGAATTAAAAATTACACTTTTTTGAATTAAAAAATAAGACAACAATAAATTTGGTCCAATTTTTTTATATATTGTGAAAGATAATGTTACGCCGAGTAAAATGACACCCAACATGTCACGTTTAGAAATTGCGCCCGCTCGTAGCATGGCGTCAAACTTTTACCCTTAAAAATCTCCATAGGCGACGTTTAAAAAATTCTATAGGTTGCATTTTTTTAGATACAGAGGAGGTCTAGGGCTAGAATTATTGCTCTCGCTCTAACGATCGCGGCGATACCTCACTTGTGTGGTTTGAACACCGTTTTCATATGCGGGCGCTACTCGCGTATGCGTTCGCTTCTGCGCGCGAGCTCGTCGGGACGGGGCGCTTTAAAAACATTTTTTTTTGTTTTCCTATTTATTTGTATTTATTTTAACATTTTTTACACTGAAAAAAAAAAAATATAATAATTGATCACTTTTATTCCTATTACAAGAAATGTAAACATCCCTTGTAATAGAAAAAAGCATGACAGGTCCACTTAAATATGAGATCTGGGGTCAAAAAGACCTCAGATCTCATATTTAGGCTTAAAAAAAAAAAAAAAAAAAAAGGAAAATTAAATTTTTTAAATAGCCTTAAAAAGAAAATGTCTCTTTAAGACAGTGGGCGGAAATGACGTTTTGACGTCACTTCCGCCCAGCGCTGCTATGGGGAACGGGTGGGGGCGATTTTTCCCTCACTCGTATCCCAGCAGAGGAGCCGCACAGACCCGATCGCCTCCGCCGCTATCGACGGCAACGGTAAGCGGCGGAGAGCACGGGAAAGCGGCGGGAGGGGGGGGGGGCACCTCTCCGGTCACCGATAACGGCGATCTCGCGGCGAATCCGTAAACCGTAAAATACAACAAAAAAAAAACACCAACAAAATAAATATGATACCCTCAACATTAAGTCAAAATAGACATAATAAAAATGTGGAGAACGGAAACAAATGTGGGGACATCTGGCTAGCAAACAGTGTCAAATAGAAAAAACACTAACGAAAATGCAAGCTTTCAGTATGTGACATCGGGACAAAATTGCATCAGCAAGAGAACGGGTTTCTTCTAGCAAGAGAACAAAGAACAAAAAAACGCTAGAAATGGGACACTATATAGAGAGTTTAGGTGACGAATGTGCCAGGTCCCAAACAAATGCGAGTTTTACCTAAACGAGTGCTCCCGTCCCATCGTTTTGACTGAGCATGCGCGGGTTTTTGGTCCGATGCTTTTGTGTACTCACGAGCGGACATATCCGACGGACATGTGTCCGGCGGAAATATTTCAAAGCATGCTTTGGAATTTGCCCGCAGGAGAAATCCGGCCAAAACGGTCCGTTTGCCCATACAGACAAGCGGATTTTTCGGATGAAATGGTCCGTCGGACCAGTTTCAGCGGATTTATTCCCTCGTGTGTACAAGGCCTAAGAAATTGATCTTGCCGTACGTCAAAATAATTTTTTTCCCCAAAGTATACTCTAGATTTGATGTCACCTGCCATCATTCAGTTACTTTACTTTCTGCCCTATTCTACGTAGTTTCCATTATCTATTGTCTCTTTAAGCTTAGTACACACAGGACGAATGTTGGGTGACATTGGCTGGTTCAAAAAAAATGGATCGGACCGGAGCTGTCAGTTTTTTTTATTTTTTTTTATATATTTTAAACCGGAACAAAACTAGTGACGTGTAACAGGCTTTATTCTTTCTTGGTCAACTACAATCCTGGCTTCCATTGTTTTTTTTTTCTTGACTCATTTGCAGCTTTTGATGCTATGTACTCTTCCACACTCTTGACTTTGTACTACTCTATCTTGTACTTTTTCTGCTTGTACCGACTCTAATTTTCTTAGTTACATATATAGTGTATATATTTAGCTTACCTTTTTCCTAGTATCACAAGTTGTACCCAAGCAGCCTTTGCGTCTAGGCAAACAATCTGATTTCCTTTTAAAATGATCCTGGAATTAAATGCAATCTTTTAAAGAGCGAAATATGAGGCCCATGAAAATGTGCAGCATTATCATTTTTTGTTTTAAACAGCAGTTAGACCAAAACAGCTAAATTACATTTGCCTAGTCATTCAAACATAGAACCGACTGTGCAACCCATATGAAGAATTTCAGTGGCAAAGGTTGCGATTCCTAATATCCCTTTTTATAGAGAAAGTTTTGGTTAAGTTGATGCCCTGATTTTTAAATATGTGGTAAAAAATAGTTACAAATATTTAGAATAAGGTGTTTTTCAATCCATTTGCGGCCCGCGGACCTGTTTAAAATGGCCCGCAGGCAGTGCGGGGGGGTGCCGCGGAAGTGTAGATGCAGAGTAGCGCAGAAAGCGTCTGTCATAAGTTCACTTGTCTCTCATGTCACGCTGCTACTCCCCGGCACCCTCACTTCTCGTCCATCCCTATTTGCTTGTGACATCTGAGATGGATGAGAAGAGAGGAGGGGCCACTGGGGAGTAGCAGCGTGACGTGAGAGAGAAGTGAACTTATGACAGACGCTTCCTGCGCTACTCTGCCTTTGAAGAAAACAACAAGTAAATGCTGACCTGTGCCCTGATGTGCTCTCATGTGCTCTGATTGTGCCTCATGTACCCTCATGTGCCCTATGTACCCTGAAGTGCCCCATGTACCCTCATGTACCCTCATGTGCTGGGCTCAGTACATCAGGGTACCCTGTGCCCTGATGTGCCGTGTGCCCTGTGCTCATGTGCCCCATGTTCCCTGGTGTGCCCCATGTTCCCTGATGTGCTCTCATGTGCCCTAATTGTGCCCTGGTGTGCTCGTATGTGCCCTGATATGCCCTGATGTGCTCGGATTGTGCCCCATGTGCCCTGATGTGGCCCATGTACCCTGATGTGCCATGGGGCACATGAGAGCACATCAGGGCACATGGGGCACATCAGGACAGGGCAAATGGCACATCAGGGTACAGGACATGGCACGGCACATCAGGGTACAGGACACATGAAACAGCACATCAGGGTGCTGTGCCCTGATGTGCCATGTCTTGATGTGATGTGCTCTCATGTGCCCTATGTTCCCTGGTGTGCCCCATGTTCCCCGATTGTGCCCTGATGTGCTCTCATGTGCCCTGGTGTGCTTGTATGTGCCCTGATATGCCCTATGTGCCCTGATATGCTTTGATTGTGCCCCATGTACCCTGATGTGGCCCATGTACCCTGATAAACATATATGTTTTTTTCGATCGTTTTTTTTATCCATAGGAGAATTTTAAAACATGTTCTATTTTTTTTATCACCGATGGGAAAACAAACCGATGGGGCCCACACACAATCGGTTTGTCTGATGAAAACTGGTCCATTTTCATCAGACAAACCGATCGTGTGTACAGGGCTTGAGAGATAGTTTCCCCTCATGTGGAAATGAAGAGAAACATCCCCAATGATGGGGGGGGGGGGGGGGGGGAACTACTAGGGTTTCAACATTTCAAGTTAAAATGTGTATTTTTTTTGCTAGAATATTACTCAAAACCCCCCAAACTTTATATATATATTTTTTTTAGCAGCGACTCTAAGGAATAAAATGTCAGTCATTGCTAATTTTTATGTCACGCAGTATTTGCGCAGCAAATTTTTCAAGTGCATTTTTTGGGGATTTTTTTTTTCTCAAGAACCATAAAGTTAGCCCAATTTTTTTTATATAATGTAAAAGATGATGTTACTCCAAATAAATAGATACCTAACATGTCATGCTTTTAAAATTGTGCACACTCGTGGAATGGCGCCAATCTCCATATGGGACGATTGAATTTTTTTTTTTTTTTTTTTAACAGGTTACCTGTTTAGAGTTAGAGTAGGTCTTGGGCTAGAATTGTTGCTCTTGCTCTAACGCATGTGGTGATATCTCATGTATGATTTGAATGCTGTTTACATATGTGGGTGCGACTTACATATGTGTTTGCTTCTGTGCACGGGAATGAGGCGCTTTTGGTTACAATGCACAGCTGCACCAGATTCTGTGTGCACTAGTTTTAGTAAATCTCCCCAAAGTCTCTGTCTCTGTTTCTCTTTCGTTCATGGATGGACACAGCCTTAAAGGGGTGTTCCAGCCAATATTTTTGTTAAGTCAGCAGCTACAAAAAGTGTAGCTGCTGGCTTTTGATAAACAATCACTTACCTGCTCCAGCGACGCGCCGACCGGGGCTCTGCTCCTACCCCCCCCCCCCGGCCGGCATCCTCATTGCAACTGTGGGCACCCGGCCGCGACAGCCTTCGGCTTCACGGCCAGGCACCCACTGCGCATGCGCGAGTGGCACGGCCCGCCGCTGATTGGACAGGCGATCGCATGGGACCTGTCATGTGTCCCATGCAATCGCCTACAGGGGGGGCTGCTGTAGGCGATTAAGCTTAGTCGCCTAACCAGCCCCTCGGCAGAAGCAGGAAGTGGGACAATAAGTCCCACTCCTCCAGAAGCCCCCTCTCCCCCCCAAAAAAAATTACATGCCAAATGTGGCATGTAAGGAGGAGGGGAGTGGGTTGAGCGGAAGTTCCAATTTTGGGTGGAACTCCGCTTTAATCTTGACAAAGTGGGTATTGGCCTTCCTTTAGGAGTGACTAGGCAAAAAGCTGAACAGCCCTGCCCAGGGGTGCGGTCCTACTGGCTATATCCCCTCAGCCTGCACAAAGCAGCTCAGTTTTTTTTTCTGCCTAGTAGTAGAGAAGACATGGCTCCCTTCGGGCCTATAGGCCTGGGGGCTTTATTTCAAATTTACTTTGGATTTTTGGTTTTATTTTATTTTTTCCTGTGCTCTTCGATCAACTGCCGACTGGGCGACAGGCTGGATCCCAGATTCCTTGTAGTGCCCCCAGTTTTGGCCATCGAGCGTGTGCTGACCATAGCTATGCACTGGGTCGTCCACGACAGGCCCGTCGCTCTACGGGTGGCCAGTGAGCTATACAGTCCAGGGCATGCATATGACCGTCTATAGGGCCAAGTCGCAGCAGTCGGGCCAACAGTCACCTCTGTCACCATACGGGAGATGGTCTGACTAGGATGCTTCCAGCACAATCCTCGGGAAAGGCAAATACTAATCCCCCGTTTCAGCAGGAAGATAAAGCTGGGCATCCCTGAAGAGGTGAGTAAAGGGCTCTATCCCTCCCTTCTCCCCTCCCTCCCCTCCTATAAGCTGCATAAGAGATTCTGCTTACCTGTGTCTCCTGCCCCATGCTGTCAGCGACCATTTTTGCTGTGATCCATGCTGTATTGCTTTAGTTGCACTGGTGGCCATGTTCTTGTGGCCGCATTGTATTGGCCTCTATCAACGCTCAGCTGCCATGTTTTTGGTGATTCCTGCTGTGTGTACTGACTGCTGTACTTACTCTGCTGCACTGGACCAATCACTGTGGTCTTCTGCTAGCGGCCGCTCGGCCGCCTTCGCATTTTTCTTCAGGCTCCCTAGATACGGCGGCGCTGTGAAAAAAAAAAACGTTTTCTGTGGCCATGCTTTTGTGGCCCACGCGCTGTTGGCCTCTAGTGTCGGATCGGCGGCAATTTTACCATCGATCAGACCTTTTAAAAACTGCCAGATGAACAGATGCACGCTGCTGACTGATCAGTCTAAAAAAATTGACAAAAGTAGCAGCCTCACAAGCAGCCTTCGATCGTTGCTTTGAAGCAGCACAGATCGACAGACACACTCTGCTAGAGGAAGCAGCTCTGCTAGCAAACCACCTTACTACTGTTCCTGAGTGGTGAGTCCTCTGGGGGGAACCCTTTGTCTCTGCTGCAGCCAGGAGGGTGGGTTACTTGTTTGGGAGTCCCTGTGTCAGGTGTGTAGGCAGCATGGCATCAGAAGTAGACATTTTTTTCCTCCGAAAACACCTGAGCTGGCAATTGATGACCCTGGCTCTGAGGTATCTGAGGATGCGGACCAAGATCGCCCAGACAGTGAGGACGACTTTGGACTTCAGGTCAGCATGCGATAGGGCTCTAGTAAGTGACCTCATCACTGCAGTGCGAGATACTCAAAAAATAGAGGGGTCTGCAGAAGCAGCAGACGCGCCGGTTCCCTTTGGGTTCCGTAAGGCAACCAGCACTGCTAAGGTGTTTCCTTGGGATTTGGGAGGGAAACAGGTAAGTTTGGAAGCCATTTAGGATCAGTAAATTGCTAGAATCTCAGTGTATGTGGTGAACGGTGACACAGCGGACCCCTGGTAGGAGCCACATGTGAAGATAATGTGAACCCGGCCTTACTTCCTGGGTCTAAAAGGGGCCACAAATTGCATTTATATGGGTTGTCACAGGCGGCTACAAGATCGGACACCACCATTTTCCTGAGCAAGCCAGAAAATACTGAACACATCATTTTGGGGGATCCCTGAGTAGGAAGCAGCTCATGTATATGGCCTGTGATCTGATGAACCCCACAGAAGGTCAGAGCTATTCTGCAGTTGGATTGAAATAAAACCCCTTGCTCGATTGATCTCAGACCTAGATACATAGAACAATACTAACTATTAAAGCAGTATTAAACACAAAAGCACACATTTATTATATTATAGTTTACGAATCTTAGATGTAATAGATGCATTATATCTCTTTGAAGCTTATTTTTTTTACTATTTTCATCTGGTGATCCAGCCAATAAGTCTGTATTTATTTTTTTTTTTAAAACACTCTCTTGCAGTAACAGGGATGAGGTAAACGTATTAACACTGGCAAGGGTGCTTACAGTTATCCGCTTTTATATATTTATGGAAAACCTTTATTCCAAAAGGAAGAGTTTCCATGAGTCCGCTTCAATTTATTTGTGTATCTAAATCTGCTAATAAATTTAACACTACCCTCCCCCCCCCCCCCCCCCCCAGACTGACAATGCTGCTGTCCAAATGTTTACCCTGTGCTCATTCATTCATACCAGTGGTGGCCCACAATGCAGGATGCATGGGAGCCACCCCCCTATCCATGCGTCCGGACCCCTAATCTACATTCAGGGCACGAGACACATGGATTCCAATGGGATTTTTTTTTTTTAAGCACTTGATTGAAGACAGAGCCTTTAAAAGGTTTTAAAAAAGGGTAGGCTCCAGGCGCAGAGCTCTGCGCTTCTAGCCCACCCAGTTGTGTGACAACTGCGAATAAATATTCACTATTGTCACACAGATTCTTCTCCCAGCCAATCAGGAAGCGGATCCTGAGAAGAGGAGATGACGAGGAGACGCAGTGGGGGGGAGCCTTTGCCCGGAGTGAAGCGCTGCCCGCACCATAGATGGGGTAAGTGCGGGGCTGAAAACCGACCGACCAGCTGACACTGAGCCATACACTAATACTGGTTACTGGCCAGGTCACCAGCTGAAAACAGAGAGGGAAAAGCCTAAAATATGAAAATTACTGCAGCCACCACATCTAATGACTGGTAAGCTGCAATGTATTACATTTTGGTTTTGGGCTCAATACTGCTTTTATATTTTAATCCTTCAAGAACTTGAAACATGAACATTTTAAATTTTTAGTAAAATTGATTGTCTCTTTGGAATGCCGCTATCAATTGATCAGTCAGCAGAACAGGCTTGTTAGGAACTTGGAGACCCCAGGATGGCCTTTAAAGTGGGCCTTTATGGGGGGATGGTTTACAGTTTTGACTGGGATAAAATGTGGCATGCTTGCAGCACATTGTGGTAAAAAAAATAGGAGTGATACAGAATAAGAGTGTGGAATAGGAAAAGTGCAGTGCAGAGTACAGAATAAGGCAGTGTGGAATACTGAATGTACAATCCAGTGTACAGAAGGAAGTAGTGTGGAATGGAAGATGTACAGCATAGTGTTAAAGTAGCGTATTTATCAGGGTATACCGCGCGCCGGCGTATAGGGTGCACCACAAGCTGAGAAGAGAAGTTTAGGAAAAAATATACTTTTTGGATGCTCAGCCTTGTCGGTGTCCGTCTGCCGTCGGCGTTCATCAGCGGCCTTGTCCGGCGTCCGTCTGCAGGTTAGTTCCTGGGTTCTTCGAAATTTTGGCATGTTCGTATGATAAGAAGTGACGACTGAGGCTAAAAAAGCCTGTGTCAAATCAATTGGCAATTCAGAACCTCGGTTTTGCAACCCACACAAATGTGTGCCGTCGGATTATCCGATTATGTGTACACAAGCCGTTGGACTAAAATCCAAAGTACAAACACGCATTCTCCAAACCAGTGCTAACCATAGCAGAACATTAGCAGAAGTTGCCCAAAGGGTGGCGGTAAAGAGCTAAAAAACCACGTAGTTTTGTATATATTTTGGCTGAAACAGTTCTGCCATCTGTATGCAGAACAAGTTCACGGCCAACGCCCTTCGCACAAAATTCCACAGATTTGTCCGATGGAAATCCGATCATGTGTATGAGGCTTTAGACTCAAAGAACAACGTCTATGTTTAACCAAGTCTTATGGAAGGATAGTGCTGCCAGACATAACCAGCTGTTATTTGGTGGGTCATCTAGGGAGATTGATGGATTGGTGTAGACACGACCATCTCAAACGCTCAATCGCAATCACCTCCTCCTCTGTACTGCATGGTCACTATCAGCTTCCTTCCCCGGTACTGCCTGTTTAACATTACCTGCCTCCTACTGCATTGCATATCCCCACCATCAACTGCCTCTGTTTGTCCTGCTTGACCTCACCATCAACTGCCCACTCTGTACTGTCTGTTTTTCTTACCATCATCTCCCCCCCCCCCCCCATTACTGCCTGTCACCACCATCAACTGTCCACTCTGTACTACCTGTTTTTCTCATCATTAGCTGCCACCTCAGTGGCGGCTGGTGCTCCATTTTTTTTGGGGGGGCGCAAACAAAACCCCAGCCAACCCCCCCCCCCCCCTCCGGCAACGTCACTCGCAGACAATGGGACCTGCAAACAGACAGATAGATAGATAATTGGATAGACGGACAGATAGACAGAGAGAGAGTGAGAGGGAGACATAGACAGACAGACAGACAGATAGATAGAGAGAGTGAGACATAGATACAGAGATAGATAGAGAGATACAGAGATAGAGAGATAGAGAGATACAGAGATAGAGAGATACAGAGAGAGAGAGATACAGAGATGGATAGATACAGAGATGGATAGATACAGAGATGGATAGATACAGAGATGGATAAGATACAGAGATGGATAAGATACAGAGATGGATAAGATACAGAGATGTATAAGATACAGAGATGGATAAGATACAGAGATGGATAAGATACAGAGATGGATAAGATACAGAGATGGATAAGATACAGAGATAGATAGATAGAGAGAGATACACAGACACAGAGAGAGAGAGGGGGGGGGGGCAGATAGAGACAGACAGAGATAAGAGATCTGTGAAGTACAGCTGCAGCAGGACGCAGTACTCTAAGCCCTCACACACATACAGGAGATGTGAAGCACGGCTCTCTGTCCCCCTTCCTCCAGCCCGACCACAGTACAGGCTGAGCATACTACAGCACAAGGTCATGGATGGGATGGACAGTGACACTGGACAGGACAGGCAATGAGACTCAGACAAATAAAGTGTTTTAAATAAGTTACTTACCTTAGATTCCTTTTGGAGCCAAAAACAAAAGTAACACTGCCCTGGGGAAAGCACCGCCCATTTCCTTCTGCAGAGAGGAAGCAGCAAGACCCAATTGGAGTGGAGAGAATGGAGACACTGGATTGTGATTGGCTCGTGGCGCAAAGCACATAGCCACAGAGCTTAAAAAAAAAACCTGCAAATGAAGCGTCTTGCCTGCTTGCATTGGCATGACGCTTCAATGACTCTATAGAAGCACATTGTGACCAGCGCCCACCCTGCACATAGTAGTGCTGTTAAAGGACCTTTTTTTTTCTTCTTAACCACTTCCATACCAGGCACTTGCGCACCTTCCCGCCCAAGCCAATTTTCAGCTTTCAGCACTGTCGCAATTTGAATGACCATTGCGCGGTCATGCTACACTGCACCCAAACAAAATTGGCGTCCTTTTTTCCCCACAAATAGAGCTTTCTTTTGGTGGTATTTGATCACCTCTGCGATATTTTTTTTTTTTTTTGCGCAACAACTAAAAATAGAGCGAAGATTTTGAAAAAATAAAGTTTTTATTTTTTTCTGTTAATTTTTTTGTAAATGAGTATGTTTTCTCTTTCAATTAAGGGCACTGATATGGTGGCACTGATGGGCACCGATGAGGTAGTTCTGATGGGCACCGATTAGGTAGCACTGATGGGCACTGAAAGGCGGCGCTGGTATGGGGCACTGATGGGCACTCATGGGCGGCACTGATGGGCACTCATGGGCGGCACTGATGGGCACTCATAGGCAGCACTGGGCACTCATAGGCGGCACAGATGGGCGCTGATCGGCTCTCCTGTACTCGCGTCTGTGAGACGCGAGTGAGGAAGAGCCGTCGGCGGCTCTTCCTGTTTACATCGTGATCAGCCGTGATTGGACATGGCTGATCACGTGGTAACGAGGCTCCGCCGGAGACTCGTTACCGAGATCGGAGGTGCAGGGTGTCAGACTGACACCCCGCATCACCGATCGCCGCGCTAGACGTTTGAGAACGGCTAGTCACGATTTCATAACCACTTCCCGGCCGTAAATCTGCTATTGGCCGGGCGGGAAGTGGTTAAAAGGACAAAAAAAAATGTTTTTTTTTTTTTTTTTTTTAATGGCTTTGGGGGGAGGGGGGGCGGCGCCGCTGCGCCCCCTATGGACGGGCCGCCACTGTGCCACCTCATTACTGCCTGTCACCACCATCAACTGTCCCCTCTATGTACTGCCAGCTTGTGTTTTTCTTCTCTCAAGGACTGTTGCATATGTGTGCCGTGTATATACCCCCTTAAAAATCCTCCGACTGTGCTCTCTTGCTATACCCATTTCTCACCTCTGTGCAAACTTTTTTCTCTTCTGTCTCAGAGTGCCATAGGCCTTCCTTTATCCTAGTCCTGTTCACATTTTTCACTTTTTTTTTGGTGTCTTAACAGTAAGGACCCTTTCACATGTACGTATCCTGTGAGGATCCATACATGTCTCATCCACTTGCTCAGCGAAAATTGCTCCATTGATCCCACGCTGAGCCGGCAGATGACATTGTGCACGGACCATCTGTCTGTGTTCAACCGATTCGATCTGTAGACGGATGGAAAAATAGGATTTTCCTCTGTCTGCAGAGGTGAAGCATAGCGGGGACCGATGAGATCGGGTGTCAGCGGATGTTCAAAGAATAGGGATGAGCCAAACACCCCCGCTTTCGGTTCGCACCAGAACCGTCGAACAGACCGACCAATCGTGCGAACATTTAGAACCCCATTGAAGTCTATGGGACTCGAACGTTCGAATTCAAAAACGATTATTTTAAAGACCAATGCTCAAGTTATTGCTGGAAAACGTCTTTGAGAACCCGGGTCTTGCTCCAGGGAACATGTATCAATGGAAAAAAGTTTAAAAAACGGTTGTTTTTTCAGGAGCAGGACTTTTTTTCCATTGATACATGTGCCCTCAAGCAAGACCCGGGTTCTCAAAGACGTTTTCACAGGCAAACTATAGACACCCAGCAGGTACAATATTTAAAGGAATTTTTCATTTTTATTTTTATTTATTTTTTTAAGTTAAGCATCATTAAAATCACTGCTCCAGGAGCAGTGATTTTATTGATGTTTAAATAAAAATAAAATTCCTTTAAATATTGTACCTGCTGGGTGTCTATACCTGTGATAACGTCTTTAAATAGCACAATCACCTGCCTGCCAGTAAATTAGGAAGAACTGATCTATCTAAGCTATACAGTGTATAAATATACGTACAACTCCTAGGGATGTATATATATCCTCTACACACTGTAAATTAAGCTAAACTGACTAGCTAGCCTGCATGCCTGCTCTATCTAGCTATCTAAAAAGACAATCTCTCTGTCTCTCTGACTGCTTTCATTAACAAGCCGGAACACACTACACGAGGCTGCCCAGCAGGCGACCTTATATAGTGTGGGGCGTGTGCTAAAGCCCTGAGCCATAATTGGCCAAAGCCACTCAGGCTTTGGCCAATTATGGCTCTTCGTTTTTTGCGCTCTGTGATTGGCCAAGCATGCGGGACATACAGCATGCTTGGCCAATCATCAGCGTGCAATGCCGCAGTGAATTATGGGCCGTTTTGTGTCACTCAAATTTGGCGCGAATGACCGCTTTTGTTCGAATTTCGGCGAACGTACGAACAGACAAATCGAGTCGAACATACGTTCATATCGAACGCGAAGCTCATCCCTAGCAAAGAACAACCCAAAATAAATTCTCCTTCTGACAATTACAGCGATACCACAAACCGTATGCATATGTTGTTTGTGTCTGTAGTAGAGACCAGAAACAATAGTGCACATTTATTTATTTATTGTATTTTTAAATCCTACCAACACTAACCCTAACCTTTGCCCCCAACCCTTGACCCTAATCTTTGACAATGACCTTGACCCTAACCCTGACCCACATCAAACCCTGATCTACCAGTTTTTTTTTATCTTTTTATTTTATTTACATTGTTCTCCTCAAACAGAGAATAGGATAAATTGTACCTTTCTGAATCCCAGTGATTAGTATGGATCCGGGGCACAACACACTACCAGCACAATGTATGCATATATGCAGCCTTATGGAAAAAAAAAAAAACACTTTTGAGAGGCCCCTATATATTTTTTATACTGTATGCCCCCTGACTTGTTTTTCTGCACCTCCATATCAGACAGGCTAGATCAGGTGTTCTGTCATATTATCCAACTTGTTGGATACTCCAACCACTTAAATTCCGGTTTCTTTTAACCACTTCAGCCCCGGACCATATTGCTGTCCAAAGACCAGAGCACTTTTTGAGATTCGGCACTGCGTCGCTTTAACTGACAATTGCGCGGTCGTGCGACGTGGCTCCCAAACAAAATTGGCGTCCTTTTTTTCCCACAAATAGAGCTTTCTTTTGGTGGTATTTGATCATCTCTGCGGTTTTTATTTTTTGCGCTATAAACAAAAACAGAGCGTCTATTTTGAAAAAAATGCAATATTTTTTACTTTTTTCTATAATAAATATCCCCAAAAATATATAAAAAAAAAATATTTTTTCCTCAGTTTAGGCCGATACGTATTCTTCTACATATTTTTCGTAAAAAAAATCGCAATTAGCGTTTATTGATTGGTTTGCGCAAAAGTTATAGCGTTTACAAAATAGGGGGTAGTTTTATGGCATTTTTATTATTATTTTTTTTTTACTAGTAATGGCGGCGATCAGCGTTTTTTTTTTCGGTACTGCGGTGTTATGGCGGACACTTCGGACACTTTTGACACATTTTTGGGACCATTGGCATTTTTTTAGCGATCAATGCTATAAAAATGCATTGGATTACTATAAAAATGCCATTGGCAGTGAAGGGGTTAACACTAGGGGGCGGGGAAGGGGTTAAGTGTGTTCCTATTTGTGTTCTAACTGTATGGGGGGGGGACTTACTAGGGGGAATCACTGATCTTCTGTTCATACATTGTATGAACAGAAAATCAGCGTTTCCCCCGCTGACAGGAACGAGCGCTGTGTGTTTTCACACACAGCTCCCGTTCCCCGCTCTGTAACGAGCGATCGCGTGTGCCCGGCGGCGATCGCGCCCGCCGGGCACACGCACGGGACTCGGGGGCGAGCGGGGCGGCGCGCGCGCGGGCCGCCGGCGGCGCGCACGCGCCCCCTAGTGGCCGCGAAAGGCGCGACGTAGAGCTACGGGCTCTCGCGCACCCGTGCTGACCTGCCGCCGTATAACTGCGGCGGCTGGTCGGAAAGTGGTTAATCATAAGTAATTGGAGTTTTTGACTAATTCCTGTTTGGACACAACACCGGGAAACCAAATAGTCCGGTGGAAGCTATTATGAGCGGAGATTGTTACTCCGCACCGAAACTACTCAACAAAATGGCGGTCTCAACTTTGATTACGTTAGCTGATGTGGTGTCAAAATAGCTAAATCATCCAGTACCAGACTCTATTCAGTTGCCGGGGTTGTGTCCAAACAGAAATGTGTAAAAACATCCAATTACTGATGTTTTAAAGAAACCTGAAGTGACGTGGTTGAAGTTTCTGATAAGTTGGAGTATTTGACAGAACACAGGCTCTGTTATCATTACTCTCTGGACAGGGTATAACTGTCTCCAGTGGTGGCTGGTTCTTATTTGTATTGGGGTTTTTATTTTTTGTTAAACATACTAAAAAAGACTGACATATTTGAAAAAATAAAGTTTTTCTTTGTTTCTGTTGTAACATTTTGTTTTCTCCCTCACTGACTGGCACTGATGAGGCAGCACGGGTGAGTTGATACTTACAGTATGGACACTGATGGGTTGGCACAGATATGTAGAATTGATGGGCACTGATAGGCGGCACTGACATGCAGCACTGATAGGCACTGACATGCAGCACTGATAGTCTCAATCAGTGCCAACTGTCAGTGCCTAATAGATGGCAGTGATGGGCAGCACTGATGATGAGGTGCTGACAGGTGTTACTGATGGGCACTGATTGGCACTCTGATGGGCACTGACAGGCGTTCCTGATGAGGCACTGACTGGCAGCTGATGGGCACTGACTGGCATTGTTGTGGCACATATGATGGAAGTTGTGCTGATATACAATGTGCTGATTATCAGCTGAGACCCCCACCTCTGACAGGGAGAGTCGCCAATCAGCTCTCCCCGTCGGTGCGAACCAAGGAAAGCCCTTTACCGGCACTTCCTAGTTCATGCTGTGATTGGTCCGTCAGAGGCTCTTTACCACAATCAGAGGTGCATTGTGTCAGAGTGACACACAGCACCACCGATCACTGCACGCCCTCGGCTTATCCTGCTGGACGTTAAATGACGCCCAGTCAGGATAACAAAACCCCCGCCCGGTCATCATTCTTCTATAGGTCGGGCGGAAAGTGGTTAAACAAATTTCCGCATTTCTAAAAATAGGCCACAGGGGAACAAAAAAAAACCTGATAGAATATGATGAAATGTTAGCGACAGAGGAAGCTGTGCGCAAGGGCAAAAATGAGGATCTGTACCTGTGCTGCTGAGTGTAAACAAATAAAATATTCTACCGCTGTGCAGAATCAGTACATTCAGAAAATGCTGCAGCTCAGCCCCACCAGAACTGTAATTACAGTGTTTGGATGCTGGAGAGATAAATCACTGGCCAGTTTCTTCTCGTCTCAGGGGTGCTACTAGTTATATCTCAGATTTCCAAGATCTGCTATCTGCTGTGCCCATTATGAGGGTTCCCACCATCCCCGTGTGGAGTTGCTGGGTCTGTACAGCTGCTGTGCCTATTATGAGGGGGTTTCCACCATCCCTGTGCTGAGTTCCTGGGTCTGTACACCTGCCGTGCCCATTATGAGGGGGTTCCCAATGTCCCTGTGCTGAGTTCATGTATGTATCATGTTCATCATGTGTACCATTGTTATAACATTATGCCATGCTTTTGCAGCTTTGCCCTTACGGCCCAATCAATATGCTGTTAATCTTGTATGTACATGTTTTTATTGCCATTACTTGACTGTGTTTTGGTTAAAAAATGTATCAGATATGTTTCCTTGTGAGACATATAAAACTACATTAAAACTTTTGTATTAACCAAATGATATTTATTTATTTATAGCTGCAACACAAAGCCCCCCGGGGTAACATTTCCTTATTTCCTTTTACAACAATCGGGGGTGTGCAGCACTATACCCACTTTTAAGTATTGCTTTTTCCTTGCTAACTGTGCTGAGTTCTCAAATGCCACTCTGTCCAGAATTGATCTGGCTATTGGCAACAAAATATTATTGAATATGGTGAAGGAAATAGAGTACAGCCCAAGAGGGGTCTCAGACCATTCACCATTAGAATTAGTAATTAGGAAAGGCGAGCGAGTACCTCCAAGGGAGTGGAAAATCAACCCATACTGGCTTGAGTTACTTGGCGAACCACAAGAACTATTGAACTGCTTGAAAGAGTATGTCCAAATAAATAAAGGTACGGCAGAGACTGGTGTGGTCTGGAACTCTTTGAAGGCCTTTTAAGGGGCTTGCTAATACAAAGGGTGGCAAGGCTACAAAGGGAATCTAGGAAGTGGGAAGACAAAGTCAGAAATGATGCGATGTTAGCCCGAACAGCGCTACATTGAGGACCCATCCCTAAGCAGACAAAGAGAATGGCTTGACAAACAGCAGGTCTATAAAATGGCCATTATGAGGAAGGCAGAGAATTGTGTTTCCAAAGTTGACAGACAATGAAAAAGAAAAATTGGAATCCCCGGTCACACTGGAAGAACTACAGCTTGCGGTGACAGGGATGTCCAATCATAAATCACCAGGCCACGATGGGCTCCCAATAGAAATTTATAAGCGATATGGCGACATACTGCTACCAGAACTACTTCAGACACTGAAATTCGCTTTTACCGAGGGGCATCTTCCTTCTTCTATGATGGAGGCAACGATCATTGTTATCCACAAAGAGGGAAAAGACCAATTAGACCCCTCTTCCTATGGTCCAATATCATTGCTTTGTACAGACGTAAAAATCCTTGCAAAGGTCCTTGCAATGCGCCTAAAAAGTTGCATTGACAGGCTTATTCATCCTGACCAGTCAGGGTTCATTCCAAACAGGTCAACAAGCCTCAATATAAGAAGGGTCTTCTTAAACATACAGATCCCTACCGATAATGAGGGTCCTAGAGCACTGCTGGCCTTGGATGCCACCAAGGCATTCGATAGCTTGGAGTGGCCCTACTTATGGAAGGTATTGGAGAGCTTTGGATTTGGCCCCTCTTTTATCAGGTGGGTCAAACTTCTGTACAATAAGCCATGCGCAAAAATCAAAATTAATGGTGAAGTTTCACACCTATTTAGTCTGGAAAGGGGAACGAGACAGGGGTGTCCCCTTTCCCCACTATTGTTTGCGCTTGCAATGGAACCCTTAGCCATTAAAACCAGACTCAAGGAAGATATCCAGGGGTTTAGAAGGGGTTCGGAGGAAGATAGGATATTACTATTTGCGGACGACATCCTCTTCTTCATTGGCAATGTCGATAACTCGCTGGCCCCAGTGGTTCGAATGGTCAGGGAGTTTGGTGGGTTCTCAGGATTGGTTATTAACTGGGATAAGTCGGCTCTGCTTCCAATAGACTCATTACGAGATCAGACGATAGCCGAAATCCCCCAGCTGAAAATTCCAACCAAACTAAAATATCTGGGAGTCTGAAACACCCGCGATGTTAAGGAGTATATCATTAAAAATATTGCCCCACTATTATCAAAACTGAAGCAAAAAAAAGATATATTTGGAGCCGCCTCCCTCTCTCTGTAGCTGGGAGATGCAATCTAATCAAAATGATCTGGCTTCCCCAGCTACTATATGTACTCCACAATTCCCCGATTTGGGTGAACCAAATATGGTTCAAAAGAATGGAAACGCTATTTCGAGACTTAATGTGGAAAGGAAGGCAGGCCAGAATCAGTCTGCAGCCCATGCAGCTCCCGGTCGGGGAGGGAGGGATGGCGGTCCCACACCCGAGAATATATTTCTTGGCGCCTCAGCTACAACACATTGCAGGGTGTGGAACCCAAGACCCAAGTAAGGACTGTTTCAGACTAATGCAAGTAGGGGCCCCGCACAAAATCCTGGTAGAAGCCTTGGAGGCAAACTCATTTGCCCACAAGTGTCCGACTATAAAGCTACTTAGTAAAGTGTGGCAGACAATGAAGGCTCTGATGGGATACTTCGGGGCAACTGAGTTTGCCCCTCTTTGGAACAATAAAAACCTGACAGAAGTCGAGGGCGTAGAAAAATCCAAAATCTGGGAGAGACAGGGAATCGCGGGACTATTCCATCTGTATGAGGGGAACCTTATGAAATCATTCTCGGATCTGAGATATGAATTTAATATACCAAATAAAACATTCTTTAAATATCTCCAGGTTATTTCTTGTGAAAAAAAAAATATCTCCAGGTTAGGCATGCCATCCAGACGCAGTTTAGGTCCCATTTCATAGATCAAACTAATACAGCGAAAGGTCTCATCTCAGAGCTGTATGATAAGATGGGAGCCGGGGCCCTAAACCAATCAGGCACGCTTAGGAGTAGAGAAAGGTGGGAAAGAGATCTGGGGCTGATAACGCCAGAGCAATGGAGCAGGATCCTAAACAGAGGGGATCTTGTATCCATCTCCCCAGCACAGAGATTGTCCCACTTATTCCTAATACACCGCGTCTATTATACCCCTAAAAAAATGTTCCAAATAGGTTGGAACCAGAGAGACGAATGCCCTAGATGCAAGGCTACAGACGACCTTGTCCATATGTTCTGGAGATGCCCTAAGCTCTTTAGGTATTGGACAGAAGTCATTAACAAACTCAATAATACCTTTAAAACCTCCCTAGAGCCAGACGCCAGAACCTGTCTTCTAGGGGACATGGAGGACCATAGAGTTTCACCGGGAGCATTGGAAGGCGTTCTGCGAGGCCTTTTTCAGGCACGCAAGCTAATTGCACAGAGATGGCAGGCACATACCCCCACCTTCTGCTAGGGACTGGATCAAAACTATCAACACACTGATTTGAAGTGAGAGAGTGGCCTTTATTAAACAGGGGAACCACAAAAGGTTCAAAAGAGTGTGGGGACCCTGGTTGAGAGATATAGGCTTCCCTAGCCAGAGGTAGACTGCCCATATAGACTGTAATCCCCCCTAAGGGCGGCAGACAGAAACCTTTTAACAAATAGATATCAAACACAAGGTGGACCAAGTGCCGACCCCCTTCTTCTTTACCTCTTTCCCCCTTTTCTTCCTTTTTTTTTCTCTCCCTTTTTTCTTTTTCTTTTCTTTTTCTCTTTTCTTTCTTCTTTTTTCTTGGACGCGAGGTAGCCCCCGTTGCTCGGACGAGCTTACTCCCGTCTGCTCTCCCTTTTGACCCCCCCTCTTATATCTATTACACTGAGAACAATACTGATTAATGTATTTGAATTATGGGAGGTAAAGTCAAACTAAAGTAACAATAGCAATACAAGGGGACAGAGGAAGAGTGGGGGGTGGCATCAGAAGAGGGAGGGAAGATGATGGGGTGGGTAGAAATAGAATAATTTACTTTATCTAAACAATGTCTATTTCTGTTGTTTGCTTATTTATGCACATGTAAAATGTATTTTTTGTTTGACCACAAGCAAATGTGGAAGTTTCAAAGATTGGAAAATAATAAAGAAAAATTAAATAAAAAAAAAAAAAAAAACTGTGCTGAGTTCTCATCCAGGTCTGTACTCATGCTGGCTGCTGCGCCCATTATGAGGGGTTCCAACCATCCCAGTGCTGAGCTCCCAGGTCTGTAACCTGCTGTGCTCATTGTAAGGGGTTCCCACATCCCAGTGCTGAGTTCCTGGGTCTGTACACCTGCTGTGCCCATTATGAGGGGTTCCCATGCTGAGTTCCTGGCTGGGTCTGTACAACTGCTGTGCCCATGCACTGTGTGTATCTTCAGGAGGTCACAGCACCTCTACAGCCTATACATGCTACATCGCATTGTTAAAAAAATTCTTGTGTGGCTGAAGGAGATCAGAGCTGTTATGCTTCTCTCTCTACACTAGTAGTCTTACGTACCTGGAATTACCCATCTGCACATATGCCTCGTTTCCACTGAGCGGATCGGTTCGGGTCGCTTAGAATGGAACAGGTTAGAATGGTCCGGTCTATTCTGCTGAGCATTTCCACTGCAAATCGGACCATCCGAGACCATACAAGGTTTAGTAAAAATGCCTAGCACGTCCACCAATCAGTGAGATGTATTGTAGGTCCGCCCTCATCGAACCATTCCATTTTCTATGGCCCCACATCTGAAGCGGGACCCAGAATGGTCCGGAACAGTTCGCTTTTATGGCACGCTTTCATAATTGAAACACCCAAAATAGCGTACCGATCCGCTCAGTGGAAACGAGGCATTAGAGAATTATAGCAGGCATTGCTCATGCAAAGTTTATCTAAGGCAGTGGCGGCTGGTGCTCAAAATTTTTGAGGGGGCACAAACGGAAAAAAAAAATGCAGCCTCACTGTGCCCATCACATGCAGCCACTGTGCCATGCCACACAATGCAGCCACTGTGCCATCAATTGTCACCACTGTGCCATGCCATCAAACAGCAACTGTGCCATCAATTGTCACCACTGTGCCATGCCACCAAATGCAGCCACTGTGCCATCAATTGTCACCACTGTGCCATCAATTGTCACCACTGTGCCATAAATTGTCACCACTGTGCCATGCCACCAAATGCAGCCACTGTGCCATCAATTGTCACCACTGTACCATCAATTGTCACCACTGTGCCATGCCATCAAATGCAGTTACTGTGCCATCAATTGTCACCGCTGTGCCATGCCATCAAATGCAGTCACTGTGGCATGCCATCAAACGCAGCCACTGTGCCCCTCAATTGTCACCACTGTGCCATCAATTGTCACCACTGTGCCATGCCATCAAACGCAGCCACTGTGCCATGCCATCAAATGCAGTCACTGTGCCATCAATTGTCACCACTGTGCCATGCCATCAAATGCAGTCGCTGTGCCATCAATTGTCACCACTGTGCCATCAATTGTCACCACTGTGCCATGCCATCGAACACAGCCACTGTGCCATCAATTGTCACCACTGTGCCATGCCATCAAATGCAGTCACTGTGCCATCAATTGTCACCACTGTGCCATGCCATCAAACGCAGTCACTGTGCCATCAATTGTCACCACTGTGCCATCAATTGTCACCACTGTGCCATGCCATCAAACACAGCCACTCTGCCATCAATTGTCACCACTGTGCCATGCCATCAAACACAGCCACTGTGCCATCAATTGTCACCACTGTGCCATGCCATCAAATGCAGTTACTGTACCATCAATTGTCACCACTGTGCCATGCCATCAAATGCAGTTACTGTGCCATGCCATCAAACCCAGCCACTGTGCCCCTCAATTGTCACCACTGTGCCATCAATTGTCACCACTGTGCCATGCCATCAAATGCAGTCACTGTGCCATGCCTTTAAATGCAGCCACTGTGCCATCAACTGTCACCACTGTGCCATACCATCAAATGCAGTCACTGTGCCATCAATTGTCACCACTGTGCCATACCATCAAACACAGCCACTGTGCCATCAATTGTCACCACTGTGCCATGCCATCAAACGCAGTCACTGTGCCATCAATTGTCACCACTGTGCCATGCCATCAAACGCAGCCACAGTGCCATCAATTGTCACCGCTGTGCCATGCCATCAAACGCAGTCACTGTGCCATGCCATCAAACGCAGCCACTGTGCCCCTCAATTGTTGCCACTGTGCCCATTGTCACCACTGTGCCCCATGCCACTGTGCCCATTGTCACCCCATTCCCTGTAAAAAGCACTTACCTGAAGCTTCCACGTCCTCCCTCGATGTCTTCTGGTGCCCTGGTGAAGCTTCAGCCAATCAGGCTCCTGATAACCAGAATCCGGAAACCTGATTAGCTGAAACGGCCGTGAGTCTTATGCAAGGAACGCAGGGAGGCTGCGCTCCGAGTATAGACATCTGAGAGTCGGAGGGCTGTACTTGAAAAGCCTATCGGAGCTAGCAGCTCTGATAGACACTTCCTCACAGCCAATCAGCTGCCGTTATTCAGGTAACCGGCGCCCTATGTCCGATTATATGAATAGACCAGCGGCAGCTGGCAACAATGATAACTCACATTCATTGCACAGCATTGCATTGAATGTGTGTTATTTGCGATAGGGGGTGGCGCTGCAGCGCCCTCTATTGATAGCCGCCAGAACTGCAGGTAAAACAAAAAATGACATTTTATGCAAAGTAAAATGTCTTAAAGGACCCGTTTTTTTTATTTATTTTTTACTACAGGAGGGGGGGGGGGGGTGGCGCCCGGGCGCCCCCTATGGACGGGCCGCCACTGATCTAAGGTAAGACTTTCTTGCAAAAAGACTAATACATTATATTATACACTATGCATGGTATTCTATACATTTACAGATCGCAGAGCCCATACATTATATTATACACTGTGCATGGGATTCTATATACCTGAAGATGACAGCACCACTACATCCTTCTATAGAGTGTATTTATCCTTGTGCAGATCACAGTCACTGCACAGAGAGTACACTGCCTGGCAGTCACAGAACTTAGGGCAAGGTCCACATAACAGACTGACCGGAGATGGACAGCGGCCATCACAACCTCTCCCCCACCAACTCCCCCATGGAAGGCGGATGGCAGATGGAGGCAGGGGGAAGGAAGAGTGGGTGCCAATTCTCCCAGGAAGCACACATAGAGACATTCTCCTGCCGGCCACACAGAAACAGGAAGTGTGTCTTAGGACTCCCTGGCCAATAGGGGCTCCCTGATTGGCCAGGAGGAGAATCAATGTGAGCATAGCGAATATTCATTCGCTATTGTCACACAACTGGATGGGCTCGGAGCGCAGTTCTCTGCGCACCGAGCCCACCCTTTTTTGAAGCCTATTAGAGCCTCTGGATCTAATCACATGCTTAAAAAAAACATCCCCCCATTGGAATTCATGCATCCAGCTCCCTGTATGTAGATTAGAGGGCCAGACACATGGATGGAGGGGCGGCGCCTGTGTGCCCCTAATGGACAGGCTGACTGCCTGAGTTATACAGCCAAGGCTCTTTCACACGGTTGTTCAGACAGAAATGTATTTCTATGGACAGACAAATGTAAACAACAGAATCATCCGTTTACATCCTCGTTCGTTTAGTTCCATTTTTTTTTTTAAATAGAACAGCCAACATCCAGATCCGTTGAAACAGAAAAGGATGTGTGTAAATGAATGTCATCCATTTTTATCTGTTTTTAGGCAAGAAACTTTTTGTCTCTACATGTGTCACCTCTGATTTGGTTTCTGCAACAACTAAAAAAAACTGTTGCAAAAACGGATGTAGACTGATGTACACTGAATTGATATAAACTGATGTAAATTTAACTGAACAGGAAAATAAAATTGATGTAAATTGAAATTTAAAGAGGAAATAAACTCCCCTGGTTTGTTTGTACCTATAGGTAAGCCTATAATAAGTGTACTTGAAAAGTGCACTTGAAATTGCACTGAAAGTGCACTTAGAAGTGCAGTCCCTGTAAATCTGAGGGGAAGCTTTGCTGATTTTATTATCCAATCATGTGCAAGCTAAAATGCTGTTTTCTGTTTCTTGCATGTCCGCCTCAGATTTACAGTGACTGCACTTTCAAGTGTACTTTCAGTGCAATTTCAAGTGCACCTTACACTTGTAGTTTGCACTTGTAGTGCAAAGTGGATTTTCCTTTTGTAAATAACCCCCATTGTGTTTGCTCATTATGCAGCAGCACACAGTTTAGAAACACTATGTATCTCACATGGTCAGGTTGATGATAATGCCTGCTTTACTTAAATTGACATTACTGGATAAATCTCCATAACAAAAAGCTATGAACTTGAAAAACATAATGTAATAGTAATCTTATTAAGCAATATAAAGAGCAGTCTAAGAATACCTACACAATTTCCTTTTTTTGGCAATAGTGTCTCTCCTCTATAATTTTCAAAACTTTAAACATTTTAGGATGGATAAATTTGCTGGTTTCCTTCAGACACGTGCATCTTCCCAGAAACTGGCTACTTTCCCATGGCATACCTAGGATGAAAAGAAAGTGATGTGTAATGATTTGATTATCCTTAGGAAATCAAATAGCAAACAAAATAGAGGCTTAAATGATATATGTACAGAGAGAATAAGTAGACTGCCAATATTGGCCTGAAAAATCTAGCTGTCTAGCTTCCATGTCGATTCAAGCCTTTACAGCCCATTCACATTGGAGGTAGGTATGAAATTGCGCAAGTTCAGCTGAACTCGCATGATTTCAAACCCGCATTTAATTGCTATTTCCGGGACAATTTGACATACATCTGTGCGGGTTCATGCACAGATGTCTATTGAAATCGTTCTGAAGTTGCCAAAAGTAGTGCAGAAACTACTTTTGGGAATCGGTATGGTGTTGTAAAGTCAGCGTCAAAGCGTACCCACCCCCTAGTGGTTAACACGTTCATTGCCATTCACATTTATACAGTAATCAGTGCATTTTTATAGCACTGATCACTGTATAAATGTGAATGGTCCCAAATCAGCATCAAAAGTGTCCGATATGTCCGCCATAATGTTGCAGTCACACTAAAAATAGCTGATGGCCGCCATTACTAGTAAAAAAAAATGCCTTTTCATATATTTTTGGGGGATATTTATTATAGCAAAAATATATATATATTTTTTTTTCAAAATTGTCGCTCTATTTTTGTTTATAGCGCAAAAATTTTAAACCACACAGGTGATCAAATACCACTATTTGTGGGGAAAAAAGGACTTTTGGGAGCCACGTCGCACGACCGTGCAATTGTCAGTTAAAGCGACGCAGTACCGAACCGCAAAAAGTGGCCCGGTCATTTGGCAGCCAAATGGTCCAGGGCTGAAGTGGTTAACAAGCAGCAAAAGAGCTTTAAAACAAGCTATACCTGACCTCTCTCTAGCTCAGTGTTTCTCAATTCCAGTCCTCACGCCCCTCCAACAGGTCAGGTTTTCAGGATTTCCATTATTTTGCACAGGTGATTTGATCAGTTTCACTGCCTTAGTAATTCCCACAGCCTTTTCATCTGAGGGAAATCCTGAAAACATGACCTGTTGGGGGGGCGTGAGGACTGGAATTGAGAAACACTGCTCTAGCTGCATGTACAGTAAAATAGATTAATTTTCAAACACATTCCTTTAAGCCTAGGTTCACATTGATGCGATTTGACATGTCAAATCGCATGCCAAATCAATGACTATTGCCGGCAATGGCACCGTCCGAATCCCAAAAGTAGTTTCTGTACTACTTTTGGAGACTTCAGGGTGCGATTTCAATAGACATCTGTGCATGAACCCACACAGATGTCTCTGAAATTCGCCCCTAAAGTCGGACTGACATGGGGGTATGAAATCAAGCAAGTTCAGCTGAACTCGCACGATTTCAATCCCATTTTCAGTGTGAATTTAGTCTTAAGATCACAATCAAGACTTTGAGCCCAGGTTCACACTGACAGCGGGAATGAAATCATGCAAGTTCAACTGAACTCTCACGATTTCATACCCGCATGTCAGTCTGACTTCAGAGGCGATTTTAGAGACATCTGTGCAGGTTCCTGCACAGATGTCTATGGAAATCGCACCTCGAAGTCGCCAAAAGTTGTACAGAAACTGGGCTTCAGATCTACAGTGGGATACTGTGAGATCTGAGAGAAGATCTACAATGGGTTACTGTGAGTTACTTGTAAAGGTCTATATATTGACTGTTGAAAGTTCAGTTGCTATAGAGGACAGCAGTTCTACAAATACAGTGCGCTGAATCCAGCTTACAGGCCCTCCTTCTGTTTCGCTGTCTGCTTATTACTATTTTTGGTCTGTGGAAACTGGCAATTGCCTTTGCAACTGCCTTGTTAAGAGACAATAAAATCTCTTTTGTTGCATTCAAAAAGTGACTGCCACCCATGTTTCCAACTTGCATTACACCGACCTAGTAACCTTCACCCCGAAGGAGGAATGTCAACTGCCCCTGACTCTGGAGGTCACCTTCAGACCTCTGGAGGGTGGGGCACTGCTGCACATAGGTAATTATTACCATGATATAACTATTTGTTTTTTTTATATATATATATATATATATATATATATATATGAAATGTAATTGTTTCCAAAAACGACACTGTGTTATAGAAACTAAAGCCCCATACACATGAGCAGAATGTCGGGAGACATTTGACGGTCCAAAAAATACCGCCCGACATTCTGCCTGTGTGTATGTCGGTCTGTCCTTTTGGTCGGCTTCTGTTGAATGTGCTGTCAGTGAGCTGTCAATTTTTTTTTTCATGCAACCCACTGTAGTGTTTACAAGGCTTTAATGTTAATACCTACATAATTAAAAACAAAAGGCTTATCGAATGAATATATACTGTAGATTTACGCTTATAGTAGGTCAAGGGGTATTCTAGTCTGAAATCTGTTTATTCAAAAATGTTCTTTTGTTAGTAACTCCGATTTGATATCAATTCCATGTCCAGAAAGACTTGGCTACTCTGTTCAATTAAATGTGGTGGGTACGCATCCACCATGGATATGTACCCACCATGGTGGTGAGCAAAAGTTTTAGCATTGGAAAGGTTAACAATTTTTCAGAAATATTTCTCAGCCTCCTCTTTTATAACCTATTAGTACAGCTAACAAATTGTAAATTACATCTGGTACATGTACGGAAGTAAACATACAAGTTGAACCCTGAGTAAACAATTAACTACAATGTATCCATTCAGCAGCTGTTTCAATCAAGTGATAATAAAAAATAGGTGGTGTCATAAATAATAAAATGAAGTAATATTGATCGAATGAAGTTGATCTCCATTACCTTACAGCAAGAGAGGTGAAAAGCGAAGCTCCTTCTGATAACGTCATTTGCTATGATGAAACATGTCAAGCTAGGACGGAATGTGTGTTGGATCAAGCTTTAGATGGTATACAGCAAGGTATATAGCAATCTTATATCAATCTCTTGGAGAGTTTGTGAGGACTTTGAATGATTACCATTTGATTGTAGCAAGCTGTCGTTTTACATTAACCTGCTTGAGAACTGCATTTGTTTTAAAGTTTTATTAAAGGGCCTTATTGGTTTACACTATGTGGAGCCCGATTTTCTTCTATTTTTTTTAACATTCTATGGTTGTTAATTTGGAGCACTGATGATGGCAGAGAGCTGCTGCAAATTTCAGGTGTGGAGTCTGTGATCATTGAGACCAGATCGCTGTCTGGATCTTGTTTAGTTGGGAGACCGGAGGTTTTTCTCTGGGCTGTTTCCTGGGAACCCAGACCACAAGACACTGATGGGAGGTGTTTCCAGTACCTCGGGTCATTCAGACCACACAGCGCTTTTGACCTCTCTTGCTGTAAAGTAATGAGGGTCAACTTCATTTGGTTAATAGGGACCTTCACTTTATTAATCGATTAGGAGCACAATTAACAGTTTTTTCGTTCTATGGGACACTGAGCAAGGTTTCATTTGAACAAAAAGTTTAATCTCCTTATTACTCTTTATGTATGATTTAATATTGGTTTAACATTGGTTCAATATTGTTTACTTATTTTGCACTAGGCACATTGCTAGTGTGGTTTGGATTAGTTTTCATATGACACCACTTTTTTTCTTGGCAAAGTAAACAGCCCACCTTGTATTAAAGGCTCTAATTTGTTTTATTTTATGTCACTGTACTTTTCATATCTCATTGGGCTCAGCTGAAAATAACTGTCACTTATTTTTAAATAAAACATCCTTAACCTGGTATGTTATCTGTGTGAATTGAACATATTGTATGTTGTTTAACTAGATACATGTACTGGATATAATTTACAAGATGTTCGTTTATTAAGAAGGAAGAAGGATTTCCTAAATATCTTAAGCTGACCATAGATGGATCATTTTTTTTTTCGATCAGCCAATAAGCTGATAACAAAATGGTGGATAGAGGAATTCTCCCCACTTTGCTATTATATTATAACAGAGGGGACTCCTCTGCTGTCAAAATACACTGATCAGTGCTAAAGCTGATTGGCTGCATGCGCTGATCGAATGAAAATTGTCCAACAGAGAAACCAATCATTGGATCCAATTCTCTCAAGTGGCAATGGTCATGGATGAATCAAAATGTATGCACCACATACTAGCACATTATGACAGACTTACCAGACAACAAAGCGATCCAGTGGCCCGCTGTCACTGCTGTAGTTACACCCAGTTTTCCTTTCGTGTTGGCAGGCTTCGGCCGAGCCGGGATGACATCACTCTCGCGCATGCGTGCCGGAGTCACAGCCACAGCACAGGGTTCTGAATGGATGGCACGGCCCATTCAGAGACCAATGTCCATCCACCAGTGACTTCACCGGCCGCTTCTAAAGAAAATAGCTCCTAAGCGGTGCATGTTTAAGAAATATTCACTGTACATATAGATAAGCTTATTTTAGCTTTACCTATAGGTAAAAATCAACACAGGGAGTTTATTCCCACCTTAAGAATCCAAAAGCTTTTAACCCTTCCAATGTTGCTAAAATATTTATTCAAAACCATGGTGGACATGCATTCCCACTAGGATTTCAAGGAATAGAGAAGGTAAGCTTTAACCTAAAATCTAATATTTTTGGATTAGCCTAAATGCCATTTAACCACTTAATCACCGCCCTATAGCCGAAATACGGCTATAGGGCGGTTCCTGTACTCTAACAGGACGTCCATGGACGTCCTCCGTTAGAGTCAGGTGTGCGCGCCCAACCGGGCGCGCACACGCGATCACCGGTGCTCACCGGGTCCACGGGACCCGCAGCACCGATGATCGCGGTAAGGAGCCAATGGCGGCGGCTCCTTACCACGTGATCGCGCCGTCCAATGACGGCGCGACCACGTGTGTAAACAAATCTGACGTGCGTCAGATCCGCGCGCCCGAGCGGGCGCGCACACGCGGTCACGGCGCTCGGCGGGTCCACGGGACCCGCAGCGTCAGTGATCTCGGTAAGGAGCCAATGGTGGCGGCTCCTTACCACGTGATCGCGCCGTCCAATGACGGCGTGATCACATGTAAACAAACCGCGTCACTTGCTGACGCCGGTTCTTCCCTCCTCTCGCTGTACCGATCGGTACAGCGTGAGAGGAGAGCGCGGATGGCTGCAGCAGTGTGGGATGGATCTGTGACTATTGCAGTCACAGATCCATCCATCCCTGCTCAGCCATCCCTGCATTAACTCCTTCCTTCCCTGCGCAAAACTCTGCATACCCCCCCCCAATACTCTGCATACCCCCCCCAATACTCTGCATACCCGCCCCCAATACTCTGCATAACCCCCCCCAATACTCTGCATACCCCCCCCAATACTCTGCATACCCCCCCCAATACTCTGCATACCCCCAATACTCCTCAATACTCTGCATTACCCCCAATACTCCTCAATACTCTGCAATACCCCGCAATACTCCGCAATACTCCGCAGTACCCCGCAATACTCCGCAGTACCACGCAATACTCCGCAGTACCCCGCAATACTCCGCAGTACCCCGCAATACTCCGCAGTACCCCGCAATACTCTGCAGTACCCCGCAATACTCCGCAGTACCCCGCAATACTCCGCAGTACCCCGCAATACTCCGCAATACTCCGCAGTACCCCGCAATACTCCGCAGTACCCCGCACAATACTCCCGCACAATACTCCCGCACAATACTCCCGCACAATACTCCCGCACAATACTCTGCAGTACCCCCGCGCAATACTCCCCCGCGCAATACCTCTGCAGTACCCCCGCGCAATACTCCCCCGCGCAATACTCCCCCGCGCAATACTCCCCCGCGCAATACTCCCCCGCGCAATACTCTGCAATCGTTTTTTTTTTAGGCTTCCCAGCCTAGAGGGGAGATGTGGGGTCTTATTGACCCCATATCTCACTGTAAAGAGGACCTGTCATGCTATATTCCTATTACAAGGGATGTTTACATTCCTTGTAATAGGAATAAAAGTAACCAAAACATTTATTTTTGGGGAAAAAGGTGTCAAACTAAAATAAATAAAGTAAAATGAACAATAAAAAAATAAAAAAAAAATTACAGCGCCCCTGTACCCGTGTGCTCGTATACAGACGCGACCGCACACGTAAGTCCCGCCCACATATGAAAACGGTGTTCAAACCACACATGTGAGGTATCGCTGCGAACGTTAGAGCGAGAGCAATAATTTTGGCCCTAGACCTCCTCTCCAACTAAAAAGATGTAACCAGGAAAAACATTTAAAGCGTCGCCTATGGGGATTTTTAAGTCGCGTAGTTTGGCGCCATTCCACAAGCGTGTGCAATATTGAAGGGTGACATGTTGGGTATCTATTTACTCGGCGTAACTTCATCTTTCATATTATGCAAAAACATTGGGCTAACTTTACTGTTTTTTTTTTTTTTAAGCACAAAACTGTTTTGTTTCCAAAAAAAAACGCGTTCGAAAAATTGCTGTGCAAATACAATGCGAGATAAAAAGTTGTAACGGCCGCTATTGTATTCTCTAGGGTCTTTGCTAAAAAAGCATATATAATGTTTTGGGGTTCTATGTAATTTTCTAGCAAATAAATGATGATTTTTCCATGTAGGAGAGAAATGTCAGAATTGGTCTGGGTGTTCCAGAACGCCTGATGGCGTTCCCTGCATGTTGGGCCTCTGTATGTGGCCACGCTGTGTAAAAGTCTCACACATGGGGTATCGCCATACTCGGGAGGAATAGCAGAATGTGTTTTGGGGTGTAATTTGTGGTATGCATATGCTGTGTGTGAGAAATAACCTAATAATATGAACATTTTGTGGAAAAAAAATTAAAATAAAAAAATCTTGATTTTGCAAAGAATTGTGGGGAAAAAATGACAACTTCAAAAAACTCACGATGCCTCTTTCTGAATACCTTGGAATGTCTTCTTTCCAAAAAGGGGTCATTTGGGGGGTATTTGTACTTTTCTGGCATGTTAGGGTCTCAAGAAATGAGAGAGGCTGTCAGTACATCAGATGTGATCAAATTGATCAATTTTCAGTAATTGGTACCATAGCTTGTAGACCCCATAACTTTCACCCAGACTAAATATTATCCAATTTTTTTTTTTTTTGTTACCAAAGATATGTAGCAGTATACATTTTAGGCCAAATTTATGAAGAAAAATTACTTTTTTGCCAAAATTTTATAATAGAAATGAAGAAAAATTCATTTTTTTACAAAATTTACGTTCTTTTTTCATTTATAGCGAAAAAAATAAAAACCGCAGAGGTGATCAAATACCACCAAAAGAAAGCTCTATTTGTGGGAAAAAAAGGACAAAAATTTCATTTGGTTAGAGTGTTGTATGACTGAGTTATTGCCATTCAAACTGTGAGAGCACCGAAAGCTGAAAATTGGTCTGGTTATTAAGGGGGTTTAAGTGCCCAGTGGTCAAGTGGTTAACTAAACTTTTAGTTTTACTTTAAGCTTAGATTTTTTTTTTTTTTGCTTTTTTTAAATCCCTATAAATAAGGGCTTCTGTTTATTACAGTTATTCATTATAATAGAATATCCCACTAACAAAAGAAGATTTTTGATGCCGACACCATTTATTTTTTTATTTTTTATTTTACCGCTGGGTACTTGGTAATGGCAACATAAATTAGAACTAAAAACATTTTTTTTTCCAGTGACTTGTTCTACAGTCCTGTGATCTTGCTTATTTTTCTATTTCCCTCTGTCTACCATCAGCAATTATAAAGAATAAACAATAACTTTAGGTGTCCCTCAATATCGTTTTCAAAGGCATAGCTGGCAGGCATCTCAAATTGTGCCATTTATTTAATCTTGTATTATTTTTACATAGTCCTTATAGGACAATATCTATAACAGCGGTAGTTTAGTAATTATTTTTTAGTAATTATTTTTTGACTATCGGAAGCCATTAAAATATAAGACTTCAATGTCAGGTTTCAGCCAGTTTAAGATTAAGCTTTCTATATTCTTTCTTTGTTCTAAAATCCTACAAGCTTTTTCAAATTCAAACATTTTGGGTGATGTAAAGGCCATCACTAGCAACTGAACACACAAATCCTGCAAGCTTTTAAATGTGGTAAACAAGTCTCTACTAAAGTGCCCTTTGATATTAAAACTCATACAAATTCTTATAGTTTAATTATCAAAGCCAAGACCTGGTGACAATTACAACCCAATCTATGTTTCCATTAGCACAGTTTTATGCTACCAGTTTAAATAGATGACAATCAAGCATTCTAAATGCCATTTCAAGTTTCCATACAAGTAGCATATCATTTATCATAGTAACAAGAAATAAACTTGTTGATTATTACAGGCTCACCATAGATTATGGAGAAGTTATGGAAGAGCAATAGGATGCACAGCAGTAGACCGATGCTTCTCATCTTGTTTACAGGGGTGGTTCTGGATTTCCTTGTCACCCTTTTTGTTTTTTAATTGGCAGTAGGAAGTGACATAATCAGGAAAAGCACCTAATGGTTCTTCCTACTCTTCACATTTGCTTACTCATAAATACTTTTTGTTTGTGCATTTTCCCCTTAGATTTGCCGGACTATGAATAATTATAATGAATAGCATGTCTGAACTGCCCATCTCTGATTATTGCTATATGACACAAGAAAAAAAAGTCACGATTGCAGAGACGGTGGCAGAACTCAGTCCCTAGATTTCATAAAGCCTACAGAGACAATTGCTTGCCCATTGGACTTTATGAGTTGTGCCTAATAAAGTGGATACCAGCATATAAAAATTACAAAATGTATTTCATACAAAGGATAAAAACAATGTTGTATACATATGGGTAATATTACGTGTGCTACTTCAGTGTTACATATATACAGAATTCCTAAAACGAAATAGATGTATATTTGAACTGTATTCTCTACATGTTTAATGGAGCAGCGCCCCCTCATCATGAGACAGACAAAATTGTGATTTGTATGTATACAAAAGAAGTCTCAAAGTATTCAAAAAAGCACACCAAAGGTGGCAGAAATATGTCAAGGACCATAGTCGGATAAAAACAAGGTCCCCGGAAGAGGTTGCATCCGGGAGCCGATAGAAGGGAAAACCCTGGGCCAAGACACACAAAGGAGCCCACACAAGCAAAACCCTTGCAAGTTGAATGTTTAAAAGGACCAGTCTGATGTGCCTCCACAGCAAGTGACAGCAAGAGAGGATGCACATCATCAGACTGGTCCTTTTGATCATTGCTCTGTAATGAATTTAGCTTGTGTGGGCTCCTTTGTGTGTCTTGGTCCCGGTTTTGCCCTTCTATCGGCTCCTGGATGGAACTTCTTTTGAGGACCTTATTTTACCTCACTGTGGTCCTTGGCATATTTGTGCCACCTTTGATGTGCTTCCCCAATACTCTTTTGAGAATTTTGTTGTATACATCCTGCTGAAGTGGGCACTGCTCCATGAAATGCGTAGAGACTACAGTACAAATATGCATCTATTTATTTGTTTTGGGAATTCTGTATATATGTAATGCTAAAGTAACACATGTACAGTATATTACACATATGTATACAACATTGTTTTTTAACCTTGGTATGAAATACATTTTGTAATTTTTATATACCGCTATCCACAACTCATAGTCCCATGGAAAAGCAATTTTCTCTGTAGGCTTTAGCGATGATTGCTAACAGTTATAGCAGCTGCTAGCGATAATCAGTAAATCCGTCAGGCTGGTTGTGCCCAAGTTAATTGATCAATCAACGTGGTACATTCAAGTCGATCAATCGATCAATCAATTTGATACATTCAGCCTGCTCATATACAGGTTTGAATCTTGGATGGTTCCTGCTGAACTATCTGGGATTCTAACCTATTATCTATGGCCGACAAACTCCTGCCACTTTGCTGACAATAATTCGAAAGACAGAATCACAACTTTAAATTGTGCATTTAGCCATTCACAACCTTGCAAAATTTTCCTAAATGAAAAGAAAAACAAAATACACTGTGCCCACAGTCCCTTTAGCTTTTATTTTATTTATTTGTTGTATGTTTATTACTTTTCTGTATATGAGTCTCTGATGATTCACTACTAATTCCCATTGTCCATTGTGTAATGGAGAAGAAGAAAAGCAGACATATTTAAAGTCCAGACTGTGTGACAACAATAGCAGCCTTCAAAGATACAGTGGGGAAATGCCAAAAAGGCACAGAAACTGTTATACTAAGAATTGCTGATGGATTATATACATGTACAAGCTATTGGTATTTGAGCTTAGATATATATTTTTTCTGTTGCCTTGCAGGTAATTGCAAACCTGAATTTGTAGCTCTCCTTCAACTAGTGTCTATTTGCTCCATATTGGCATTATATCCACTGTAGCATTTTGCTGAGCAGATTAGAACTGGCCATAGAACGATTAATTTGACTCAGTTGCCCAGCCTAAACATTTATTGCATAGTTACATAGTTACATAGTTAGTCGGGTGGAAAAAAGACACAAGTCCATCTAGCTCAGCTATAAAAAATAAAATAAAAAATATCATACAATCCCATATACCCAATTCTATACCATAGTTGATTAAGAGGAAGGTGAAAAAAAAACAGCAGAGCATGATCCACTTTGCTAAAGCAGTGGAAAAAATTCCTTCCTGATCCCTGAGAAGCAATCAGATTTTCCCTGGATCAACTTTACCTATAAATGTTAGTACCCCTTTATATTATGTACATCTAGGAAAGTATCCATGACCTTTCTTGAAGCAATCTACTGAGCTGGCCAGAACCACCTCTGCAGGGAGCCTATTCCACAATTTCACAGCTCTTACTGTGAAGAAACCTTTTCCTCCATGCCTCTTATCAGAACTGGTGCCCAAAACTGAACTGCATATTCCAGATGACATCTGTTCCAGGTGCTTTATCCACCTTTATTCTGTCTAAATATTTGTGGACCATATAACTTTTTAGCCATTGTGGATCATTTGGGGCTGTGTCACTACCACCCCCATTATGGACATAAGCTCTTCCATGTTCCTTTGTATACACAGAGCTGAAGATAGTATTTAATAAATTAGCCTTCTCTTTGTCCCCAGTCACCCACTCTAGATTATTTTGTAAAGGGCCTACATGCTCAGACCTGACCTTTTTACTATTAATATATTTGAATAATTTTTGGGCTTTGTCCTACTATCTTTTGCAATCTGTCATTCGTTTTGAGTTTTTGCATCCTTGATTTTCTTTTTACATATTCTGTTATATTCTTTGTAACATTTAAACACTAGTGTTCCTTCATTTTTATATTTTTTAAAAGCTATTTTCTTATTGTTTATAGCTTTTTTAACTTTGGCTGTGAGCCACATAGGTTTTATTTCTAGCCTTTTAAACTTTTTTTTCCCATGGGAATATACTTTGCAGTGAGTTCACAAACACTCTTTTTGAAAAATTACCATTTTTGTTCTGTGTTTATCGATTCCAGTATTCCCTCCAAGTCTAAGTCCTGGAGAGCAGCCCTCATCTTTTCAAAATTTAAGTTAAGTGTTTTTATATTTCCCATATGTGTTTTTTGCTTACAGCTAACATCAAATGAAATCATGATGTGGTGACGGTGTTCCTTTATCTAGACATTAGTAATAAGCTCTGCATGGTTTGTAAATACGAGGTCCAACAGAGCATCATTCCTAATTGGAGCCTCAATAAACTGGACCATAAAATTGTCCTGTAATAGGTTTATACATTTTTGGCCTTTAAGGCCGCGTACACACGACCAGACTGGTCCGATGAAACTGGCCTTAAGGCCAGTTTCATCAGACCAAATTGATCGTGTGTACGGCTCATCGGACCGTTGTCCAAAGGACCAATGTTTTAAAATCTGTCCGATGGACACCTGACCGTCGGACCAAAACGATGGTTAGTACATAAAAGCATCGGACCAAAAATCTGCACATGCTCAAAATCAAGTCGACGCATGCTTGGAAGCATCGAACTTTCGTTTTTTTTCAACACGTCGTTGTGTTCTACGTCACCGCGTTCTGACCCGATCAGATTTTGGACTGATGGTGTGTACGCACATCAAACCACTTCAGCGGTGGCCCGATGAAAACGGTCCATCGGACCATTCTCATCGGACCGGTCTGATCGTGTGTACAGCTAGGCCTAACTGTCCCAGCAGTGCCATTACTCCAGTCAATTTCTGGGTAGTTAAAATCCCCCATTATTATCACCGTCCCAGCCCTTGCAACCCTTTTCATCTGTGCAAGGAGCTGAGTCTCCATCTCCTCATTAACATTGGGTGGTCTATAACAAACTCCAATGATTAACTTTGAACTACACACATCTGTATACAGTTCCATTCATAATGCTTTAGACTCATCAGACTCTCTATCAACCAGGTACTCTTTCACACTCGCTTTGAGATCACTTCTCACATAGAGATAGACCCCTCCACCCCAATGAAAAGTCAGCCAGTGCTCTAGAAACCCAAATCCCTCCTCCCTACACCAGGCCATGCAGCTCTCTAATCTCCCCTGCCTTTCCTGTGTTGCGTATGGCACAGGCAATATTTCAGAGAATATCACCTTGTCAGGATGCATGAATCAGATGTACACAGATGTAAATGAAGAAGAAGGTCTTTATTAAAAAACCAAACAGCAAGGTAAAATCCGTACAAATGATCAACAGCCAGAAGGGTCCTCCGCCGAAGCCAGGGTCGATAGCCAGGGATGGAAGTCAGCCAAGCCGGAGTCAGTAGCCAAAGGGTGGTAAGACAAAGCCGGGGATCAGGGACCAGAAGGAACGTCCGTAGGAGCCGGGTCAGTGATCCAAACAGCAGCAAGGTCACAGGAGGCTAGTAAGACAAGGACCGAGCAATGGACTACTGCAGCAGTCGTGTTATATTTGAGCTGAGCATCCAGCTCCTCCCAGTGGGAGGGAGGAGCCGCAGAATGTAGGAAGTTACAAGAAGCACAGGAAGCAAGATGGCCGCCAGCACAAGACAGTGATGAGATGGCTGCAAAGGAGGTAAGACCATGACAGTACCTCCCCCTCAAGGGCCCCTCCTCCGTGGCGCAAAAACGGCTTCTGGGGGAAGCGCGCGGAAGGCTCGGAGCAGAGCCGGAGCATGAACATCTGTGGAGGGAACCCAGGAACGCTCCTCGGGACCATAGCCGTGCCAGTGGACCAAGAACTGTAACCGACCGCGGACCAGGCGTGAGTCCAGGATATCGCTCACCTCATATTCTTCATGATTGCCCACCTGGACAAGACGAGGCCGAGGCACCGAAGAGGTGAAGCGATTGCATATTAGTGGTTTCAACAGGGAGACGTGAAACACATTGGAAATCCACATACCAGGAGGAAGCGCAAGGGCATAGGCAACGGGGTTCACGGAAGGGACCAACAAAGCGAGGAGCCAGCTTGGGAGTGGGCACCCAGAGGTTGATATTGCGAGTGGACAACCATACACGGTCCCTGACCTGATAGGAAGGAGCAGGCAACCGTCTGCGATCAGCCTGGAGCTTCTGGCGCTGCGCAGAGACCTCAAGGGACCTCTGGATTTGTACCCAAGAAGCACGTAGAGCCGAAAGGTGGTCCTCTACAGCCGGAATATCTTGGGGAGAGAATGACTCCGGTAACACGGCAGGTTGAAACCCATAATTGGCCATGAAGGGAGACGTCCCAGAGGAAGAGTTAACCGCCGTGTTCCTGGCAAACTCAGCCAATGGCAGAAGGTCAACCCAATTGTCCTGGTGATCGGAGACATAGCAATGAAAAAACTGCTCCAGAGCCTGATTGGATCGCTCTGCGGCCCCATTGGACTGAGGGGGTAAGCCGAGGAGAAGGAGAGACAAATCCCCAACTGGGAGCAAAAGGCGCGCCAGAACCTGGACACAAACTGACTTCCCCGATCCGAAACGATCTCCTTGGGCAAACCGTGCAACCGGAAGACCTCCCTGGCGAATACCGTGGTCCAATTCCTGCGCAGTGGGTAATTTCTTAAGTGGAACACAGTGGCACATCTTGGAGAACCGATCCACAATCATGAGAATGATCCGTATGCCCTCGGGACGCAGGAAGGTCCACAATGAAGTCCAACCCCAGGTGTGACCATGGGCACTCCCCAGTGGTAATGAGTTGTAGAAGTCCCAATGGAAGGTGCCGAGGGGACTTGTTCTGGGCACAAACAGAACATGCCACTACATATGCGGCAATGTCGGAGCGTAGAGAAGGCCACCAGAACAAACGGGAGACAGCCCAAGACAGCTGATTCTTTCCAGGATGCCCAGCCGGGTACGCAACTCCTCAGGCACAAAGCATTTGCCGTTGGGTCTCCCAGCGGGAGCACCAGGTTGAGCCGCCAGAATTTGCTCCCCAAGGGGAGAAGTCAAGCTGGTGCAGATGGCGGCCAAAATCAGATTGGGAGGTATGACCGGAGTCGGTATTGATTCCTCCCTGGACAGCTCGGAGTACTGACGTGATAAGGCATCCGCCCTGACGTTCTTGGAACCGGGTAAATAGGAGACCACATAATTAAAACGAGACAGGAACAGAGCCCATCTGGCCTGATGGGGTGTCAATCTCTTGGCCTCTGAGAGGTAAATCAGATTCTTGTGGTCCGTCAGGATGAGAACCGGAACCACCGAACCCTCGAGCAAGTGCCTCCACACCTTGAGAGCCTGCACGATGGCTAACAACTCTCTGTAACTAATCTGGTAGTTGCACTCCGCGGGAGACAGCTTCCTGGAGTAAAATCCACAGGAAAACAGGGGACCCTCTGGTGTCCGATGCTGAGACAGAAGGGTGCCTACTCCCGTCTCAGACGCATCCACCTCGAGGACAAAAAGCAACCCAGGATTGGGATGAGCCAGTATAGGAGCCGACACAAAGGCAGATTTTAGAGCCTCAAAAGGCCCGGATGGCCTCGACCGGCCAGACCTGGGAACTACAGCCCTTCCTATTCAGATCCGTGAGAGGCTTGGCCAGCGAGGAGAAGTCCCTGATGAACTACCGATAATAATTGGCGAAGCCCAAAAAGCGCTGCAGGGAACGAAGACCACTGGGCTGGGGCCACTGTAGGACTGCCGAGACCTTCTCAGGGTCCATGGAGAACCCTTCCGCGGAGATGATGTAACCTAGGAAGGTTACCTGGGATCGGTGAAATTCGCATTTCTCAAGCTTACTGAAAAGCTTGTTCTCTCGTAACCATTGCAACACTCGCTTGACATCCAGAATGTGGGCCTCCATAGATTCGGAGTATACCAAGATATCATCCAAATAGACCACCACACACTGCTGCAACAGGTCACGGAAATCATCATTGATAAATTCCTGGAAGACTGCGGGCGCATTGCACAACCCAAAGGGCAGAACAAGGGATTCATAATGACCGGTCCTGGTGTTGAACGCGGTCTTCCACTCGTCGCCCGCCTTGATCCTTACAAGGTTGTACACAGCCCTCAGGTCGAGTTTGGTAAAGACCGTTGCTTCCCTGAGGCGGTCAAACAACTCGGAAATCAATGGAATCGGGTATGCATTCTTAATCGTGATGCGATTTAGGCCCCTATAGTCGATGCAAGGCCTCAATTCTCTGCCCTTTTTCTTTACAAAGAAAAATCCAGCCCCTGCCGGGGAGGAAGATTTGCGAATGTGCCCCCGGGAAAGCGCTTCCTTCACATACTCCTCCATGGCCTCATTCTCCGGAACAGACAACGGATATACCCTGCCACGAGGAGGAATGGCGCCAGGTTGTAGATCTATGGCACAATCGTAAGGGCGGTGCGGAGGCAAGGCAACAGCGCGAACGTTATCGAATACATCCAGGTACTCCTCGTATTCAGGAGGCAACCCAGAGAGCGAGGAGGCACACAACAACTTAACAGGCCCATGGATGCAGCTAGCCCCACACTGTGGGGACCACGAGAGGATCTCGGCCGATCTCCAATTAAAAATCGGATTATGCTTTTGGAGCCAGGGGTACCCCAAGACCACCGAAAAGTGTGGAGACGAAATGACCTGAAAACAAGCCGACTCCTTGCAAACGGCCCCAACGGCTATCTCCACAGGAAGGGTCTCATGTGTAACCTGCGACGGTTGGAGGGGTCTGCCGTCTATCGCCTTTAAGAACCAGTGGGGAAACACGAGCCTGCAGAGGAATGGAGTTTGCGGCAGCAAAATTCACTGTCAATGAAAACCAACCCCCGGCACCAGAGTCCACCAACGCCTGGGTCGTCACCGAGCCACCGACCCAGGAGAGGACAATGATGATCAGAGGTTTATCAGTACGGGAAACCGGGGATGAAGAGACTCCACCCAAGATCTGTCCCCGACAGGATCTCAGGTGCGAGCGTTTCCCGGACGGTTCGGACATGACAACCGAAAATGCCCACTGAGACCACAGTACATACATCGACCTTCGCGTCTCCGGGATGCCCTCTCCCCCTTAGACAGGCGAGCAAACCCCAGTTGCAAGGGCTCACCCCCAGGCAGGTCAGCCTCAGGGGGCGTGGGAGGAGAGGGAGGCACGGGTGGGACAGCCAACGTAGACGCCAATTTGCTAGGAGACCTCCGCAGGCGCTCCTTAAAGGAAGGTCTCTCCCTGAGTCTGGTGTCAATCAATATCAGGAAGGAAATGAGAGCCTCAAGCTCCACAGGTAGGTCTTTAGCCACAATCTCATCTTTTAAGGCATCCGAGAGACCATGGGAGAAAGCAGCGACCAGAGCCTCATTATTCCAGCCCACCTCTGCTGCCAGGGTACGAAACTCAATGGCGTAATCGGCTACCGATCGTGAACCCTGTTTGAGGGACATGAGGAGCTTCGCAGCAGAGGTAGAGTGAGCTGGCACATCGAAAACCTTCCGAAGAGAAGCAACAAAACCAGAAAACTCGGCAACCACCGGATTGTTGTTCTCCCATAAGGGGCTTGCCCAGGCCAAGGCCTTGTCCGAGAGCAGCGAGATCAGGAAGCCCACCTTCGATCTCTCAGTGGGAAAGGCATGTGGCAGCAACTTGAAATAAATGCCCACTTGGTTAAGGAAACCTTGGCACGGAGTTGGCTCTCCCCCGAAGTGCTGCAGAAGGGGGGCAGAGCCGGACATACCCTGAGACACTGTATGCGCAACAACAGGTGCCGGGTTAGACGCTGGCGCATCAACCGGAGCGTCACTCGGAGCAGCAGTGAGCGCGGTACCAGGATCAACAACCGGCCTATCAGCAACATCAACGAGATGAGCAGTGCGTGCAAGCAGGGTCTGCAACATCTGAGCAAAGTGCTCCAGCAGGTGATCCTGCTGATCAAGTCTGGCAACCAGCATGAGTAGCAGAGGAGGCCCTGTACTGTCAGAATTCATGGCTCGGTCCTAATGTCAGGATGCATGAATCAGACGTACACAGATGTGAATGAAGAAGAAGGTCTTTATTAAAAAACCAAACAGCAAGGTAAAGTCCATACAAATGATCAACAGCCAGAAGGGTCCTCCGCCGAAGCCAGGGTCGATAGCCAGGGATGGAAGTCAGCCAAGCCGAAGTCAGTAGCCAAAGGGTGGTGAGACGAAGCCGGGGATCAGGCACCAGAAGGAACGTCCGTAGGAGCCGGGTCAGTGATCCAAACAGCAGCAAGGTCACAGGAGGCTAGTAAGACAAGGACCGAGCAATGGACTACTGCAGCAGCCGTGTTATATATGAGCTGAGCATCCAGCTCCTCCCAGTGGGAAGGAGGAGCCGCAGGATGTAGGAAGTTACAAGAAGCACAGGAAGCAAGATGGCCGCCAGCACAAGACAGTGATGAGATGGCTGCAAAGGAGGTAAGACCATGACACACCTTGGAGGTCCTTCCCTTCAACTTGCAGCCTAGTTCTTTAAATTGTGAAATTGAAAAGCAGGTGATGGCGCCTCCTCAGGTGTGTGACCTGCTTTTTCAATTTCACATACCCTTGCTCCATTTAGGTGGAGCACACATGCAGGGGCAGCCACCAATGTAAACACCACATCACCTTATATTTAAAAGGGTTGTAAAGACAAAAATATGTTCCTCTTAAATTAAAATCTGCCAGTAGCTGATAAAGTAAAAAGTAATGTTTTGCATTTTATAACTAGTTTGATACCTGTTGAAATTGAGCTGTTTTATTTACCTCCGTCACTCCTGAATCGTTATTCTCACTGACTTCCTGGTTTGCTGTGCACATTCATTCTTGCTACATCACAGGCTAATAGGAGCTACACTTCCAATTAGGCTTAGCCTCCATGCCTGTGAGGAATAAGAGAGCATCTTCACGCGGGGCTGTAGTCATAGGGAGGGGGTGAGCACATTCTGCTTTCCACCATGCAAAACGGCTCAGGTGCTGGTGGAAAGCAAGACGAGGAGAGACAGGAAATGGCATTTTCAAACCTGGATTACTGTATTTTTGAGGTCAAAAGGAAAAACGAGGTAAGTGATATTTAAGTGCTCTAGCTTACAGCAATCAATTGATCTAATAAAAAACAAACCTTTAGTGTTCCTTTAATTATCCGTAGCGTGTGTTCACACTTTTTCCATTAGTTCTTTAAATTGATTCCTAAGGAGCCTCCACCTTCCATGTATTCTGTCATTGGTTTCAACGTGGACCAAGACGGCAGGGTCATGCCCACCCTCCCAGTAATTTATCAACCCGGTCCACCACATGCCAAACCCTAGCACCAGGCAAACAACAAAACATTTGATTGAGGCAATCCTGGTGACAAATTATTCTATCAGTCCTTCTGATTATAGAATCCCCTATTACCACCAACTGTCTAGGCCTACCTGCACTGTCACCACCTCTACTAGATGGGCTGCTCTCCCGGCTGTTAGGGGTGGCAGTGACATCTAGGGCTACCACCTCTGTGTTCGCCACCTTCACATCTTCACCCAACTTGGCAAATTTGATTTGATGTACAAATACAGGACTGTCCTTCCTTTTTTTTGTGAGCCCCTCCCACTCCCTCTAACTACATTAACCCATCTTCCTATCTGATAATCCTGACTTGCCCCTCCACCCTCCACATCAACCCTACTGACCACCTGCTCATTGAGAAGAGGACCCCTTCCAAAGTTGTCCTTTCCAGAAGGGCAACCCGCTCACATCTGTCACAGCGGTATCCCTCCTGGAGCACCAATTTTTATACATGTGGCACACTGAGCAAAACCTTCAACCCTGCTAGCACTTATTTCCCAGTTACAATATAATTACTTAGGAATTATAGGAAGTTTAAGATTTTACTTATAGGCTAGAAGACTCCTGTCTTAACTCTTGGTTATTACCTCTCCACTTTAGTTCAAAATTTCACTTATTTTCACAAAATCCAGATGCAAGCCAGCATTAGCAGGGAGCAATCCACATTGCAATATGTGTGAACTAAAAATCCCTTTTTTTTTTTTGCAAAGTTTTCTAGAAAGGGTATAGCAGTGTGCAGAGGGTTCATCCGGAATTTCCTGTGGAATTGGTGGTCACCATATTGTCCAGTCTAGCTGGCAATCACCTCTTAGGCCTCTTTCAGACAGAAAGCAATGCCTACCACCCTCTGAAAAACTATCTGAGGTGGGTTGCTTTTCAGAAAGTGGTTGACAGGAATTCCGGGGATGAGATCCCGCTACCTCCTGAATGGCTGTTTTTGTTTTGAAATTTCTAAGGGAGATTTTGAAGTAAAAAAAAAATCACATTGCAACTGCGAGCCAAGAGTTTATTTTGTGGATGTGGTGCACTGCAAGTTGAAAATGATTTAAAGAAAATAATTATGGCTGCAGCCCTTTCAGGCTGTAATGTTAGGCCTCGTACACACGAGGGGATATGTCCGCTGAAAACGGTCCGATGGACCGTTTCAGCAGACATCTCCGCTCGTGTGGATGGGCTAGCGGACAGATTTGTCCACCCGACAGATTTCAAAGCATGCTTTGAAATCTATCCAGTGGGAATCTGTCCGCCCGACATGTCTGCTGGTTAGTACACTTACAAGCAGACATGTCGTCCCCCACCGCCGCCGCGCCGCCGCCGAATGGATTCGCCGCATGCGCGGAAGTGTTTTACTTCCTGGTGCGTGACGTAGCGGTGACGTGGCGGCATCAACGTCACCGCCACGTCACCGACACGTCACCGCGCCGTCCGCCGGTGGGGAATTTGATCCGATGGTGTGTACACGCCATCGGATCAAACTCCAGATCGGACATATCCGATGGAAATGGTCCGCGGACCGTTTTCATCGGATATGTCCGATCGTATGTACGAGGCCTTAGAGTTTGGGTGGGTGGCTGGTGGTGGGCATAATACTATGACTTAGTCACCTGTTTTGACCGCCCCCTGACTACCCATGTGAAAGAGACCTAAAGGTCACATTACACTTATGAAGAGAGCTCCCAAAAGAAGACATAAGAAGAATGTGATCTGACAGCACCACCGTAACATGCCTCCATCCCTATAGTATACATACAAACAAAAAAATCTGGTCACGGGACTTTAAATGAGACATATCACAAAATAAAATTACAAAAATAGAAAAAAAAATAATCCCCGCCTCATAGCCGAAATACGGCTGCAAGGCGGTTGCTTAACTCTGGGAGGACGTCCATGGACGTCCTCCCAGAATCGTGCTCCAGCGCGCACGCGGGAGTGTCCATGACCGGATGGCGGTAAATTGCCGCTGGCAGCAGCTGTTTACCACGTCATCGCTCCGTCTTCGGAGCGATCACATGTAAACAAACCGGCGTCATTTGATGATGCCGGTTCCTCCCTCCTCTCTCTGTACCGATCGGTACAGTGTGAGAGGGGGGAGCGTGGGTGTCAGCAGCGCTGTGGCTGGATCTGTGACTATTGCAGTCACAGATCCAGTCATCCCTGCTCAGCCATCCCTGCGCAATACTCTGCAATACCCCTACCCCCTGCGCAATACTCTGCAATACCCCCTGCGCAATACTCTGCAATACCCCCTGTGCAATACTCTGCAATACCCCCACACAATACTCTGCAATACCCCTGCCAGTACTCTGCAATACCCCCGCACAATACTCTGCACAATACTCTGCAATACCAGGTCAATACTCTGCAATACCCAGAAAATACTCTGGAAAACAAAATACGTTTTAACCACTTCCTGCCTGTCGGCCGTCATATGACATCCTTGACTTTGTGCAGGGATATCTGAATGATGGGTGCAGCTACCGGCATTATTCAGATATCATCTTTTTCAGCCGGCGATTCCCTACATCGTAAGAATGATCATGGCGGCTGTTCCACCACTTGATCGTTCTTACGGGTGGCGAAAGGGGACATCCCCCCCTCCCCGGTGCTTCTTCCAACTCACCTCTGCGATCCCTCTCCATGTTGAGGGCATGTGGCCTGGTACGGTTCAGGAGGTGGGGGCACACTCTGTCCCCCCTCTTTTCTGCGGCCGGCCAGGTTGCGTGCTCAGATAAGGGGTCTGGTGTGGATTTTTGGGGGAACTACACGCCATTTTTTTTTTATTTGGGGTGGAGTTCCCCTTAAAATCCAGACCTGAAGGGCCTGGTATGGATATTTTGGGGGGAACCCCCACGTTTTTTTTTTATGAGCAATGACTGTATTCTTTATAGCCATGAGTAGTTTTAAATTACTTTTTTTTCCCTTCAGAAATTACATCTTGTACAGGGACTAAGCACAGGAAATATGCACTACTTCACAGGCATGCTATATCCCCCCTCCCCCTATGAAATGTAAAGGAATATTTCACTTTTATTGTTTCACTTTAACCACTTCCATACCGCGCCTATTCTGGCACTTCTCTTCTTCATGTAATAACTATATTTTGTTCCTGGAAAATTACTCAGGACCCCCAAACATTATATATATATTTTTAGCAGACACCCTAGGGAATAAAGTGGCGGTCATTAATTATTTTTATTTCCAACGGTATTTGCGCATTAATTTTTCAAACAACTTTTTTTTTTGCCAAAAAAAAAAACGGTGTCATGAATTAAAAAATAACAAAGCAGTAAAGTTAGCCCAATTTTTAGGGATAATGTGAAAAACTAAGTTACACCGAGTAAATAGATTCCTAACTTGTCACGCTTTAATATTGCACACACTCATGGAATGGCGCCAAACTCCAAATCTCCATAGGCGATGCTTGAATTTTTTTTACAGGTTACCAGTTTAGAGATACAGAGGAGGTCTATGGCTAGAATTATTGATCTCACTCTAATGCACGCGTCAATACCTCACATGTGTGGTTTGAATGGCGTTTACATATGTTCGCTTCTGAGTGCAAGCTACTAGGGCCATGGGCGTTTTTTTTTATTGTTTTTTTACAGATTTTTTTTAGTTTTGCACTTTTTTTCCTTTTTTTTTTTTTATCACTTTTATTCCTATTACAAGGAATGTAAACATCCCTTGTAATGGGACTAGTGTGTGACAGGTACTCTTTATGGAGAGAGTCGGGGTCAATAAGACCCCACATCTGTCCTCTAGGCTGGAAAGCATAAGATTTGAAAAAAAAACACTGATCTCATGCTTTCAGCCGCAATCATGTTTGTTCAGCACAGTGGTGTAGTGAATAGCACTTTCATCTAGCAGCAAAAAAGGTCCCTGGTTCGAATACCGCTCGTGACACCATCTGCCTGGAGTTTGCATGTTCTCCTTGTGCCTGTGTGGGTTTCCTCCCACAATCTAAAAACATGCTGTAAATCGGATCCTGTCTAAATAAGCCCTAATATGCAGTAGTATATTTAGGTTTTGTGCTGCCCTAGGCCTGGCTAAACTTCTGCACCTCCTAATAGAAAAATGACCCACCCCTTCCTGTCAAGGCCACACCCTGTTTTTTTATGACCCGCACAGAAATTTTCAGAGGGGGGGGGGGCACACACACACTAGTTCTGGGGGGGAGGGGGGGCCACTGGATTCCCTTAATTTACATAGTTTTTCTCTCACTTCCTGTTTGACTATGGGGCAGGAAGTGAAGGCAAATCTCCACAATTGGACAGGGGTGGTACAAAATAAACTGACAGGGGCTATAACCCTCTCTCACTCTATCCAAAATGAAAGAAAAAAAAGTGTTGATTATAGTTCTACTTTAAGCACAAATTTCTGATAAATTTATTGAGAGGACTAAGAAAATATAACCATGCCAATAGGCCAGGATACAGCGTTGCTAATATGTATGAATGTGTGTTAGGGACCCCCACAAACACGACCCAATGTTAAATAAACAATTTTCTTAATTTGCAAATAAGTGTCATCTGCTCATTTTTTTGGGGATGTCTGCACCCCTGATAGGGTGAAGACACCTCCCAAATGTTGTCACTTTCTACTTCAAATTCATTAACTTCCTGTCACATAGCCAAACAGGAAGTGAGGGTAAGACCTTACTAATGTCTTTTCTTGGGGACACACAGATCAATCTAAAAAGTTCCCTATTATGTAAATTGCACTCTAGCATTTTGCTGTGTACACCACAAATTATTAGGGATCTTGGACTTTGGGGTCCATTTACTAAAGGCAAATCCACTTTGCGCTACAAGTGGACAAGCAAGGAAGAAAAGAACAAAACAAAAAAAAAAAAAAAACTTTGCTTCTACAGGATTGGATGTTAAAATCATCAGTGCTTCCCCTCTGATTTTCAGCGACTAAGCTTGTACTGCAGAGTGGCTTTGCCTTTACTAAACCCCAAACTAACTAATCATTTGGGGTGAACACAGCAGTGCTGGAGTGCAATTTGCTTAATGGGGACACTAGTTAGATTGACCTGTGTGTCCCCAAGAAAAGACATTTGTAGGGTTTTAACCTCACTTCCTGTTCAGCTGTGTGACAGGAAGTGAAGCCAATTTAAGAAAAGGAACACAAAGCCCAACCCAAAAAACACAAGCAGGGGTTCCAACACTCACTTGGCTTCCCTCAAACACCCACAATTAATACTTACCGCTCTGTATTTTTCCTTTCCTGGTGACTATACATGGCAGCAAACATTTCATGCATACGCACCAGGAAAGGAGCTTCAAGACAAAAAAAATCACACCTGTTTTGTTAGGCCAATCAGGCCTATTTCAGCTGCAGCTGTCAAAATCTGTAGCATGAAAAAGTAACAAAAATTAAAGTAATTTTATTGGTCAACAAAACAAGGAAAGTAAAAAATAAATAAAAATAAAAACAAAAATAAATAAATATAAAAAATACAAATAAACATAGGTTCATTTGAGACATTAACTGCTTGCTGACCTGCCGCCGTCATTTTACCGCGGCAGGTCGGCTCTCCTGGGCGAGAGCCCGTAGCTATACGTCCGCTCTAAAGCGGCCACTAGGGGGCGCGTGCGTGCAGCCGGCGGTCGGCGCACCACCCCCCGCTCACCCCCGAGTCCCGCGCTCGTGCCCAGTGGGCACGATCCCCGCCGGGCACACGCGATCGCTCGTTACAGAGCGAGGACCGGGAGCTATGTATGTAAACACAAAGCTCCCGGTCCTGTCAGCGGGGGAAATGCTAATCTCCTGTTCATACAATGTATGAACAGAAGATCAGTGATTTCCCCTAGTGAGGTCACCCCCCCATACAGTTAGAACACACCCAGGAACACACTTAACCCATTCCCTGCCCCCTAGTGTTAACCCCTTCACTGCCAATGGCATTTTTATAGTAATCCAACGCATTTTTTATAGCATTGATCGCTAAAAAAATGCCAATGGTTCCAAAAATGTGTCAAAAGTGTCTGAAGTGCCCGCCATAATGTCGCAGTACTGAAAAAAAATGCTGATCGCCACCATTACTAGTAAAAAAAAATAATAATAAAAATGCCATAAAACGACCAGCTTTTTTGTTAACGCTATAACTTTTGCGCAAACCAATCAATAAACGCTTATTATGATTTATTTTTTTACAAGCAATATGTAGAAGAATACGTATCGGCCTAAACTGAGTAAAAAATATTTTTTTTTATATATTTTTGGGGGATATTTATAAATATTGCATTTTTTTTCAAAATTGCGCTATTTTTGTTTATAGCGCAAAAAATAAAAACCGCAGAGATTATCAAATACCACAAATACCACAAATAGAGTTTTATTTTGATAAAACTCTATTCGTGGGAAAAAAAGGACGTCAATTTTGTTTGGGAGCCACGTCGCACGACCGCCAATTGTCAGTTAAAGCGACGCAGTGCCGAATCACAAAAAGTGCTCTGGTCATTCGGCAGCAATATGGTCCGGGGGTTAAGTGGTTAAACAGAATATGGTTTATGCTTTGGAAATAACAGGATAAATAGACCCACAGACACAGGATTGAAACATCTTGAGAAATATTTAGCAAAATAATGCAGCACAGACAAATACATCAAAGTGAACACCCTAAAAAAAAAACATACATTGACAACCTCACAAATATTTCAGGTGAAAATAGCCCCCCACCCAAAATAAATAAATAAACCAGTCAAAAAACCCTTGATCAAAAACATATCTGTTTTGCAAAAACATTCGATTAGGACACACAAATTTACTCTTGCCAGCTGGCCCCACACACACAATCTGCCCTCTTTTTAGGGGAGATAAGAGCTGCTCTATACAAGCTTTATATAACATAGGCTTGTGTGCTAATGAGGCAATTGAAAACATATGGACAGCCCATAAAACACACGAAACTAAAGTTTAGTCTCTACATGGGTGAACTTGTAAGTGGGTACGCCAGTTAAGGATTTCCTTAAATTACTAACCCAAAAAACACGCTCTATGAGCATGCTCAGAAACATCAAAGTGCTGTTTACACACAAAAAGGAACATCAAAAAATCTAAGTCCCTGGGCATGCTCAGATCACCAGAAATGCAGAGGCAGAAATATAAACAAAGCTGCAATCGTGGCTGAAAGCATGAGGTCAGTGTTTTTTTTCCCGATCTCATGCTTTCCAGCCTGAAGGACAGATGTGAGGTCTTATTGACCCCGCCTCTCTCCATAGAGAGGACCTGTCACACACTATTCCTATTACAAGGGATATTTACGTTCCTTGTAATTGGAATAAAAGTGATCAAAAAAAAAAAAAGGAACAAAAAAGTGCAAAAAGAAAAATTATTACGAAAAAAAAAAAAAAATTAAAACGCCCCTGTCCCTAGTAGCTCGCATTTAGAAGCGAACACGCATGTAAGTCCCGCCCACATATGTAAACGCCGTTCAAACCACACATGTGAGGTATTGATGCATGCGTTAGAGCGAGAGCAATAATTTTAGCACTAGACCTCCTCTGTAACTCTAAACTGGTAACCTGTAAAAAAAACAAGCGTCGCCTATGGAGATTTTTAAGTCCCGAAGTTTGGCGCCATTCCATGAGTGTGTGCAATATTAAAGCGTGACAAGTTAGGTATCTATTTACTCAATGTAACATCATCTTTCACATTATCACCAAAAATTCGGCTAACTTTCCTGTTGTGTTATTTTTTAATCATAAAAATATATAAAATAAAATGTTATTTCCTCTGTTTAGGCAATACGTATTATTCTACATATTTTCTAGTTAAAAAAAAAAAGTCGCAATAAGTGCTTATTGATTGGTTTGCCCAAAAGTTATAGCGTCTACAAAATAGGGCATAGTTTTATGGCAGTTTTATTAATACATTTTTTAACTAGTAATGGCGGCGATCAGCGATTTTTATCGGTACTGCGACCTTATTGCGGACACTTTTGACACATTTTTGGGACCATTGGCATTTTTATAGCGACCAGTGCTATAAAAATGCATTGAAGGGGTGAATGAGGGCGCTAGGAGATGTAATTTGCTTAACTAATAAGTTAAGTAAAAAACCCAATTGAGGGTGTGAGTGAATGCATCAAATGGATGCCTAATTAGCAACAATGCATGTGGTCAATAACAATGGTGCAAAGTAACAAACAATCAAACTTCAATAGATGGGTGAACAAAATAGCTATGTGAACAAAAAAATTAGTGTACATAAATGTTGAGTGATGATAAAAACCTTCTATTCATTAGCCTGCTAGAGAGGTGAATATACCAATACACTCATTTGACAGTAAGTGGTCTGTCTCACAAAAATAAATATAATTATAAATAGTCCAATGCAACAGCTATAGGCGTGCGCACAGGGTGTGCCAGATGTGCCTGGGCACACCCTAATCATCCCATGTGCCACACATTCCCCCTATTTAAAAAATAAATAAATGAAAAAAAAATAGTAAAAAAGAATACAAAATAAAATAATAAAAACTACTGAGACCATCCACTACCCTACTGACACCAATTTCTACCCTACTGACCACGTCCACTGCTCTAATGACACCATCAGTATATATACACATACACAGAAACATGTGTTAGAGCTTTGGAGTGCACACTCTAATGTAATGGGCTGCGCACACCTATGGCAACAGCTGAGATGCAGATAGGTAGGCAGGAATGCAGGGTATCTGGTCACAGATGTGCTTGTTACACCTTCACCATGGGAATTCCTAATGTCACCAAAAAGTGCTGGAGAGCTGTATTGCGCTTACCACAAATGGAGACCTCTTAATTAAAAGCAGGTCATACGAGCTGAACAGGATAAGTGCCTGTTTCACTGGGGGCATATGCTGGATTCAGATGCAGCAGGATCTTGGAACCATAGCACTCATAATAAAACAGAGAAAGTATGGGGAAAGCCCATAGTGCATTACCTTTATTAAAAAATTAAAATTCACAAACAAACAGCCGAGTGGCCTCTTACTTTGTGGCGTGCCTGCCTGGCACTGGGACTGACAGCGTGTAAATTTGTCTCTCAACGGGGACCCGCTTGTTGCACACAGTGCAACCCGATGGATGCTGTATTTGGTGGTGTCACAGACAGGAACAGGGCACTAGAGGATCAGCTGGGTACAGAAAAAGCCAAACCTCGCCGCCGACATATGTTTCGTATCTTCGTACGCCCCCCTGATGACGTACGAAGATACGAAACATATGTCGGCGGCGAGGTCTGGCTTTTTCTGTACCCAGCTGATCCTCTAGTGCCCTGTTCCTGTCTGTGACACCACCAAATACAGCATCCATCGGGTTGCACTGTGTGCAACAAGCGGGTCCCTGTTGAGAGACAAATTTACACGCTGTCAGTCCCAGTGCCAGGCAGGCACGCCACAAAGTAAGAGGCCACTCGGCTGTTTGTTTGTGAATTTTAATTTTTTAATAAAGGTAATGCACTATGGGCTTTCCCCATACTTTCTCTGTTTTATTATGAGTGCTACGGTTCCAAGATCCTGCTGCATCTGAATCCAGCATATGCCCACAGTGAAACAGGCACTTATCCTGTTCAGCTCGTATGACCTGCTTTTAATTAAGAGGTCTCCATTTGTGGTAAGCGCAATACAGCTCTCCAGCACTTTTTGGTGACATTAGGAATTCCCATGGTGAAGGTGTAACAAGCACATCTGTGACCAAATACCCTGCATTCCTGCCTACCTATCTGCATCTCAGCTGTTGCATTAGACTATTTATAATTATATTTATTTTTGTGAGACAGACCACTTACTGTCAAATGAGTGTATTGGTATATTCACCTCTCTAGCAGGCTAATGAATAGAAGGTTTTTATCATCACTCAACATTTATGTACACTAATTTTTTTGTTCACATAGCTATTTTGTTCACCCATCTATTGAAGTTTGATTGTTTGTTACTTTGCACCATTGTTATTGACCACATGCATTGTTGCTAATTAGGCATCCATTTGATGCATTCACTCACACCCTCAATTGTTTTTTTTACTTAACTTATTAGTTAAGCAAATTACATCTCCTAGCGCCCTCATTCACCCCTTCTATTCACTATTTACAGCACACCACTGTTTACACTGAGGAGCAGCTGAACACTACGTTTAACTTGCCTATCTGCACTACGTAGTACTATTTCTCTTGAGGAGAGAAATATATTTTGTATTATTTTGTATAATTTCACTTTAATATATATCATTGGCACGGAAAACACCCCACTCTTATAAAAATGCATTGATTACTATAAAAATGCCACTGGCAGGGAAGGGGTTAACACCAGGGGGCGAGAAAGGCGTTAATTATGTTCCCTGTGTGTGTTCTAACTGAAGGGGGGGGGGGGTGAGACTGACCTGGGGAAAATTTACAGATCGCTGTTCATACATTGTATGAACAGACGATCAGGCTTTTCTCCCCCTGACAGGACCGGAAGCTGTGTGTTTACACACACAACTCCCGGTTCATCCCCCCCCTAATAAACTCTCTCACATACACCTTCTATTTACATTTCTAAATGCTGTGCGCCAGGTCCATAGAGACGCACCATGCGCCCCCTCCTGGGCAGACTAGACATTATAGTAAATAAAGAAATGTGCTACTCTGCCAGCGTATTTCTTTAGTAAATGTCAAAACGGCTTTTACTCAGCCTTTGCTCCATGGATCATGGAGCAAAGGCTTGGTAAATCAGCCCCAGTGTGTTATATGTTTCCTGATTTTTACTTCGCAGTACTTCAATGCATATAGTTGAAATGACAAAAATGGCAGCATTAATTTTAACCCTTGTTTCTACCATGTTGCATAACTATGATTTTCCTCCCTATCTGGTGGAAGCTGTATGAATTTGTAACTAGTTTATCAGAAGGCTGCACAGAATGCATTTTACAACACATGTATGGGGTGGAAAGGCAAATTCTACTGACTAATGGGAAAAGTGGGAAACTTGAACACTGATATATAATAAAAATCTGAATTTGTGCCAGAAACACACAACTGCCTATTTACTCTATGAACAGAGCTGTAATTGATGTTACCAGTAAGAGAAGAAACATTTCCCCCTGCTATTCCTGGATTAAAAAAAGGGAAGAAAGTTCTAAAAACAACAAAAAAAAAAAAAATCACAAGGGGAAGTGTATGAATTATAATATAATACTTATAATACTTAGTAGCAACAGCTTTAGTAAAAGTAGCTTCAGTGCAAAACAAATGAAATTTCAACTGGTTTTAATGGCCAATATTCATAGGCAAATCCGATTGTGTTAACATCATATATATATATATATATATATATATATATATATATATATATATATAGGTTAGATTCACGTAGATCGGCGCATCTTTATGCCGACGTAGCGCATCGTCTTTACGCTACCTGGTGCAACGTTGAGAGGCAAGCATGCTATTCGCCAAGAATATGCGCTCAATGTTGCGCTGGCGTAGCGTATAGTTGTCGGCGTAAGCCGACGTAAGTCAAAGTAGGTAGAAGTGGGCTGGAAGTGGGCGTGCTATATTAAAATGAAGCGTGACCCCATGCAAATGATGGGCTGAGTTTCAAAAAACGAACTGCGCATGCATCCCAGTGCGCATGCTCACAGTCACGTCAAAATAGCTGCCTAAGATACGTCAATACACTGCTTCCGACGTGAACGTAACCTATGCACAGCCCTATTCACGTAGTACTACGTAAACGACGTAACATACGACGGGTGTTCCCTGGTCCATACCTTTGAATGGGTTGCGCCACCTATATGGTGGAATAACTTTACGCCGGACGTAACCCTTACGCAAATCGCTTAAAACTTTTCGCCGGGCGCATCTATGTTTGTAAATCGGCGTATCTCCCTCATTTGCATCTCAAATCAATGGGAGTTCCAAAAGCGTCCAGCGTAACTATGCACCTACTATACGCCGGCGTAGGCAAGTTACGTTGGTTGGATGAAGGCAGTTTTTTGGCGTAGTTCTACGGGTATGGCGCATTGATACGATGGCGCATAGTTACACTTACACGGCGTGCATCGAGATACGTCGGTGTAAGTGCTTTGTGAATCCGGCCCTTATTCACTATGGGCCGGATTCACGTAAGCTTTACGCCGGAGTATCTAGAGATACGCCGTCGTAAGTAAAAATGTGTGCCGTCGTATCATTACGCCGATTCCCAAAGCTAGATACGTTGTAAAACAAGGCTTCAGCCACCCGACGTAACTTGCCTACACCGGCGTATCGTGGGTGCATAGTTAAGCTGGACGCGTTCGGCGTTCCCATGTTAAATATGCAAATGAGTAAGATACGCCGATTCACGAACGTAGATGCGCCAGGCGGAAAAGATAGGCAATTTGTGTAAGGCTTACGTCCGGCGTAAAGTTATTCCCCATATAGGAGGCGCAACCCTTTCAAAACGTATGGACCAGGGAACAGCCGTCGTATTTTACGTTGTTTACGTAGTACTACTGTATGTGAATAGGGCTGTGCGTAGGTTATGTTCACGTCGTAGGCAGTGTATTGACGTATCTTAGGCAGCTATTTCGACGTGACTCTGAGCATGCGCACTGGGATGCGTCCAAGAGCCGACACATACGCAGTTCATTTTTTGAAGCTCAGCCCATCATTTGCATGGGGTCACGCTTCATTTAAATGTTACACGCCTACTTCCATCTATTTTGACTAATGTCGGCTTACGCCGACAACTATACGCTACGCTGGCGCAACGTTGAGCGCATTTTCTTGGTGAATACCAGGCTTGCATCTCAACGTTGCGGCGGCGTAGCGTGAATCCGGCCCTATATTTCCAAAAGTATGGGGATGCCTTCCCTTACACGCACCTGGACTTTAATGGCATCCCAGTCTTAGTCAGTAGGGATCAATATTGAGTTGGCCCACCCTTTGCAGCTATTACAGCTTCAACCCTTCTGGGATGGCTGTCCACAAGGTTTATGTGTCTATGGGAATGTTTGACCATTCTTCCAGAAACGCATTCGTAATGTCAGGCACTGATGTTGGACAGGAAGGCCTGGCTTGCAGTCTCCGCATCTCAACCCAAAGGTATTCTATTGGGTTGAGATCAGGACTCTGTGCAGGCCAATCAAGTTCCTCCACCCGAAACTCGCTCATCCATGTCTTTATTGACCTTGCTTTGTGCACTGGTCCAAATGATTTTGTGGAGGCAGGATTATGGGCTTGGCCCCTTAGTTCCAGTGAAGGGAACTCTTAAGGTGTCAGGATACCGAGACATTTTGGAAAATGTCATCCTTCCAACTTTGCGGGAACAGTTTGTGCACAAACAAGGTTCATAAAGACACAGATGAGCGAGTTTGGGGTGGAGGAACTTGACTAGCCTCCACAGAGTCTTGACCTCAACCCGATAGAACCCCTTTGGGATAAATTAGTGCGGAGACTGCGAGCCAGGCCTTCTCATCCACATCAGTGCCTAACATTCCCCTAGACACATTGTAATGGCTACCCATGTAGGGAGAGGGTATCAGCCATTGGAGACGTCCTTTTTCCCTGGCAAGTTGCTGTGTGCAAGTAAGACCGGTATAATCCCATCCACGAGATCCAGAGGGAGAGTCAGGTTCAGGTGTAAAGAGAGCAGAATAATAATCCCATCGGATGCCCTTTTAAGAACGATATGGGGCTACGTTTTGAAGGGTCAAGTAGACTGAGCCCTGGAACACCCAGCCTGGTTTTTATTACAGTTTAGTACAAACAGAACACACCCCGAGGGATGCATAAAATCACCAATCGTATACATGGTACAACCCCCATGTCCCCTCCCCTCAGATAAACACTTAACATAATTAACGCATACAGTATTTTACCCCAGTTCTGGATGTACCCCGAAAACAGGGGGTACAGCTTTAAATCCGGTATCGCTGGATAGCTCTCATTCAGGGGAACAACATATCCAAATATCAGTCCATTCGGATAAACGGTTTGGGAGTTATGGGGTTCCAAAGTTTTGAATAGCATGACTATGTGTATTAAGACAGAAGCCACCAGGGGGTAATTACTACAATGCAGCAATCAGAACAACAATTAACATGAGTCAATTATCTAATCATGTAGCCTGACAAGGTGACTAGGCGTCTCGTCTGCCATTCCCCCACTATACAATACACAATCTCTTAAGGATAAACACAGGTCTTTCACACACACAATAGATCAATTAGCCTTTGGGGATAGACGGGTGCATTAGCATATCTAAGGAGAGGTTTTAGGAACCAGGCTGATTCAGTTCCAATCCACATCTAGACAGACAGAGGATATTTACACCTCATAATATCCCACTGCATGATTTATTATAGATGTACAGGCAGAATACGTAGTTCCGTTACACTGCTCCCCTTTTGTGGAACACTCTGGCAGACCCGGATTGATCCTTTCGGGTCAACTTGGGGATGTCCGGTCTGCTGTTAGGGTAAAAGTTCCTTTTGCCTGGATAAACCATCAGCATTGCCATCTGGCTTACCAGGTCGGTAGCTGATGGTGAAGGTTAATAACGGAATTCAGTTCTGGAACAGTCACTTGCTTTGCTCTCTCAATGGCTCCCAAAACCTGTTGCAGAATACATAGTTCCGATAAACACACTCCTAAACTTTGTGGACAGCCTTCCCAGAAGAATTGAAGCTGTTATAGCTGCAAAGGGTGGGCCGACTCAATATTGAACTCTACGGACTAAGACTGGGATGCCATTAAAGTGATAGCCATTCATGTGCGTGTAAAGGCAGGCATCCCAATACTTTTGGTAAAATAGTGTATATGTAATTGTGTGTGTATACAATATATATATATATATATATATATATATATATATATATATATATATATATATATATATATATATATATATATATATACACACAGGGCCAGATTCATGAAGAGTTAGGCTGGCGGATCCAGTGATCCGCCAGCCTAACTGTCACTTTAAGCCGGCGTTTCTGTTTTCTATAACCAGAAAACAAGAAACGCCGGGTTGGAGTTCCGATGCGATCGGTGTAATTGAATTTCGCCATCGCATCGTTACTTCAACTTAAAAATGGCGCCGGGGGCGTTCCCGCCGATTTACGCTCAAAAAATATGTTAATGAGCGGAAATCGGCAATTCACGATCTTTTTCGGGCGCGACGCAGTGACTTTACGACGTTTCCGGAAGCGATACGCGGCGTATAGATAAAGCAGCCCCCTAGTGGAGTATCCTATGTTAGGTATAGCCGTCGTCATCGCGTCGGAAAAAAAACAAATCGCGTTGTTTGCGTAAAACATTCATGAATGGGGACGTGACGCCATTGACGTTCACTGACAGAACTTGGAGCATGCGCACTGGGATGCATTGACACTCGACGCATGCGCAGTACGTTCGCTGCGGGATCGTGCATAGTTAGAATACTACACGCCCCGTACCCGCCCAAATTGAATTCCGCTGGCTCATTTGCGATGCGCTGCAGCAACTTTAGGAGCAAGTGCTTCCTGAATAACAGCACTTGCTCCTAAAATTTCTGCAGCGTAATGCAAATGAGATGCGTTACTCCAGAGCAAAGATGCTCTGATCTACCTGAATCTGGCCCACAGTCTATAAAGTATATTGTATCTTCCCTGCTCCTAGAGGGCTAATGGATGCATGCACCATGCTAAAAAGGACGTCCCTTTATGATAACTAGTATTGAGCGGAATACGCCATATAGAAGAATATTCGTGAAATATTCGCTAATATCGAATATTCGTGATATTTTATCAAAAAAACAATATTGCGAAATTTCGCTAATGCGAATGCGAAATTTCGCTAATGCGAAATTTCGCTAATGCGAATGCGAAATTGATTGCGAAATTCTCGTCAACACGCGAAAATGGAGATCATTTCCTGGATTACTAAACTAATATGCACTAAACACTAACTCTACTTACACAAACTTATATGACTAAACTAAAGCTAATTTTTATTTTTTTATTTTTTTTATACACAAAACACAGAAGGGCAGAGAAAGTATTTGCGAATATTCGTAATACGAATATTCGCATTGCGAATATTCGGCAACATAAAAGGATCGCCTCAACTACTCGGCCCAGGGTCTCTAATCATACCAGCAATGCTTTTAGACGTCGATGGAGATCACTAGGATGTGATCTGTTTTAAAAATAAATTTGAAAAAATGCGAATATTCGCAATATCGAATATTCACCGCGATATTCGATTTATTCGCGAATACTCGAATATGCAATATTCGTTACGAATATTCGCAATGCGAATATTCGTGAGCAACACTAATGATAACCCGATATCTGAATTGCATTTCACAGAATAGCACAGAAGCAAATTACAGGCATCCAGAAGGTGCCTCCTGAATGTCTTTTTTTTTTCTTCTCTTTTTAACAGCCAAATTGGGTTTCTGAATGGAAACCACATTCAGGGTCACATTTAACTATGGTACTGCCGAATGCAAAAGGCGGTAAAATGTTTGCCATGATGTGTTTAATGCAGGCTTGCTACCCTTGCAGCTTTGGGGAGGGATGCCATAAAACCAGTGCTTAACCATCCACTTGTATTGCCCCTTGACCACAAGTGTAGATTAGGACTTACTTACTGGAACACCAGGTGAAATAAAGGAAGAAAAAGCTTAGAAAACAAATGCAGCAATCTCATCTAGGAATTATTACGGTGCAAAATAACAGACAATTGTTATCAACTACTCACCATAATTTTATTTTCCTGGTCCTTCCTCACATTAACACACTTTGGATTAACTCCTCCTTTTAATGCTCAGGACCACCTTCTTCCAGCCTAATAAAATAAGGTCCTCCCCTCCCCCTCTTGTTCTTTGTGTAGCAGCGACAGACCACTTTGGGAGCGAGACAAACTATGCTGACGTGCGGACGGACCAGGAAAGGAAAATTACAGTGAGTATTTGATAATAATTTCCCATTTTCCTGGTTGTCCTCCTGTCAGTACATTTTGGGTTTTACCCTAGCCAATATAGGGTGGGAAAGAAAAGACAAGTTAGCCAGACTCATAACGTCACCACACTTAGCTTAACAAGGGAGCAGATACCACGCGGTTCTAAATATAGAAGAACTAGCAAAAGTATGTAGAATTTATAGTGATGAGCAAAAGTCTTGCAAGAACTCAAGGTAGTGGTCTTGCATATGTCTTCAACCGGTACATTTGCCACAGACGCCCATGAGGCTGCCATCCCTCTAGTCGAGTGAGCTCCTATACTCTGTGGAGGAGCAAGGTCCTTGATGACGCTGTCCCTTTCCTAGACCCTGAAGAAACAATGAATAGGTTATCTGAAATGCGTATCTGCTGTAGATATGTTGACATTAAGCTGACCAGGTCCAATGGTCTAAGATCAAAATGGTTTGTCTGTTCTGATGGCTTTGTAAAGCAGGGTTGCACTGCTGGCACACACCATCTCTGCCGGATAGGGCTTCCAACTCTGACACTCTTCTCGCTGTTGTAATAGCTGCTGTAAGAAAGACTAATTTGTCAAAAACCAAAGTGGACACAATGGGACCAATTGGGGGCTGCAATTGCGCCTTTAGTACCATGCCCAAGTCCCATGTTGGGAAGAATTTTTTTTTTTTATGCCCCATTTTTTTTGCTGCTCTGAAGAATTGTTATATTAAAGGCTTGTTTGCCCACATATGTCCGATGAAGGAAGACAGAGCTGACACTTGAACTTTAATTGAATGATATGCCAAGTGCACATTCAGTGCCGTCTGAAGTTAGCGGGGAGAAATTATGTTGTAACGCAAAGTTCACAAATTTTCTACAAATGCTTGAGTATGTAACGTTTGTCTGTCATAGTCTTCCTCGCACTTAGTAGTGTAGACATTTTGAGAGACCTTGCCAACGTAATCTGGCCGATTCAACAGCCAAGCTGTCAACTGTAATCTCCCTGGATTGGAGTGAATCCACTGCCCCTGCTGTAGTAAATCCCTCTTGAGAGGCAGGTGTACTGGTGGGGCTGATGCCATTTGTAGGAGCAGAGGAATCCACGGCCTCCGAGGCCACAACGGTAGAATTAAGATGGCATGAACATCTTTCTTTGCAATCTTCAGCAACAACCTCATAATTTGTGGGATTGGAGGAAACAAATACACCAGGGGAAACCGCCACGGGTTTGAGAAGGCATCCTGAGCTACCGCTTGTTTGTAACTGAACCTTGTCACAAATTTTGGTACCTGCACTTTCTCTGGAGTCTCCATCAGGTCTATGCTGGGTGTTACCCATATGGAAAAGACTGGCTCAACATAGGGTCTGTTGATTAACCATTCTACATTGCTGGTAAACTTTCAGCTTAGTTGGTCTGCTATCTAATTTTGCTTGCCTGTAATGTAGACCGTTGTCAGAGCTTCTTTATGAGCCTTGGCCAATCTTGGTTACTAGTTGGAGTAGCAGCAGACTTTTGGTTCCTCCCTGTCAGGCTATATATGCTACCACCATCTAGCTATCTAGCCTCGGTTTGATTCGGGCTCTCTGAGGGAAATCCTGAAAACATGATCTGTTGGGGCGCCTTGAGGACTGGAGTTGAGAAACACTGGTCTAGGTAATAAAAGATCTTTATCCCACATATTCTTGTAAGAACTTACGTTTCTTCTGATCTTAACCGATTGTCCTGCTCTGGAATTCACACCCCACAAGAAGGAACTTTGCTAACCTTTTCATTGTGGTCTACTATATTCCCGGCCTGGACTGTATGATCTGGCATCTCAGGCACTTCTGAAATTGGACTATCCTGACCGAAAGGGTCTTTTTCTTGATGTCTGAGGTAGCAGACCTAATTTCCCGCCTGTGACCCGCGTGATTGCCTCTTCCAGGGTCTTCCTAAACAGCATTTTGCCATTATATAGGATGTTGCATAATGCCTGTTCTGAAGCCCTGTCCATAGTCTATATAGTGTCTGAATCAAAGCGCTCTTTTTGCTGTTACTACATTTTTTTTTAATCAAAACTATTTTTAGTGCTGACAGACAAGAATACAATACGTTAATTAGTCATATCAGTGTATACAACATTGCAAAGTAAAATTTCCAGTAATACAGGTTGACACACATGTATGAATACAATCATTGAGATACATATCCAGGATATTGGCATAAAACAAGGGAAATTAAACATAACATCAAATACATGTGTTATCCTTTACTCTTCCCCCACCCCTGGGGCCAGCCATGAAAAAGTTATAAGGTGGGTGAACCAGAAAGTCCACCAAAGTTTATAAGTGCTGTTACTAAGTTTGCCATAAATCTTGCTTGCTGTTTTACCAGGTCTATAGAACACTCAGCTAAGAAGGCTGCTGTCAAGTTGAGCTCTTCAAGAGCCACGATAATCTTTGCTGCCTCAACTCCTGCATGTAGTGCTGTCTCCACATTCAAGATCCAAACTTTTAAAGCTCCTGAGATACATGTTAGGACTATGGACAGACAGCAGGCTGCTCCTGCGACTGCATAAATCTTCTTAAGATCGGCTACCCTATCCATTGGGTCTCTGAAAGTGTGGAGTCTTCCAGAAGAAGAGACACATGTCTTGCCAGGCACTGTAGGGCTGCATCTACTCCCAGAGCAGGCTCCCAAAAAGCGGCATCTCAGGTTTTGAACGTATTCATTTTGCAAATCAATTCTGGATTCTTGCTTTCCTCTCTGTTTTTTCCCATTCATCCTCCATTAATTTCCGTATTTTCTCCATAGATGGAAAAGAAGCCCCTTACTTCCTAAGGTTTAAATTTTTTTTTTAACTTCTCTGCAGGTTGAGTGTCCTGCTCTAAATTTATGGCTTTGTCTGTAACATATGGGTCAATCAGGTAAAAATCAAATGTTCGGGCATATTCCCCATTTCGGAAGATGATCCTGACAAAATCTCCCAAACCTTTTGAGATCTCATACCTCAATACGTGGAATTACTCACTTTAGGTTCTTCTCTAGAAACGCCTTTCACTGGAGATCAAATGTATACTTTCGGCCACTGCCTCATGCAAGTAATCTTTAACTCTCCGCGCTTCTGCTTCCTTATCTGTGGTCACATCTCTCATGCATTCGGCACATAAAGGTTTCCCAGTAACCAGATGGCACCACACAGACCTCACAGGCCATCAGACAGTCACCCTGTCTGTCTTGGTTTCACTGCTGAAGAAAGCTTGTAACGGTGGTGAACCGATTCTGTGTTTAGAATGAGACCCGATTGCAGGAATTTAGAGCGGTGTCGGTAACTCTCTTTCCATTATTGTCTTTTTTTAGGGCTTCTGCTCTTAAAAAGATTAAGCCTCACATCAACATCGTGTGCAGCAATATTTTTCTCAATAGTTTCCCCCTCCTACCTTTCTGCAATTCTTGGTGCCTGTTGTGGTTGTGGCAAGTCATGGCTACGACGGAAAGAAAAGAGCTCTTTAGAAAAAAAAGTTAAATGCCTCCCAAATTGTATTTATTTTTGTATATGTCTCCCTGCCTCTTTAAGATGCTGGCCCTCTTACCTGCTAAAAGCACCCTGGAAGCTGAAGGATGGCAGGGAGACTGGGGAAAACAGCTGCTGCAAAGGCATTTAGCAAGCCTGGCTGGAAGCACAAGAGAGAGAGAATGAGAGAGGCGAGGGAGGGCAGCAGCATTCTGGGATCCCCATCGCCGCCCAGGGTACAGGCCAGAGATATCATCCGCAATGTACAGTGCTCCTGCCGTGCCACCCCAGGAGCCCACCCCCCATGATATCACCCAGCAGCAACAGAAAGCTAAGGAGGGCAGATTGCATGGCCCCTAATACTGGGAAAAAAGACAGGAAGGTAGTAAATACATATAATATCTTCTCCTCGCCACAGTATGGATGCATGCCATAGTGTTATTTAAACACCTAGTGCCCACGACCCTGGCACCTAGGGCGTCCAATGTGTTAAGAGGTTTTACCTATATCTTTTCTGGACCTTCCCCCCCAGGAGAGGTTAAACATTGGGGGGGGGGGTTCATTAGGGGGGTAGAGCTGAAGTATCTGGTGGCCTGGTGAACAGAGGAAAAATAACAAAAGGGGGAGGGGGTGACCTGATTTTATTAAGCTGTAAAAAGGTGTACCTGAGGGTTAAAAGGAGGAGTTAATCCAAAGGTTGAGGACGACCAGGAAATACATTTTTTGTTTTGGGTTTGGATACTCTTCAAATTGTCACCAGTCTGAAGCTAGTATTATTTAATGTAGCAGTACCCTATAAGATTATCTTTTGAGTTGACCTTTACAGTGAAAATACCACACAAAATGATCAAGTAACATAAGCATGGTGTACTTCCTATTCCTATAGTGACTTGTATTTTTGAACAAAGCAAATAACACATGGTACATGAAACACACTGCTTGCGGGGGGCGTGCCTGGATGACAGAGGGAGCAGACATGTGAGACTTCAGCTCTGTCTTCCGAGTGGCATCCTGCAGGCATCCTAAGTCCGATTTGCACCGGACCAACTTCTAAATACTCCCCATTCCAGGCTGGCATCCATAGTGAAATACGGCCACTCGCGCCAGCATCCACGGCGGGACAGCTGGCCTGATTCAGATGGCCAGATGGCTTCAGGACACAGGCAGCCACCCATCTCCACTGCTCACAAGAAATCACAGGCTCTGGTGAGTGAATCTGCGCCTGCTCCCCACGGTGCACAGCCAGACCCCCTGCAGTCTCAGTACTCCCCCATAGACAGTAAGGATGGCTCAGGCCCTGATTCCCCTCCTGCTGAGCCCACCCTGGCCTCCATCATGCATGCTACACAGGACTGTAAGGCCTCTCTCACTGCGCAAATTGCATCAGTCTGCATGGACTTTTCTCTCCTGAAGCAAGATGTGCAAAATTTAAGGGACAGAGCTGGGGAGGCTGAAGAACGTATCACCTCCCTTGAGGATGTTGTTCACCCCTTAGCTGTTATGGTGAGGGACCTAACGGGGGAAATGGCGGCCCTCCATGCCAAAATCGTCGATTTGGAAAATCGTTAGAGGAGGAACAACCTCCGCTTCGTTGGTTTCCCTAAAAGGGCGGAGGGCTCCCACCAAGAAAAATTCCTATATAATTGACTGAGAGACATTTTTGGGACTGACGCACCATCCTTTTTCATGTCATGTCATTGAGCGTGTCCACCGCACCCCTCTGCGCCCCCACCTTCTGGAGCACCCCCACGATCCATTATAGCAAGGATCCTCAACTTCCAAGACAAAGTTGCTATTCTGCGACTGGCCCGGGGGAAGGGTCCACTTAAATACAATGGCAACCCCATCTCAGTGTACCCTGATTTTTCAGCAGATGTCCAGCGACAACGCACCTCCTTTGCAGCATCGAAGGCCCGCCTGCGTACGGAGGGCCTCTGCTACACCATGCTTTTTCCCGCCAAGCTGAGCATCATTTATGAGGGTAAAGCGCACTTCTACAGCAACCGCAAGAAGGCTATGGCCTGGCACAGTGATCGATATGGAGTTCTTCCTAGGCACAGGGCTGACTAATATCTGTGATCCTAGGTCCCTGCATTCTCCTCTATGTTTGCCTTGAACTGATTATGGATACTGTATGTCCATTCTTCCATTTTGGAGAACTCATTTACCTTGACTGCACTCTCTGATCCGGATTTTCATGGTATGTTACGCCTCCCTGCAATATTTAATCCTAATAGACTAAACTTCCTCCTTATTAACAGGCCTTTCCCCCTACAACTTCTGCCAGTTGTTTACCCTACTGCATCTGCTGTTGGACTGTGATGCTTTTCACCCCTATAATGCTGCTCGGGAGTCACTCTGGAGTCCACTACACCCCCCATACCAGTTAGTGGTGAGGGCACGGTACAGTGCTCCCTCAGTTAAAGGAGGGGGTTTTTTGTTTTACAGTTCAGGCATCCAAGGCTCGCTATGTTGGGGTTGGCCGAGCGCGGAGGGGGGCAAGGGATTTTATCTAGACTTTCTGGGACTTTGTTGGTGTTTTTTCTATTTTTTTATGTTCCTTTTTGCACTTTTTGACTCCTATATTTTTTCTTAGGTTTCTGCCTATGGCAGACAATCAATGTTTTTAATAGTTTCATTACTGTCTCATGATGTCCTGATGGTGGATCCACACACTTTATTTTACTCATGTGCATGTATGTGCTTCAGGTGGTGCGGCCTGTCTGGTCATTTATATTCTTGTATGCATGTTACTTTGTGCTTCATTGCTACTGTATGTTTTACAATGGCAAAGCCCCTAAGCATAGTCTCCTGGAATTCATGAGGTCTGAATGCACCCCAGAAGAGATCCCTGGTCTTTTCAGTATTAAAAAAATGTCGCCCGCACATCATTTGCCTCCAAGAGACTCACCTTACAGGCTCTAAAACAAGGGCCCTAAAACACCCATGGTTGTCTAACTCCTATCATGCCACTCCTACTATTTACTCCAGGGGGTTTGTCATCCTTACTAGCCAAATCAATCCCGGCTGAGACGGTACAAGTTATAATTGACCCTGATGGGCGGTTTATTGTTCTTACTTTGCAAATTTCTACTGTGACCATTACCCTGGTGAATATTTATGTGCCCCCCCCCCCCCCAGTTTCGGTGGTGGTACTCTCTAGACCAGTGATTCTCAACCAGGGTTCCTCCAGAGGTTGGTAGGGGTTCCTTCAACATTGGGCAATTTCTGCCTCACAGATAAGTTCCCACTTACACCATTGATTATTTTTAGTTATCTGTAAGGAGGTAATTCTTCCCAATGACCACAAGTTTAAGGATCATTCTTGCCACTGACCATCACACTAATGCATGGGCCTTCAAACTATGGCCCTCCAGTTGTTCAGGAACTACAATTCCCATCATGCCTAGTCATGTCTGTTAATGTCAGTGTGTTATAATGCCTCATGGTATGTGTAGTTCTGCAACAGCTGGAGGGCCATAGTTTGAGGATCCCTGCACTAATGTATCATGAGTTGTAGATTTCTAATTTTCAGCAGGGGATCCCCGAAACACAGAGAACTATTTCAAGGGTTCTGTTGTGTTGAAAAGTTTGAGAAAGGCTGCTCTAGACTGTCACTTTAGCTGCTGACTAGACCCCTGGCCCTTTATTTTATGTGGGGGACTTTAATGCTATATTAAATCCAATTAGGGACCGCCTGGGTGGTGGAGGTAGACCCTTTCCCTCTTTTCTAGACTGGGCATAGTGTCATAGCCTTACAGAGGTGTGGCGATGGAAACATCCGGATGTACGCTACTTTTCCTGCCACTCAGATTTTTTCCACACCATGTAAAGACTGGATATGGTGTTTGCTCCGGCTGAGATCCTCCCTGTTGTCTCTGCCATTTCATACTTGCCTAGAGGGGTTTCTGATCATGCCCCTCTCAGTGGACCTCCTCCTCCCAGGTTCGGGACCTGCTATTTGGCGCCTGAACTCATACTGGTTTGAGGACGAGGTAGTGCAGGGAGAATGCAGGACAGGCATCACAAACTATTGGAGGGATAATCTGGGAAATGTAGACCCTTCTACTGAATGGGACGCGTTTAAGACAACTCTGAGGGGCACTTTCATGTCCATCACAGGGGTCTTGCGCAAAAATAACCGGATGCTTACAGAAGAACTTATATAAAATAGGTTGAATGTGCTAAATCAACTCTCGCTTTTAAGAAAGAATCAATGTTGTTTCAAAATAAGAATATACTTAAAGCAATAGAACAATGATGGGCACAGTGGCGACAATTGATGGCACAGTGGCTGCGTTTGATGGGCATAGTGGCGACAACTGATGGCACAGTGGCTGCGTTTGATGGGCACAGTGGCGACAATTGATGGCACAGTGGCTGTGTTTGATGGGCATAGTGGCGAAAATTGATGGCACAGTGGCTACGTTTGATGGGCACAATGACGACAATTGATGGCACAGTGGCTGCATTTGATGGGCATAGCGGTGACAATTGATGGCACAGTGGTGACAATTGATGGCACAGTGGCTGCGTTTGATGGGCACAGTGGCAACAATTGATGGCACAGTGGCTGCGTTTATTGGGCATAGTGGCGACAATTGATGTCACAGTGGCTGCGTTTGATTGGCATAGTGGCGACAATTGATGGCACAGTGGCGACAATTGATGGCACAGTGGCTGCGTTTGATGGGCGCAGCGGCGACAATTGATGGCACAGTGACTGCGTTTGATTGGCATAGTGTCGGTAATTGATGGCACAGTGGCTGTGTTTGACTGGCATAGTGGCGACAATTGATGGCACAGTGGCTGCGTTTGATTGGCATAGTGGCAACAATTGATGGCACAGTGGCTACGTTTGATGGGCATAGTGGCAACAATTGATGGCACAGTGGCTGCGTGTGTTGGCAGAGTGGCTGCGTTTGGTGGCATAGTGAGGTGGCAATTGATGTTTTTTTTGCTAGTCAGAGAAGGCAACAAAAACATTTTTTTAACTGCCATTTTTCATTAACAAAGTCCAAAGTGCAAAGTGCTTAGTCAGCCCCCCCCCCCCCCCCATACAGCCATTTAATTATTTTCTCTAGCATGTTCTGCTTACTTTTTACACAAGTGCAGACTCGGAGGCACTGTAGGCAGGCAGGCTCCTCGTGACTAGTCCTCAAGCTCAGCAGCGCCGACACAGCTCCCTGTGCAGTGCTCAGAGTCCTCCCTCTCTCACCTCGCGTCCATCGGCCATGATGTCACGTGGCTGATGCCGCTGGAATGTACCAACAGGAGCGCACTCGGCAGCCAGTCGGCACACAATTTGTACAGTGCCACTGCTGCTGCCCGTGCTGACACACACAAGTGTACCTGTCTGGCGGCCACGGCTGCCTGTGTGTCAGAACTGCGCCCCCCTCCTATACAAAATGGTAGCACCCAGTGCACTCTACCCTTTCGCCCCTGCCTCCCATCCACAGTCCAATACTGCCACTTGCTGATTCAGAAAGCCAGCTCATAGAGAGGGGAGAGAAGGAGAGAAGAAAAAAAAAACATGACTAAGTCACGTGACCTGTAACTATACTAGGGGGGAGAAGCCTAAGTGACGCGATCGACAGAACTACATCCGCATGAGGAGATCGCCGCGATGAGCTGTATCTACAGACTGTCTATGTGCAGAGGATTCGTGAGTGTGGTTTCTCTAATCAGTCCACAATCTCTGTTTTTTTTCGGCCATATTACACTATGAGCATTCTCCTTTGTTTTTTCTTCTCTCCCCTCTCTATGAGCTGGCTTTCTGAATCAGCAAGTGGCAGTATTGGACTGTGGATGGGAGGTATGGTGAAGTGCTGAGCATATCGCAGGTGCTCGCTATCATTAAGTCAGTCTACATGCTGGAACTGTGAATGGTTAATTTCCTACTGCTTTTTACCTGGTGTTTTCCACTTTGTGGAATCAGTGTTTGCACTGATGCACAAGTGCACTTTATATATGTTTGCGGACTATTTTGTTTCATTTGAACATCTGAGTGTTTACACATATATATACATTTGGGGCCAGATTCTCATATAATTAAGGCGGCGTAGCGTTAGCCATTTACACTACGCCGCCGCATCGTACTAGAGCAAGTGCTTTAGTCCCAAAGCACTTGCTCCGTAGTTTGCGGCGGCGTAGCGTAAATGGCCCGCGTAAATCGAAGGGGGCGGCTTGTATTTAAATTAAGCGCGCCCCCGTGCCGATTAAACTGCGCATGCGCCCGCCGCAACGAAATCCCAGTGCGCATGCTCCAAAGGACGTCACATTTTCTCAATGTAAACAACGTAATCGTAGCGTACGCCAGCCCCATTGAGAATCGACGTACGCAAACGACGTAAACGATGCAAAACACAACGCGGTCCCGAGGCCATACTTAACATGGCATCCGACGGCATCCGACGGCACTTCGTAAGGTTACTCCACATATTAGCAGAGGTAACCTTACGTGTACGAAAACAGCGTAAACTACGACGGGGCGGCGTAAAAGCGTTCGGGAATTGGCGTATTAGGCTCATTTGCATAGGCAAATGAGAAAACAGCGTACAGGCCACCTAGTGGCCGCCGATGTCATTACATCTACGATCCGACAGTGTAATTGTTTTACACTTGTCGGATCTTCACCTGTATCTATGCGTAAGTGATTCTAGGAATCACACGCATGGATACACAGGGAAAAAAACTGCGATACATTGGGGTATCTGAGATACCCCGTCGTAGCGCGGCTGAGAATCCGGCCCTTGATGTGTACTGTACAATAGCAAGGGTTGATTTAGTGCATTTATCCTATTTTATTCAATTTTTTTCACTGGTTTAGCACCTTTTTTTATGTATGCAGCTTTATCATTTGTTTTTTTTTGTTGTTGTTTTTTTCCCTATTTGATCATATTAGCGCTGTAGTACTTTATATATATATATATATATATATATATATATATATATATATATACAGAAGAACTTGAGACTGTTATGGTACGTGCTGAGTCTGCTTATGCCTCTAACCCTGCCTCCAACACAAGGGAGGCATGGTTACAGAGCCATAGGGAGTATGAACTCTGTCTGTTAGATTTCACGCAAAAAAGGCATGTTGCATGCCACACAAAATGAATGGTACTCACAATTTAAAGACCTTTTGTGCCCCTTTCTTTTGTGAACCAATTACAAAGCTCTAGATGTCAGGATTAACCCCCCCAACGATGCAAGAGGCTTTGATTGTACTTCTATTAAAACCCCCTAAGGACCCACTTAAATCCAAATCTTACCGTCCAATTTCTCTTTTTAATGTGGACCTTAACCACTTGACCACTGGGCACTTAAACCCCCTTAATAACCAGACCAATTTTCAGCTTTCGGTGCTCTCACAGTTTGAATGACAATAACTCAGTCATACAACACTGTAACCAAATGAATTGTTGTCCTTTTTTTTCCCACAAATAGAGCTTTCTTTTGGTGGTATTTGATCACCTCTGCGGTTTTTATTTTTTCCGCTATAAATGAAAAAAGAACAAACATTTTGTAAAAAAATGAAATTTTCTTCATTTCTATTATAACATTTTGCAAAAAAGAAATTTTTCTTCATAAATTTGGCCTAAAATGTATACTGCTACATATCTTTGGTAACAAAACAAAAAAATTGGATATTATTTAGTCTGGGTGAATGTTATAGGGTCTACAAGCTATGGTACCAATTACTGAAAATGTATCAATTTGATCACATCTGATGTACTGACAGCAGCTCTCATTTCTTGAGACCCTAACATGCCAGAAAAGTACAAATACCCCCCAAATTACCCCTTTTGGGAAAGAAGACATTCCAAGATATTTAGAAAGAGGCATTGTGAGTTTTTTGAAGTTGTCATTTTTTCCCACAATTCTTTGCAAAGTCAAGATTTTTTTATTTTAATTTTTTTCCCACAGAATTTTCATATTAGCGGGTTATTTCTCACACACAGCATATGCATACCACAAATTACACCCCAAAACACATTCTGCTATTCCTCCCGAGTATGGCGATACCACATGTGTGAATCTTTTACACAGCGAGGCCCAACCTGCAGGGAGCACCATCAGACCAATTCTGACATTCCTCTCCTACATGGAAAAGTCATCATTTATTTGCTAGAAAATTACATAAAACCCCAAAACATTATATATGCTTTTTTAGCAAAGACCCTAGAGAATACAATGGCGGTCGTTGCAACTTTTTGTGCTTTAAAAAACAAAAAAACAGTAAAGTTTTGCATAATATGAAAGATGAAGTTACTCCGCGTAAATAGATACCCAACATGTCACCCTTCAATATTGCACACGCTTGTGGAATGGCGCCAAACTTTGCTACTTAAAAATCCCCATAGGCGACGCTTTAAATGTTTTTACTGGTTACATCTTTTTAGTTGGAGAGGAGGTCTAGGGCCAAAATTATAGCTCTCGCTCTAACGTTCGCAGCGATACCTCACATGTGTGGTTTGAACACCGTTTTCATATGTGGGCGGGACTTGCGTGTGCGGTCGCGTCTGTATACGAGCACACGGGTACAGGGGCGCTGTGATTTTTTTTTTATTGTTCATTTTACTTTATTTATTTTAGTTTGACACGTTTTTCCCCAAAAATAAATGTTTTGATTACTTTTATTCCTATTACAAGGAATGTAAACATCCCTTGTAATAGGAATATAGCATGACAGGTCCTCTTTACAGTGAGATATGGGGTCAATAAGACCCCACATCTCACCTCTAGGCTGGGAAGCCTGAAAAAAAAATGATCGCAGAGTATTGTGCAGGGAGTATTGTGCAGGGAGTATTGTGCAGGGAGTATTGTGCAGGGAGTATTGTGCAGGGAGTATTGTGCAGGGAGTATTGTGCAGGGAGTATTGCGCAGGGGTATTGCAGAGTATTGTTCAGAGTATTGTGCGGGGGTACTGCAGAGTATTGTGCGGGGGTACTGCAGAGTATTGTGCGGGGGTACTGCAGAGTATTGTTCAGAGTATTGTGCGGGGGTATTGCAGAGTATTGTTCAGAGTATTGTGCGGGGGTACTGCAGAGTATTGTGCGGGGGTACTGCAGAGTATTGTGCGGGGGTACTGCAGAGTATTGTGCGGGGGTACTGCAGAGTATTGTGAGTATTGTGCGGGGGTATTGCAGAGTATTGTTCAGAGTATTGTGCTGCAGAGTATTATGCGGGGGTACTGCAGAGTATTGTGCGGGGGTACTGCAGAGTATTGCGCGGGGGTACTGCAGAGTATTGCGCGGGGGTACTGCAGAGTATTGCGCGGGGGTACTGCAGAGTATTGCGCGGGGGTACTGCAGAGTATTGCGCGGGGGTATGCAGAGTATTGCGCGGGGGTACTGCAGAGTATTGCGCGGGGGTACTGCAGAGTATTGCGCAGGGGGTATTGCAGAGTATTGCGCGGGGGGGTATTGCAGAGTATTGCGCAGGGGGGCAGAGTATTGCAGAGTATTGCGCATGGGGGTATGCAGAGTATTGCGCAGGGGGGTATGCAGAGCATTGCGCAGGGGGGTATGCAGAGTATTGCGCAGGGGGGTATGCAGAGTATTGCGCAGGGGGGTATGCAGAGTATTGCGCAGGGGGTATGCAGAGTATTGCGCAGGGGGGTATGCAGAGTATGCGCGGGGGTATGCAGAGTATTGTGCGGGGGTACTGCAGAGTATTGCGGGGGGTACTGCAGAGTATTGCGCAGGGGGGTACTGCAGAGTATTGCGCAGGGGGTACTGCAGAGTATTGCGCGGGGGTACTGCAGAGTATTGCGCGGGGTATTGCAGAGTATTGCGCAGGGGGTATTACAGAGTATTGCAGAGTATTGCGCAGGGTATGCAGTATAATGCGCAGGGTATGCAGAGTATTGCGCAGGGTATGCAGAGAGTGCTGCGCGCTCTCCTCTCACACTGTACCAATCGGTACAGAGAGAAGAGGGAGGAACCGGCGTCATCAAATGACGCCAGTTTGTTTACATGTGATTGCGCCATCATTTGGACGGCGCGATCACGTGGTAAGGAGCCGCTTCCATTGGCTCCTTACCGCGATCATTGATGCTGCGGGTCCCGTGGACCCGGCGAGCGCCGTGACCGCGTGTGCGAGGCCGCTCGGACGCGCGGATCTGACGCTACCCATGCGCCCGGGTTTGTTTACATCTGTGATCGTGCCTTCATTGGACGGCGCGATCATGTGGTAAGGAGCCGCCTCCATTGGCTCCTTACCGCGATCATTGATGCTGCGGGTCCCGTGGACCCAGCGAGCACCGGTGATCGTGTGTGCGCGACCGCTCGGGCGCGCAGACCTGACTCTACGGGAGGACGTCCATGGATGTCCGGTTAGAGTTAGGGAACCGCCTTATGGACGTATTTCGTCTATAGGGCGGTTACTAAGTGGTTAAAATTCTGGCCAAAATATTGGCAAACTGTTTGAACACTGCAGTCAAGTCCTTGATCAATAGTGACCAAGGGGGCTTTATCCCCAGCAGGTCCACCATAATGGATATCCATAGGCTGTTTCACAACCTGCAAGATCCACATGACTGTCCTCCCACTCAAGCTATTGTGTCTTTGGACACTTGCAAGGCATTCGACAGTGTAGAATAGCCATATCTGTTTTGGATGTTACAGATGTATGGCTTTGGCCCCCATGTTGTAGCATGGATAAAACTCGTTTACACCTCCCAGGTAGCTCAGGTGCGTGTCAATTTCTCTATCACTGGCCTCTTTCCGATTACTAGGGGCACACAACAGGGTTGCCCGTTGTCACACTCTTGTTTTCCCTGGCCATGGAGCCGCTTGCGGTTCGCATTCGCTCCTCCCCTCAATTAAAGGACTCCCAATTGCTAATATAGAGGAGCACATTTCACTTTTTGCGGATGACACATTGGTGTATCTGGCTGATACTAATGAATCACTTCAGGCCCTGTTGGTGGAGAGTAATACCTTTGGAGACTATTCTGGCTTCCGGGTGAATTGAGATAAGTCTAGTCTTTTCCTCCTAGACGTGGCTGAGCCTCCCCTGATTCACCCGGATTCCAAGCTTCAAGTAGTATCCTCCATTAGGTACCTTGGGGTTTTGGTGCAGACCCCTTTATCTTCATATGTTGCCAATAACTTAGATCCTCTATTGGTCCGCCTTCAGGAGCAGACCAAGCAGTGAATGGATCTGCCTCTGGATCTTATGGGGAGGGCCAACATCCTCAAAATGATCTACCTACAGAGATTACTCTATATCCTTGCTAATTCCCCTTGTAAAATACCTAAATCTATTTTTAAACGCGTAGGGCCAGATTCTCAGTAGAGATACGACAGTGTATCAACAGATACACCGTCATATCTCTGTTTCTGAGCCCTCCCATCTATGCGACTGATTCTTAGAATCAGTTACGCATAGATTTGGCGTAGATCCGACTGGCATAAGTCACTTACACCGTCGGATCTAAGTTGCAATGTTACGCTTGGCCGCTAGGTGGCGTTCCCATAGATTTCTGCGTCAAATACGCAAATGAGCCTGATGCGCCGATTCCCGAATGTATTTGTGCGCCGTCGTCTTACTTTACGTAGTTTGCATAAGCGTAAGGTTACCCCTGCTATATGAGGGGTAACCTTGCGTAGGTCCGGCGTACTCCATGTTAAGTATGGACGTCGGGACAGCGGCGTGTTTTTCCGTAATTTACGTCGTTTACGTAACTCGTCGCGAATAGGACTGTACGTTAATTACGTTGACGTCGAAACCAATGTATTTGCGTCGTACTATGGAGCATGCGCAGTGGGCTACGTTTACGACCGTTGCACTTAATTTAAATACAACACGCCCACCTCCTTCCTACTTTGAATTACGCGGCCTTACGCCGGCCCATTTACGCTACGCCGCCGCAAATTAGGGAGCAAGTGCTTTGACAATACAGCACTTACCCGTAAAAGCTGCGGAGGCGTAGCGTAAATGGAATACGCTACGCTCCGCAAACAAAGGGCATATCTACGAGAATCTGGCCCATATATTCCATAAGTACTACTTTCCTGTGGAAGGGCGGCTCCCCCAAGGTAGCACTTGAAACACTACGGTTGGCAGGCCTGGCATTTCCAAACTTCTTTCTATATTATTTGGCATCCCAGTTGGTGCACATCCACGATTGGCTGTGCCCTGTTCCAGCCAATGCCTGTACCTCCACGGAGGGCGCCATCACATCTTCTCTGGAAACCCTACATAATATTTTCTACAGAGGCTGGGTCCCTGATCGCCCCGGAACCTCCGTACTTGCCTACTTTATATTTTGCACTGATGTCAGTTTATTGTTCTATGTTTGAGTGTATTGCCTAATGTTTATGACCAGGTTGTCTGGTGGTATTGTTTTTTTTTTTTTGTATGTTTCTTTCTGTTTGCTGGTTTGTCTTAAACCTAATAAAAATATCTTTAAGAAAAAAAAAACACACTGCTTGCATTATATGTTTGTGAATTGAGCCTATGGCGGGGATAAAACAGAGTTTGGTCATGAATAGTTGTGCCTTCTCTTTTCTCATGAAATTATGCTGAGAGCTTTGGAGCCTTTTTTCACTGCACCTGTATTGCCAATCATTAATTTTCTCTTTTACTAATAATGTGTAGTTTAAACTCCTTAGGCCTGAGTATGTTACCTTTGCATACCTGTCTCTGGTGACAACTGATCAGCCAGAGGGTTGCTAGAGAGATTGGAGAAACTACAGTTATCACCGTTTTCCACTGTGCCGCTCCCTCACCAACGGAAAAGCTGAAGAATCTCTTTTGATAACGATGCAGCCATTAACCAAGTCCAAAAAAACAAGATACTTTTGTATGGAGCGCACTACTAAGTTCATATTGTGACAAGAAGTCAGGTAAATCTGTGGGTGTTGACACAGATGGGAGGTGCATTTCTGCCTTGTTTAGACAATTCACCAATTACTATTAGGTGTCGGCTGCAGAAATAGCCAGAAAGGTTTAGGGCGTTGGAAAACTTCAGCTGTTCAGAATGAGGCAATTAAGGCCTCTATAAGTTATCCAAAGGATGACTACTGATTGCTGCATCCTGAGGCTTTTTGAGTTAAGGAGTACAGTCAGAAAGACTTCTGAAGAGGTGAGGTTGTTGGTGATTTTTCTGTGTGATAAAAATCAAAAAGACTATTGTTTCTCTGCTGTATGACCAGCAGTGTCTGCCCAGCAGTAGGCTGTGCCAGACTCAATAGAAAGGTTCCTGTGTGGTGAAGGTAGATGCCCCAAGTGGCCAGGGTTAATTTTATGTTTTGTTTTGTTTATGCTGTTTGGATGCTTGCACTTGTTTCCAGCAATATGGAAGAATAAACCAAACTCTTTGTTTTCAACTGTCTTCGGCTGCCTCTCTGTATAGTTCAGTGTGTAGTGAACCCATCCAGGGGGTCACACACCCCCGCTACCGAGCTAACCCCTTACACATGGTGGAGTGCCGCGAGCAGTTAAAGTAAACCCAAAATGGAGGAGATACTGAAACAGCTGGCTATAGAAAATGCAAATCAACAGCAGATAAATGCAGGTTTGCAGCGGAGCCTTGCAGCTCAACAACAGGCTCACGCAGCTCAACAACAGGCTCACCAAGAGAGCCTTGCAGCTCACCGAGAGAGCCTTGCAGCTCACCGAGAGAGCATTGCAGGCTTGGAACAGAGACACCAGCAGCAAATGGAGGCCATCGTGAAACAGCTTCAGAGACAGCAAACCGAGGCTGGGAGTCAGACCAGTAACATACCGACTTTTCAGGTAAGACACTTATTGCCAAAGATGACTGCAGATGATCCTGAGATGTTTCTGACCATGTTTGAGAGAACAGCAGAAAAAGAGAGTTGGCCTAAAGAACAGTGGGCTGGACTAGTGGCCCCCCTATTATCTGGAGAAGCCCAAAAGGCATATTTTGATTTGGAGCTTGCAGACGCAAAAAAACTATGATCGGTTAAAAGAGGAAATATTGGCACGTTTTGGTGTAACCCTGGCTGTCCGTGCTCAGCGGGTCCACAATTGGAGTTATCAGCTGAGGAAGCCACCTCGGTCGCATATGTATGACCTCATCCATTTAGCTAAGAAATGGCTGGAGCCTGAAACCTCTAACTGTGAGGATTCTCCTGAGTTTCCATTCTCAGTCTTAACAGGGGAAACACCGGTCCCTAGGGAGGAGCCTGCTACCTCAGAAGAGGAACAGCGGCCGATAGGGTTTGATGACCTAGAGGTGCACAGAGAAAATGTTATCACTGAGAAATTGAGGGACCCCACATTGCTAAGAGCCCGGGAGAATGTAGTAAAGATAGATGGGGAGTTAGTTAACCCTGATGAGAGGGTTGCCCTCCCTTACTTCATTATTGAAAGGGACCTGTTATATCGGGTGTCACAGAGGATAGATGACACCATTGAGCAACTGGTAGTGCCTAAACCATACCACAAGATGGTTTTGGAACTGGCCCATGGGCACATTCTTGGGGGACATTTGGGAGCAGAAAAAACCCAGGAGAGAATCACCCAGAGGTTTTATTGGCCTGGGATCACTAAGGAAGTGGAATTGTATTGTTCTTCCTGTCCAGTGTGTCAGATTACTGCACCTATGCCACATTTCCGCAGTCCGTTGGTACCCCTGCCCATTATCGAGGTCCCTTTTGAGAGGATCGCCATGGACTTGGTTGGCCCCTTACTGAAGTCCACTAGAGGGCACCAGCACATCTTGGTAATAATGGACTATGCCACCCGTTACCCAGAAGCGATTCCTCTCCGAAACACCTTTGCTAAAACTATTGCCAAAGAGTTATTTCAGGTTTTCATCCATGTGGGTCTTCCTAAGGAAGTCTTAACTGACCAGGGCACCCCGTTTATGTCTAGGGTGACCAAAGAACTTTGTAAACTCCTGAAAGTGACCCAATTATGTACATCAGTATATCAGCCTCAAACAGACGGGTTAGTGGAAAGGTTTAATAAAACCTTAAAACAAATGTTGAGGAAGGTGGTGGATAAAGACGGAAAGAATTGGGATTATCTGCTCCCTGATGTTTGCAATAAGAGAGGTTCCCCAATCGTCCACAGGGTCCTCTCCGTTTGAGCTACTGTATGGGAGGCACCCCCGGGGCCTACTGGACATTGCCAGGGAAACATGGGAGAGTGAGAGTTCCCCGCATCGAAGTGTGATTGAACCAGTGGTGGTCCGTTCATAGGGACGCAGGGAACCGCCCCCCCTCCCACAGTAAAAAAACAAAAAAAAAAAAACGGGCCCTTTAAGAACTTTTATTTGGCTAAAATGTCATTTTGACATTTTAACCGCAGTTCTGGCGGCCGTCTAAAGAGGGCACTGCAGCGCCTCCCCCTCTCGCAAATAAATGCACGAATGTATATTATTGTTGGTTGCCAGCTGCCTGGTCTATTCATATAACCGGACATGGGTCGCCGGTTACCCGAATAGCGGCAGCTGGTTGGCTGAGGGGAACTGCCTATCAAAGCCAGTGGCTCTAATAGGCTTTTCCAGTACCGCCCTCCGGCTCTCGGATGTCTATACTCGGGGCGCAGGCAACCTGCGTTCCTTGCATAAGACTGACGGCCGTTTCAGCCAATCAGGTTCCCACATTCTGGTTATCAGGAAACCTGATTGGCTGAAGCTTCACCACGGCGGCAGAAGACATTGAAGGAGGACATGGAAGCTTCAGGTAAGTGCTTTTTACAGGGAAAGGGGCGACAGTGGGCACAGTGGCATCATGGGGCACAGTGGTGACAAAGGGCACAGAGGTGACAATTGGCACAGTGGCATCATGGGGCACAGTGGTGACAATGGGCACAGTGGCATCATGGGGCACAGTGGTGACAATGGGCACAGTGGCATCATGGGGCACAGTGGTAACAATGGGCACAGTGGCATCATGGGGCACAGTGGTGACAATGGGCACAGTGGCATCATGGGGCACAGTCGTGACAATGGGCACAGTGACAATGGGCACAGTGGTGACAATTGGCACAGTGGCAACAATTGAGGGGTACAGTGGCTGCGTTTAAGGCATGGCACGGTGGGGACAATTGATGGAACAGTGGCTGCGTTTGATGGCATGGCACAGTGACTGCGTTTGATGGCATGGCACAGTGGTGACAATTGATGGCACAGTGGCTGCGTTTGATGGCACAGTAGATGTGTTTGATGGCATGGCACAGTGGTGACAATTGATGGCACAGTTGCTGTGTTGCATGGCACAGTGGTGACAATTGATGGTACAGTGTCTGCATTTGATGACAAGGCACAGTGGTGACAATTGATGGCACAGTTGCTGTGTTGCATGGCACAATGGTGACAATTGATGGCACAGTGACTGCATTTGATGGCAAGGCACAGTGGTGACAATTGATGGCACAGTGAGTGCATTTGATGGCATGGCACAGTGGTGACAATTGATGGCACAGTGACTGCATTTGATGGCATGGCACAGTGGTGAAAATTGATGGCACAGTTGCTGTGTTTGATGGCATGTCACAGTGGTGACAATTGATGGCACAGTGGCTGTATTTGGTGGCATGGCACAGTGGTGACAATTGATGGCACAGTTGCTGTGTTGCATGGCACAGTGGTGACAATTGATGGCACAGTGGCTGCGTTTGATGGCATGGCACAATGGTGACAATTGATGGCACAGTGGCTGCATTTGATGGCATGGCACAGTGGTGACAATTGATGGCACAGTGACTGCATTTGATGGCATGGCACAGTGGTGACAATTTATGGCACAGTTGCTGTGTTGCATGGCACATTGGTGACAATTGATGGCACAGTGGCTGCATTTGGTGGCATGGCACAGTGGCTGTGTTTGATGGCACAGTGGCTGCATGTGATAGGCACAGCGAGGCTGCAATTTTTTTTCCCGTTTGCACCTCCCAAAAATTTTGAACACCAGCCGCCACTGGATTGAACATGTGGCCCAAATGCAAGATATAATTGCCAAAGTGATGCCGATTGTGAAGGAACATTTAGACCAATTGGCTCAACAAAGGATTTACAATTGTGGGGCCCAGGTCCGTTCCTTTGCACCTGGTAAAAGGGTGTTGGTGCTGGTCCCCACGGTCGAAAGTAAATTCCTAGCCAAATGGCAGGGCCCCTATGAAGTGTTGGAGAAAATGGGGCTGGTGAATTATAAAATTAGCCAACCGGGAAGACGAAAACCTGAGCAGCTCTATCACGTGAACTTGTTGAAACCATGGAAGGATAGAGAGTCCTTGGTCGCTAAGACTACCCGATTTTCTGCTCCATTTAACCTGGCTGTCCCTGAAGTTGGGATAGCAGAGACTCTGTCCAAAACTCAGCAACAGGAGGTTAAATAATTTGTGCTCGGTAATAGGGAGAAGTTTTCAGACCTGCTAGGTTGGGTCTCCGGAGTTGAACATGACATTATCACCACACCAGGGAATAAGGTCAAGTTGAAGCCTTATAGAATTCCCGAAGCCCGGCAAGAGGCAATTTGCCAGGAAGTAAGTCCCATTGTCTTAGTGTCCAAACCAAATGCATGCGTGCCTGGCAAACTGTGTCCTAACCCTAGGGTTGAAACAAGAGGGGGGGGGGTATGTGACAGGAAGTCAGGTAAATCTGTGGGTGTTGTCACAGACGGGAGATACATTTCTGCCTTGTTTAGACAATTCACCAATTACTATTAGGTGTCGGCTGCAGAAATAGCCAGAATGGTTTAGGGCGTTGGAAAACTTCAGCTGTTCAGAATGAGGCAATTAAGGCCTCTATAAGTTATCCAAAGGATGACTACTGATTGCTGCATCCTGAGGCTTTTTGAGTTAAGGAGAGAAGTCAGAAAGACTTCTGAAGAGGGGAGGTGGTTGTTGATTTTTCTGTGTGATAAAAATCAAAAATACTATTGTTTCTCTGCTGTATAACCAGCAGTGTCTGCCCAGCAGTAGGCTGTGCCAGACTCCATAGATAGGTTCCTGTGTGCTGAAGGTAGATGCCCCAAGTGGCCAGGGTTTATTTTATGTTTTGTTTATGCTGTTTGGATGCTTGCACTTGTTTCCAGCAATATGGAAGAATAAAACAAACTCTTTGTTTTCAACTGTCTTCGGCTGCCTCTCTGTATAGTTCAGTGTGTAGTGAACCCATCCAGGGGGTCACACCCCCCCGCTACTGAGCTAACCCCTTATAGTATATAAAGTGATAGAACAGGAGCTGTGTTCCTATTGTGTAGAAATCTTTCAAGTGAATAATGACAAATTTTCCATTCAGATCCATTCAGATAAGGCCCCTTTCTTTTTCTTTTTTCCTTTATTATTTAAAAAAAAGTAGAGGCAGCATTCTGTGTTTTATATGTACAATTTATAATATATTGTGCAGTCCTAACGTACCAATTCGCGGAACTAGATAGAGTTGTGTCTTTTTCAACCTAACTAAGTAACTCTGGGCTTAATACTCCTCATTTTATAACTAAGCTACTGTGTTATATGACAAATGATGTTAAAACAAAACAAAAAAGATCCAATCTGCAGCACCTTGAATATTTATTAAGAGAGTTAAAAACTATTCAAAATAATAACAGTTTTAGATCCGTTACGATCATTCCTTAGGTATGACAAGTGTGAAAGTCAAAATTAATCTAATTAATCTAATCATTTATGATTCATGACTTTCATGCTTGTAATACCTCAGGAAGATTTCACTATACAGTGCCTTAAAACAATATTCATACCCCTTGACATACCCCTTGACATTTTCACAATTTTTTCATGTTACAACCAAAACTTAAATGTATTTTATTGGGATTTTATGTGATAAACCAACACAAAGTGGCACATAATTGTGAAGTTGAAGGAAAATGATAAATGGTTTTCATTTTTTTTTTCACAAATAAATATCTGAAATTGTTTTCAGCTCCCTTCCCTCTGATACCCCTAACTAAAATATAGTGGAACCAATTGCCTTCAGAAGTCGCCTCATAAATTGAGTCCAACCTGTGTGTTATTTATTCTCAATATAAAGAGATTTAAAGCAGGTTAGGTTACAAAAAATATCCCAAGCTTTGAACATCTCACGGAGCACTGTTCAATCCATCATCCAAAAACAGAAAGAGTATGGCACAATTGCATACCTACCAAAACATGGGCGTCCCCCTAAACTGACAGGCCGGGCAAGGAGAGCATTAATCAGAGAAGCAGCCAAGAGGCCCATGGTAATTCTGGAAGAGCTGCAGAGATCCACAGCTCAGGTGGGAAAATCTGTCCACAGGACAACTGTTAGGCCGCGTACACACGACCAAATAAATCCGATCAAATCGGTCTGACAGATCGTTTTGATCGGATTTGTCTGCTGGGGTATATTGGTTTGATCGTGTACACACGATCAAACCAAAATCCCCGCCGGCAGACAGTGCGGTGACGTGGCGGTGACGTTGACGCCGCCACGTCACCGTCACCAGGAAGTAAAACACTTCTGCGCATGCGTCGAATCCATTCGACGCATGCGTGGGCAGATATGTCTGCTGGTTAGCGTACTAACCAGCAGACATGTCGGACAGACGGGTTCCCAGCAGACAGATTTTAAAGCATGCTTTAAAATCTGTCTGCTGGAAAAACCCGTCTGTCCGTCTGTACACACGATCGAATTTGTCTGCTGAAACGGTCCGTCGGACCGTTTCCAGCAGATAGATTCGATCGTGTGTACGCGGCCTTAGTCATGCCCTACACAAATCTGGCCTTTATGGAAGAGTAGCAAGAAGAAAGCCATTGTTGAAAGAAAGCCATAAGTAGCCCCGTTTGCAGTTTGTGAGAAGCCATGTGGGGGACACAGCAAACATGTGGAAAAAAGTGTTCTGGTCAGATGATACCAAATTTGAACTTTTTGATCTAAAAGCAAATGTGTGGTGGAAAACTAACACTGCACATCACCCTGAACACAGCATTCCCACCGTGAAACATGGTAGTGGCAGCATCATGTTGTGGGGATGCTTTTCTTCAGCAGGGACAGGGAAGCTGGCCAGAGTCAATGGAAAGATGGATAGAGCCAAATACAGGACAATCTTAGAAGAAAACCTGTTAGGCTGCGTACAAACGATTGGTCCAAACCGATGAAAACGGCCTGAAGTTCAATTTGATTGGTCCAAACCGACCGTTTGTACGGCCCATCGGTCTTTTGTCCTTCGGACCAAAATTTTAAAACTTGCTTTAAAATCGACCCGATGGTCCGCTGACCGATCAGTCCAAACCGATGGTTAGTACACAAAGCATCGGTTCAAAACCCGTGCATGCTCAGAATCAAGTCGACGAATGCTTGGAAGCATTGAACTTAGTTTTTTTCAGCACGTCGTCGTGTTTTACGCGTTCTGACACGATCGGTTTTTGAACTGATGGTGTGTACGCACATCAGACCATCAGGCCACTTCAGCGGTGACCCGATGAAAACGGTCCACTCGTACGTTCGTGGATTGGCGTAACTCGCTCATTTGTATATTCAATGCGGAAAAACGACAGAAGCGCCCCTAGCGTCCAGCGTAAGTATGCAACTAAGATTCGACGGTGTAATAACGTTACGCCAGTCGTATCTTAGCGTAATTTTGGCGTATCTTGTTTTGTGGATACAAAACAAAGATACGCAGGCGGGAATTTGAAATTATGGTGCCGTATCCGGAGATACGCCGCCGTAATTCTTTGTGGATCTGAGCCATACACACCGAATATACATACACACACTGAAAAGGTACTGGAGAGGCGGGGCAGCTGTAATCTTGTGATTTTTTTTAAAACAACACAGATTTTTACATAATGTCCCTATTTTTACTGAGGCTGACAACCCTGATGGGGCCCCCAAGTGGCATGGGGCCCTCGGGCAGTGCCCTAGTGCTCGAATGGTCAGTCCGCCCCTGCTTTCAAGAGGCATAATAAGGTGCCAGAACACCAACAAAATGACAACATTTTGTATTTAATTAGAGGCATAGTGAGTCTTTTGAAGATTTTTTGTCACATATTTTGGGAATAGGAAAAAAGAAAATTAAATTGTATTTTATTTACACACAGCTGTCAATTAATAAGATATTTCTCGCACACAGAATGGGAATACTTAAAATTTAGCCCCAAAACACATTCTTCTATGGGGATACCACATATGTGAGACTTTTTTCAGCCTATCGGCATAATAGGACCTAAAATCCAAGGATCACCTTCAAGCTTTCATGGGACATAAATTATGCATCTAATTTCCTGACTACTTATTACATGTTTGGAGGCCCTGGAGTGCCCACGTTTTGGAGAGTAAAACACTCCAAGGTATTTTTCAGGAGGCAGGGTGAGTCTTTTGAGGGTCTCATTTTTTTGTCACAAGTTTTTCTAAAATGTAGAAAAGAAATTAAAATTATTATTTTTTTATATACAAAATTGTAAAACGCTTCTACCACACAGCATGGGCATACTTAGAACTTCACTCTAAATCACATTCTGCAACTTCTCCCAAGTATGGGGATACCACGTGTGTAGGACTTTTTCGATATTTGGACTGATTATGTACCAGACATTGTATCTTGGGTATCACAAAAACCAGTGTACTGTTATGGTCGTCTCTGTATGAGTGGTCAGTGAATCCCACTTAGTATAATATCACCTATAGCAGGCCCCATTCCTATAGGCCAAACAAGACTAGCCTGCTGGTACATGGTTGCCCACTCGCCAGGAGGTACAGGAGGCTGAGCAAAGGGTGAATATGGTTTCAGGAGTGCAGTTGTCCACAGATGGCTGAGACTGGTGATTTGCAGGTACATAATGAGTGGAATGTACAGATGGGTCCGTTCAGAGAGACATAGACAGCAAGCAGGCAAAGTATTGATCCAGGCTCAGGCATAAATATAGTCAATAAACAGGCCATGGTCAATACAGGCAACAGGCAGAGAAAACACTGCACTGGTACGGCAGTGATCGGAAACACTGTTGCTGGCTGCACTGGCTCTGGTGGCACTGTACATTTGTGGCAGCAGTCAGGGACCCTGTTAAAGGCTGCACTGGCTCTGGTGATACAGGCACTGGTGTGGCTAGCGACCAGGAGCATTGTTGATGGCTGCACTGTTCTGGTGACATTGTGAAAGGTGTGAAAGTGATCAGGAACAATGTTGATGGCTAACACTGATTTTTCTTTTGGCTACATTGGTCTGGCGACACTGTGACTGGTGTGGTGGTGACCAGGGGACACTCTGACTGGCCGTATTGATGAGGTGTCATACAGCTATGGCTAGTTGTCAGATACACTGGTAGCCTGCACTGGCATACAGTGATATTTTTAGGAGCCAACCATTGTATCTGATTACTAGCCACAGCAGTACAATGTCACCATGGTGACTGTGATACATTTTTTACACACTGAGTGTTTCCTACAGTGCCGATTGCTGTAGGAAACACTCTATTTCCAGTGCTGATTGCTGTGAAAAGAAAAATGGAGCAGGGGCTGCAATGTTCAGCCTTTATTTACAAGTGTGATCTCTGTGATTGGTCACAGTGATCACATAGTACAGAGCCAATTTCATTGCCCCTGCACCCCAATCTATGATCTGAAGGACACAGCATTTACAGTGTGTGCACGAGCAGCAGGAGTGCCCATTTAGTATCTCTGCTGTGGCCGTGATTCTCATCAACAGTGCCCATGTCTGTGAAAAAGTGCTGGCTGTCAGCATCTACCTCCCCCACCACCGCTCACCCCGTCAATGCTTGTGGCTGGTTGGTAGAACCTACAACAACCCATAATCCAATCAGGTGCTTGCCCCGCCCCCAAGCCCTGGCCTTCAGAGTAAGAGAAGAACAGAACTTTCTGCCTAGTCTCAGTGCCCCAGCTTTCTTGTGTATGTCCTGTAGCTCTACAAAGAAGAATCGGACCATAATGAAGTAGGATCTCTGTGGACCCTGCTGTAATGGGAATCACTGGGGACCCTGCTGTAAGAGGGATCACTGTGGGCCCAGCTGTAAGAGGGATGGCTGGGGTCCCTACTATAGAAGGGATCGCTGGGGACCCTGCTGTAGGGGGATCTCTAGGAACCCCGCTTTAAGGGGGATCTCTGGGGCCCCTCTTTTAAGCTGAGTGGAATCTGGTAACCTTAATGTGAGGGGGAGACTCTGGTGACCCTGATTTAAAGAGGGAGGAATTTGGTAACCCTGATGTCCGGGGGAGACTCTGGGGTCCCTGAGGTAATAGAGGGAACTTTGGAGACCCTAATGGAAGGGGAACTCTGATGTAAGACAGAACACTGAGGGCCATAATATAAGGGGAGGACTTTGGGGACCCTAATGAAAGGGGGGAACACTATGGAACCTGATGTGAGAGATGACTCTGGGGACCCTGATGTAAGAAGTGGGGACTTTGGGGCACTCTGATGTAAGGGGAAACTCTGGGGACCCTGATGTAAGGGGGGTAGTACTGGTATGGTACTATGACTAAATCATGTGCACAGCAGTGGCTCAGAGCCATAGAACTTCATTAGTCATGTCCAGTGCAGTCAACGCCCATCAAAAGTGATATGCTGTTTAAGTTTTGTCTTGGCATGTAAATAGCTATGAGCAGGAGTATGTTAGTGTTCAGGTCTGGGGCGATAAAGCCACAGGTCAACCACCTTGTTTTACTACTCCCTTACTGCACCTGGAAACAAAGCCTTACTCTTTTAGAGTAGCACAGGGCCCCCTAGTTAAATGCACCCCACAGAGCCCCCACCTTCTCAGCTTCCCCCCTCTTTAAACCACCATCAAATCAGTCCTTAGGCTCACACCACATTTTTCATTCCAGTGACCCTACCAGGGGCATTTTTTCTTTACACTGATGCTGGCTAATTATTTTCTATGATTCACATATTTAATTGCAGGATAGAATGTGCTGTTAAACTCATATGTTACATATGTTTCTGTAAGGCCGTGTACACACGGCAGAGAACCTCGACGGGCAGAACACATCGTTCCGCCCGTCGAGGTTCTCTGCCGGCCGTCGAAATCGGCGACCCGCCCGTCGGGAATGGCAACCAGCCATTCATCCAGGCGGGCCGTCGAGCAAATAGAGAACATGCTCTCTATTTCTGCTCGATGGCATTCCCGACGGGATGCTCGCCGAGAGCGTACACACGGCCGAGGTCCTCGCTGGAATGCAGCTTCCAGCGAGGTTCTCGCTGGTTTCCAGCGAGAACCTTGGTCATGTGTACGCCGCCTGAGACGTTCTGCACGCATTGCTATTTATCCCCACCCCATCTGCTACTCCACCAGGAAGGAAGGGGAGTCAGGAGGGGGCACCGTTTGGCATCTTCGCCCTGGGCACTGGATGACCTTGTCCCGGCACTGCATTTTCCTATTCTCGTTTGTGTACATTGGCCAGTCATGAGGCAGTTAAAGTGCATCTGTGCAAAGACTATAGACATTAAACTATTTACATACTCTTAACAAGCCAAGAGTAGTAACCATTTTTTGCGATTCGGCACTGCGTCGCTTTTACTGACAATTGTCGTGCGCCACCGTGCCCAAACAAAATTGATTTAATTTTTTTTCCCACAAATAGAGCTTTCTTTTGATGGTATTTAATCCACTGTGTGGTTTTAATTTTTTGTGCTATAAATAAAAGAAAAGCAACAATTTTGAAAAAAATCTATATCTTTTACTTTTTACTTTAATAAATATCCCTCTTTTTTTTTTCCTCAGTTTAGGCTGATATGTATTCTTCTAAATAAAATCACAATAAGTGTATATTGATTGGTTTGCGCAAAAGTTATAGCGTCTAGTTTTATGGCATTTTTATTATAATTTTTTTTTTTTTTACCACTAATGGCAGCGACCTGCGATTTTTATCTTGACTGCGATATTGCCGTGGACACATGAGACTCTTTTGACAGTATTTTCGGGACCATTGTCTAACAAAAATGCACTGATTACTGTGTAAATGACACTGGCAGGGAAGGGGTTAACCACTTAAGCCCCGGACTATTTTGCTGGCCAAAAACCAGGCCACTTTTTGCGATTCGGCACTGCGTCGCTTAAACTGACAATTGCGCGGTCGTGCGACGTGGCTCCCTAACAAGATTAACATTCTTTTTTTTCCAGAAATAGAGCTTTCTTTTTTTTGTGCACTATAAACAAAAGTAGAGCGACAATTTAAAAAAAAAATATATATTTTTTACTTTGTGCTATAATAAATATCCCCCAAAAATATATATACACTTTTTTCTTTCTCAGTTTAGGCCGATACCTATTCTTCTACATATTTTTGGTAATAATCACAATAAGCATATATTGATTGGTTTGCGCAAAAGTTATAGCGTCTACAAAATAGGGGATGGAATTATTTATTATATATTTTTTTACTAGTAATTTTTATATGCAATTTTTATTGTGACTGTGACATTACGGAGAAGATATGTCTGCTGGTTAGCGTACTACACAGTACGGGCCGACCGTTTCCAGCAGATAGATTTGATCGTGTGTACGCGGCCTTAAAAAAATTCCAACATGCTTGAACTTTTTGTGTCGTTTTTCAAAACGTCGTTTTTTGTTTCACAAAAAGTCACCGTGTGTAGCAAAAACGTCGTTCAAAACGACGTTTTTCAACCCGCGCATGCCCAGAAGCTAGTTATGAAGCGAGCTTCAATGGAAAAAAGTGGTGAACGTAACCTCGATTTTTGTGAAAAAACGATGGTGTGTATGCAAAATTGTCTTTGAAAAGTGACGTTTCAAAAACGTCGTTTTTTACTTCACAGAAAACTTCGTTTTTTTTTATCGCAAAAAACGACCGTGTGTACGCGGCATAAGATTAATAAGTGGGTCTACACCAGCTTTATTTAGGGCTTCATCTTACAGCCACCTTCCCGGCCACTCCTCTCCTCCAGATGTTTAAATCAGCTGTAAATAGTCTTTTCTTTATTCCTCCATTGCCAAAAAGGCCAACTCATATAATAAACAAAGAGAATGTACCATAGTGCAGTAGTAGTTCATTATTTAACAGCTTAAAAATAAAGTCAAATTTGCATATTTACATTTACAATTCTTATGCCAGCATATAAAAGCAATCTGTCACAATCCAAGATGCCTCCCACTGTGCTATAGTCTGGAAATGCACACCAGAAGTATCTGAGTATAGTACTACTTACATATTTCTCCAAATGTTATTTTCCAAATAAAACAGCCTTCTAATTAAAACAACTAGCAGGATTTTCTGAGCTGTTGGAAACTGACTGGAACCGCAGTTTAGAGTCTTTGGCCCGGACTCACAAAGCACTTACGCCGACGCATCTCCAGATACGCCGCGTAAGTACAAATATGCATCATTGTATCTGTGCGCCGAACCCACAAACTTAGATACGCCTAAAAACAGACTTCATCCCACCAACGTAACTTGCCTATGCCGGCGTAGAGTGGGCGCATATTTACGCTGGACTCATGTGGCACTCCCATTGATTTTCTATTCAAATATGCAAATGAGGGAGATACTCCGATTCACAAACGTACTTGCGCCTGGCGCATGATTTACGCGGTTTGTGTAAGTATTACGTTCGGCGTAAAGTTATTCACCATAGATGAGGCGCAACCCATGCAACGGTATGGACCAGGGAACACAAGCCTACGTATTGTACGTTGGATGTCTGTGAATATGGGCCGACGTGGGTCTGGCTGGGCATAGGTTACGTTCACGGCGTATACAGTGATCCGGCGTATCTTAGGCAGTTGTTCGGACGTGGTTGTGCGCATGCGCACGGGGATACATCCATGTCCTGACACATGCGCAGTTCATTTTAAGTACTTGTCTGGCGCCCGGCCGATCATTTGCATGGGGTCACACTTCATTAACATGGATCGCGCCCACTTCCAGCCCACTTCCACCTACTTCCACTTACGCCGGCTTACGCCTACGAAATATACGCTACGCCGGCGCAGAGTTGGGAGCATTTGCTTTGTATATTCCATGCTTGCCTCTCCGCGCTGTGCCGGTGTAGCGTAAAAAATATGCACCGATGTATGTGAATCCGGGCCTTTGTTGTGATCTTTTAGAATATTTAGGAACAAATCACTTCATAGTACAAGCAGCTAGAAAGGTGAGTGAGGGCGTGTTTTAACCACTTGCCGACTGGCTTGCTGATCGGCTAACGTTGATATACTGTACGTTGGCAGAATGGCACGGGCAAGTAAAGCAATGGACCTGTTGCTTTGAAGTCGCAGTGTGCCCGCTGGTCCCACAAACTCGATGTTCGCCGCCGGCCCGCGATTGCCATGTGGAGAGGCAGAACGGGGAGATGCCTATCTAAACAAGGCATTTCCCTGTTTTTACCTAGTGACAGGACAGTGATCTACTGCTCCCTGTGATCGGAAACAGTTATCGTTGTCATGTCACTGGTAGCCCACCCCCCACAGTTACAAGCACTCCCTAGGGCACACTTAACCCCTTGATCGCCCGCTAGTGTTTAACCACTTGCCGACCGTCGCATACAGATATACGTCTGAAGCATGGCACGGACAAGTAAAAAGAACGTATATATACGTCCCCTTTATGTATCGGCATTGTGGATGCACGCGCGCCGTGACTCCGACCGCGGGTCCCGCGAGCTCGCTGTCCGCGAGCATACCCGCGGTTGTGTTGCAGTGAGGAAGAATGGTGAAATGCTGATGTAAACAAGCATTTTTCCAGTCTTCCTAGTGACAGGACAGTGATCACAGCTTCCTGTAATCGGAAGCTGTGATCACTGTCGTGTCACACATAGCCCATTCCCTAGGGCACACTTAACCTCTTCAGTGCCACCTAGTGGTTAACCCCTTCACTGCCAGTGTAATTTCACAGTAATCAGTGCATTTTTATAGCACTGATCACTGTAAAAATGACAATGGTCCCAAAAATGTGTCAGTAATTCACTTCCTGGTGCGGTGACGTGGCGGCGTCAACGTCACCACCACGTCACATGACACGTCAGCGCGCCGTCTGCCGGCGGGGATTTTAGTTTGATCATGTGTACACGATCAAACCAATACATCCCAGCAGACAGATTTGTCTGCTCCTGTGTACGGGGCCTAAGAGAGTCAAAATGTCCTGGTATAAGCACATTTTATTGGGTGTGAGCTCCTCTTGGGAGCACAGAGTGATTTGAAGGGGGTGTATTGTAGTCCGTGAAATGTATTTAGGAAGTGCAGTTCAAGAGCACTATTACAGTGACACTTAAAAAAAATCTTTGCGTAGTTGTGTATTTTCTGCAGTACAACAATATATGAACACTGTTTTATTATACAAACTTTATAAAAAATATATATATTCCTTTATTCACATTTGATGATCACTACGGTTCAAATTGTTTTAGTAGTGTATGTAATGTACAACTTTTTTTTAGGGCATAAGGAAAGCACTTTGTAATTATAACGCAGCACTTTTGTATACTTACCTATGGTTATTGACCACCCTTATTAAGTAAAAGGGTAATTTTGGTGCTTAGAAGCTTTAGCAAATACATATTTCTTCAAAGAGTAGCCTGGGGTTTTATAATTGTTTATTCATTTGGAGAAATATGCTAATACTAAAGTTATCCCATTAGGTTTACAAATCCAGATTTTTTCTCATGCAAAACATATTGACAGTGATTACAAGTCCTTTGTGGTAGAACATCTATGAAAACAGGGCCGATCCTAGGGTCACAGGCGCCTGGGTGCAGAAATATTTATGGCGCCCCTACAAGGGCGTGGTCACCTTACTAACTCCTCCCCCTTTACAAATGTTTCTAAGGCAACGATTCAAACACAGAGATGCTCCCCTAAGGAGTCATCGTTACCCTGGGATCCTCCCATGATCTCTTAACAATAAACAAAATACAGGAAGAGAAGCATAGTACTCTAATTGGACCTGGAGGGGGGTCTCTCTAGTGGACACAGAGAGGGCCTCTGTTAGAGAGTCTGTTTAGAAAGAGCCCCCAGACATAATACAGGAGATGGTCAGAGACTTCTAACATGATACAAGAGATGGTCAGAGACTGCAGACATGGTGCAAAAGATCAACGCAGCCTCACCAGTGCCCATCAAATGCAGCCTCATCAGTGCCCATCAAATGCAGCCTTATCCGTGCCCATCAAATGCAGCCTTATCCGTGCCCATCAAATGCAGCCTTATCCATGCCCATCAAATGCAGCCTTATCAGTGCCCACCAAATGCAGCCTTATTAGTGTCCACCAAATGCAGCCTTATTAGTGCCCACCACAGAGAGAGAGAGAGAGAGAGAGAGAGAGAGAGGTGAGGCTGAGAAAGAGAGAGAGAGGTGAGACTGAAAGACAGAGGGGGTTAAGGGTGAGAGAGAGAGGGCTCAGAGAGAGAAAGAGGGGATCAGAGAAAGAGGGGATCAGAGAAAGAGGGGATCAGAGAAAGGTGGGGCTGAGAGAGAGAGAGAGGTGGGGCTGAGAGAGAGAGAGGGGCTCAGAGAGAGGATAGTGGACAGAGAGAGGGGGCTGAGAGAAAGGGTAGTGGACAGAGAGGGGCTGAGAGAGAGGGAGGCTCAGAGATGGGGCTGAGAGAGAGGGGCTAAGAGAGAGGGTAGTGGACAGAGGGAGGGGCTCAGAGAGGGGGCTAAGAGAGAGGGGTGGGGCTGAGAGAGAGAGTGGGGCTGAGAGAGGGGAGTGGACAGAGAGAGGGGCTAAGAGAGAGAGGGCTGAGAGAGAGGAGTAGTGGACAGAGAGGGGGCTGAGAGAGAGAGGGGCTCAAAGAGAGGGTAGTGGACAGAGAGGCGCTCAGCGAGAGGGTAGTTGACAGAGAGAGGGGCTGAGAGAGAGAGGTGCTCAGAGAGGGGGCTGAGAGAGAGGGGGGCTGAGTGAGAGAGAGGGGCTGAGTGAGAGAGAGGAGGGGCTGAGTGAGAGAGAGGGGCTCAGCGAAAGGTAGTGGACAGAGAGAGGGGCTGAAAGAGAGGGGCTGAGAGAGGGGTTGAGTGATAGAGAGGTGTTCGGCGAGAGGGTAGTGGACAGAGAGAGGGGCTCAGAGAGAGGGGCTGAGAGAGGTGGGCTCAGCGAAAGGTAGTGGACAGAGAGAGGGCTGAGAGAGAGGGGCTGAGAGAGGGGCTGAGTGATAGAGAGGGGTTCGGCGAGAGGGTAGTGGACACAGAGAGGGGCTCAGAGAGAGGGGCTGAGAGAGGTGGGCTCAGCGAAAGGTAGTGGACAGAGAGAGGGGCTGAGAGAGAGGGGCTGCTGAGAGAGGGGCTGAGTGATAGAGAGGGGTTCGGCGAGAGGGTAGTGGACAGAGAGAGGGGCTCAGAGAGAGGGGCTGAGAGAGGTGGGGCTGAGAGAGGGCTGAGAGAGAGAGAGGGGCTCAGAGAGGGGGCCAGAGAGAGAGGGGCTCAGAGAGAGCATAGTGGACAGGGAGGGGCTCAGAGAGGGGCTGGAGAGAGAGGGGCTGAGAGAGAGAGTAGCGGACAGAGAGAGGGGATTAGAGAGAGGGGGGCTCAGAGAGGGGACTGAGAGAAAGATGGGGCTGAGAGAGAGGAGGGGGCTCAGAGAGAGGGGCTGAGAGAGTGAGGGGCTGAGAAAGAGGGGCTCAGCGAGAGGGTAGTGGACAGAGAGATGAGGCTGACAGAGAGGGGGGCTGAGAGAGGTGGGGCTGAGAGAGGTGGGGCTGAGAGAGGTGGGGCTGAGAAAGGTGGGGCTGAGTGAGAGGTGGGGCTGAGTGAGAGGGGGGGCTGAGTGAGAGGGGGGGCTGAGTGAGTGAGAGGGGGGACTGAGTGAGAGAGGGGCTGAGAGAGGGGGTGAGTGAGAGAGGGGGGCTCAGAGAGGGGGCTGAGAGAGAGGGTAGTGAACAGAGAGGGGCACTTGTCACCATGCCTTGTTGCCAGATGCAGCATGTCACCATGCCTGTCACCAGATGCAGCCTGTCACTTGTCACCATGCCTGTTGCCAGATACAGCCTGTCACTTGTCACCAATGAGTGTCACCAGATGCAGCCTGTCACTTGTCACCAATGAGTGTCACCAGATACAGCCTGTCACTTGTCACCAATGAGTGCCACCAGATACAGCCTGTCACTTGTCACCAATGAGTGTCATCAGATACAGCCTGTCACTTGTCACCAATGAGTGTCACCAGATACAGCCTGTCACTTGTCACCATGCCTGTTGCCAGATACAGCCTGTCACTTGTCACCAATGAGTGTCACCAGATACAGCCTGTCACTTGTCACCAATAAGTGTCACCAGATACAGCCTGTCACTTGTCACCATGCCTGTTGCCAGATACAGCCTGTCACTTGTCACCAGATGCAGCCTGTCACTTGTCACCATGCCTGTTGCCAGATACAGCCTGTCACTTGTCACCAATGAGTGTCACCAGATACAGCCTGTCACTTGTCACCATGCCTGTTGCCAGATACAGCCTGTCACTTGTCACCATGCCTGTTGCCAGATACAGCCTGTCACTTGTCACCAGATGCAGCCTGTCACTTGTCACCATGCCTGTTGCCAGATACAGCCTGTCACTTGTCACCAATGAGTGTCACCAGATACAGCCTGTCACTTGTCACCATGCCTGTTGCCAGATACAGCCTGTCACTTGTCACCAGATGCAGCCTGTCACTTGTCACCATGCCTGTTGCCAAATACAGCCTGTCACTTGTCACCAATGATTGTTACCAGATGCAGCCTGTCACTCATAGCCTGGCTCTCTCTCCCTCCCCTTCAGACAGTTCCCCCCTAGCCCCCCCCCCCCCCCCAGAATTGCAAAGGGCCAGCCAGACAGCTATTGGGACTACATCTCCCAGAATCCTCTTCTCTTTTTTGTTTTTTCCCTGGCCAATAAGAGGAAAAGGAAGAAACATAATGGGCGGCTGTTCTGGGAACAGCAGCATGGGAAGGAGAGGGAGGGGGGACAGCCTGCAGCTTCTCTCTTTACACACACACACAGCTGCTCCGATCTCAGGCTGTTCTGCTGCTGCCTACAAAGTATTGAAACGATCTAACCTCTTCTAACCTCTCTGAATCTGAGGCACCTCGAGGGAGAGGAGGCAGGCAGCACAGTTTCTGAATCTGAATCTCGTTCCTCGGACGCTCATCACTCCTAACATTACAGGGAGGAAGTGGGTGGAGCTAGGGAGGAGTAGGAAGTTAAATCCTCCTCTGCAGTGCATTGTGGAGCCGCTCTCTCCTCTCCTGACGTCACTGGTTGCTAGACACAAAGCGGCTCGTGGCTAGCAACCAGTTTGTGCAGGAAGCAGGGGCCCCTAGTGAGACCCTTGAAGTGGGTCTTCACACTGCAGCCAGGGACATCGGCGCCGGCGATACAGTGTAAGGATGACACTGCACACTAGATGGAGGAAACAAACGGTGCTCCTCACACTTTGGCGCCTCCCCCCCTCTGGCGCCTGGGTGCAGTGCACCCGTTGCACCCCGCCTGGGATCGGCCCTGTATGAAAATGTTTATTAGGTATGTTAGAGATTTTATGTTCCCAAAACAATAAGGTGCTAGTTAAAGGGTATAAGGATATTGAAACTTTATTTTTGCAACATACCGCTCCAATGACCTCACGCCAATTTTCTATATGGAGAAAGGTGTGGACAAGTCACCTAGAGAAATGCAACAAAGACCAAGTAGCTAGATAAAAAGAGAAGAGACAAGTTAGTATATACCATACTGTATTTCAGGACAAGTGTATAGATGGCCAAGCAGTCAAAAGGGTATGTCACCATCCAATAGATGAAGTGGAATTTGCAGCAGGGCAGAAGATTATAATTCTGACATGTCCCTGTGTTCATCTTCCCTCTACCACAGGTCACTCAGAGCTTGCTTTGATAATGAGGAAAATAGCGTAGAAAGTAAAAAGTCCAAGTTGGTGGGTTTCACACACAAGGTACACATAGTAAAAGGTCATTTAGAGTTTCACAAGGTAAAAATGTATTAATGTTATATTCTTATAATATAGGTACTCCAACAGAACTTTGGGTTCCCACTATGGATAGGTCACTGGCATGGGTGTTCTAGCACAATGCAGTACTATACTCACGACTATACCAAAAGAGCACAAGGGAAATGTTTTTATCACTAGGACTCGTAATTTAGCAATCAAGCATTTATCTCCATTACTTGAGAATCATTTATCTTTCTCCACCTCTTCACACTCTAATATACAAAATATTACACCTAATCTAGGCACCACTCCCAAGATTTCATCCTCTTCTTATTTGTGCATCACATTGGCAGGTGGGGGAAAAAAAACGTGGAGAATCTGGACCGAATTGTAATCAAAATACAGTCAAATAGGCAATTTGAAGTGATAACATCTGGGTATTTTTAAATAGGGAACCTTGGAACTAGAAAAAATGACTATTGATAAGGGAGGACCACATATTCTAACTTATGTACAGTAAACTGCCCTAAAACAGCTACAAAATAATAGTCAGATAGTAATAAAACCATCTTATAAGCAAGAAAATGTCATGAGAAATCAGAATAATAAATCTATGTGTCAAAAAATCCTTAAAAAGAAATAGTGGTACAAGTCCCTCCCTTTTGAAAAAATAGAAAGTTTAAATAGGAGAAATGTTGAAATGTTGAAATGATTTATCAACCATATTTTGTGACCCACAACACCATTAAGGTAGCAATATGATCTCATTCTCATACATTCAGCCCTGGCTCCAATCTATTTCTCTGTTAACCACAGAGTTTGTCTTTACCAATTTCTCTCAACTACTGGCCGGCTCAATCTAAGGGTGGTAAACTTTGGGTTTTGTTTTGCTTCCGTGGGGTGTGAGGCATGGCTGGTCTCTTCCACCTCTCATCCCCTTGTGTGGGGGGGGCGGGGATTTTACCCCCTGTGCCTCTGCATTATGTGCTCACGCCTCACTTACGGCATCTTATAACGCAATGATGTGGGGAGGTGTTTGTCCATCTTGTGCCACAGATGGGGTAGATGTGGGTCCACCATTGGCGGCTTCGCTGCACGAGGGTGGTTAGCCTTTTCCCCGCTTTCCCCTTGCTGCACTGGCATTAGCATGATGTTGACGGGGATCCGCTCTGAAGCAGGGACATTTACCAGTTGGAGTCAGCCAGCAGACCACCTAACTGGTCCCTATTACATCATTAACACACCAAGCCATGGGTAGGTTATTCAAGTTCTTTGAGCACTCCTATTTGGATTTAATCACTTTATTTACTGTAGATTTAATTTGCTATTTTTGTTGGGTTTATTTACATTCATATTTATGGTAGTGCCTCTGTGGGATCACATAGAATTTAATATCACATACACACATTCACTTAATTCCTCTTCAATTTATCGCCTAATTGATCAACACACATTTTTTGCAGATTATCATGCACATTAGTGCATTCACTATGCACAGGGACAGTTTTCTGGCAACCTGGCCTTTTTTCCGGCTGTTTGTCCCCATCGTTAGTGGGTTATCCCGCCTCAATCCCCGGTGCTGACATCCTACCCAGGGATTCCCCTTAATTTCCCTTTACTAACCTGAGCTGAGCTGGGGAGTTGACTTGTAAGTATTAGTAATGCTGTAATTTAGCCATGACTAAGCACTGATCGAGTGCGAAACGCGTCGGCTGTCCTGTTTTCTGTGATTGCTGTGACTGTACATGTTTTTGGATTTACAATAAAGACAACTTTTTTCGTTTGAAAATCCTTGGAGTGCGGCCGTCCTTCCCTCTTTTCTTCATCATCATTGCTGTAATTTATTTGGCCCCTTTTTCCTTAGGACGGTACTAATTCATTTTTTTAGTACAAACATGCCACAAAAGTCCTGATGAGTACTGAAAAGCTATGAAACACATAGAGTTATGATTCCAAAATGTCAAGATAAGCCTGGCTCTAAGCAAGCATTTATTTATGCATTGTTTATGTTGTTAGATGAATGCATTATATATGATTTTTTTCCTATCAATTTTGCTTATATGATGATTTTAATAAATGTTTTTAATGATTTATTAATCATGTGTATTGAATATTTGTACCATATGAGCCTATATATTTTATGTGCAAGTCATTATAACCACTAATTTATTGTTGAATGATTCAATTGGTTTTATAAATATGGCATGTTCAACATGATTATAAAAATACATTTTTATGAATTCTGTTTATTATATTCCACTTATCATCAGTTGGCTATGCCAAGCCTCATTTAAAGTCCCACTTTTCCTTCTCCGTTCGTTGTATTTACTACTTAGGGATGGAGGCTGGTCATTATTGGTGTGTCTGGTCATATTGTCTTATGTGTTTCATATATTTTGTCTGTTATCAATAAAGAAACTTATTAATTTCTGAAATACAAAGAACCAAAAATGTTCACCTTCTATGTCGTTCCTAAAACCCATAAGGATTTTCACAATCCTCCAGGCCAGCCTATTATATAAGGGATATGGTGCAAAACAGAAAACATGAATTGGTTATTCGATAACTTTTTAAAATAAAATGTCACAAGCCTCCCATTATATGTAAAAGACACAATAGGCCTACTTATGATTTAATTGACATCCACCAAGCAAGCACATGGCTGCTAGCCAGCAGCATGTCTCACAAAAAGGGACTACAGATGATAGAATCCTTCCTTGAAAAGTGAGAATGTTCAATGTGGGGTTATAACCATTTTGTACTACAACTCTTGGAACACGATATGGGTAAAAAGCTGGAAGAATCACAAATGATAGGGGCGAAATAGGGCCAGCTGATATTTCGACAATCAAAGCAAATTACAAGTGTATGGTACGCTGGCACTTGACCCCAGAAAGAATGAGTAAAATCCACTTAAATAATTCCTCGCTTTGTTGAAGGAATTGTAAACAAAAAGGAAAGACCATGCACATTTGGTGGGATTGCCCGAGAATACAAGAATACTGGGAAGAAGTCTTAGATTATATAAAATAAATAACAGGGGAGAAGAATTCACAAAACCCCCTGACTTGTTTATTTCATGGTACAAATATAATTAAAAAAAACAGTACGGAAAAACTTTGGTCCTGGTTCTGCTTAATGCGGCAAAGGGATTAATCCCCAAAAAATGGCTACATCCAATGAGGCCATCTATAAAAGAGTGGATACAGTGAGTAGACTATATAGCAGAAATGGAATACTTAGGTCACGGTGAGCTGGGATGGGATGAAAGGTATAGAGTAATCTGGGAGAAATGGAGAGCTTTTAAAACATCAGAAAAATTTGCGAGGGAATGACTGAAACAGACAGGTGAAAAAATTTAAAATGAAATTGGGGGTTGAGGAAAAAAACAACAACTCTTGGAACATATTTTGATCCACATTATCTTTTTGTTTAATAAGACCCTTTACCTTCAGGTGCAGGGGTGGCGATGGGAACTTGTTATGCCCCATCGATTACCTGGGGGATTGAAAATTACTGTTTATTCTAGAGATATCTAGAGATATCTTCTTAAATGACCTGGAGATATACTAGCCTGGTATCGTTGCATAAATGATGTACTAATGCCAAGGACAGGAGTTAAATTTCCTCATGGATATGCTTAATAAAAATGAAATAAATCTACGGTTCACAATGAATTAGAGTCAAAGAAAGATGTATTTCCTTGATTTTGAAATTATTGCCCAGCAGGATGTCCCTGTAGCATTCACACTTTATAAGAAACCAACCAAAGGGCAGCACCATTTACCACACAATGAGCACTAATTAATTGTCTTTAGGCAATTCCATACAGTCAGTACTTACAAAAAAAGTATTCAGATTTTAAGGAAAAAGCTGATGCTTATGCTTACAAGAAAAAGGTCATATAAGCAAAACACTAAATAGTGCTTACCAGAGGGTGAGATAATACCCCTGTAGGACCTTAAAATTAAATTTCCCTCTAAAAAATGTATTTTAAAACTCTTAGGCCCCATACACACGAGCGGACAGATTTGTTCAAATCTGTCCGTCCGACAGATTTGAACAAATCTGTCTGCTGGGATTTTGGTTTGCTCGCGTGTACACACGAGCAAACCAAAATCCCCGCCAGCAGAGAGCGCGCTGACGTGGCGGTGATGTGGCGGTGACGTTGACGCCGCCACGTCACCGCACCAGGAAGTAAAACACTTCCGCGCATGCGCCAAATTCATTCGGCGGCGGTGCGGCGGCGGTGCGGGACGACATGTCTGCTGGTAAGTGTACTAACCAGCAGACATGTCGGGCAGACAGATTCCCACCCGATAGATTTCAAAGCATGCTTTGAAATCTGTCGGGTGGACAAATCTGTCCACTAGCCCATACACACGATCGGAGATGTCTGCTGAAACGGTCCATTGGACCGTTTTCAGCGGACAAATTCGATCGTGTGTACGCGGCCTTAAAGTTTGTGCAAGGTATTTGCACCAACAACTAAGTAATACGCTTATGAAAGATTTAAGATAATTATAACAATTATGATACCTTGGTAATAAAGTTTTTTCATTCGATTTTGTCCAAGGCTCAAACAGAGGAGAGAATTTTACTACTAAAGGTTTGTAGATGGATATATGACTTAAAAATCTCATGTTTTCCTGGTCTGAATGAGGCTCCTAGCTTTAAAATATTTTTTGGAAAAATAGGAGTGATCCAGGCAATCCAGTAGCAGTATGGACTGTAACCAAAACTTATGGATGGATTATTTGTCCATATTTTGGGATTATATTTTGGGCTAGACTAATTTTTTTTAAAGATGTATACCCTTTAGGAAATAATGTCATATCTCTGCTTATGTATGATGAGATTGGGATATGACTAGAACATATGGATTGATGTTGTACATTTATTCTATCTACTTGTATATGGGTTTTAACCAGAATGTTTGGACGGATTTTCCACTCATGTGTTGGGGTCATAGTTTGAACTAGATTAATTTATAAATGGATATGCAAACTCCTGTTATATATATATTTTTATAAAACAATGTTGCATCTCAAAAAAATTTTGTTCAATGCCGTTCGAGGTACTCACTTATATGTATATGGTTTGTATTTCAGCCATGACCCCTGGTGGTATAAATGTAGTTTCCCTGTCTCATTTGCCTTATGCCTATGTGGGGTCGATTGGGCATGCTGATGAGATAGAGATACTTTTCATCTATATTGCTGCAAGGTTTTGGATGGTGAGAAGAGGGGGGTGCCCCCCAGAAGACTTCTTTGTAATGGCAATATTCACTCCAAAATGGTCATCCCATAAGCCTTCTCCAAGATGTCACCCCCCCCCCCCCCTAAGGCTTATTAAAGATGGTGGCGTGGTTTGTGTAGTACTAAAAAATCCCTCATCCAACTAAATGATTTTTTAATAATATAGGTTCAAAATCTGCCATGCCTGTGTTGTTGTTTGCTAGATTTGCCTATACTGAGATCTTTAGTCTCTGGTCACTTGGTAAGGATTCAGTTTTATTTTATTGGTATGAGAATGTAATTACTAACAAAGATTTGGCCTAGTATTGGCCTAGTAATAACAGTAGTCGTTTTGATAGTGCAGTTGAGTTTAGTTGAACTAGACATACTGGGCTACATACTGGGTTACAATTTTTACACTCTACAGAGTTACAGGAATTATTAGTGTTTGCCACTACCAGGTATATTTAAAACGTGTTGCCATGATTTGAAAAAAGTATCAGTACCATACATATATGGGTATGGTAAATGTGAGATTAACATTGGCAGGTACAGACAACACTACATGCTTAACATCAGTTTTAAAAGATTTTATTTTTGTAACATTACAAAGGTAAGTTATCAATGTCAGAACATTTCATTTGCAGGCTTAAGGTGTCTAAAAGTAGTTCTTGGTTTAACAATGTGGTAAGTACAGTATCATTATATGCTATCAGTAGACTATTGTCTACTTATAAATATATCAACAGACAATAAAATTAACTATGCTGCTCCTTGATTGCATATAGATATATTTTTCAAGTATTCACAATCACAAATATATCAAATAAATGTAAGCATGTAGTGACAAAAGTAGACGGTAATAATAACACAGATTCATTAACATTATAGGGTTTGTCAACATTCCCTCCGATGCACTGCAAATTGAAGAAAAAAATTATCCAAACTGAGCTAAAACATTGTAAAACTAATTTTATTTCGATCTAAAACCCCTGCTCATCTGATTTTGTGGAATGAGGAGACATTTAATCAGAAACAAGATAAAACCATAGGAAAGGGTGCTTCACTTTAATGAATTTGTGTGCACATACAGGACCAAGGCAGGTATGCACATGCATCTGTCAAACACTAGCAAGTGCATCATGTTCTAATAAGTGTAAGGCCGCGTACACACGACTAAACAAATCCGCTGAAAACGGTCGGACAGACCGTTTTCATCGGATATGTCTGCTGGGCTATTTTGGTTTGATCAGTGTACACAAGATTAAACCAAAATCCCCACGGACAGACAGCGCGGTGACGTGGCGGTGACGTTGACGCCGCCACATCACCACTCCAGGAAGTAAAATACTTCCACGAATGCGTCAAATCCATTCGGCGCATGCGGGAGATTTTTGTCCGCTGGTTAGGCATGTCAGACGAACGGGTTTCCAGCAGACAAGTTTTAAAGCATGCTTTAAAACTTGTCTGCTGGAAAAACCTGTCTGCTCGTCCGTACACACGATCGGATTTGTCTGCTGAAACGGTCCGTCGGCAGATAGATTTGATCGTGTGTACGCGGCCTAAGACATCACTGCTGTATTGCTGAAGATCAACAGCCCAGCAAGCATGTTTATGGCATTGTTATATAAGGCCGGAGGAGTCAGAGATGGGCTTTCAGATTGTGCAGAGTGAGAGTAAGAACCACACACAAAATCATAATTTTTGAAAGTGATCATTCAGTTAATCAGTTAGGTCTAAATGTTAAAAATCATACAGTGTATTAGTACATCTGAAAAAAAGACACTAACTAGTACAGCACCTTTTCTTTGCACCGTCACCATGTACAAAACTATAATAATTTCTGACAATTTCCCTGAAATAAACACACGCCCCAACCTTAGTATGTTCATATAACTAGAAAGCTGTGAAACCAATTGCCTCCCAAACTGATTATGTAACAAGTAATCTTGATGTTACTATATTTACAGTTCCTTTCAGCTTTTTACTTGGAGCTGCTAATAAGCCATGTTATGCAATGGCTCTTGTGTAACTGCTCATTGAGCCCTGACATACTCTAATTATTGACCTTACACTTTACGAATGAAGCTAGCAGATTAGCAGCTTCTGAGAGCATACATTTTCTTTTAACTAATTTGAAATTCAATCCCATCAAGATACATTGTTTTTTTTAATTCTGTATAAGATGTACATTTACAGTATCTCATTAAATTCACATTTATTTGATATATATATATATATATATATATATATAGTTTCAAAGCCTGATTTGCTAGTCTTTGAACATTATGGGCCAGATTCAGGTAGAGTTAGGCTGGCGGATCAATGGATCCGCCAGCCTAACTGTCACTTTAAGCCGGCGTTTTTGTTTTCTGTAACCAGAAAACAAGAAACGCCGGGTTGGAGTTCCGATGCGATCGGCGTAATTGAATTTCGCCATTGCATCGTTACTTCAACTTAAAAATGGCGCCGGGGGCGTTCCCGCCGATTTACGCTCAAAAAATATGTTAATGAGCGGAAATCGGCAATTCACGATCTTTTTTGGGCGCGACGCAGTGACTTTACGACGTTTCCGGAAGCGATACGTGGCGTATAGATAAAGCAGCCCCCTAGTGGAGTATCCTATGTTAGGTATAGGCGTCGTCATCGCGTCGGAAAAAAACCAAATCGTGTCGTTTGCGTAAAACATTCATGAATGGGGACGTGATGTCATTGACGTTCACTGACAGAACTTGGTCCTAAAATTTCTGCAGCGTAACGCAAATGAGATGCGTTACTCCAGAGCAAAGATGCTCTGATCTACCTGAATCTGGCCCTTTGTGTTTACCCTGTGTTTACCCTGTTGCTTCTAGTGTTATAAGTGTTATAATAGTTTAAAGGTTGGATTAAAAACTTAATCTATATTTTGAATTTGAAAAAAACAGTAAAAAGGAAATGGAGTGGAAAAAATAAGCCATTTTTGCATAATAATTTATCACAGGGCATGGCACAAGTGTGTCCTTTGCCTACATACTTTGCACTGAAATGTGGCCCTCTTTCCCATCTTAAAAAGTTGGAACGTTTATTCAACTTTCCTTTTAGGGCTACATCTACATTTACCCAGAAATAAATTATTGTATTAAACATTTTTTTTGGAGCTTTAAATACATTTAAATGCAGTTTTCATATAAAGTTTGAATAAAAGCAGAAAGGACTCCACCAGTCCACCTGAATAAAATGACCATGTTTGTTTCATCTTCATTTAAAACCAACTACTTGTGGCCTTGCTTACACTATTTGGACTATATAACCAATACTCATACAGTAGGTTGCTACGAGTAAGAGCAGCCTTTACCGAGGAGGGCATAAAGTTGTCATTTTAATTCCAGCTGGAGTGATGGTAATTTTTTTTTACGCTTTTATACATGACTGTGCACTTGAAGAGGTTGCCCTACACCTCACTGTAAGCAGTGATCACACATTGTAGTTTCAATATGGAGTTTGCATGGTAGTTTGTCCATTTTCTTGTTTCCCCTGCTTCTGTTTCACAACCCTGTCAAACAGAATAAAATTAATATTAAAGGCAAAGCTTTGTGTCATCATAAATCCCATATAAAGCAGCCCATCAACATTTTGTTGTTGATGGAAATAAACATATTTAATAAATAAATGAATAAATGAATGAAAACTTGTATAGCGCGGCACATGCGAACTAAATCGCCTCTGGGCGCTTGTTGTTCCTGTCTCCTTTGGTATCAAAAGAGATGGGTCTTGATCTTTCTCCTGAAGGCTAAGTGATTCTCCTCCAACCGAATGCTGGTTGGTAAAGCGTTCCATAGTCTGGGACCTTGGACCGCGAATCTTCTTTCTCCTTTGGACTTGTAGTTGGCTTTCGGGATCTGTAGCAGGTTCTGATTGGTGGATCGCAGAACGCGATTGGGGTTGTGAGCTTTTATTTTTCCGCATAGATAGTGGGGAGGATTCCCATAGACACATCTATGCGTTAGACAGAGTGCTTTAAAAGCAATCCTGTCTTTAACTGGCAGCCAGTGAAGGGCTCTCAGTGAAGGTGAGATGGATTCCCAGGGTTTTTTCCCTGTTACAAGTCTGGCGGCCGTGTTCTGAACGACCTGCAGACGAGCGATTTGGTACTTGGGGAGTCCGAGGTAAAGGGCATTTGCATAATCCAGTCTGGAGTTTACAATTGTTCCCACCACGACCGCTAAATCTTCTTTGGGGATGAAAGGGGTAAGTCTGCGTAGTAGGCGCAGCAGATGGTGGATCCGCTGACTACTGCCCCTATTTGTGCGTCCATTGTCATATAGGAGTCAAAGATGACCCCGAGACTTTTGACTTTGGCGCTAGGGGTGATCATTTTGCCCAGAATGTTCATACTTGTGCCATAAGTGTTATGTTGTTTTCTCATACATCCTTGTATGTTTATATGTTTAAAAAGTCAGCGGCAGGCTTATATTCCGATTGTCTGACTACCCTACAATCTAATAAATAATAATAATAAACCTGTCATTTATATACAAAATCTACAAAATCAAGCCCATGGCAGCCCATGGCATCCCTTGAAGGAAAAATAAGCTGTATGCTTACCTCTCCAGCAGGTATCAAGACAAATCTTTGTTACCTTTGAGAAATTACCAGCAGCATTGCTATTTAACTCTTCTGGGTGTGTCAGATAGTGTGTTTCCCACTGGGGACTATGGTTACGCCTTCTGGCCATTTTTTGACTACAGTACACTGTAATAACATAGTGGTCAGCAGGATATACTATAAGGCCTAGTCGGAGGAGGGGAGCGGGACATGCTATTTTACACAACTTCCTTTTATCTCGCTCAGACCCCCCAAGACAGTAACCATGTCCCCCTGTAATATTTATGCGTGTACATATATATAAATTTATATATATATATATATATATATATATATATATAATGTGTGTATGTAAATTTATATAATGTGTGTGTGTGTGTATATACACATGTATATATAATGTGTGTGTACACATATATATATTATGTAGGGGGACTCTTTATTTTATTAACATTAACCACAGTGTCTGTGTACTGAGCGGTGATAATTTATCACTGCTTAATAAACTGACATCTCTGTGAATTTCTGGTACGGTAATCTCGTAAAGTCACACGAGATTCCAGTATCAGGGGCCGTTCTCCATGTTGGAAGCATTTCTAGATCACTTCACTCCTCCAAAGGTGAAGCGATCTACAAAGCTTCATAAACTAGCACCCAGAGGAGAGAGATCTCCTCTGAGAATGCCTGAGAAGTGAGTAGCGGTATTTTACCGCTGTATGATAAACAGACACCTTTACTCCAGTTTGTTGACCTCTAACGTGAGGAAAGTCCCCATTTCAGCTGTCACTGGAACAAGTTTCCCTATTGAAAGATTTTCCCTCGTGAGATTCCCTCATACAATTGCCTCTTGGGGCTCAGGGAGGTATTTTTTTCCCTGCTGGAGCAAATTGGTTCATGTTTTTTTTTTCCTTCCTCTGGATTAACTGTGGGTAAAGGGTTGTGTATATGGGATTGTATGATATATTTAGTTTTTTAGACTCCCCCCTCTTTTTTCCACCTTCTATTGGTTAAACTAGCGAGGAATCTTTCTGCTGATCCTCACTGAGCAAGTGGGTGGCTGGTCCATGTCCGCTCCGCTTATGCAGAGCAGACACAGACACTGCCCACTCTCCTCAATGGGCAGTCGGATGGAAACAAACCCAGGCTTGGGTTTCTAGAAACCATGGTGCAATGCATTTTTTACGATATGTAAACATATGTTCTATCTTGCAAGAAAAACGATTGGAAAGGAAAGATTTCCCTATATTCTGGTTTTGGGGACAACTTAACATTTTGGATTTTTCCATCACTTTTAGTTCCAGGGATAATGGTCACTACGAGAAATAACGATGGTAAATCTATCTAGATTAGATACAGGCAGAAATAGAAACTTGACATGGGTTATAACCCTTTACAATTTTAAGCAAAATTAAAAAAGATACGTTGAAAACCTTTAAATCTTTTTAAAGAAGGTTTTGTTAGGTTAGGATAAAGTCAGGGATGGGTTTGAATCCCTGTCAGGATTTTATTGCTAGCTGTTTTAACGTGGCTCATCAGATGGAAATTCCATGTTCTTCCCAGTATTGCTTGTCTGACTTATGTCAGTCGTTAAATGAAAAATTTCAGTTGCTGTGGAATATGGTATACCTTTGTAAATATAATTACAATTGACCACTTTATATAAATTGAATGAATATCTAAGCATACTTACTGGTACAGCTTGGGTAGAAGAACCGAAAACCACCTTGCTTTTGGATCAACACATAGTTGCTTGTCATTCTTTAGTGTTATTCTGGAAGAAGAATACAGGTTTTCTGTAACTGCAGTTATTAATTAAAGCTGAAGTTTAATCTGCTTATATTTTGCCTTCTCATGTCCCTCCCTTCCCCCTTCATCAACAGGTTAGTGAATGTTTCAAATAAAACATTTCCTATTCATTGCATTGTTTTAGACCCAGCGATACCATCATAGGATTTATAGGGATCTCTATGCAATGCAGGCAGATTATGACTGATGGGAAGGTCTGTACATAGATAGCTTCCTGAAAACAGCAGCCTGTCCTAGGTATCACCCACATGTAAGGCTGAGCTGAAAAAACTGAAATCTAATAAATGGAATGAGCAATGCAGGGTCATAATGCTGGGGAGAAAAGAGTGCAGTTAAATCAGATTAAACATTTCTTTTTATCCTGCACTAAATGGGGTATGTTGTTTTAATGAATATAAGATATTATTTTATAAAATTTAAATAGTTCTTGATGAGAAATATGCAGATTGCATGTAGATGCAGTAATTTTTTGGCATGTTTAGCACTGTGTCTAGAGTACAGGGGATGCAGAGGTATCACTTATAGCAACCAAATCCCAGCTGCTTTTAAAAAATATATATGAAAATGTAATCAAGCATTTGATACGTTGGTGTGGGCTAAACTTCAGGAGGATCAAATAAACACAAATAAATTAATACATTCTTAAATTGTTCATTTTTTTTATATGCAGGTGATGTAATTACCTAAATTAACCTGGTATAATACTCTTGCTGTCCCTTGTAAAGCAGAGTTAGGACTGGGGGAGGTAGATGGAGCACACAGAGCCAATCTGTTGGTCTGCAGTTCTGGTGACAGAGAGATAGGTTCAACGGTCTGCTGCTTCTCCTTCACTGTCCAGTCATAGACTGGGTGTGGGGAGGTGATCTATAAGTGTTACTTAAATGCAACAGAGAAAAAACAAGTCTCTTGCCAGACAGGGCTGTACTATGTGGCAAAGCTGTGTAAACCTCAGGGTTACATGGACAAAAATACAAATCCTTTGGCAGGTAAGACAACCTCTCTATATGCATTACAGAGGCGTGTTTCACTGTTTGCCTGGAGTTCATCTTTTTTTTTTCTTCTTCAGTTTTTGGCTTTAACTGAAGATAACATTTTAGGAGTATAATAAATATCTCCAAATATTACCAAGGGAATGTGTTTGAACTGTAAAGCATCAATAAAAATTACTAATCAAACTAGTAGACTAGTGGACAATCTTCTGCTGTAACCACCAACCCCGTGATCTTTTTCTTCTCCAATGATGCGTGATACAATCTAACCAATCAGAAAGCAAACAAGGGGCCAGATTCACAGAGCGATTACGCCAGCGTAACAGGAGATGCGTGGCGTAAGTCTAAATTTGCACATGCGTTTTGATTCTCCGCATCTCCAAAGCGAGATACGCAAGAAATCTACTTTTTTTTTGTCCAGCGTAATTTCGATAGACAGGCGCATCCGTCCGTGCAAAACTGCGCTAGACACACCATTGATTTGCTATTCAAATATGCTAATGAGGGAGTTACGGGGATCCACAAAAGAACGTTGATGCAGCGCATGCTACGCGCTGTGCTCAACAGCTGCACGGCCTGTCTAAAATTAGACCATATAAAAGGTTGTCAGAAAAAGCAACACCGTTAGTGAGGAGCTGAGCAGTCACACGTGTTGCACAACAATCTGTATGCCAACATGCCAGGGACATCCTCGCTCATAGCTATACTACTGACTTTAGAGGAGCAAAGAAGGAGGAGGGCACGGAGGAGGGCACGGGAGAAGATATACCGCACCCGCATAGACCTCTTTGGCATGAGTGATTCTGAGGTGTATCACATCCATCCTGGAATTAACCATAACCTTGCAGGAGGACATCACCAGCCCAACACACCGCTCACATGCAGTGCAGCCACTGGTCAAGATCATGGCAACACTCCATTTCCTTGCCAGTGGCTCTTTTAAAAAAAAAAGTGGAGTGGTGGCTGGGATGGCACAATCCTCCGTGAGCAGATGTTAGCACCAGGTTGTCCCTGCAATCCTCAGACGCATGGCCAACCAAATCATCAAACCAACCACTGAGGACCTGCGGCTAAAGGCAATGACAGATTTCTACAGAATTGCCAGATTCTCACGCACCGTGGGGGCCATTGATTGCACACATGTGGCACTCCAGCCCCCCCATGAGACAGAGCACATATACCGCAATCGGAAGCATTGGCATTCCATCAACGTACAGGTGATAGTCGATGCCCAAGGCCTCATATGGCACGTCCGTGCCAAACACTCCGGATCCAGCCATGACAGCTACATCTACAATCAGAGCCCCATCCGAATGGAATTCGAACAGAACGTGTATGGGGACACCTGGCTGGTTGGTGAGTGACATGGGTGGCAGGCATGACTGACCCCCCCCCCATGATGCACACATCACAAGGGGCACATGCATGACTAACATCCTCCTGTGTTTTTCCTTACAGGTGACTCTGCATATGCACTGGGACCCCATCTCATGACTCCTATCCGGAACCCCCAAACCCCAGGAGAGGAAAGATACAACGAAGCCCACGCCCAAACACGTGCAGTGGTGGCGCGCACCTTTGGCCTCCTGAAGTCACGTTTCCGATGCCTGGATAAGTCTGGGGGGACCCTGTTGTATTCCCCCAACTTCGTGTGCCAGATCATCGGTGCATGTTGCCTGCTGCACAACTTCGCAGTGAGAAAGGGTCTGCAGATTGACATACGTGATGACCTGACCCCTGAACCAGACAATCCCCCCCTAACCGAGGTTACCGAGTCTTCTGAGGGAAGAGCAGCCAGGAGACAGCTCACATTAGGCATCTTTGCACGTTAAACACACACATTAATCATGGCACAATGAGAATGCATGCATGCACACCACTGTGGTCCCTAGCACAGACACATCACATCCTCATCTAATTGGATTGGCACAAGCCCACCATGCAGGACTTGTGAGCAGCAACGCCACACCACGGCTCCAATTATGTCACTGTACATTCATACACCATTCACACGGACCTGGGAATCACTTCTCCCTGGTCCTGGGCAACCCTTCTCCACCAAAACTGAGGGTGACACCCCTTTGCCGGCAGGAATATCACCCCCACATTCCAAAAACATTCACATCACAAAAAAAAATAAAAAAATGTCCAGCAAAAAAAAAAAATTCCAGCAAAAAATAAATAAAAAAAAGGGGAAAAACAAATTAATGCCGTTGGCGTGAGCCACGCCTGGGGCACCCACGGCCACGGCCCCGGCTCCTCAGGGGAGACTCATGGGGAGGGGGGTGTAATCCGGGGAAGGAGGAGCAGCCCCTGGTCTCTGCCCACCTGGCGGCCTGCCCTCCAAGGCCACGGCAATTCTGGTCAGCCCAGCACCTAGTGTTGCCGTGTTGGCCTGGATAGCCTGGGTGAGGGCCCTCACATCCTACACAATGTCTGCTGTTGTAGTCTGCAGTGCGTTTAGGCAGTTTGTAAGAGCCCGGGAGTGGCAGTCCAGGTCCCCAAGCGTATCCTTTATGGAGGACAGGCTCTCCTCCATCCGCCCCAACGTCTGGCTGACCTGTCCCAGATGGCGGGTCTGAAGGGCCTGGTCCCTTCTCAGATTGGCGGGCAGAAGCTCGGCCACCCCCTGGTCTTCTGGGATGACTTCCTGCCTCCAGCTGAGGCATGTGGCCGGGGAGAAGGGGAGGCCCTTGGGAGAGGAGCCCTGTTGGGGGAGGAGTGGGAGGGGCTAGCGCTTATGGAGGGCTGGCTGCTGCCAGCCAGAGAGGAAGACTCCTCCAAAAACAGCAAGCCACTGGCTGACATGACATCCTCCTCCTCCTCCTCCTCCTCCTCCTCTTCAACCTCCTCTGAGGACTCCGGCCTTGTCTGGGAGTCCTCATCAGGCTGTTGTCCCTGGAATGGTGCGGTCAGCCCAGATGGCCCAGCACCCTCCTGCTCATCTGTGGATGACACAAAACATTCACAGGTTGGAGGATCCACACACTTGCCACATATTCCCTTTCACCCCCTCCCCCACACATGCTACACACCTGATAGGGCAAAAAAACCTTACCTGGCATCACGCCTTCATGACTTGAGTCATAGCCGGGCAGGCCCTCCACCTGTTGTCTATGAAAGGTCTGGGCCACCGCACGCTCCTCCGCTGTCAGCCTAACAGGGCATGGTGGGCCCCCTCCTGTGGCCCTGGCATGGGCTACCATTTTGGCCAGCTTCTTTCTGACCAGACGCCGGAGGTCATTGATCTTCTTTTCAATCCCCAACCGTGTCCGGGTCTCCCCCCCGATGCATTCACCTCGTCAGTAATGTTCTGCAATATATCACGCCTCCTGGCTGGGGTGGTGTTGGCACTCTCCGGGCCGTGGAGGAAACGCCCATATTGGGAAATGCCCCGGGCAAGAATTTGTTTCTCCCCCAAAGTAAAATTTAACTTCCTCTTCCTCTCAGTCATACTCATACAAAAACTCTCTCCCAAACAATCAGCAAAAATCACTCACAAAAACAAGCAGGAAAAATCAAGCAACAAAACAAACAAACCAAAATCTATCAACCAAAAAGTCTCACAAGCAGTCACCAAAAATCACTTTCAAATATCTTCTACCAAACACTAGATCACACAGTCCACAAATATAACAAAGACAAATCACAACGCAACAAACAACAGAACAAAAGCACCTTGCTGTATAGGGAGGGATACAAAGGGATGTACTTTTGCAAAGAAAGTGCGTTTCTGTCTGTCTATTTATGCTGTCTGCGTAGTTCACTAATTTGCCCTAGTCCACTTCCGATTTCACTGATTGCGCCGTTCCCGAGTTGTGAGCATGTGCACAGAGGTGCTGACCATGGTCTGCTTCAAGCGCGCATGCGCGAGCCGGCCGGCCCTTAATTTGCATGGGGTCACGGCTCATTTCAATGTAACATGCCCACGTCCTTCCCAATTTGTATTACTCCGCCTTGCGCCTCTGAAATAACGGTGCGCAGGCGCAAATTTCTGCGTAAAACCGACGAGAATAGGGTGATTGCGCCGCTACATTGCGCCAGTCTAACGTAAAGGCGGTGCGCTACGCCGGTCCAATAATGCACAGATGTACGTGAATCTGGCCCAAGGTACTTATCTGAATCAACTGTAACACTTACATAATTTCCACCTTTGTACAATAAGATCTTTTTGGAATAATTTCAAGCTTCTTAATCATATTTCTGTTTATAGGGGTTGTTGTTAGTTTACGGCAATGACATCTCTCACTTGGCATATGCGGTTCTACATGTAGGCCTGCAATAATAAATAAGTTCAAAAGTGCTGTTATTTTTACTTATAACATGACTTAGAATAGACAACATTGCAGACAAGTCACAGCATCACATTGACACAAATGAAATGAATGACATTAACACATACTAAAGGAAGTGCCAGTCAAAACTCAAAGCTCTGTTATAAACTCTCCAGGAGCATCAACTAATGGTTTGTTTTTCTGTGGAAACCATTGCAGAATGTGTTTCTGCTAATTAAATGCAAAGGATAAAATGTTCTTCACTTTGCTAACTAACAGTATATCAGATCCTAAGGCATATGGAATGGATAAAGCTGCATTCTAATACATAAAGCAGCCTTTCTCAACTTCCTTTAAAGGGGTTGTAAAGGTTTTATTTTTGTATTTTCTAAATAGGTTCCTTTAAGTTAGTGCATTGTTGGTTCACTAACTTTTTCCTTCGATTTCCCTTCTAAAAAAAATGTTTCTTTATTTTCTTTGTCTGAATTTCTCACTTCCTGTTCCTCCTCAGTAAGCTGTTCTTGCTGACTATCCCCCATGGATGACGGGGGCAAGCTTACTGAGGAGAAACAGGAAGTGAGAAATTCAGACAAAGAAAAAAAACATTTAGAAGGGAAATCAAAGGAAAAGGTGAACAAACAATGCACTAGCTTAAAGGAACCTATTTAAAAAAAAAAATAAATAAAACATTTTACTACCCATTTAACATAGAAGAACCCTTGAAATAACTTTCCCCTGCTAATAATTACTATTTACAGCTCACATGACATTAGTGTGGTGGTCTCTGGGCAGAATGCTGCTTACAATTTAGCTAAGTAGTTGGAATCCCCCCCCCCTTAAGATAGCTCAACTGATAATTGGTGTCAGTGGTTTAGAAACGTATCATTTATCAAGAAAGCCCTAACAAACGCTGGAGGAACCTTAGGGTTTCATAGAACTCTGGTTGACATAGAGAATCCCATGAAATAACATGACTGTAGTGATATTGCATTGATCAATGAGGACCCCACAGTGTTACCATAATTTGTAAATCACACAGCTCAAACTGGATTTTGAAATGGCAAACTAATACCTTGCAATGAACCAGTGCTTTTAAGTATCTTAAAGCCCAACTCCAGATAAAAAAAATGAAAAATCTACCTTGCAGTGGAGAGTAAGAGCACATTTACTTACCTGATTCTCTGCTTCTCTGGTAGGCAATACTTCCCCATGCTCCAGGGGTGGATTATCCCTTGATATCCTCATGTCCAATGCAGGGCTATGGATGGTCCTGATGACCCCAGGACTTTAGACCAGTGTTTTTCAACTCCAGTCCTCAAGGCACACCAACAGGTCAGGTTTTCATGCTTTCCAATATTTTGCACAGGTGATTTGATCAGTTTCACTGCCTTAGTAATCACCACAGCCATTTCATCTGAGGGAAATCCTGAAAACTTGACCTGTTGGTGTGCCTTGAGGACTGGAGTTGAAAAACACTGCTTTAGACTACTGCAGCATGGGGGACAAGACAATGTGGGGACCAGTCTAGTAGTGTGGAGGATCAGGTAAGGAAATATTTCCTTTTCTTTCAATGCCCCCCTACACCTATAGAGCAGTTAACCTAATGCAGTGTGAGTGCAGCTCTACTACAAGGGAGAATTTTCAATTTTTCTGGGATTTAAGTGTATCTGTTTCTGCTTTGCCCATGGGGGGGGGGCAATGCCCATAGGGGGGGGGGGGGGGAGCAACAGGTTCCCTTAATTCCTGGCCACTTAAACACTTGCTGATCAGTACAGCAATGTAGAGACAGAAAAATAGTGCCCTGAATAAATTCAGGTCATAGTAGTAGTCAGAGCTTAAACAGGGTTGACTGTCACCCGGTGCCTAGGGTGACAGCAGGGTTGCCACCTCATCCCTTTAAAACAGAACACATGAATTACACAGGTGCAATGATTAAATTCACTTGGTGCCTTATCTGCAATAAATTAGCCCCAGAACCTGTGTAATTAATATGTGTTCTGTTTTAAAGGGATGAGGTGGCAACCCTAGTGACAGCAAATGCTGCAATGATCAACATGCACAGGTACTATTACATGGTACATTCCTCTCTATACTCAACAGTAATAGGTAAATATGTGCTGGCGGATTGGGCTTTAGTGCAAACCTGTGAATAACCCTTCTTGGGTGAACCACAAGCTTCCTTCAAGCAAATCTCTCAGCAGTAAAGTCTACCTTTGCTTTTTACAATGACCTGTCCTGTTTTGTTTTTTTCACTAAAAATTTGGAGAAAACAGTGACAAGACAACAGACAAAAGAAGACATTATACATGATATGTGGCAACATAATATAAAGAAAAAAGGGAAAAACCACAGAGGGAACAAAAGTAAAATGAGCTCTGTAATTGGTGGTAGAATTGCATGTTTTCTATTGATAAAATGTAAATCTTTTCCAAACACCCTAAATTTTGCAGGCATGATGCTCTCAGCAGTAAAGTCTACCTATGCTTTTTACATTGACCTGTCCTGTTTTTTTTCCTCACTAATAATCTGGCAAAAAGCATATTGTAATGTAGGCAAGTCATGTCAAAAATAAAACTTGAATGGGATTGGAAAGAAAAAAAGTTAGAGAAAAATAAATAAATTGAGAGAGTACTAAAATATTTAATAAACACAAAAGAAAAAATGTTAATCATAAAAGAAAAAGCAAGAGAAAGAGTGGCAAGACAACAGACAAAATAGGGCATTCTATACAACATGTGGCAATGGAATATAAAGTAGAAAGGGAAAAAACATGGGCAACAAAATAAAACGAGCTCTGTAATTGTTGGTAGAATTGCGTTTTCAATTGATAAAATGTAAATACTTTCCAAACACCCTACGTTGTACAGGCATAATGTATTTTAAGCAGCTACACTTACAGTGGAACCCCAGCCAAAACTTTTTTTTGTTATGGATAGTATAGGAAAGAATTAAGATCCCAAGTAGAAGTTCCCTTCATTTTTCCAGTAACAGTGGACAGACAGTGGTCATTAAGACTATACAGTGAAGAGAAATATCCCTAATAGAGACACCAACAGCTTAAAAAACATAATAATGGTTCTCTTGAGGAAAAAATATATATTTTGGTTAGTCAAATTTCAATGCCAAAAAATCCACAGCACATAATACATCTCTTTATACAATATACTGTATAACAACTTTATACTATTGCCTATGTTTACATTTCTCTAATGCTAAAATGTATTTTCTGAATGTTGAGTTCATAGGAAACAAAAAGTCCTCAGGAACTCACCTTCTACAACCTCGGTCATCATAAAAATTCCCAGCACACATACTGCAACAAGACTCTTTAGATGCATTTTGCTGTGGATGAACTTCTGCAAGGCAAATTGGTTTTGCTGGTTCCTGCCTCTGTTATTTTCTGGTTCAAAGTCCCTCTATTTATTTATCAAAAAAAGGAAGTTTGCAAAAAAAAAAAAAGGAGCGTACAATAGCTGTTGTCTAAATAGCTACGTATTTAAAATGCCATTAGCATTTTTCAGCACAAATTTAATCTACAAAACTAAGTTTGAAAAATACAGTCAATTACACAAACAATTGCATTTAGGATTATATAAGCTAGCAACATTTGCTTCATATTTTTATGTTGCTGCTAGACATATGTTGGGAATAACTGTAAACTTTCACAAACACCCAACTTCATCCAAAACTTTTGATGTTGTTTTCAATAGAGAAGAAAAAGGCTAAATGTAACAGCAATGATGATAAAATATTCCTTTAAACACTTAAGCCCCGAGCTTCTTTCTGAGATTTGGTATTTACAGTACAAGTTAAAAACATTTATTTTTTGCTAGAAAATTACTTAAACATTATATATTTTTTTTCTAGCACCATAGAGAAAAAAATTGTAGTCGTTGCAATACTTTGTCACACAGTATTTGCGCAGCCGTAAAACAACCACACTTTTTTTGGAAAAAAATTACCAGTAAAGTTAGATCTTTTCATGTGACAACACTGGAGAAATTACACTTTGCTACAATGTAAAGTAGTGAGTGTACAGCTTGTATAACAGTGTAAATTTGCTGTCTCCTCAAAATAACTCAACACATTAATGTCTAAACTGTTGGCAACAAAAGTAAGTACATCCTTAAGTGAAAATGTCCAAATTTGGCCCAATTAGCCACCCCCCGGTGTCATGTGATTTGTTAATGATACAGGGTCTCAGGTGTGAATGGGGAGAAGGTGTGTTAAATTTGGTGTTATCGCTCTTATACTGGTCACTGGAAGTTCAACATGGCACCTCATGACAAAGAACTCTGAGAATCTGAAAAAAAGAATTGTTGCTCTACATCAAGATGGCCTAGGCTGTAATAAGATTGCCAAGACCCTTAAACTGAGCTGCATCATGGTGGCCAAGACCATACAGAGGTTTAACAGGACAGGTTCCCCTCAGAACAGGCCTCGCCATGGTTGACCAAAGACATTGAGTGCACATTCTTAGCATCATATCCAGAGGTTGTCTTTGGGAAATAGATATGAGTGCTGCCAGCATGGCTGCAGAGGTTGAAGGGGTGAGGGGTCAGCCTGTTAGTGCTTAGAACACACACTGAACACTGCATTAAATTGGTCTGCATGGCTGCCCTCCCAGAAGATGATGCATAAGAAAGCCCACAAACAGTTTGCTGAAGACAAGCAGACTAAGGACATGGATTACTGGAAACATGTCCTGTGGTCTGAGACCAAGATAAACTTATTTGGTTCAGATAGTGTTGAGCGTGTGTGGGGGCAACCAGGTGAGGAGCACAAAGACAAGTGTGTGTTGCCTACAATCAAGCATGGTGGTGGGAGTGTCATGGTCTGGGGCTGCATGAGTGCTCCCATCACTGGGGAGCTATAGTTTATTGAGGGAACCATGAATGCCAACATGTACTGTGACATACTGAAGCAGAACATGATCTCCTCCCTTCAGAGCCTGGACCGCTGGGCAGTATTCCAACATGATAACGACCCCAAACACACCTCCAAGATGACCACTGCCTTGCTAAAGAAGCTGAGGGTAAAAGTGATGGACTGGCCAAGCATTTCTCCAGATCTAAACCCCATTGAGCATCTGTGGGACATCCTCAAATAGAAGGTGGAGGAGAGCACAGTCTCTAACATCCACCAGCTCAGTGATGTCGTCATGAAGGAGTGTAAGAGGACTCCAGTGGCAACCTGTGAAGCTCTGGTGAACTCCATGCCCAAGAGGGTTAAGGCAGTGCTGGAAAATAATGGTGGCCACACAAAATATTGACACTTTGGGCCCAATTGGGACATTTTTACTTAGCGGTGTACTCACATTTGTTGCCAGCAGTGTTGAGTTATTTTGAGGGGACAGCAAATTGACACTGTTATACAAGCTGTGCACTCACTACTTTACATTTTAGAAAAGTGTCGATTCTTCAGTGTTATCACAAAAATGTGAGGGGTGTACTCACTTTTGTGAGATACTGTATACATTTTACTCATTGCATTTTGTTTTGTTAATGCAAATAACAAGAACAATGGCTGCGACACCGGTGACACCAGATAACACGGATTTCTAAAATAAGGTTCCCCGACCTATCTACATATCTGGTGGGAATGCAAAGGGATCCGCCCCTTTTGGACTCAGGTATTTACTTGTTAGAATAAAATTTATGATGAAGCATTGACACCCTCCCCCAAGATTGCTCTCCTTTCCATTCTCCCCAGGTCGGTTGCATCACAGAAGAAAAGTCTTCTCCGGTTTTTCATGTCCTCAGCAAGACAGCTCATACCCTCATTTTGGAAGTCGACTGTCACCCCCCCCCTTATCACGGTGGGTCTCGATCATGAATGATACCATGAGAATGGAGGAGATGCTGGCCCTTGACAATGACACCTTTGACAAATTCCTGATGCTGTGGTCTGTTTGGCTCCACTTCTCTGCCTCTGATACTCTCACCAATATGTTACCTCTCCCAATACGATCATCCTAACTTGTGACTTTAACATTAAGCTGGTCGAGGCATATACCTCCGGATGCCCCCCCCCCCCACTGCCCTCCTGATAACCCTATCCCGCAAGTGTTTACACGGCAGCCCTCATGCTCTTTTCCCACTGTTACCTGCCCTTTTCTGCTCTATCTTCTCTCCTTTCCACTTTCTCCTTTTCCACGACCTTCTTTGGGTCGCTCCCCTCTTCTCTTTTTCCTTCCTATTTACTTTGAATTTTCCATATGTTCCCTGGTCAGGAAACAATGACACCCTCTTGACGAGAGTCGTCTTTAGCTCCCAAGGACGACCGATGATGTTCATTTTTTCTTATAAGGCACCATGAGTTATGCTATGGGCGATAGCCATTGGGCTGACTCAAGTTACATGTTCGTTCACGATTGTCACTTTTATGTACCACTAATTATTGTTTCTTTTTGTATCTCTTTGTATTGCTTATTACGATACCAATAAATACATTTTCAACCCTAAAATAAGGTTCCCCCTTCCTATCAGGTGTCTGGTTAAGCTCTACTGCTGAGCATCCAAGTGGGGGATACTTCATTCCTCTTTCTTGGTCCGGACTTCACTCTAATATAGATAAACCTCCATTTTGGGTGTACTTGCTCTAAATACTGAGATACTCCCTTTATGAGACCACTTAGGGCCAGATTCAGGTAGAGTTAGGCTGGAGTATCAGTGATACTCCAGCCTAACTGTCACTTTAAGCCGGCGTTTTTGTTTTCTGAAACGCCGGGTTGGAGTTCCGATGCGAGCGGCGTAATTGAATTTCGCCATCGCATCGCAACTTTAATTTAAAAATGGCCTTTGGTTTACCCTGCTTTCTTTGGCCCCTTTTTGAACTCATATCTGGGCCCTACTAGAGTGGTCAGATAATTTGTTGGCCACCCTGGGAGGTGAATTTCTGCCGATCCAACTTTTGAACTTGGATGCCCATTGTCACCTGGATATTTAGGGTTCCCATTTGGAGGCCCATCTGTCCTTTTCCCTGGATCTGTTCCCACCCGAGTTTTGTTTTTCAAGGTCAGTTACTAGCACTTACCCAATCTGACCTGAGGAAGCAAATATTTTTGTGAAACATGTCAACAATCATGCATGGAGGAGTTGTGGACCGAATTCTAATATCTACTCACATATATTATATATATTGATGGACTTACCTATTTGGATCCATGCCTCCATGTCTGTAATTGGGTACCTGTCTTCGACTTCTGTGAAGTAGTAGATGTTTGTGATTTTACTTAGTGTATGGTTTTTAACATTAATTGTAATAAAGATTTATTGGTTTTACATGTACTGCCTCGTGTTGTGCCCACAAAGTCCGTATATTTTTTGAAAGAGTCTAGTTTATTCTCAATCCTTTTTCTTCATCACATACTTATAACTTAATGTAGCAATCTTTAGATTTCTGTGCACATTTAGAACCTTTTGTGGTAAGGACTCCTTTCCTCATCATCCTCACTGCTTTCTTGACCTCCTCCCCCCCAAAAGTTCTAATAATTCTTCAAGAGTTTCTTCCCTTTCAGTCAAGACCATCATATCAATAAAGGTAAAGGTGCATATTCCAGGAATATAATTTTTACCCCTTCCTAACTCTGAGAGCTTCTCAACACGGTGACTGCAATGCAATGTAGTGCATTGTGCATGGAGTAGTGTGTTGCAGTGCCATTTATTTCAAGTTTTAAAGCCTAATTCATTTTAAATGGCACCTCAATGCACGTTGAAAAAGTATCTGCATTTTAGAACATCACAATTCACAATGGGCTTTTCAGTAAGCTGTAAAAAATGGCGAAGGACCAAAATGTTGTGTTTAGGTGAATTACAGCACATTTCACCACCCCCCACCCAACCATCCCCTATCAAGCTGCAAAGGCGGCAGATGGAGGTGTACACATGCCACAACCACAATGCTTTAATTCGTGGCCTTGGCAAGAATTATACCCCTTGTTGCATTTGGTGGGCAGCACCACTTGCCAAACATGATTCATTCACATGGTGCCACGCCACAACCACATTGCATATAGTTGCAGGGCCGGTGGTACAGGTTTTTAGGGGTTATAAATAGGCGAGGAGAAATTAACATCAGGCCACCTCATTGCCTCTCAAACACCCTCTAAAACAATATTCTCTTTTTGGAGGGCTTATATTATTGTAAACTAACCCTTAATGTTATTTCAAAAATAATTTTATATTTTTTTAAATCTTTAGCTTTAATTAATGCAATAACTGGTGATCCTGCCATGAAAGTTACTGTTCGACCAACTCCTGTTATAGAGTGGCAATGCACTCTCCCTGTATTCCAGTTGTTCTACTGCCCTGCCTGCTTGACAACAGAACTACATCTATCTCTACACATCTTTGTTCCACTTCACATACGATAATTAATTTCTTTACAAAACAATGCTGCTGTGTATGGGAAAGGGTTTCTGGAAAATGTAATTACAGAAGCATGCCTACATCAATAATAATTAACCTATGAGCACATGCAAACATTTTACAAGGCTAAAGGAATTATTAAAAGTGATTTCTGCCTATAGGTACAAGAATAAAAAATATAATACTGGGATCCTTTTAGAGCTGGTTCACACAGGGGCAACATGACTTCCAGCACGACTTTGGGAGGCAACTTGGACACGACTTGAGTATGAATCATCAGGCAACTTACAAGGCAACTTCAAGTTGCCTCCAGGACAGTACAAGGCAACTTCAAGTCGCCTTCAAGACAGGAGGCTTTCCAGTGGCCAATCAAACAACAATCAGCTCTGTGGGAGGGAGGGGTTTGCCTGAGAAATGTATGTTATCTTCCTGTATTGTTGCTTCAGTTAAGACACTGATCAGACTTCTGAGGCAACTTATAGAAAAGATATTTAGAGGGCTGAAAACTAGAGAGACTAAAGTGAACACACTGGCTCGTTGGTAAATCCAAAAATAAAAGATTTTTAATGAATATTTAATAACATAATAACAGGTATGAGGAATATGTACAAGGGAGGCTAGAGTACCAATATTATGCGATCAGAATATATATTTGATTCTAGCATATACATACGTATTCAAGACTACAAAAGAAATTAACTGCTTGCCGACCGCCCACCGCAGTTATACAGCGGGACGGTGGCACTGCTGGGCGAGAGCACCTAGCTCTACGTCCAACCTTAAACTGCCGCTAGGGGGCGTGCGCGCGCTCGTTCGTTACAGAGCGGGGAACAGGAGCTTTGTGTGTAAACACAAAGCTCTCGTTCCTGTCAGCGGGGGAAACGCTGATCTCCTGTTCATACAATGTATGAACAGAAGATCAGTGATTTCCCCTAGTGAGGCCACCCCCCCATACAGTTAGAACACAAGCAGGAACACACTTAACCCCTTCCCTGCCGCCTAGTGTTAATCCCTTCACTGCCAATGGCATTTTTATAGTAATCCAATGCGTTTTTATAGCATTGATCGCTATAAAAATGGCAATGGTTCCAATGTGTTAAAAGTGTCCGATGTGTCCGCCATAGTATTGCAGTACCGGAAAAAAACGCTGATCGCCGCCATTACTAGTAAAAACAAAAATATTAATAAAAATGCCATAAAACTACCCCCTTGTTTGTAAACACTATAAATTTTGCGCAAACCAATCAATAAACGCTAATTGCGATTTTTTTTTACGAAAAATATGTAGAAGAATACGTATCGGCCTAAACTGAGGAAAAAAAATGTTTTTTTATATCTTTTTTGGGGATATTTATTATAGCAAAATGTAAAATATATTGCATTTTTTTCAAAATAGTCGCTCTATTTTTGTTTATAGCGCAAAAAATAAAAACCGCAGAGATAATCAAATACCACCAAAAGAAAGCTCTATTTGTGGGAAAAAAAGGACGCCAATTTTGTTTGGGAGCTACATCGCACGACCGCGCAATTGTTAGTTAAAGCGACGCAATGCCGAATCACAAAAAGTGCTCTGGTCTTTGACCAGCAGTATGGTCCGGGGGTTAAGTGGCTAAATTAAAAGACTGTCCGGACGTCTATGGGTGAAAGAAGGAGGAATATCTATCTCACTGAGGGAAAATAATATCCCTTGCTAAACAACTATAAAATAAGTATAAAGTAATTGGAGATAGAATATCCCTCTTTGCCACCAAGGTGCTCGAGCAAAATATATATGCAAGGAAAAAATGGAAAAGGAAAGAAAGAGAGAGAGAGAGAGATAAGAGAGATGAAGATATGGTGGGCTGCAGCCGCAATATTTATAGTGACTGTGATATATCAGTGTAACTTGCTCTGAGGCAACTTCCATTAAAATCAATGGGTACAAGTTGCCTACAAGTTGCTTAGAAGTTGGATTGAAGTAGTACAGGAACCTTTTCTGAAGTCAGAGCGACTTCAGTAGTGTGTATTAAGACCGCTCCATTCACTTCCATTGATTTTCTCAACCACACCACTTGGGGTAACTAGTGTTGCTCACGAATATTCGCATTGCGAATATTCGTTACGAATATTGCATATTCGAGTATTCGCGAATAAATCGAATATCGCGGTGAATATTCGCTATTGCGAATATTTGTATTTTTTCAAATTTATTTTTCAAACAGATCACATCCTAGTGATCTCCATCGACGTCTAAAAGCATTGCTGGTATGATTAGAGACCCTGGGCCGAGTAGCTGAGGCGATCCTTTTATGTTGCCGAATATTCGCAATGCGAATATTCGTATTACAAATATTCGCGAATACTTTCTCTGCCCTTCTGTGTTTTGTGTATAAAAAAAAAATAATTAGCTTTAGTTTAGTCATATAAGTTTGTGTAAGTAGAGTTAGTGTTTAGTGCATATTAGTTTAGTAATCCAGGAAATGATCTCCGTTTTCGCATGTTGACGAGAATTTCGCAATCAATTTCGCATTCGCACTAGCGAAATTTCGCAAAATTTTTTTTTGATAAAATATCACGAATATTCGATATTAACGAATATTCGCGAATACGTTCTCTGCCCTTCTGTGTTTTGTGTATAAAAAAAAAAAAAAAATTTGCTTTAGTTTAGTCATATAAGTTTGTGTAAGTAGAGTTAGTGTTTAGTGCATATTAGTTTAGTAATCCAGGAAATGATCTCCGTTTTCGCGTGTTGACGAGAATTTCGCAATCAATTTCGCATTCGCACTAGCGAAATTTCGCATTAGCGAAATTTCGAAAAAAAAATGTTGATAAAATATCATGAATATTCGATATTAACGAATATTCACGAATATTCTTCTATATATTCGCGAAATCGAATATGGCGTATTCCGCTCATCACTAGGGGTAACTTCAAGTCGGATCCCAGGTCGCCCCTGTGTGAACCGGCTCTTATACAGCAGGAGAGGGATGTTTGGCAATACATTTAAAGGCCTGTGTCAACAAGCTTTTGTTCACTTCAATCAAGTTTTGCATTCTCATACAAATCTATAGGAATTGAAAGCCTGCAAGAAGCAGTTTAACCACTTAATCACCGCCCTATAGCCGAAATACGGCTATAGGGCGGTTCCTGTACTCTAACAGGACGTCCATGGACGTCCTCCGTTAGAGTCAGGTGTGCGCGCCCAACCGGGCGCGCACACGCGATCACCGGTGCTCACCGGGTCCACGGGACCCGCAGCACCGATGATCGCGGTAAGGAGCCAATGGCGGCGGCTCCTTACCACGTGATCGCGCCGTCCAATGACGGCGCGACCACGTGTGTAAACAAATCTGACGTGCGTCAGATCCGCGCGCCCGAGCGGGCGCGCACACGCGGTCACGGCGCTCGGCGGGTCCACGGGACCCGCAGCGTCAGTGATCTCGGTAAGGAGCCAATGGTGGCGGCTCCTTACCACGTGATCGCGCCGTCCAATGACGGCGTGATCACATGTAAACAAACCGCGTCACTTGCTGACGCCGGTTCTTCCCTCCTCTCGCTGTACCGATCGGTACAGCGTGAGAGGAGAGCGCGGATGGCTGCAGCAGTGTGGGATGGATCTGTGACTATTGCAGTCACAGATCCATCCATCCCTGCTCAGCCATCCCTGCATTAACTCCTTCCTTCCCTGCGCAAAAACTCTGCATACCTCCCCCAATACTCTGCATACCCCCCCAATACTCTGCATAACCCCCCCCAATACTCTGCATAACCCCCCCCAATACTCTGCATACCCCCCCCAATACTCTGCATACCCCCAATACTCCTCAATACTCTGCATACCCCCAATACTCCTCAATACTCTGCAATACCCCGCAATACTCCGCAATACTCTGCAATACCCCGCAATACTCCGCAGTACCCCGCAATACTCCGCAGTACCCCGCAATACTCTGCAATACCCCGCAATACTCCGCAGTACTCCGCAATACTCCGCAGTACCCCGCAATACTCCGCAGTACCCCGCAATACTCCGCAGTACCCCGCAATACTCTGCAATACCCCGCAATACTCTGCAATACCCCGCAATACTCCGCAGTACCCCGCAATACTCCGCAATACTCCGCAGTACCCCGCAATACTCCGCAGTACCCCGCAATACTCCGCAGTACCCCGCAATACTCTGCAATACTCTGCAATACCCCGCAGTACCCCGCAATACTCCGCAGTACCCCGCAGTACCCCGCACAATACTCCCGCACAATACTCCCGCACAATACTCCCGCACAATACTCCCGCACAATACTCTGCAGTACCCCCGCGCAATACTCCCCCGCGCAATACTCCCCCGCGCAATACTCCCCCGCGCAATACTCCCCCGCGCAATACTCTGCAATCGTTTTTTTTTTAGGCTTCCCAGCCTAGAGGGGAGATGTGGGGTCTTATTGACCCCATATCTCACTGTAAAGAGGACCTGTCATGCTATATTCCTATTACAAGGGATGTTTACATTCCTTGTAATAGGAATAAAAGTAACCAAAACATTTATTTTTGGGGAAAAAGGTGTCAAACTAAAATAAATAAAGTAAAATGAACAATAAAAAAATAAAAAATAAATTACAGCGCCCCTGTACCCGTGAGCTCGTATACAGACGCGACCGCACACGTAAGTCCCGCCCACATATGAAAACGGTGTTCAAACCACACATGTGAGGTATCGCTGCGAACGTTAGAGCGAGAGCAATAATTTTGGCCCTAGACCTCCTCTCCAACTAAAAAGATGTAACCAGGAAAAACATTTAAAGCGTCGCCTATGGGGATTTTTAAGTCGCGTAGTTTGGCGCCATTCCACAAGCGTGTGCAATATTGAAGGGTGACATGTTGGGTATCTATTTACTCGGCGTAACTTCATCTTTCATATTATGCAAAAACATTGGGCTAACTTTACTGTGTTTTTTTTTTAAGCACAAAACTGTTTTGTTTCCAAAAAAAAACGCGTTCGAAAAATTGCTGTGCAAATACAATGCGAGATAAAAAGTTGTAACGGCCGCCATTGTATTCTCTAGGGTCTTTGCTAAAAAAGCATATATAATGTTTTGGGGTTCTATGTAATTTTCTAGCAAATAAATGATGATTTTTCCATGTAGGAGAGAAATGTCAGAATTGGTCTGGGTGTTCCAGAACACCTGATGGCGTTCCCTGCATGTTGGGCCTCTGTATGTGGCCACGCTGTGTAAAAGTCTCACACATGGGGTATCGCCATACTCAGGAGGAATAGCAGAATGTGTTTTGGGGTGTAATTTGTGGTATGCATATGCTGTGTGTGAGAAATAACCTAATAATATGAACATTTTGTGGAAAAAAAATTAAAATAAAAAAATCTTGATTTTGCAAAGAATTGTGGGGAAAAAATGACAACTTCAAAAAGCTCACGATGCCTCTTTCTGAATACCTTGGAATGTCTTCTTTCCAAAAAGGGGTCATTTGGGGGGTATTTGTACTTTTCTGGCATGTTAGGGTCTCAAGAAATGAGAGAGGCTGTCAGTACATCAGATGTGATCAAATTGATCAATTTTCAGTAATTGGTACCATAGCTTGTAGACCCCATAACTTTCACCCAGACTAAATATTATCCAATTTTTTTTTTTTTTGTTACCAAAGATATGTAGCAGTATACATTTTAGGCCAAATTTATGAAGAAAAATTACTTTTTTGCAAAATTTTATAATAGAAATGAAGAAAAATTCATTTTTTTACAAAATTTACGTTCTTTTTTCATTTATAGCGAAAAAAATAAAAACCGCAGAGGTGATCAAATACCACCAAAAGAAAGCTCTATTTGTGGGAAAAAAAGGACAAAAATTTCATTTGGTTAGAGTGTTGTATGACTGAGTTATTGTCATTCAAACTGTGAGAGCACCGAAAGCTGAAAATTGGTCTGGTTATTAAGGGGGTTTAAGTGCCCAGTGGTCAAGTGGTTAAACAACCGTCAGAAGGAGGTCAACTGCAAGTCAAACGCACCTGTTAATCAATTCTAAATTAGCTCAGAAGCATCTCAAACTGATGTCAAGCCCAAAGTTTGTTGACCCTTATTTAATTTGTAAATGATTTTATCATGTCTTTTTTTGACAAAAGTGTAATTTTGCTGTATTGTCTTCCTTTATATTGTAAAGCGCTGCACAAACTGTTGGCACTATATAAATCCTGTATAATAATGTAGCGGGGGTATTTTTTCCTTTAAATCTTGTGCATATATTTTGTAATGATAATTCAGGATTGTTATAGATTAGTATTTGGAGCCATCTAGTGGCCAAATACTGGGAGTGCAGATTTTTTTAGTTTTCCTGAAAGAAGCACAAGAGAGAGGAAGTGACTGTTGTTTTGGAGGAGGAGGCGGACCTTTTCAACAGGAGGTTTGACCAGCTACCCAGGAACACCTTCTTGAGCAGTGCATGCTGGGTAGGAGATAAAAGGAGCCGGAGCAGCCATTTTAGTTCTCTTGGAGTCGTGTGGTCTGCCTGAGAGGACCTGAGGGGAGACAGTGGCCAGATTGGAGAAGACCCAGAGACACTCATCCGAGCATCGGAGGACGGGGTTCACCCAGCGGAGCTAAACAGAGCGATTGGCCCAGCTGACGGAGAAGCAAGTTGAAGTCACCGGACTAAAGTTACCACACAGAGCCTCTATCCAGTGGGTGAGCGGGTCACGGCCCACAGTTTGTTAAATTTCACACGCAGTTAGACTCATATACAGGCCTCACTGGAAATTATAGTTCCATAAGGGAGCAGAGCAACTGAGAAGGCTTGAGGCCTATCTACCTTGATGTCTCAAGAAATGTTAAAATAAATATTACAGCTACACCAGGAGCATGTGGATTACAAATCACAAGGAGCCACTTTAGCTAGCGAAGAAAAGAAGACCCAGGACTAAGTACTTTAAGTGAGATCTCACGCATTGCTTATAAAGTAGGGGGAGCTCCCAGGTATAGACATATATATATATATGTATACTGTTTGTTCAAATTGTTTAAATTGAAATCTATTGTGCTGCTGTCTTATGTTGGGATGACAGCACAATTACTGTAACCACTCTTTTGCATATTTCACAGTAAAATATATCTCTGGTTAAGTATCCAGTTGTTGTGGCGTACTGTTTTTCTCCCTCCAAGTGCAGTCAGTGGATTTACAATAAAGGTATTTTGTATTGTCTTACATTGTATTGTATTGCATTGCATCACAGCTGTGCCAAGGGGATTGAGCCAAGTTAGTGGGGTTTATTGGTAGAGTGCAGGCCCAAAATCAAACCAGCAGCTCCTTCGGGGGTCAGTGCTACAATAATAATAATTTTAATGTTATTATAAATATGACAATACAAAACAATATAATATTTTCACTTACTATCTACCGTTAAAGTAGATTTTCTAAAACTGGACAAATTAAAATAAAAGGTGTTTTTTTTTTTCTTTTTGTTGCATCTATTTAAAGAAAAGGGTAGATAATTTTTGCAGCACAATGGGGTTCATTTAATAAAACTGGAGAGTGCAAAATCTGGTGCAGCTCTGCATAAAAACCAATCATCTAATCAATCAGTTTTTTGTCAAAACTGAATTGAACAAGCTGAAGCTAGAAGCTGATTGGCTACCATGCACAGCTGCACCAGATTTTCCACTGCCCAGGTTTAGTAACTCAATCACACTGTTTCCAAAATGATGCATGTAGCTGGAGAGCTCCATTTGTGAACAGAAAGTTGTGTAAACTCTAGTTCATTGGGGAACAATGATTACTTGATATATATATGATGGATTATATAAAATCTAGCAAACTTGTTTAGGAGATTGGAGCTTCTCCCTTTACATGACTTTGGTAGTTAGTGGTAGATTTCTTGATTGTGGGCACTGCAGTCTGTGTCCTAGTATGGTAATGGTGCATGATATAAAAACTAGAAAACGTATTTGAGAGATTGGAGCTCCCCCTCTACACAAGTAGATCTCTTGATCTACCAATAGGCAAGGTAGGCAACTGGCTACAGCACACATTATTAGGGGACGCCATGCTGGCTACATGCTCCAAGATGACTGTGCCTGCCTTCTTCTTCTCAGGTATACGAGGCAGTGGTGCTGCAGTGCAAACTGAGCTCCCTGCACTGCAAGGTTCAGTGCTGGCTGCAAAGTATCGCTGCTAGAGAGAGTGTGGGGGGGGGGAGGGGAGTGCATGTGCAGGAGACAGTGAAATTGTAGAACAGCCTGCCTGGGTGTTCTCTCCTCTCGTGTGATTCCTTCTTCCCCCGCTGCCGCTCTCATCCAGCAGGTAGAAGACAGAATGTCTGAGCAGATGGCAGGAGTTAAAATGCCTGTGATTTGTTGGTAGGGGCGCTCCTAGCAACAAATTGTTTGTCAGTTAAATGGAAAGTTAGACATATACCGTCCTCTGCACGGACATGCCACATCCTCTGTCTTATACCTGCTGTGTAAGGTAAGGGGAGGGTGGCTGTGGAGGAGGTTGATATAGAGGGAGATAGACTGTGAAAGAGACTAGTATACAGGGAGGGGGGGCTATAGAGGAGACTGGTATACAGGGAGGGGGGCTGTGGAGGAGAATGGTATACAGGGAGGGGGGCTGTGGAGGAGACATGTATACAGGAAGGGGACTGTGGAGGAGACTGGTATACAGGAAGGGGGCTGTGGAGGTGACTGATATACAGGGAGGGGGGCTGTGGAGTAAACTGGTATATGGGGAGGGGGGCTGTGGAGGAGACTGGTATACAGGGAGGGGGCTGTGGAAGAGACTAGAATTCATGGAGGGGGGATGTGAAGGGTCCTGAGGTACAAGGAATCGGGGCTGAGGGCACTGATGTAAAGGGAGAAGGTCTGTGATGTAAGGAGGGGGCTATGATGTGAAGTCGGAAAGAGGACATTGATATAAAGAGGGTTGTGGTTATATTGGGGGCAAAAGAGGTCTGTGAGGTAAAGAGGTGCTGTATTGCCACTATTTGTTTTCAGGCCAGTTCCAGAGGCACAGGTGGCTAAAGAAATAGGTGGAGAGGCGGCACAAAAACCCCACCCCTGCCACCCTCACCATATACAGTGGGGCAAAAAAGTATTTAGTCAGCCACCAATTGTGCAAGTTCTCCCACTTAAAAAGATGAGAGGCCTGTAATTGTCATCATAGGTATACCTCAACTATGAGAGACAAAATGTGGAAACAAATCCACACATTCACATTGTCTGATTTGGAAAGAATTTATTTGCAAATTATGGTGAAAAAAAAGTATTTGGTCAATATCAAAAGTTCATCTCAATACTTTGTTATATATCCTTTGTGGGCAATGACAGAGGTCAAACATTTTCTGTAAGTCTTCACAAGGTTGTCACACACTGTTGCTGGTATGTTTGCCCATTCCTCCATGCAGATCTCCTCTAGAGCAGTGATGTTTTGGGGCTGTCGCTGGGCAACACGGACTTTCAACTCCCTCCAAAGTTTTTCTATGGGGTTGAGATCTGGAGACTGGCTAGGCCACTCCAGGACCTTGAAATGCTTCTTACGAAGCAATTCCTTTGTTGCCCGGGTGGTGTGTTTGGGGCCCATTGTCATGCTGAAAGACCCAGCCACGTTTCATCTTCAATGCCCTTGCTGATAGGAGGAGGTTTGCACTCAAAATCATCCTGTTCCCTTTGCAGAGAAACGGCCCCAAAGCATGATGTTGCCACCCCCCATGCTTCACAGTAGGTATGGTGTTCTTTGGTTGCAACTCAGCATTCTCTCTCCTCCAAACACGACGAGTTGTGTTTCTACCAAACAGTTCTACTTTGGTTTCATCTGACCATATGAAATTCTCCCAATCCTCTTCTGGATCATCCAAATGCTCTCTAGCTAATCTTAGATGGCCTGGACATGTACTGGCTTAAACAGGGGGACACGTCTGGCACTGCAGGATCTGAGTCCCTGGCGGCGTAGTGTGTTACTGATGGTAGCCTTTGTTCTGATGGTCCCAGCTCTCTGCAGGTCATTCACTAGGTCCCCCCGTGTGGTTCTGGGATTTTTTCTCATCATTCATGTTTTCTCATTTTGACCCCATGGGGTGAGATCTTGCGTGGAGCCCCAGATTGAGGGAGATTATCAGTGGTCTTGTATGTCTTCCATTTTCTAATTATTGCTCCCACAGTTGATTTCTTCACACCAAGCTGCTTGCCTATTGCAGATTCAGTCTTCCCAGCCTGTGCAGGTCTACAATTTAGTTTCTGGCGTCCTTCGACAGCTCTTGTCGCGTGCAGAAGCGAACGCACACGTAAGTCCCGCTGACATATGTAAATGACGTTTAAATCACATAAATGAGGTATCACCGCGTGCGTTAGAGTGCCAGCAACAAATCTAGCACTAGATCTCCTCTGTGAATCTAAACTGGTAACCTGTAAAAAAAAAAAAAAAAACGTTGCCTATGGAGATTTTTAAGTACCGAAGTTTGGCGCCATTCCATGAGTGTGCGCATAATTAAAGCGTGACATTTTGGGTATCTATTTACTCGGTGTAACATAATCTTTCACATAATACAAAAAAATTGGGCTAACTTTACTGTTTTGTTATTTTTTTAATTCATGAAACAATTTTTTTTACAAAAAAAGGCGTTTGAAAAATGATTACGTAAATAGATAAAATGTTGCAATGACCGTCGTTTTATTCCCTAGGGTGTCTGCTAAAAAAAACATATATAATGTTTGGGGGTACTGCGTAATTTTCTAGCAAAAGAATGATGATTATTACATGTAGGAGAGAAGTGTCAGAATAGGCCCGGTATGGAGGTGGTATAAAAGCCCGGTATTGAAGTGGTTAAACATGCTTTAAAATGAACCTATTACAAACATTGACATTTCAAGCTACAGTAAGCATATAATGAAAAAATACATATGCAGATGCTATGATCAATAAAAACCACACGGCAAACCAAATATTAGATTCAGACTAAAAGCAGCTGAATATACAGGCAAGTAATGACTATGTAAAAATCAGGCTTACTTTGAATAGTTTAGGCTTGTGAGACGACATAGGTCAACCTTTTAGGGCTATTTGACATTTAAAATTTATCTTAACCACTTTCCCACCGCGCCATAGGCATTTTACTGCTACGGCGCGGCGGGGTTACCTCGGGACGACGTCCCTGGGACGTCGTCCTTCACTTTCGTGATTGCGCGTCCCCTGGGACGCGCTCACGAAAGTGTCCGTGCTCGCCGGGTCTAGAAGACCCGGCGCATCACGGAGCACGGTAAATTGCCGCTGATCGCGGCCGTTTACCACGTGATCGCGCCGTCAAATGACGGCGCGATCACTTGTAAACAAACCGGCGTCATTTGATGACGCCGGTTCCTCCCTCTCCTCCCTCTCCGCTCTGTACAGTGTGCGAGGAGAGGGGGGGGGGAGCGGGGTGTCAGCAGCTGAGCTGTGGCTGGATCTGTGACAAATGCAGTCACAGATCCAGCCATCCCTCAAAACATCCCAGCTCTGCCATCCCCCCAGTACCCTGCAATCCCCAGTACCCTGCAATCCCCAGTACCCAACAATACTCAGCAATCCCCCAGTACCCAACAATACCCCAGTACCCAACAATACCCCAGTACCCAACAATACCCCAGTACTCAACAATACCCCAGTACTCAACAATACCCCAGTACTCAACAATACCCCAATACTCAACAATACCCCAATACTCAACAATACCCCAATACTCAACAATACCCCAATACTCAACAATACCCCAATACTCGGCAATACCCCAATACTCGGCAATACCCCAATACTCGGCAATACCCCAATACTCGGCAATACCCCAGTACTCGGCAATACCCCAGTACTCGGCAATACCCCAATACTCGGCAATACCCCAATACTCGGCAATACCCCAATACTCCAGTACTCAACGATACCCCAGTACTCGGCAATACTCCAGTACTCAACGATACCCCAATACTCGGCGATACCCCAATACTCGGCGATACCCCAATACTCGGCAATACCCCAATACTCGGCAATACCCCAATACTCGGCAATACCCCAATACTCGGCAATACCCCAATACCCTGCATGATACTTTGCAATACCCCAATACTCTGCAATACCGCCTATGGGGATTTTTAGGTAGCAAAGTTTGGCGCCATTCCATGAGCGTGCGCAATTTTGAAGGGTGACATGTTGGGTATCTATTTACTCGGCGTAACTTCATCTTTCACATTATGAAAAAAAATTGGGCTAACTTTACTGTTTTGTTTTAAGCACAAAACAGTTTTTTTAAAAACACGCGTTCAATACATTTCTGCGAAAATACCGTGCGAGATAAAAAGTTGTAACGGCCGCCATTGTATTCTCTAGGGTCTTTGCTAAAAAAGCATATATAATGTTTTGGGGTTCTATGTAATTTTCTAGCAAATAAATGATGATTTTTCCATGTAGGAGAGAAATGTCAGAATTGGTCTGGGTGTTCCAGAATGCCTGATGGCGCTCCCTGCATGTTGGGCCTCTGTATGTGGCCACGCTGTGTAAAAGTCCCACACATGGGGTATCGCCATACTCGGGAGGAATAGCAGAATGTGTTTTGGGGTGTAATTTGTGGTATGCATATGCTGTGTGTGAGAAATAACCCGCTAATATGACAGAAACAAGATTTTTTTATTTTTTTTTACAGAATTTTCAGTCGTTTTTCTTTTATAGCGCAAAAAATAAAAAACCCAGAGGTGATCAAATACCACCAAAAGAAAGCTCTATTTGTGTGAAAAAAAGGACAAAAATTTCAAATGGGTAGAATGTTGTATGACTGAGTAATTGTCATTCAAACTGTGAGAGCACCGAAAGCTGAAAATTGGTCTGGTTAGGAAGGGGGTTTAAGTGCCCAGTGGTCAAGTGGTTAAACTTCTTTGTTAGAGGATAAAAAAATAATAGGGTACAAGGAATCATTTTACTGCAATTTGTGGTTAGGGCTAATGCTTAAGACTTCCCACATAGTCCTATATTGTAAACTATTCTGTAGAATGGAAAGTTTAAAAGCTGTGTTTTATAAAAGACGCCTAGGCACTATGAATCAGAAGCAAAGGGGAAAAAAGTGATTAAAGAGAGTGTGTCAGTATAAAAATAGTTGCTCGTTACATATCTTTATAGTCATAAATTGTATTCAGTGCTCACGAGAGAGTTTGTACTGTCTCCTATGTTGACCTAAAGTACCTCTAAACCAGGGGTCCTCAAACTTTTTAAACAGGGGGCCAGTTCACGGTCCCTCAGACTGTTGGGGGGCCGGACTATAGTTTGAAAAAAAAATATAAACAAATACGAAGAAATTCATAGACTACCCAAATATCACATAGCCCCCCATATCACAGAGCCCCCTCCCCATATCACAGAGCCCCCCCCATATCACAGAGCCCCCCCCATATCACAGATCCCCCTCCCTATATCACAGATTCCCTACATCACAGAGCCCCCACACCAGAGCCCCCACATCACAGACCCCCCCCCATATCACAGATTCCATCATATCACAGAGCCCCCCCATATCACAGATTCCCTCACATCACAGATACCCTCACATCACAGACCCCCCCCCCATATCACAGAGTCTCCCCACATCACAGATCCCCTCATATCACATTGCCCCCCCCCCCCATATAACATATAACAGATCCCCTCATATCACAGATCCCCTCATATCACAGATCCCCTCATATCACAGATCCCCTCATATCACAGAGCCCCCCCATATCACAGAGCCCCCTATATCACAGAGCCCCTGATATCACAGAGCCCCCACCCATATCACAGATTCCCTCATATCACAGAACCCCCCCATATCACATAGCCCCCCCCCCCATATAACAGATTCCCTCATATCACAGAGCCCCTCATATCACAGAGCTCCCCATATCACAGAGCCCCCCCATATCACAGAGCCCCTCATATCACAGAGCCCCCCCCTATATCACAGATTCCCTCATATCACAGAGCCCCTCATATCACAGAGCCCCTCATATCACAGAGCCCCCCCCATATCACAGAGCCCCCCCCCATATCACAGAGCCCCCCCCATATCACAGAGCCCCCCCCATATCACAGAGCCCCCCCATATCACAGATTCCCTCATATCACAGAGCCCCCCCATATCACAGAGCCCCTCATATCACAGAGCCCCTCATATCACAGAGCCCCCCCTATATCACAGATTCCCTCATATCACAGAGCCCTTCATATCACAGAGCCCCCCCATATCACAGAGCTCCTCATATCACAGAGCCCCCCATATCACAGAGCCCCCCCATATCACAGAGCCCCCCATATCACAGATTCCCTCATATCACAGAGCCCCCCCATATCACAGATTCCCTCATATCACAGAGCCCCCCCATATCACAGAGTCTCCCCCCATCACAGATCCCCTCATATCACACAGTCCCCCTTCCCCCATATCACATCATAGCACTCCCCCCGCATATCACAGCACTTCCACCATAATATAGCACAGCACAGAGACCGACCCCCCCCCCCCCCGCGCATATCACAGCACTTCCCCCATATCGCAGCACAGCATATCACAGCACAAGACTTCCCCCCGCATATCTCAGCACTTCCACCATATCACAGCGCAGCGCTCTCCGCCCCCTACCTTTTCCACGCACGACGTGAAGCCTGACAGGATCAGACAAAGCGCGGGACTTTTCAAGTGAAAGGCAGATGATTGATTGCTGGTACCGCCCCACTGCCTAGTAACCAATTACCTGCTTCTAAACTCGAAAAGTCCCGCCCTTTGTTTGGACCTGTCACGCTTCGTGTCTTGTGTGACTAATATAGCAGAGTGGAGGGGGAAGTGCTGCGGAGGGGAAGTGCTGCGGAGGGGAAGTGCCGCAATCTTCTAAAAGGCACAGTCAGTGCCGCGGGCCGGGTAAATCGGCTTGGCGGGCCGTATGCGGCCCGCGAGCCGTAGTTTGAGGACCCCTGCTCTAAACTGATATGAGTTAACCTTGCGATGTTCCAGTGCTAGAACTATTGAAGGTAAGAACGTAAGACCACATGTACAGAGGTTTTATGAAAAAAGTAATTTCCCCCTTTCAGACACCTGCTCTCAAGAGTAATGATCACAAGCGTATGATCTGTCTGCTTTGACCAACATAGAGCCTACAGCACGTGATTAATATATGCCAAAAAAATTGTACTTCAAGATGTGCTGCCCAGTTATTGGAACAATTCAAGAGGCAAATTGATAGTGCTGTGTGACTTTCATTTTCAAATAAATACACTCAATAAAACACCTCTGTTCTGAATACATTATTTTAATTACCGTAAATACTAATTTTTAAAGGGGTTGTAAAGGTTTGGTTTTATTTATTTTCTAAATAGGTTCTTTTAACCACTTGCCGACCAGCCGCCGCAGTAATACGGCGGCAGGTCGGCACTCCTGCGTGAGAGCCCGTAGCTCTACGTCGCACCTTTCGCGGCCACTAGGGGGCCCCCGCTCGCCCCCGAGTCCCGTGCGTGTGCCCGGCGGGCACGATCGCCGCCGGGCACACGCGATCGCTCGTTACAGAGCGGGGAAAGGGAGCTGTGTGTGAAAACACACAGCGCTCGTTCCTGTCAGCGGGGGAAACGCTGATTTTCTGTTCATACAATGTATGAACAGAAGATCAGTGATTCCCCCTAGTAAGTCCACCCCCCCATACAGTTAGAACACAAATAGGAACACACTTAACCCCTTCCCCGCCCCCTAGTGTTAACCCCTTCACTGCCAATGGCATTTTTATAGTAATCCAATGCATTTTTATAGCATTGATCGCTAAAAAAATGCCAATGGTCCCAAAAATGTGTCAAAAGTGTCCGAAGTGTCCGCTATAATATCGCAGTACCGAAAAAAAACGCTGATCGCCGCCATTACTAGTAAAAAAAAAATAATAATAAAAATGCCATAAAACTACCCCCTATTTTGTAAACGCTATAACTTTTGCGCAAACCAATCAATAAACGCTAATTGCGATTTTTTTTACGAAAAATATGTAGAAGAATACGTATCGGCCTAAACTGAGGAAAAAAATTTTTTTTTTATATATTTTTGGGGGATATTTATTATGGAAAAAAGTAAAAAATATTGCATTTTTTTCAAAATAGTCGCTCTGTTTTTGTTTATAGCGCAAAAAATAAAAACCGCAGAGATGATCAAATACCACCAAAAGAAAGCTCTATTTGTGGGAAAAAAAGCACGCCAATTTTGTTTGGGAGCCACGTCGCACGACCGCGCAATTGTCAGTTAAAGCGACGCAGTGCCGAATCGCAAAAAGTGCTCTGGTCTTTGGACAGCAATATGGTCCGGGGCTAAAGTGGTTAAGCTAGTGCATTGTTGGTTCACACCTTTTCCTTCAATTTCCCTTCTAAATGTTTTTTTTTTCTTTGTCTGAATTTATCACTTCCTGTTTCTCCTCAGTAAGCTTGTCCCCATTATCTGGCTGAGGAACAGCTTACTGAGGAGGAACAGGAAGTGAAAAATGCAGACAAAGAAAACAAAGAAAAAAAACATTTAGAAGGGAAATCGAAGGAAAAGGTTAGTGAACCAACAATGCACTAGCTTAAAAGAACCAATTTAGAAAATAAAAAACAAACCTTTACAACCCCTTTAAGCTGACTTTTTCAGCACATTTTTTATACTGAAGAGCCTCCCTCGGCTTATACTCAAGTGAGGGTCTCCCGCTGTGTCATGCAGTCTTGTGGCAGCTGTCCACTGTAACAAAGCCCCACCTCCTCCTCGTCTGTGATAGACAGAACACTGAACACTGATACAATGCTGGGGAACTGAATCAGTGCCTAATAGGTAAGACTGCAGTTGCATGACACAGGGGGAGATACCCGCTGTTTGTAATCAAAGGTATATGAAGCTGCAAATGGGCACAGTAAGGCTGCACATGGGTACAGTGAGGCACCAGATGGGCACAGTGAGGCTGCTGCATTTCCCACCCTGGGCTTATACTCGAGTCAATACGTTTTGCTATTTTTTGTGGTAAAATTAGGTGCCTCGGCTTATATTCGGGTCGGCTTATACTCATAGGCGTGCACAGCCTATTGCATTAAGGTATGCACCCCAAAGCTCAAACACATATGTGTGTGCATGTGTTTATATACTGAAAATGTCAGTAGAGCAGCGGATGGTGTCATTAGAGCAGAGACTGGTGTCAGTAGGCTACTGGATGGTGTCAGTAGTTTTTATTTTTATTATTTAATTTTTTACAATTTTATTTTTTAAATATTTTTTTTAGGAGCCCCATTAGGGCTTTGGTGAAATATCAAGAGTCTAAACCGGGGGGAATCTGCACCACACAGGGTGATTAGGGTGTGCCCAGGCACACCTGGCACTCCCTTTGCGCACACCTATGCTTATACTCAAGTCTATACGGTAGGTCCCCTTTCTGGTTATCATTATTTTATAATAGGACTAACATTTAAGTAAGTGTTGGTGTTCCATAACACAGAAAGTTAATAAAGGGTACGAAACTGGTGGAGTGAGTCTTCTGCATAAGTGTTAAAATAAACCTGTACTAAGGCAACTAATGTCAATGTTGAAAGGCAAGAAAAATATTGCGTAACACCACACCCTCATGATGATGATCCTGCCCATCTCTGATGGAGCTCCACTAGTACTTCTGAAGTTGCTGTCCTTCTAATGTCCAGATTTGCATATGCTTAAACAGGACCCCTCCCCCTTTGTGGCAATATTCAGGCATAGCGATTGGTTTCCCAGGCATTGAGCATTATCTTGTAGGAAGTGGAAGGGGGTGCGTCGTGCATTAGGCCACTAAGGGAGAAGGTATGAAATACGTCAAACCTTAGCATAGAAAATAGGGTTGTCCCGATACCACTTTTTTAAGTACCGATACTTTTTTTCAAGTACTCGCCGATACTGAATACCGATACTTTTTTTAAATCTCATGTGTCAGTAGTTTTTTTTTTATCTTTAACAATTTTTTTTATTTATAATGCTTTATTTTCTTTAAGGGGGGGGGGGGGTGGACCGTGTCAGTTTTTTTTTTGTTTTTGTTTTTTACAATAATTTTTTTTATTCTTTTTTTTTTTTATTATTCTTTTTTTCAGCCCTGTTGGGGGGCTTTGGTGAGATATCAGGTATCTTAACAGTTCTCTGACATCTCCCCTTTGAGACAGGGTAAGGGACTAGGGACACATGTTCCCCTGTCCATTTCTCAGCAGCATCAGCTGTGCTGAAATGAATGGAGAGAAGACAGCGTCTTCTCTTCATTCATAAACTGAAACATTGTAAACACAGTTTACGATGTTTCAGTTATGTGAATAGACAGAGTCAGTGATCACTGACTCTGTCCATTTGGAGCAGTAAGGAGCCAGATTTACCGGCTCCTACCCCGCTCTCCATCCTGACAGTTCCAGGGGGTGAAGGAGGAGCACGGAAGGAGAGAGATACACGGCGGGATACACGGCGGGATACATGGCGGGAATACACGGAGGGATACACCGAGGAATACATGGAGGGATATACGGCGGGGATACACGGAGGAATACACAGGGGGGATACACGGCGGGAATACACAGGGGGGATACACGGCGGGAATACATGGAGGGATACACGGAGGGATACACAACGGGAATACACAGAGGGATACACGGAGGAATACACAGAGGGAGAGAGAAACACGGCGGGGGACATGGACTGCAGCAAAACGGAGGGGGGCTGGAGGAGGACACGGGACAGTCAGCGGTGATCGTGTGTGGGGGAGTTACAAGCAACGATCACCGCTGATTTTAAAGCAGCTGAAAGCCGCGCGGGGGGAGAGAGAACAGGAGAAATTACTTTTAAATCTATACAGCGGTGATTGGTGCTTGTAACTCCCCCACACACTGATCACCGCTGACAGTACAAGTATCGGATGAAGCATCGGGAGCATTTGGCCGAGTACAAGTACTCGGGCAAATGCTTGATATCGGTCCCGATACCAATACTAGTATCGGTATCGGGACAACCCTAATAGAAAAGTTTAGGCAAACATGTTCCTGCAACATAGGGCATAAGCCCATAAACAGGTAATACTTATGTCAAGCACGTAGTAAATAGGCGTTGTTGAGGCAACTAATAATTACATATGAGAAGCAATTATAGCTTAGGTACTTTGAGAGTACACGTACTGTAGTAAATAGGAGTTGTAGCGACAACTAATAATTGCATAAGCTCAGTTAACAATAGTGGCATATGAAAGGCAGTTATAGCTGAGGTAATTTGAAAGTAAATGTCCCTTTAAAATATTCCTTAGCAATGAGCCATAAGCACAACAGTATATCCCAAATAGTATGTTGATAGGCACAAGGCCTAATAAACAACAGCAATTGTATTAGCAGCAGATCTTCCTATGGCACTACAAGTGACACAATAGCTACTTATCCGTTTGCAGGCTTCAGTGTAGGACGTAGGGATTCCGTGGTGTAAGGTGTTCAGCAAGGAAGGCCTCAAGGTTGCCCCCAGCAATAGCTCTCTGTTGCAGTAGTTGTAACAGCACTAAAGGAGTAGTTGCAGGCTGGAGCGGTGTTGCAGCATGGGGAGCGATGGCACCAAGGTCAGTAGCGTGGCCGAGCTACGGCTGACAATAATAGAACAAAGTTCCTGTTTAATGTGAATGCCTTTATAGGCAAGAACCAGATACAGTGCATTAGCACTGATTCAAACAAACCGCCGTTTCGCAGCGCACTTTCGCGTTCCAGACTGGAACGCACATGGCGCTGGGCGATCATCGTGCGACCGCCGTATGCGTTCCAGCACGGAATGCATTATGGCGCTGAAAGCGCCTGCAGTACACAGAGAACAGGCGACGCAATGGCGCTTGTTACACCTTGCACCATGACATCACATGACATCACATGACAAGCTCAGGCATTACCTCCGCCAGACCCACCCCCCACTGGTGCCACTCTAACACACTATAGCAGACATTCCGATCGCCTCGGCGGAGCGCCACAGCCATATTTTTTACTGGCAACCTTTTCCTGTCACTGGCATTTACTGGCAGGAGAAAAGTGCCCGTTTTACTGGCTGCCAGTAAAAATATTGATGGTTGACAACACTGACTCTATATAAGGATGAGTGGAAAGAGAAGGGCTATTTGGAACATTTTTGCACAAAAAGATTTGTGATCTGACCTTTGTATCATGTCATTTTGATCATCAGTTTTAAAAGTTGGTAGATACAGTGCCTTGAAAAAGTATTCATATCCCTTGATATTTACCACATTTTATCATGTTACAACCAAAAAACATAAATGTATTTTATTGGGATTTTATGTGATAGACCAACACAAAGTGGCACATAATGATACATTTTTTTTACAAATAAATATCTGAAAAGTATAGCGTGCATTTGTATTCAGCCCCCTTTACTCTGATACCCCTAACTAAAATATAGTGGAACCAATTGCCTTCAGACGTCACCTAATTAGTAAACAGAGTCCACCTGTGTGTCATTTAGTCTCTGTATAAATACAGCTGTTCTGTGAAGCCCTTAGAGGTTTGTCAGAGAAGCTTAGTGAACAAACAGCACCATGAAGGCCAAGGAACACACCAGACAGGCCAAGGATAAAGTTATGGAGAAGTTTAAAGCAGGGTTAGGTTATCATCATCCGAGAAAAGAAAGAGTATGGCACAACTGCAAACCTACCAAGACATGGTGGTCCCCCTAAACTGACAGGCCAGGCAAGGAGAGAATTAATCAGAGAATCAGGCAAGAAGCCCATGGTAACTCTGGAGGAACTGCAGAATAGTGTTGCTCACGAATATTCGCATTGCGAATATTCGTTATGAATATTGCATATTCGAGTATTCGCGAATAAATCGAATATTGCGGCGAATATTCGCTATTGCGAATATTCGCTATTGCGAATATTCGCTATTGCGAATATTCGTATTTTTTCAAATTTATTTTTAAAACAGATCACATCCTAGTGATCTCCATCGACGTCTAAAAGCATTGCTGGTATGATTAGAGACCCTGGGCCGAGTAGCTGAGGCGATCCTTTTATGTTGCCGAATATAATATTCGCGAATACTTTCTCTGCCCTTCTTTTGCATCAGACCTGTGTATTGCGATCTTAGAGCTTAGCATTGTGCTTCCTATAGGAAATGATCTCCATTTTTGAGTGTTGTTCGCGCGCATGCACATGCGCAGACGAGAATTTTGCAATCAATTTCGCATTCGCATTAGCGAAATTTCGCATTCGCATTAGCAAAATTTTGCAAAAAATGTTTTTGATAAAATATCACGAATATTCGATATTAACGAATATTTCGCGAATATTCTTCTATATATTCGCGAAATCGAATATGGCGTATTCCGCTCAACACTGCTGCAGAAATCCACACCTCAGGTAAGAGAATCTATCCACAGGACAACTATTAGTCGTGCACCCCATAAATCTGGCCTTTATGGAAGAGTGGCAAAAAGAAAGTCGTTGTTGAAAGAAAGCCATCAGAAGTCCCATTTGCAGTTTGCAAGAAGCCATATGGGGGACACAGCAAACATGTGGAAGAAGGTGCTCTGGTTAGATGAGACCAAAATTGAACTTTTTGGTCTAAAAGCAAAACGCTATGTGTGGTGGAAAATTAACACTGTACATTACCCTGTCCACCGTAAAACATGGTGGTGGCAGCATTATGTTGGGGATGATTTTCTTCAGCAGGGACAGGGAAGCTGGTCAGAATTGATGGGAAGATGGCTGGAGCCAAATACAGGACAATCTTAGAAGAAAAGGCAGCGTACACACGATAAGTCCAAACCGATGAAAACAGACTGAAGTTCAGTTTCATCGGTCCAAACCGACCGTGTATACACCCCATCAGTCTGTTGTCCTTCAGTCCAAAAATTTAGAACTTGCTTTAAAATCGGACCGATGGACGCCTACCGATCGGTCAAAAACGATGGTTAGTGCACAAAAGCATTGGTTCAAAACCCGCGCATGCTCAAGATCAAGTCGACGCATGCTTCAAAGCACTGAACTTCATTTTTTTTTGCACGTCATTTTGTTTTACGTCACCGCGTTCTGACATGATCGGTTTTTGAACTGATGGCGTGTATGCACATCAGACCATCAGTCTGTGAACCGATGAAACTGAACAGTCCGTTTTCATCAGTTTGGACTGATCGTGTGTACAAGGCCTTGGAGTCTGCAAAAGACTTGAGACTGGGGGTGGAGGTTCAGCTTCCAGCAGGACAACATCCCAAAACATACAGCCAGAGCTATAATGGAATGATTTAGATCAAAGTGTATTCATGCGTTAGAGTAGCCTAGTTAAATTCCAGACCTAAATCAAATTGAGAATCTGTGGCAAGACTTGTAAATTGCCGTTCACATACGCTCTCCATCCAATCTGACATAAGGATGGGCAAAATATCACTCTGTAAATGTGCAAGGCTAGTAGAGACATGGCCAAAAAGACTTGCAGCCGTATTTGCAGCGAAAGGTTGTTCTACAAAGTATTGAATGCACGCCACACTTTTCAGATTTTTATTTGTAAAAAAAAAAATTGAAAACCATTTATCATTTTCCTTCCTCTTCACAATTATGTGACACTTTGTATTGGTCTATCACATAAAATCCCAATAAAATACATACAACATGACAATATGTGGAAAATTTCAACGGGTATGAATAATTTTTCAGGGCACTGTATCTTGCCCTAATTCAGCAAATTTCAAATTCACTTCAGAGACAAAAGTCACCAAAAATTGTTGATGGCAAATTTATTCCAACAGTTCCATGTGGAAAGCATGATTGCCTCCTCCAAGGAAATAATCGCAATCCACTCAGCCTATAGTGAACTAGTATAGGGAGCAGGCTATTACCAGCTAATATTCATGGCCACTGTGAAGGGTATAGCCCTAATAAAGCAATACTATATGAATCCTAGAAAAAGCAAGAATTAACCACTTAAGACCCGGACCAATACGCTGGCAAATGACCCAAGGGGTTTTTGCGATTCGGCACTGCGTCGCTTTAACAGACAATTGCGCGGTCGTGCGACGTGGCTCCCAAACAAAATTCGCGTCCTTTTTTCCCACAAATAGAGCTTTATTTTGGTGGTATTTGATCGCCTCTGCTATATACAAAAATAGAGCGACATTTTTGAAAAAAAAATCAATATTTTTTACTTTTTGTTATAATAAAAAAACAATAAACTAAATTTTAGTCAAACATTTAGGCCAAAATTTATTTAGCCACATGTCTTTAGTAAAAAAAAAATCGCATAAAAAAAAATTAGCTACCTAGCGGGAACAGCGACACTAATACAGCGATCAGAAAAATGATCGCTTAGTGATGCTGGCAATAGGGAGTGAAAGGGTTAACTAGGGCAGTGATCAAGGGGTTAAAACTTTATTGGGGGGGCTACCCTGACACTAACACTAACTGACTGTCACACTGTCTGTCACACTGACACTAAATACAGTAATCATACATGTATGATTACTGCATTCAGTGACACTGTGACAGGGGGAGGGGGGGGGGGGGCGATCGCGGGGCTTAAATGTGTTTTTGTGTGTGTGTAAGTGTGCTGTTGGTGCAGACTTACTTGCTGTGTTGTGATCTCTCCTCAGCGGCGCTTGAAACAAACGCCGAGGGAGAGATCAGATAGCTTCCTCCTTCCTGTGTTTACACAGGAGGAGGAAGTGACAGGGCGGGCGGGCGCGCGCATTGGCTGGGAGCGATCCGGAGGGGGCGGGTGAAAACGGATAGCCGCCCCCTCTTGTCGGATCGCTACTGCAGCCGCGCGGACCGCCGCATGTACGGGGGGGGGGTCCGATCGGACCCCCGATCCCCCCCAAGGCACCAACGTATATATACGTTGATGTGCCTGTCGGTGCCATTCTGCCGACGTAAATGTACATGCGACGGTCCTTAAGTGGTTAAAGAAAGCATTTTGGGACCATGTGTAGCTCAACCCTAGACTATGCGAATCAGGGGAATAACTATAAATTATGGGTCCCATAACAACATTTTGATGGGCCTACCTCCCTGGCTCAGACATCTGTATTTAGCATGATAAGTAAAGCTGAACAAGCCTGTCACGGAAGGTCCCCGCATTCGGACTGAATGCCTCTGTCATACACCGCTTCCCATTAATCTGGACATAGGCATCAGATATTCCAGCTACCTTTAACACACAACGAGACGACACTTGTATGTGTGCTAAGAATGGACTGTTTAATAGGACCAAAACCACAATCTTATATACAGCAAAGAGGAGGTAACCAGAACAATAATCAACATGAGCTAATTATCTAATCTTTCTTCCAGACAGGAGACCAGTCGCTTCGGCTCCTCACTATCTGCTTAAAGGGGTTGTAAAGACAAAAATATTTTCCTCTTAAATTAAAGTCTGACAGTAGCTGATAAAGTAAAAAGTAATGTTTTGCATTATAACTAGTTTGATACCTGTTGAAATCAAGCTGTTTTATTCACCTCTGTCACTCCTGAATCGTTATTCTCACTGACTTCCTAGTTTGCGGTGCGTGTTCATCCTTGCTACATCACGGCCTAATGGGAACTACAGTTCCTATTAGGCTTAGCCTCCATGCTTATGAGGGTTAAGAGAGCATCTTCACGCAGGGCTGTAGTCATGGGGAGGGGGTGAGCACATTCTGCTTTCCACCATGCAGGTGCTGGTGGAAAGCAAGAAGAGAAGAGACAGGAATTGGCATTTTCAAACCTGGATTACTGTATTTTGGAAGTCAAAAGGAAAAACGAGGTAAGTGATATTTAAATGCTCTAGCTTACAGCAATCAATTGATCTAATAAAAAACGAACCTTTTGGCTCCATTCAGACCTAGGCGTTTTGTCGCCCTACGCCCGACGCTGAAGCAGCCCTAGATACGCTGGATAGGCGAATTAACATTGTCGGCTATGGAGATGGTTCACATCTCCATGCCGAACGCCCAAACGCCCGTACGCCTGAAGATCAAACAAGTCCCGGACCCTTTTTTTCAGGCGTATCGGGCGTACGGGCATAACCGGCAATGTTAATTCACCTCTTCTGCAAAAAATCAATAGGCGTTTTGTCGCCGCAAATCGCGGGGACAAAACGCCTATTGATTTGTCGCCGCAATACGCCGCTGCAGCGTACGCCCAGGTCTGAATGGAGCCTTAGTGTTCCTTTAAACAATACACAATCTCTTTAAGTGTAAACACAGCTCATTTTCACACACACAATGGATTCAATTAACACAAAGAACAGTGTGAGAGATGGCTGGTGGTTTGGACATTAGCATTCACATTCCTTTATCAATAGAATTCAATTAACCTTTAGAATACTCAATCACAGATAATCTTATCAGTAGCTAGACATTTCGGCACCGCGTCATCTATTCACCTGCAGAACACAATGGAAAGGTATTTCACAAGCCTGGCTTCACTTAGCATTTCAATAGTCGGAGCTAAGGGTCATTGTCCTAGTGACCTAGTCAGGACAAATTAAGCCACTTGTCAGTAATGTCCCATCTTCTGCAATATATGATATAATTTCTTTGTCACCCTATGGCCCTATTGGACATAAGGTGACCCTAGACATAGGGGAATCTGAGTCTGTCACATTTCTCCCCATCAGAAGACGACTAACAGGGTCCCAGACCTCCATCTGGTCTGGACATGCGTTAGTCGGACAAAGTGAATTCCCATAGTCTGTCTGCATAACCTCCAATCTTGGCTGCAAGGAGTAGTGGGGAACCCCAAACGGTTTGACTCCGAAGTTAGTCAGTAGTTCCAGTCCTCCAATGCTGGTATCCATACCGTACCCCAAATAAATTGCTCCAAACAGAGCATTACTCACCCCGCCAACCTCTGCATCTCTCAGAGAACATGTCTGCCGCTGGGGTGAGGCCTGGACTGGCTCTTCTCCCTGGAGTCCTTTCAGCTGCTGGAGATAGAACAGGGTGACTGGACTCAGTCCATCATGCTGTTGGGGATCAGGGCGAACTGCCCCCCCATTCCTGGTGGTAGGTACAAAGCAAACTGACATCCTCCTGTCTCAGTGCCGCACCATTTTCTGGGGTTGTGTCAGTGAAGATCGAAGTCCTATCCACTACCACAGGGACCCCCTCTTCTGTTAGTTGAGAGCAGAGGTGTGTGGCACTCTGCTCTGTTGCCAGCTCTTCTGCTGAGTTGCTGGGAGTGGAGACCACAGTCCCATCCACTACCACAGGGACCCCCTCTTCCGTTAGTTGAGAGCAGAGGCGTATTGCACTCTGCTCTGTTGCCAGCTCTTCGGCTGGGTACATCATAACATCCGCTCCGGAGAGAGGCGGCTGGATCCCTCCACACTCAAACTGTGTAGCTGCCATTGGGGAGGTGAGCTGGCTGCTTTCTTTTCCGTTCCCTCATCTGGCTGCCGGGACAACATGGTTGTGGTACTGTCTCCCAGATGCATGGATCCTTGCTGGGGAGGAAAGACCACGTTCTCCACCCTGGCCAACTGTTGGGGAGGGACAATGAACACCTCCTCTCCCTTCTCCCCCTGTATCTGCTGCTGGGAAGTGATCGCCACCTTCTCATCCTGAGCCTCCAAAACTGCCACAGGGGTGGGGCAGAGGTCTTGAACCCTCTGTCCGGTGACCAGCGCTTCAGCTGGGGAAATTTCTTGCAACTCCACCGATACTGCCCTTGGTGCTGAGCAGAGCACAGTGAAGTTTGGCCCCGATACCAGCTCTTCTGCTGGAGGCTCCTCAGGTTGTTCTTCCTCAGCAGAAAAGTCTATCAGATCCCCTGTCTCTGGAACTGGTGTCTGGGGATAGGGGTTCACCATCTCCTGTCCATGGAACCCAGTAGATGCTATAGGTACTGAGCAGAGGTTAGCATAGCTCTACCCTGCGGTCAGCACTTCAGCTTTGTAAATGGCAATCTCCAGATTTTCTACTGCCGGTTCACTGGCATACTGCTGTTACTCTGCCACATTGACGATTCTTCAGCCAGGATTTCAGCATTGTCCACTGGTATTTCCTGATAGTCCCAGGCAAAGGGAGCCCAGCCCTGGCACTGAGCAGAGTCTAGCAGCCGTCTGTAGGCAAATTCCAGCTCCCATTCCTGAATGGCCAGAAACTCCAAATCTTCCTGTAGCAAGTGCACTTCTGAGAGATTCAGTCTCCGCTCTCTGTATTCCATTATGTCCTCCAAACGCCACTCCCGAACGCTCCCAAAGTCGGGGTCCTCGTACATCCTCCAATACGACAATCCTAGGCCATCATAGTCAAAGCCTTCCATGGGGCTGTCCACGGGCAATCTTAGCCTACATACCACCGAAGGGCTCTGTAGCTTTCGTCCAACCGCATCTCTGACCGGATCAGCCTGCTTAACTCCGCTGTCCACTCCTGTTTTGGTTGTTCCCCCAATAACAGCATTCGTACTTCATATTGCGACCAGTACCTTACATGGATGGAGGGGAGAACTTTTCCCTGGTGTTGCTGCTCGAGAGCTAGCGCTTCCTTCCAGAGTTCGCAGCAGATCGAATCAGACCATTCAAGTAGGACCTGCTCTGATTCTGGTCCTCTGTGCTGTATCTCCTTCTCTCGCAACCTCCTTCCGAATTCCTCTTCCATGGCGGCTGGTATCTGTACCTCTCCTGCTATCCGGACCTTGGATCCAGGTGGAGGTTGATGTCCCGACTGCAGAAAGCATCCCACTGCTGTGCCACCACTGTCACGGAAGGTCACCGCATTCGGACTGAATGCCTCCGTCATACACCGCTTCCCATCAGTCTGGACATAGGCATCGGATATTCCAGCTACCTTTAACACACAACGAGACGACACTTGTATGTGTGCTAAGAATGGACTGTTTAACCACTGGGCACTTAAACCCCCTTCCTAACCAGACCAATTTTCAGCTTTCCGTGCTCTCACAATTTGAATGACAATTACTCAGTCATACAACATTGTACCCATTTGAAATTTTTGTCCTTTTTTTCACACAAATAGAGCTTTCTTTTGGTGGTATTTGATCACCTCTGGGTTTTTTATTTTTTGCGCTATAAAAGAAAAACGACTGAAAATTCTGTAAAAATAAATAAAAAAATCTTGTTTCTGTCATATTAGCGGGTTATTTCTCACACACAGCATATGCATACCACAAATTACACCCCAAAACACATTCTGCTATTCCTCTCGAGTATGGCGATACCACATGTGTGAGACTTTTACACAGCATGGCCACATACAGAGGCCCAACATGCAGGGAACGCCATCAGGAGTTCTGGAACACCCAGACCAATTCTGACATTCCTCTCCTACATGGAAAAATCATCATTTATTTGCTAGAAAATTACATAGAACCCCAAAACATTATATATGCTTTTTTAGCAAAGACCCTAGAGAATACAATGGCGGCGGTTACAACTTTTTATCTCGCATGGTATTTTCGTGGAAATTTTTTGAACGCGTGTTTTAAAAAAAAAAACAGTTTTGTGCTAAAAAAAAAAAAAAAAAACAGTAAAGTTAGCCCAATTTTTTTTCATAATGTGAAAGATGACGTTACGCCGAGTAAATAGATACCCAACATGTCACCCTTCAAAATTGCGCACAATGATGGAATGGCGCCAAACTTCGCTACTTAAAAATCCCCATAGGCGACGCTTTAATTACTTTTATTGGTTACATGTTTTTAGTTACGGAGGAGGTCTAGGGCCAAAATGATTTCTCTCGCTCTAACGTTCGCAGAGTTACCTCACATGTGTAGCTTGAACACCGTTTTCATATGTGGGCGGGACTTACATATGCGTTCACTTCTGCATGCGAGCACACGGGGACAGGGGTGCTTTAAAAAAATGGGTATTGCAGAGTATTTGGGTATTGCAGAGTATTGGGGTATTGCAGAGTATTGCGCAGGGTATTGGGGTATTGCAGAGTATTGGGGTATTGCAGAGTATTGGGCAGGGTATTGCAAAGTATTGGGGTATTGCAGAGTATCGCGCAGGGTATTGCAGAGCATTGGGGTATTGCAGAGTATCGCGCAGTGTATTGGGGTACTGCAGCGTATTGGGGTACTGCAGGTTATTGGGGTACTGCAGGGTATTGCGCAGGGTATTGCACAGTATTGGGGTACGGCAGAGTATTGGGGTATTGCAGGGTACTGGGGTATTGCAGAGTACTGGGGTATTGCAGGGTACTGGCGTACTGCAGAGTATTGGGGTACTGCAGGGTACTGGGGTACTGCAGAGTATTGGGGTACTGCAGGGTACTGGGGTACTGCAGGGTATTGGGGTACTGCAGAGTATTGGGGTACTGCAGAGTATTGGGGTATTGCAGGGTACTGGGGTAATGCAGGGTACTGGGGTATTGCAGGGTACTGGGGTATTGCAGGGTACTGGGGGATTGCAGAGTACTGGGGGATTGCAGGGTACTGGGGTATTGCAGAGTACTGGGGTATTGCAGAGCTGGGATGGATGGAGGGATGGCTGGATCTGTGACTGCATTTGTCACAGATCCAGCCACAGCACAGCTGCTGACACCCCGCTCCCCCCCTCTCCTCACACACTGTACCGAACGGTACAGAGAGGAGACTAAGGAGAGGGACGAACCGGCGTCATCAAATGATGCCGGTTTGTTTACAAGTGATCGCGCCGTCGATCACATGGTAAACGGCCGCTATCAGCGGCAATTTACCGTGATCCGTGATGCGCCGGGTCTTCTAGACCCGGCGAGCACGGACGCTTCCGCGAGCACATCCCAGAGGACGCGCAAACGCAGAAGTGAAGGACGACGTCCCAGGGACGTCGTGTCAAAGTATCTCGACCGCGCTGTAGCAGTATTATGCTATAGCGCGGTCGGAAAGAGGTTAATAGGACCAAAACCACAATCTTATATACAGCAAAGAGGAGGTAACCAGAACAATAATCAACATGAGCTAATTATCTAATCTTTCTTCCAGACAGGAGACCAGTCGCTTCGGGTCCTCACTATCTGCTTAAACAATAAACAATCTCTTAAGTGTAAACACAGCGCATTTTCACACACACACAATGGATTCAATTAACACAAAGAACAGTGTGAGAGATGGCTGGTGGTTTGGACATTAGCATTCACATTCCTTTATCAATAGAATTCAATTAACCTTTAGAATACTTAATCACAGATAATCTTATCAGTAGCTAGACATTTCGGCACTGCATCATCTATTCACCTGCAGAACACAATGGAAAGGTAGTTCACAAGCCCGGCTTCACTTAGAATTTCAATAGTCGGAGCTAAGCATTGAAGGGTCATTGTCCTAGTGACCTAGTCAGGACAAATTAAGCCACTTGAACTGTCAGTAATGTCCCATCTTCTGCAATACATGATATAATTTCTTTGTCACCCTATGGCCCTATTGGACATAAGGTGACCCTAGACATAGGGGAATCTGAGTCTGTCACAAAGCCCAGCTCAAATCTTCCCTTATTCTGGCTAAACTGGGCAAAAATTTGAGTTGTGGGTGAGCCTGTTGGTACCACTCAGCCAGACCCACGTTAATTAAAAAAAATTAGAGGAGTGGGGTGGTAAATTGTCAACCGAACAGTGACTGCATCCTATCAGATGCAGTCACTATTTGGGAATTCAGATGGCACCAGGCGTTGCATCTGTCTAAATACAATAGCTAGCGAGGTTGATTCCTACACATACGTAACACACTGCTGGTATTTACTTCCCCTTTAAGACCCTTCCACTGCAGTTTGACTACACCCACCATTTTATGTGTTTCGGCAGGAAGGAAAGAAGAGTTGAGTTTCTGCAGCTATTCTCTGAGAAGAAAAGAAGCTCTGGGAAGAAGAGAGAAAACTTAGGACTGGAACCTTAGGTTACTGCAGATTTAGGTCAGTAAAAGGGGCATTTAGGTAGGGTTTTTTTTTAGAGGGGGTTGGGGAAAGAAGTGCAGTCCAGAGTTCAGAATGAATATATAGTGAATCTTTTTTTGCAGATTCATACATTTGTTTGTTCTTAAGAAATTATTGTTCCACTTCATTATAATTAAAAAAACAATGGCAATTTTGTAATAAACTGCAGTGTCTGCATGCTAGAAATTCTCAAAAATGTAAATGTCTGCCAAGGACAATGTGCCAATCAGGAACAGGAAATGAGGTCTCTGGGATCATTTTGTACATAATCAGTGCTTGATTTGGGATTGGCGTATTAAGTTACCCTTGTGTGTTGTCTAGGGGTGATTTCAGTGAGCAGAGCAATAAAAGAATGTCCAAACCTGCCGCTGAAGTTTTCTGAATGCTTTATTTCCTGGTCCAACACGACCAACATCAACATGAGGTAGAGAGAAAAGGTTGATGAAAGGAGATAACGTTGCTGTATCAGGCTTGGATGAAAAGAAATAAGTCCTGTCTTCTGCAATAGAACAGTTCGTCGCCACTCTAGCCAGAGTGGGTAAAGTGCCTCCGGACAGACTTCTGCCACAAGCCTGGCAGCCAGAATGTCACTTAGGGTTGCTGGGAGGAACAAGTCTCTCTCACTGACTTGGCTCTAGTAGAATTTAGCATTTCAAGATGAAGACCCCTGCCACAGGCCCAATGTTGGACTGTAGAGCGAATCCTCCCAGAAAGTTCTCTTTTCAATAGGGGTCACCAGTTGACAGTCTATGGTTATCTGTCAGTTCCTGGCAACCAGATCCCCGATGGTTAGTTCAAGCCCTTTTGGATCACCTGCCTCATGGTTCTCCTCAAGCCGATCCCCCACCAAACAGCATACAGCTTAGGATCTCTTCAATAGGAATGGACCCCCAGCAAGTTGCCAGGGCCCCTTTCAGCATCAGCAGGGAACTCCGCGTAACATGCAACCCCCGCCTGGTAGGCCATGTCGCCGGTGTCCATTGTGTGTGCACACCCTGAAGGTGGGTGCCGCACCTGAAACCTGGAACCCGCAACTTGAAAATTGCAGAACAAGCATAGTTGAATGCAACTTACTGTATTCGACTGCTTATTGAATGCTTCCAATATTTAGCCATAGTTATTCTTGCTGCCAAAAATGTGTATGTAATTCATAGATTTTTTGGGGACCTCTTTAGGAAATCTAAAGTGACTACGGGTCACTGCCACAAAACATTATACATAGTACCCATCTGGCCACAACATCTAAACAAATGGGTGACACAAACGGAATATTACTATTTTTATTGTGTACAAATTTTTTTTACAAAAAAAATTACCCTAATATTTAACCATCCCCAATTTAAAATATTCCTGTACTAAATTTCTAATTGTAGTAACCTGTTCAGAACATTGATTCACTTTTTTTAAATGGAATTTTTAGTTCATTTTCCGAAGGGTTTTTATTTTCTTAAACCATGACAATTGATTATGCTTCTATGATTGTGGGCTTTGAGTGAGTGATATATGTATTTTTTATCTTTTTCTCTTTTTATCAATTTTTTTTTGGAACATTTAATTTCTCTTTATAATATATGCTTGTTGTGTGTGTCACAAGTACTCTCTATAAAGAGTGTCTAAAATTACCCTAGGTCTTTTAAGAACCCCAAAAATTCTCCTGAATACCACAGCTTATAAAAAAAATGAAACTGTATGACAATTTAAAAGCAAATGTTGGATAGTTTCTTCTCTTTAGAAAAGTAACTAGTCGTTTTATGACAAAGGTACTTAAACACATGGGGCCAGATTCAGGTAGATGGGCGAATCTTTATTCTGGAGTAACTTTGCTCATTTACGTTACTCCGCCAAAACTTTAGGAGAATGTACTGTATTCACAAAGCACTTGCTCCTAAAGTTGCGGCGGCATAGCGAAAATGGGCCGGCGGAATTCAAATTGGGCGGGTAGGGGGCGTGTAGTATTTAAACTAGGCGCGATCCCGCGGCGAACGCACTGCGCATGCGCCGGCCGTCAATGTATCCCAGTGCGCATGCTCCACATTAGGACGGTGTTTTCTACGTGAACGCCAATGACGTCAATCCCCATTCACGGACGAGTTACGCAAACGACGTTCAACTTTTTCAATTCGACGCGGTCACAACGCCCATACTTAACATAGGATACGCGTGCTTTTTGTTGCTTTATCTTTACGCCGGGAAACCCCTTACGGAAACGTTGTAAAGTGACTGCGTCGGGCCCGCGTATGTTCATGAATTGCCGTATCTCGCTGATTTACATATTATCGGCGTAAATCAGCAGGAACGCCGCTAGCGGCCATTTTAAAATTGCAGTTCCGATACGACGGTGAAATACAATTACGCCGCTCATATCTGGACTCAATCCCGGCGTATCTGCATACAGAAAACAGATAAGCCGGCTCAAAGTGTGAGTTATGCTGGCGTATCACTGATACGCCGGCGTACTGTAAATCTACCTGAATCTGGCCCATGATGTAAACAGTTTTAGCACATTTGTTTAACCTACTATTTAGTTATGTAATATGTTTAATGTAATATACAGTAAAACCTTGGTTTGAGAGCATTTTGCAAGACAAGCAAAATGTTTTAATCCTTTTTGCCTTGATATACAAGCGATGTCTTGATATAAGAGTAGCGTCATGTCACAAGGGGTTCACAAGGGGTTAATGTGCCTATGTGTGTGTGTGTCAGTGTTGTGTTGGTGCACACTTACTGTGGATGTCTTCTCTCATCAGCAGTGGTGGGAAACACCGCTGCGATGAGAGGTGACATCATTTCCTCCTTCCTGTGTAAACACAGGAGGAGGAACTGACACGAAGGGGGAGCGCTCCCATTGGCTGGGAGCGATCGCGGGGGGGGGGGGGCGGAAAACACGGACATCCGCCTGCTCGTCGGCGATCGCTCCCAGAGCCAGGGGGACCGCCGCACGCCGCGGAGGGGGTCCCGATGGGACCCCCGAACCGCACGAAGGCGAGGATGTAAATTTACGCCCTTGTGCCTGTACGAGCCATGTTGTGGCCGTAAATGTGCGTGCGGGGGTCCTTAAGTGGTTAAGTGTAGCAATCTGGTTATATTTAATGAAGGTATAACATTTAGCAACTTATTGCTACACTTAGAGATGCCTCTCTTTTTTTTTATGCATTACAGATTTGCCAGCTTGTTCCAATTTCCCAAAAAACTTGCTCTTAGAAAAGCTGATTTGTGCACATTTACCAAGTTGCCCACATTACTATATTTTACAACAGATTGGTGTGTTAACAGGAAATGATTTGCACACAATTGCATGGTGCGAAATTTGGAATTAGTGGAGCACAACTATATTCATAAATATCCCTCAATATGTTTACTCGTTTCACATATATTAACCGCTTGCTGATCAGCGCACGACAATATACATTGACACAATGGCATTGCCAGGCAAATGGGCGTACCTGTACGTCCCTTTAAAATTTTCACCCAGCAGGCACGTGTGCGCCCGCTGCTTGCCCTGTGAGTATGCCCGCGGGTCCTGGGAACTCAATGTTCCCAGGCGGCCCGCGATTGCATTTGGCAAAGGCAGAACAGGGGGATGCCTTTGTAAACAAGGCATTCCCCAGTTCTGCCTAGTGACACATCGGTGATCTACTGTTTCCTGTGATTGGGGACAGGGTTCAGTGACATGTCACTGGTAGCCACTCCCCCTAACAGTTAGAATCACTCCCTAGGACACACTTAACGCCTTAAGCGCCACCTAGTGGTTAACCCCTTCACTGCCAGTGTCATTGTCACAGTAATCAGTGCATTTTTATTGCTGTAAAAATAACAATGGTGGATTGAGGCTGTCCGGTATGAGGCTGCCAAGATTATGTTCATTCCAGACTTCTCGGTGGACACACAGAAGAGGCGGAAATCCTTTGCCCAGAACGTGAGGTACAGCATGATGTTCCCAGCCCGCCTGCGTGTGGTGGATGGCGAGACCGTCCGGTTCTTCACTGTGCCTGAGGACACTGCTAGATGGCTTGATACCCTGCCCCGTGGCTGAACTGACTATCCTGGTAGTTGTGTGAGTAATACCTTGTTTGATCGTTTACCCTAGTTGCCGCCGGTCCTACCTCCTTTCTGCCTGCTGTTTTCCTGTCCTCCTGCCTGGGGACTTGGGACTGCTGCATGCCCCCTGGCGGAGTACGGCCTTGCCTGTCCCCCTTGTAAGGTGTCCCCCCTGTCTGAACAATGCTCTCCCCGTCCGGGGATGGCTCTTCTGGACATTTGCCTTTGGTGCTTCGGATTCCACTGGGGTTCGGGGAGCCCTGACCCTTGCTTTCGGGGGGTGGGGGGCTGTGATTGGCTGTATGTCCTGACAGGACCCCTGGAGGTTATTTTATGTTACTGTTCACTAACCAGGCAACAGCATTGTACTACTCCTGACCCTGTGTCGGCTCGACCAGGAAGGACTCTGCCCTGTACCACACAGGGCAGTCGTGGATTCGGATTGTATGATGACTGCTGTTGGCAACTACCGGTCAAGGACTGTGCCCCTGGCTCCGCCAGGAGACTGTTTTATCTTTTCTTTCTGAGTCCCGCTCTGTTGGTGGCATCTCTGCTGATGACCTGTGCACCTAGTGCTCAGACTGCACTTGTCTACTTGACTGATGTTCATGACCCTATGTGGTTTATAACCACTCCTGTTGGGGGGATCCAGGTACATTCTGGTTCAGATGAATGTACAGGGTGGGGGGGAGTTGTGGAAGTTGTTTATTTTCCCCCCGTTTTCTCTTTGTTTTTTTTTCGTTTTTATTTTCTGTTTTATTACTGTTTGAAGGAATGTTGTTAGCATGCAATGCAGGTTCTTTACAGGCTGGTTCAGGTGGTGGGGGGCGCTGTCCTTGGATGGTGGCCCCTGAGCCTATTGCTCCGGGGGTCGTGGATGCGGGTCTGGGGGTTTCTCCGGCCCTTTTATATTGCCCTCCCCTATGGCCTCCCTCTCGGTGATTTCTTGGAACGTCCGGGGACTTAACTCCAAAATCAAGCAGGCTTTGGTATTTAAATTCTTACAACGCCACTCCCCGGACGTCTGTATTCTTCAGGAGACGCACCTAGTGGGTGGCAGGGTCCTTGGCCTATGCAAACCCTGGGTGGGCCATTATTACCATGCTATACTCACTCTACTAGAGCTCGGGGGGTTAGCATTCTTATCCGAAAGTCCCTGCCGTTCGTGCTGCTGGACCTGCATCTAGACCCTGGGGGCAACTATGTACTGCTTCATGCTGAGTTTGCTGGTGTGCCAATGGTTCTGGTTGGCCTTTATAACCCGCCTCCTGCTAGTATAGGTCTCCTCAATAAGATAGCGCAATTGGTGGTGACATACTCGGCCAGAGCGGTGCTTCTGGCGGGTGACTTCAATATGGTGCCCTGCCCTACTCTGGATAGAATGTCCCCCGGTTTAGTGTTAGATTCTCCGCTCTCCCGATGGGCCGAGGCGTTTGGCCTCACGGACGTCTGGAGGTGGAGGAATCCGGGGATCAGAGGTTACACCTGCAGCTCTGCCACGCATACAGCCATGTCGCAAATTGACCTTTTTTATGCTAGTGGTCCGATCTTAGCCAATGTACAGGATGTCCTGGTCCTCCCTAGGGGAATATCTGATCATGCTCCCATCCTGCTCCGGTTACACACTGGGAGGGCTCCCGGGGTGGGTCTATGGCGTCTCTCAAGGTTTTGGGTGTCGGACGAGCGGGTGGAGCCTGAGATGGAGACCTCCATAGCGGAATTCTGGTCCTCTGTTGCCCCTGGGGAGGAGTCCTCGGATCGGTGGGAGGGCTTTAAACTGCAGGTTATGGGTTCTTATGAATCCCTTATCAAGTCGGTGCGGGTCTCCTCCCGGGCCTCATTGGTCCAAGCGGAGGAGAGGGCGCAGTCACTGGAGGCGCAGTTTGTGGGCACGGGAGAGGAACGACAGAGGATGGACTTAATGGTGGCGGTGCAGGAGGTCTAGCTTCTTAGAATGGCGGCTGCCAAGAAACAACTCCTTTACCAATCCCAAAGGGTATTCGAGCAGGGTGAAAAGACGGCCAATTCTGTCCCTATCGCTCACATTTGCCGGGGGCCTGGCGAACTGGTGTCTGACCCCCGGGAAATTAATGCCTGCTTCGCAGCCTACTATGAGGAGTTGTACTCCTCCCGAGTGGACTACACTTCTGAGGAGCTGGGCTCTTTTTTGGGTGGGCTGGACTTCCCTGTCTTGTCGGAGGAGGCCCGCCGGGCCTTGGACGCCACGATCACCCTGAAAGAAATTTAGGTGGCAGTGGCCTCCCTACAGGCGGGGAAAACTCTTGGGGATGATGGTTTGCCAGCAGAGTTCTTCAGAATGCACGGGGCTTCCCTGCTGCCACGGTTTAGGGGGGCACTGCTGGCCTCTCTTGAGGGGCACGCACTGCCCCCTTCTATGCAAGGGGCTGTTGTGGTGGTGATCCCAAAGCCAGGGAAGGACCCTTCCCTATGCTCGTCCTATCGTCCGATCTCTCTTTTGAACGTTGACCCGAAGATATTCGCTAAGGTACTGGCGACTCGCCTAAATACGGTGATACTTTCTTTGATTCATGGGGACCAGACTGGCTTCATACCGGGTAAGGGGACGGACATAAACTTGCGGAGGCTCTTTACAGTTATTGACCGGGTGGCCAGGGGGGAGGGGGAGGAAGTGGTGGCCTCTTTGGACGCTGAGAAGGCCTTTGACTCGGTGGAGTGGGAATACCTGTGGGCGGTTCTTCAGTGGTTGGCCTGGGTCCGCGGTTCATATCCTGGCTTCGGATGCTGTATGCCAACCCAACCGCTAGAGTTCGCACAAACGGTGTCCTCTCCACGCCTTTCCCACTCCACCGGGGAACAAGGCAGAGGTGCCCCCTCTCCTTGGCACTATTTGTCCTTGCCATCGAGCCGTTGGCAATTTTGCTCCGATCCTCTCCGGAAGTTGTAGGTATACCGGTTGGTCCCATTGTCGAGAAGGTGTCTATGTATGCGGAAAACACTCTCCTTTACCTTAATGACCCCCGTAGTTCCCGGTCAGCCGCCTTACTCCTTATTGATGTCTTTGGTAGGTTCTCGGGTATAAGGATTAATTGGGACAAGTCGGTCCTCTTCTCTCTGCGTGGCTCCCCCCCCTTCTCACCTGCCGGCCCCCCTTCAGTGGGTTGAAGATTTTAAATACCTGGGCATTCGGGTCAAGCGACGCCTCCACGACTATTTTGAGTCTAATGTGCAACCCATTTTTCAGCAGTTCCTCCTAAAGTGTGCGACCTGGAAGACCCTGCCCCTTACACCGGTGGGTAGAGTCAACTTAGTTAAGATGACCTTCCTCCCTAAGTTTCTATACGTGTTCAGGCACACGCCGATAGGTATCCCTAGGGCATTTTTTTCTAAGCTTGATCGGGCGGTCGGCTCGTTTATCTGGCAGGCCTCGGTCCCACGGGTGGGTAGGCCGATACTGCAGCTCCCCTTGTCGGAGGGGGGTCTGGCCCTCCCTAACTTTCAGAAATACTACTGGGCGGCCATCCTGGTGTCGGTCCGGTGGTGGTTTGCACAGGACTGCGCTAACCCAGCAACTACCCTCGAGGCAGCGGTTTTGGGGTCTTATTCCGAATTGAGTAATTTGGTATATCGCGGTGTCAGGGCTAGCCCACTAATTACTACGCCTATGAAGACCACGGTGACGGTGTGGGGACAGGTTTCGAGGCTTCTGGTTCGGCCCGGAACCTTCTCCCCTCATGTCCCCTTGTGGGGGAACCCATCTTTGCCCCACCTGAGGACTGTGCCGGACCCGCAGCTGTGGGCAAGACACGGGGTCAAAACACTCCGAGATATCATGCCGGAGGGACGATTGCTTACTTTTGCGACCTTGAAAGGTAAGTTTGGGCTACCTCCCTGGATGTTTTTTCGATTCCTCCAGCTCCGCCATGTGGTCCGAGCGCAGTTCCCGGACCCTATTCAGGTCCTCTCCTCACGCTTCACAGATAGAACGCTTTCGTCTATCTATTTTAGATTGACCTGTGCGACGGGCCCTGGGGCGACGCAGGCCTTTTCGGCCTGGCAACGAGATCTGCCGGCCCTCACGGCTGAGGACTGGTCTGAGGGTATGCAACAGTGCATCCCCCTTATGATTTCGGCAAAGGAACGATTTATCCAATTGAAATTCATCCATAGGGTCTACTATACGCCACAGAGGCTGGCGGTGATTTACGCACCTCTGAAGATAAATGTCCTAGGTGTAGGTCAGAAGTGGGAAATTTTATACATATGGTTTGGCTCTGCCCGCGGATTCAGGAATTTTGGAAGCAAGTGGTAGCTGATATGGCCTCGATTTGTGGCATGGCTGTTGCATTGGACCCCTTGATACTGCTGCTAGGTATCACTGATGACCTGCCCACCACGACCCACAAAAAACAGTTTATTTTCTACTCTGCCTTTTATGCCAGGAAGGCGAACCTGCTCCAGTGGAAGGCTTTAGAGCCCCCTGGGCTGTCCCTTTGGCATAAGCTGATTAACGACACTCTGCCCCTATACAAGCTAACATACATGGGGCGTAACTGCCCTCAGAAGTTCGAAAAAATCTGGGCGGCATGGGTGGCGGCCCGACGCCTGACGGTTTGAGGTGACCTGCTGTTTGCTAGTCCTTCGCCCCCCTGGCAGGGGCGGTGGACCCTTTCGGCTCCCCCCCTCTCTCTTCCCCCCCCTCCTCCTCCTGATTGATGGATATTTTATGATACCGGGGGTGCTGTGCTGCCTCCCCCTCCCTCCTCTCCTTCCTCCCTACTCCTCTCCCCCCCTCCCCTTGCCCCTCCCCCTGTTACATTTTAATTACTTATTAGGAATGCTGATTGTGTGACTAGCCTGTACTTCCCAATGTGAACACCTCTGGATGTCTTGATGCTCTGAGTTGTAATACCTGTACTGTATAAGCCTGTAATAGTGTGATTATTTCAATAAATATTCCTTCTTTTAAAAAAAAAATAACAATGGTCCCAAAAATGTGTCAAAAGTGTCCGATGTGTCCGCCATAAAGTCGCAGTAATTACTAGTAAAAAAAAAATGATATTAAAAATACCATAAAACTATCCCCTATGTAGGCACTATGGGCCAGATTCAGAGAGCCATTATGCCGGCGTTACAGGAGATGCACGGCGTAAGTCTAAATATGCGCCTGCGTATCGATGCGCCGCATCCCCAAAACGATATACGCATGAAATCTAATTTTTTTCGACCGGCGTAATTTCGATAGACCGGCGCATCCGTGCACGCAAAACTGCGCTAGACACACCATTGATTTGCTAGTCAAATATGCAAATGAGGGAGTTAGGGCGATCCACAAAAGTAAGTTGGTGCAGCGCAGGCTACGCGCTGTGCGCAACAGCTGCACGTTCTGTCTAAAATTAGTCCATATAAAAGCTGGTTTAAAATTAGACAATCCGTCTACATGTCAGGTAAAGCAACACTGTTAGGGACGAGCTGAGCAGCCACACTTGCAGGACAACAAACTGTACGCCACCATGCCAGGGGCATCCATGCTCATAGCTATACTACTGACTTTAGAGGAGCAAAGAAGGAGGAGGGCACGGAGGAGGGCATGGGAGAGGATATACCGCACACGCATAGACATCTTTGGCATGAGTGATTCTGAGGTGTTTCGCATCTTCAGATTCACCCCTCATGCCATCATGGAATTAACCACAACCCTGCAGGAGGACATCACCAGCCCAACACACCGCTCACATGCAGTGCAGCCACTGGTCAAGGTCCTGGCAACACTACATTTCCTTGCCAGTGGCTCTTTTCAAAGAACAAGTGGAGTGGTGGCTGGGATGTCACAATCCTCCATGAGCAGATGTGTGCACCAGGTTATCCCTGCAATCCTCAGACACATGGCCAACCAAATCATCAAACCAACCACTGAGGACCTGCGGCTGAAGGCAATGACAGATTTCTACAGAACTGCCAGATTCCCACGCACCGTGGGGGCCATTGATTGCACACATGTGGCACTCCAGCCCCCCGTGAGACAGAGCACATATACCGCAATCGGAAGCATTGGCACTCCATCAACGTACAGGTGATAGTCGATGCCCAAGGCCTCATATGGCACGTCCGTGCCAAACACCCCGGATCCAGCCATGACAGCTACATATACAATCAGAGCCCCATCCCAATGGAATTCGAACAGAACGTGTATGTGGACACCTGGCTGGTTGGTGAGTGACATGGGAGTAAGGCATGACTGTCCCCCCTCATGATGCAGAAATCACAAGGGGCACATGCACTACTAACATCCTCCTGTCTTTTCCCTTCCAGGTGACTCTGCATATGCACTGGGACCCCATCTCATGACTCCTATCTGGAACCCCCAAACCCCAGGAGAGGAAAGATACAATGAAGCACACGCCAAAACCCGTGCAGTCGTGGAGCGCACCTTTGGCCTCCTAAAGTCACGTTTCCGATGCCTGGATAAGTCTGGGGGTACCCTGTTGTATTCCCCAAACTTTGTATGTCAGATCAACAGTGCATGTTGCATGCTGCACAACTTTGCAGTGAGAAAGGGCCTGAAGATTGACATACGTGATGACCTGACCCCCGAACCAGACAATTCCCCACTAACCGAGGCTACCCCGTCTTCTGAGGGAAGAGCAGCCAGGAGACAGCTCACATTAGGCATCTTTGCACGTTAAACACACACATTAATCATGGCACAATGAGAATGCATGCATGCACACCACTGTGGTCCCTAGCACAGACACATCATATCCTCATCAAATTGGATTGGCACAAGCCAACCATGCAGGACTTGTGAGCAGCAACGCCATGCCACAGCTCCAATTATGTCACTGTACATTCATACACCATTCACACGGACCTGGGGATCACTTTTCCCTGGTCCTGGGGAACCCTTCTCCACCACAAATGAGGGTGACACCCCTTTTCCGGCAGGAATGTCACCCCCACATTCAAAAATCAGGCAAAACCAAAAAAAATAAAATGTCCAGCAAAAAAAAAAAAAAGACCAAGGAAAAAAAAATGACCAGCAAAAACCAAAAAAAAAGGGGGAAACAAAATCGATGCCGCTGGCGTGACCCACGCCTGGGGTGCCCACGGCCACAGCCCCGGCTCCTCAGGGTGGACTCATAGGGGGGGGTAATCCGGGGAAGGAGGAGCAGCCCCTGGTCTCTGCCCACCTGGCGGCCTGCCCTCCAAGGCCACGGCTATTCTGGTGAGGCCAGCATTTAATGTTGTCGTATTGGCCTGGATAGCCTAGGTGAGGGCCCTCACATCCTGCCCAACGTCTGCTGTAGTAGTCTGCAGTTCGTTTAGGCAGTTTGTAAGAGCCCGGGAGTGGCAGTCCAGGTCCCCAAGCGTATCCTTTATGGAGGACAGGCTATCCTCCATCCGCCCCAAAGTCTGGCTGACCTGTCCAAGATGGCGGGTCTGAAGGGCCTGGTCCATTCTGAGATTGGCAGACAGAACCTCGGCCACCCCCTGGTCTTCTGGGACGACTTCCTGCCTCGAGATGATGCTTGTGGCCAGGGAGAGGGGAGCCCCTTGGGAGGGGAGCCCTGTTGGGGGAGGAGTGGGAGGGGCTACCCCTTATGGAGGGCTGGCTGCTGCCAGCCAGAGGGGAAGACTCCTCCAAAAATAACAAGCCACTGCCTGACATGACCTCCTCCTCCAACTCAAACTCCTCCTCCTCAAGCTCCTCCGAGGACTCCGGCCTTGTCTGGGGGTCCTCATGAGGCTGTTGTCCCGGGGATGGTGCGGTCAGGCCAGATGGCCCAGCACCCTCCTGCACATCTGTGGATGACATAAAAACATTCACAGGTTGGAGGATCCACACACTTGGCACATATTCCCTTCCCACCCCCACACACATGCTACACACCAGAAAGAAAAAAAAAAAAACCTTACCTGTCCTCACGGCCTCATGACTGGAGTCAAAGCCAGACAGGCCCTCCACTTGCTGCCTGTTAAAGGTCTGGGCCACTGCACGCTCCTCCGCTGTCAGCCTAACAGGGCATGGTGGGCCCCCTCCAGTGCCCCTGGCATGTGCTGCCATCTATATATACAAAGGAGAAATGCGCGCAACAATGTAACATATATATAAAAATATGTTTTACACAACAACCTGAAAAAAAGTGAAATAAATACAAATGATGATGTGGAAATAGATACAACGTCCCAAATATGATTCCAAGTGTTAGGTGCTCAAAAACTTGTTTTCAAATGCCATTGAAACACAGTTCATAAGAAATTTCCCAATGGGGTGTTGTAGACAATTCAAATGATAGCCCACATCTGCTCTGTGTAAGGAAGTGATAGATGGCCGCTTACCGCAAAGTTGGACCCTTCCAGGGGTCAGTAAGGCACTCAAAGCACTTATCCGCGGCTGGATCCTAGGAATCACTCCACTGCTGACAGCTCAGGACTGCTCAGAAAGGCTGAAGAGGTTTTTCACTCCAAGACATGGCTCAGATGCTCAGCTTAATTGAAGATATCATAAAAGATAGGGAAAGAAGGAACTCCATAGTGTAGCGGGTTTAAAAAAAACTGACAATTTATTCAGTTTGCACTGACAAAATTACAAACAACAGTCCTTCACCCTGCACATATCTTATCATATCATATCATATCATATGTGCAGGGTGAAGGACTGTTGTTTGTAATTTTGTCAGTGCAAACTGAATAAATTGTCAGGTTTTTTTTAAACCCGCTACACTATGGAGTTCCTTCTTTCCCTATCTTTTATGATATCTTCAATTAAGCTGAGCATCTGAGCCACGTCTTGGAGTGAAAAACCTCTTCAGCCTTTCTGAGCAGCAGTGGAGTGATTCCTAGGATCCAGCCGCGGATAAGTGCTTTGAGTGCCTTACTGACCCCTGGAAGGGTCCAACTTTGCGGTAAGCGGCCATCTATCACTTCCTTACACAGAGCAGATGTGGGCTATCATTTGAATTGTCTACAACACCCCATTGGGAAATTTCTTATGAACTGTGTTTCAATGGCATTTGGAAACAAGTTTTTGAGCACCTAACACTTGGAATCATATTTGGGACGTTGTATCTATTTCCACATCATCATTTGTATTTATTTCACTTTTTTCAGGTTGTTGTGTAAAACATATTTTTATATATATGTTACATTGTTGCGCGCCTTTCTCCTTTGTATATATATGTCTAGTGGAGCCCTATATTGAGCTTCTTTGTATTAAGGTACAGCATTTTTCACTTTTATTTTAAATCTTTTTTCATGGCTTTTTATATCCATATATCAATCACTTAAGGGGTGCTAGCGCGGATTGTTTTTGTCTTATGTGCTGCCATCTTGCCATCTGCCCCAGCTTCCCACGGACCAGACGCCGGAGATCATTGATCTTCTTGGCGATTCCCTCACGTGTCTGGGTCTCCCCCCCCAATGAATTTACCTGGTCGGTAATGTTCTGCAATATCTCCTTCTTCCTGGCCGGGGTGGTGTTGGCACTCTCCGGGCCGTGCAGGAAACGCCCATATTGGGTAAGGGCCCGGGCAATAATTTGTTTCTCCCCCAAAGAAAAATTGGTCTTGCGCTTCCTTTCAGTCATATTCATACAACAACTCTCTCCCAAACAATCAACAAAAATCACTCACAAAAACAAGCAGGAAAATCAAGCAACAAAACAATCAAACAAAATCTATCAACAAAAAAGTCTCAAAAACAGTCACCAAAAAACACTATCAAATATATTATACAAAACACTAGCCCAAACAGTCAACAAATATATCAAACACAAGTCACAAACCAACAAACGTGAAAAAACAACAAAACAAAAGCACCTTGCTGTATAGGAAGGGATACAAAGGGATGTACTTTTGCAAAGGAAGTGCGTTTGTCTCTGTCTATTTAGGCTCTCTGCGTAGCTCACTAAGTTGACCGGGTCCACTTCCAATCTCACTGATTGCGCCGTGCCGAGTTGTGAGTATGCGCAGAGAGGTGCTGACCATGGTCTGCTTCATGCGCGCATGCGCAATCCGGCCGTCCCTTCATTTGCATGGGGTCACGGCTCATTTTAATGTAACACGCCCACGTCCTTCCCAATTTGAATTACACCGCCTTACGCCTCGGGAATTACGTTGCACTGGCGCAAATTTCTGCGCAAATAAATATTATGAGGATACGGTACTTGCGCCTCTACATTGCGCCGGTCTAACGTAAAGGAGGTGCGCTACTCCGGTCAATATATGCGCCAATGTACCTGAATCTGGCCCCATCACTTTTGCGCAAACCAATCAATATAAGCTTATTGCGATTTTTTTTACCAAAAATATGTAGAAGAATACATATCGGCCTAAATTGAGAAATTTGCTTATTTCTTTTTTTTTAATTGGGGATATTTATTAAAGCTTTTTTTTAAATTGTTGCTCTATTTGTGTTTATAGCGTAAAAAATAAAAACCGAAAACAATCCTCAATCCTAAGGAGATAGCAGATACTTTCTCACTGTACTATGAGACACTCTATAATCTAAAAAATTACACTCTCACCCCACAACCAAACGCTGATAACATCTCACCATTTTTAGACAATATTGACCTTCCTTCCATTGATCCTATGTCATTAGAATTACTCAACAAACCTATATCAGATGAATAAATTATTAAGGTCATACACGAACTACCAAAAAATAAATCGCCAGGCCCAGATGGCCTATCAGGAGAATATTATATGGCCTTTGAAGAAACCCTAGTCCCCCATCTTTCCAACCTATTTAATCAAGCAGCCAACTCAGAAGCCCTCGCAAAAGAACTGCTAGAAGCAATAATTATCACTATACCTAAATCAGGCAAAGATCCCACTTCCCCTTTAAACTACAGGCCAATTTCCTTACTAAACTCAGATCTCAAAATCTACCCAAAGATACTGGCAAATAGACTTGTTAATATAATTCCCCCAAAAAAGTAGACAGGCCCCAGATAGCACAAGAAGAATGCTCAATATTATTAACTCTATACACAATAATCAAACCCCCGCCCTGCTCTTAGCTTTAGATGCTGAAAAAGCATTCGATAGATTGCATTGGGAATATATATCAAAAACCTTAACTAAATTTGACTTTAACGGTTTTATCCACTCGGCAATCATGGCATTATATACCCAGCCCATTTTGCCTTAGCTATAGAACCCCTAGCAGAATACATTCGATCATCCCCGAACGTCAGATGTGTTAGGATTGGCCAAGACGTGCACAAACTAGGACTATTCGCAGGCGATATCATATTGACACTGACAGAACCTGATATATCTCTGCCTACAATGCACGCAATACTAGAAAAATTCAAAGATGTCTCATACTATAAAATCAATCAGGATAAATGCTTTATCCTCCCTATGAACATACCAGACTCGACAATCAACTCTTTACGCACAACACATAAATACAATTAGGACAACAAATCGATAACATACCTAGGGATCCAACTCACATTTTCTCCAACCAAAATGTATGATGCCAATTTCCCCACACTTTTAGACCAAATATCCTGTGACTTATCGCATATTCAAAAAACCAACTTATCCTGGGTTTGTAAAATAGCCGCTTTCAAGATGCAAACGTTACTTAAAATGTTATATCTCTTTAGATGCCTCCCCATACCAATTCCTGCCAAGTTCTTTAAACAACTAGACAGCAAACTTAGACAATTTATCTGGAACAAAAAAAAACAGAGTTGCATTCTCGATCCTTACTACTAAAAAAAATGGGCCTCCCAGACGTTAGAAATTATTATTTTGCTTCTATCTTAGATAAGATGAAACATTGGTTTACCCCAACAAATGACAAATTATGGGTAAACATTGAACGTCTAGCCACACACAATTCTGACCTCCCTTATCCCTAAGATAACAATCCCCATCCTAATAAGCATTAAAACGACTTTATTCGCTTGGAAACACATTCTCTCAAAAACCAGACATGTAGAGAAAAAGGCTAAATTACATCTTCCCACAGAAGTCATTAGTTATTGCAGATTTAGATTCTCTGTAAACGAGTGGATCAGTAAGGGTCCTTTCACACTAGCGGACCGTTCGTCGCTCATTACAAGTCCATTTACGGACTTGTAATGGTCCCCTATGGGAGCGGATCCGTTAGCGGATGATGCATCCGCTAACGTCCGCCAGATCCGCATCCGTTTTTGCGGACGGAAGAATGTCCTATTTTTCTTCCATCCGGCCAAACGGATCGGATGCAAACGGACAGACGGTCCGTTTCCACCCGACTCCCCATAGGGGAGAGCGGAGGAGAGACAGGGCGGTCCCTGCACAGTGTGCGGGGACCGCCCCGTCCGCCGACAGCTGAGCGGAGACCCCCGCTGAGCCGACGGACACACGGAGCGGACCGAAAAACGGACCGCTCCGTGTGTAAGGAGCCTAATGGATATAATCTATACCAGAACCTACCCCCTAATGTTAAGAACATCATCGAGACTAAGATTGGTAAGTGTACCCGACTGAAGGATTTCTCTCCCTGTAATTTGATCGAAATCCCTATGAACTTTTGGGAGTTCCTCTCTTCTCAGAAAAATGATAACAGGAAAGGTATATCTTTCTTCTACGATGTGTTATCCTCCCAACTCTTTACCAAAAACACAAATATGCTGAGATGGGAAAGAGATCTGGACCAGATTTTTTCCCCGACTCAGTGGATTAAAGCATTTCAAACAATAAGTAAATCATCCTCTTGCATTGAACACTGGGATAATGCCCAAAAAATAATTAATAGATGGTACTTAACACCATACAAATTATCCAAGATTCATCCAACTGCATCCGACATCTGTTGGAAATGTAACGAGCAAACGGGAAACCTCCTGCACGCGCTTTGGAGTTGCAAAACTCTAAAAAGTTTTTGGAACTCTATCTCATCCTTTATCGCCAATCTTACGGGTAACCTTACCAAGCTTACTCCTACCAACTCATAGATCTAGACAAATACCCCACTAATGTACAGGACTATTGCCTTACATATTTTGATAGCCTCAAGAATTACAGTGGCCTCTCTATGGAAATCTGCAGACGCCCCAAACCTACCAATGGTCATCACCAGATTAAACACCCAAGCTCAATTAGAACTATTATTAGCCTATAAGAATGATTCTATAATCCCCTATCGTAGAAAATGGATAATGTGGTTAACCCACCCGAAAGCTTCCAAATATTTAAAAGATTCCTTACTTTAATAATCTTCCTATAGTCTGAAGAATAACATTATAAAATACTGAATCTTTGGTATAGATAATGACTAACGGCAGCCTTTATTTCAGTTTTCTCCATCCCTCCCCCTCCTTTATCCTTGTATTTACTTTAGCTGTATAGGTGTACCACTGATCATCTTGGTGACCTCCCAGTCCTACAGTTTGTACCCAATTGGGGTAGGCTGGCCTAGGTCGCCGAGTACCGTATTCTTTTTCTGTTAAATGTTTTCCTGTACGAGGTGATTATACTACTTAAGTTGTATATTAAATGCAACTACCTCAAGTGTTGTAAATTGATAAACCCAATAAAAATGTATTGATTGAAAAAAAAAAACACGCAGAGATGATCAAATACCACCAAAAGAAAGGACATCAATTTTGTTTGGGAGCCACGTCGCACAACCGAGCAATTCTCAGTTAAAGCGACAAAGTGGTCTGGCCTTTGGCCAGCCAAATGGACCGGTGCTTAAGGCCTCGTACACACGAGGGGATATGTCCGCTGAAAACGGTCCGATGGACCGTTTCAGCAGACATCTCCGCTCGTGTGTATGGGCTAGCGGACAGATTTCTCCACCCGACAGATTTCAAAGCATGCTTTGAAATCTATCCGGTGGGAATTTGTCCGCCCGACATGTCTGCTGGTTAGTACACTTACCAGCAGACATGTCGTCCCCCACCGCCGCCGCCGAATGGATTTGGCGCATGCGCGGAAGTGTTTAAGTTCCTGGTGCGGTGACGTGGCGGTGACGTGGCGGCGTCAACGTCACCGCCGCGTCACCGCCACGTCACCGCGCCGTCCGGCGGCGGGGAATTTGATCCGATGGTGTGTACACGCCATCGGATCAAACTCCCGATCGGACATATCCGATGGAAATGGTCCGCGGACCGTTTTCATCGGATATGTCCGATCGTGTGTACGAGGCCTAAGTGGTTAAAGAGATCAATTTGCTACTTAGACCATTTGTACAAATACAAATATAATGGGTGTTGTATAAAAGCCTAAATTAAGCTATATTTTTGGGACTGTCCACTGGGACAAGTAGGCATGAACAGCAATATAAATAATGTCCCCACGTTACTAATATTATTTAGTTTTTCTCTCTGACCCTATTGAATAGACTTCTTAACACTTTCCAGGGAAGTATGTTTTGGGGCTCCTGTCTCTTTTATTCATGAACAAAACACCTTTACATAAGGGTTTTTCCTTACAACTTCAGCCTTTTAAATATTTGGTTTGCGTTGACCCTCAGATTGTTTCAGCACAGACTGAAACCTTTCCCTCAGGAGTTGGCTTGGTCAGCGTGTTTGTCTATACAGCTAGATAGGCCAGTCCACATGCTCCTTGCATGTCTATCCAGTCCACATGCTCCTTGCATGTCTATCCAGTCCCCACGCTTCTTGCATGTCTATCCACACACATACTGATCCTCAGTGGTCTGTCTCCTGTGGGAAACAATTGCCAGCTAGTTTGGTTATTTTTGAGGGGCAACACCCACTAAACAATGAAGGGAAGATTTTCTTAAATTGGAAAGTGCAAAATCTGGTGCGATTCTGCAAGGCTACCAATCAGCTTCCAGGTTTTTTTGTGTTGTGGAAATTTTATGAAAATGTATTTAATATGAAGTGTCATTATGTCGGAAGGGTTTCCTGTATTGTCACATCCTGTGTTGTCAGATCCTTATATGGTCAGATACATATATGGTCATTTGCTGGGTGGAGCTGACATGCTGTGACATCACTTCCTGGCAACTTCTTTTTGTGATGGTGACATCACTTCCTGTGGTAATTTAATAAAAGATTGAGATAGATGGCTTCCGGGCAGTCATGCTGGGATGCTAAGATGCTGAGAACATAGCAGTGCGTTGATGTGTGGTTACTTGGATGAATGGGAAATTTAATGATGGTGAGTGGATTTTTAGTTTAAGATTCATTATATCCTTAAGACGATATGTGTGCCTATTTAGCACAAGGAGAATGGCTGTGTGCTCTGCATACAACCTATTTTTCCACCACAATTGTCAAAGCTTAATTGAAGAAGCTGAAGTAAGAAGCCGATTGGTTACTATGCACAGCTGCACCAGATTGCGAGTGCTCCAGTTTTAGTAAATCAACCCCTTAGTATCATACCTCTTCAGAGGCCCTTTGCATGCTGAACCATGCTCTATCCTTGCCAGCATCTTTATACAGTTGGGGGAATAACAAGGAGAATTACATTTGTTTTGTGCTGTAAATATTGGTTAAATGTTTTGAGCCAAAGTACCAAAGACAGGCAGACCTGAACCGTGTGAAGAGCTCTAAGGTTGGCTGATAAATTGGTACAGGGCCTTGTGTATGTCTGTGATGCCACTCTGGATGCGCCTCCCTTGATCTCCAGAGCCTCTGTATCTTCGGTGGTACTGCACCGCCTGACCATGTATACAAAAAAGCTCTGGCAGATTTGCCCTTCAAAGGTGGGAGGCTTTTTGGTACCTCGCTGGACGACATTATTAAGGTTGTCACTGGAGGTAAGAGCACACTCTAAGAGGAAGAAGCCGCGCCGTAAGCCGGGGCCCTTCTATTCCGCGCAGAAGCAGTATTTTTGTCAGTCAGGGTCAGCCGGCAGATCCTCCCAGACTGACAAAGCTCCAGCTGGGGGACAGAAGCGTCCCTGGGTGCGCAAGCCAAACAAGCCGGCTAACAAGCCTGCTACCGCATGAAGTTTTGCCCCCGCCTGACTCAAGGGTGGGGGGCGGCTTTATGGGTTTACAGCTCAGTGGACCTCCCTGCTCTCCGACCAGTGGGTCTGTAAGGTGGTCACTTCAGGGTACAAGATCAAGTTTCTTTCTTGTCCGCCAAACAGATTTTTTCCCTCAAATCTTCCTCTCAATTCGGCTCGTCGGTCTGCCTTGATGGGAGCAGTACACGACCTACTCAGGTGCAGGGTAATTTTACCTGTGCCACTGGAGGAAAGGTTTCAGGGATTCTATTCAAATCTGTTTGTAGTCCCAAAGATGGATGGAGTCCGTCCAATCTTGGACCTCAAGGCCCTCAATCCCTTTGTGAGGGTGCAAAAGTTTAGGATGGAATCTATTCGTTCAGTAGTTGCTGCGCTCCATCCGGGGGACTTTCTGGTGTCCCTGGACATCAAGGACGCATACTTGCATGTCCCCATCTGCACCGGGCATCAGAGGTTTCTGCACTTTGCGATTGGCGAAGATCATTATCAGTTTATGGCTCTTCCCTTTGGCCTAGTGTCGGCACCAAAAGTGTTCACCAAGGTTCCCCCCCCCTGATTCTGGCCTTGCTGAGACAGCGAGGCATTGCTGTCGTGGGCTACTTAGACGATCTTCTTCTGAGAGCTGTTTCTGGCTCAGAATTAGAGGAGAACGTGTCTATAGCCAGTCAGACCCTCCGGGAATTAGGTTGGGTGCTGAACATTCAAAAGTCGGTCTTGGTACCGAATGAGCATCTGGAGTACCTAGGGTTGAAGTTGTCCTTCTCCTTTGGAGAAGTTGCAGACACTCCAGTCGGTGGTGAAATTGCTAGCATCCTGCAAAAGGTAATCTCTCCGTTTTTGCATGCGAGTTCTGAGCCTCATGGTGGCCTCCTTCGAGGCAGTACCGTATGCCCAATTCCACAATTTTGCAGAAGGAGATCCTGTCCAAATGGAACAAATCTCTGTTGTCTCTGGATCGTCAAATTAAGGTAGGTCATCTGGTCAGGGCTTCCCTGAGTTGTAGGCTGAGATCCCCAGCTCTTCAGTTTGGGAAATTGTTCCTTCCTTTCCATTGGACTGTGATCACGACGGACGCCAGCCTCACGGGTTGGGGGGGAGTCTGGGGGTCCAGTCGGCTCAGGGTCGCTGGACTCCGGACGAATCCCGCCTGCCGATCAATGTACTAGAACTTCGAGCAATCAGGCTATGCCTCTCCTCATGGTCGCAGAGGCTAAAAGGATGTCCAAGGATGTCCAATCAGGATCCAGTTGGACAAAGCCACGCCGGTGGCTTATGTCAACCATCAGGGGGGAACAAGGAGCTTGGCTGCGGCTTCGGAGATCGCTCACATCCTGCGGTGGGCGGAAAGGAGCGTGCCGGACCTGTCAGCCGTTTACACTCCAGGTGTGGAAAACTGGCAGGCGGACTACCTAAGTCGCCATATGCTAGACCAAGGGGAATGGTCGTTACATCCGGAGGTGTTTCAATTCCTTTGCCGGAGGTGGGGCATACCGGATCTCCTGGCTTCTCGTCTCAATCGCAAGGTGTCAAGGTTCATGGCCAGGTCCAGAGATCCTTGGGCAGACGTGTCAGACGCATTGGTGGCCCCAAGGGATCAGTATCGACTAATTTATGCCTTTTTCCCACTGAAATTGCTTCCTCGTCTGCTCCACAGAGTGGATGCAGAGAGGATTCTGGTGATTGGAATTGCTCCAGATTGGCCCCGGCGTCCCTGGTACGCCGACCTCGTGCACCTGATGGCAGATGCACCCTCGCGGCTGCCAATGCGGGAGGACCTTCTGTTTCAAGGTCCCATACTTTATTCTGCTTTACAGTCGCTGGCTTTAACGGCATGGCTATTGAAAGCCAGGTGCTAAGGGACCGAGGTCTGTCGGATTCAGTCATTTCAACCATGCTGAGGGCATGGAAGCCATCTTCGCACTTGGAAGGCCTACATCTCTATGTGCGAGGAGATGGAGTGGCGTCCATGGACGTATTCGGTTTCCAGGGTCCTGCTGTTTTTACAGCGTGGAGTGGATCAGAAGCTTACCTTAACCATTAAGGGACAGATTTCAGCCTTGGCTGTTTTTTTTCAACGACCCTTGGTGACCCACTCGCTGGTAGGTACGTTTGTGCAGGGGGTTTGACATGTGCTTCCTCCGGATAGACCACCGCTTCCTCCGTGGGACTTGAATCTGGTGCTCTCGGCTCTTCAGGAGCCTCCTGTTGAGAACATCAGAGAAATTCCTCTCTTGACGCTGTCTCAGAAGGTGGTCTTTCTAGTGGCCATTACATCTGTTAGACGTGTTTCTGAGTTGGCAGCCTTGTCTTTCAAGTCTCTTTACTTGATCCTTCATAAGGATAAGGCAGTGCTCCGAATGTAGTTTCAGCTTTTCACCTGAATGAGGACATTATTCTTCCTTCCTTGTGTCCTCGACCGTCGCATACCAAAGAGGCTGCGCTACATACTTTGGACGTGGTATGTACCTGTCGGCTACGGCTCCATTCCAGAGGTCACATTTGACCAGGGCAATTGGTGCCTCTTGGGCTTTCCGATATCAAGTGTCTGTCTGACAGGTGTGTAAGGCCGCGACTTGGTCATCCGTTTACACATTTTCCGAGTTGGTGTGAGTGCATCTTCAGATGCTTCCTTCAGCCGCAAGGTTTTGCAAGCGGCTGTTTAAAGTTAACGAAAAAAAAATTCCCCAGAGGGAAAACACTGCGCTCAATAACGAATAAAATAAAGAATTAACTGTAACACAAATTAATGATCTATAGCTGCCAGTATCCAAATTTTGTGATTCAAAAATTAAAAGACATATAAAAAACAGAATGATACGGCGCTTATGAAAAAAAGCAAACACAAACTTGTAAATAAAATACGTGTGCAAAGCAAGTGCTGATGAAAAAAATGAGGCAAGATATTGATAAATGAATAAAACAATTGGAGAATGAGTCCAGATATAAGCAAAGAGTGAGAATTCACCAGTGGTACAGATAGCAATAAAAGATGACACATCATATGAACATATATGCCATGAGTAAAATAAGTCCCATAAAGATGTGTTGAATCAATCCTCCAAGAGTGAAGGGAAGGGTTAAGTGAACTGCATCCACCAAGAAAGCACCCAGGAATAGTGTTGTAGTCTCCTTACCCTGTATTATTGACCCCTGTGGCGGCGGTCAATTTAAGCATGGGGATTTTAGGTCTCCCTCCTGACCTTCTGTATGATCCCTGTGATGATCGCTATTTGCTCAGCAGTGGAAAACAAGAGACAAAAGAAAAAAGACCATAGCATAATACCAAAGGCGTATGTTTAATGTGCCAAAAGGTAATTGCACTCACATTTATGAAGACAAAGATCAGCGATATAAAACAGTTCCAATGCGGTGGATGACCAGCGGCTGTATCTCCTTCTCCTGCTCATATGTGCTCGGCAATTCCTCGATGGGAACAATGTGATGACGTCAGAAATGCAAGCCACTCCTACGCGTTTCGTCACCATGGACGTCGTCTGGGATTGGCTGTTTAAAGTTGCAAATCCTCTGTTGTGGAGCTCTTCTTGTTTGTGGTGAAGTTAGGTCTTGTTTTGATTACTGTTCCCACCCCTCATTTTTTTCTGACACTGCTTGGGGACATCCCAAATGTCAAGATTTAAGGAGCTGTGTCCGTCCATGGACGAAAAGAGAAAATAGTATTTTTTGTACTCACCGTAAAATCATTTTCTCTGTCATCCATGGACAGACACAGCACCCACCCTTCCTTATTAAGTTTGTACTGCTTTTTGACGAACTGAGGCTGCATGCTGCAGGGTGAGGGGTTATGCCTGGAGGGACCGCCCCCCCTGCGCAGGGCTGTTCAACTCTATTAAAGTTACATGTTTTAAGATAACATGTTCTGACTATTCCTCTCTTATGAACAGGAACATAGCCCAAATGTCAAGATTTAAGGAGCTGTGTCCGTCCATGGACAACAGGGAAAAGGATTTTACAGTACAATAAACATGTTATACTTATTTGCCCTGTGTAGTGGTTTTGCACAGAGCACCCCAGACCCTCCTCTTTCCAGGTCCCTCTTCGGCTCTCCTGGCCCCTCCCTCCTATTGAGTGCCCCCACAGCAAGCAGCTTGCTATTGGGGCACCTGACCTGAGCTGCAGCTAAGTGTGTCCATTTAGACACAGAGCCCTGGTTTGGCCCTGCCCCGACTCTCTCTCCTTATTGGCAAACTTTGATTGACAGCAGCAGTAGCCAATGGCGCCACTGCTATGTCCCAGCCAATCAAAAGAGAGAGTCACGGATGCCCGATACACTCATCGACATTGCTGGATAGAGAGGGGGTTTGTGTAAGTATTAGGGGGGCTGAGGGCGGCTGCTGCACACAGAAGGCTTTTTATCTTAATACATTAAATGCACAAAGATAAAAAAAAAGCTTTTGCTTTTACATTCACTTTAAGGCCAGCATCAAATAAAAACAGTTAATGTTTTTGATTGGAGAGGAAGGTATTGAAGCACTTGTCAGGTTTTTATTTTTTATGTAAAGGTGAGGTAAAAACAGTTTTAACGATTCATAAATACTTCATGCATAAGGACTTGTTTCACCTTCAAAAGCCAACTTAAAACTAGAAGAATGGGGACAACTAAAAGCTTGTCCTGAAAAATTAACTGTTTGTGCAAATACAAAAAAAGTATCATGTACGGGACACAGATATTTAAATACATGTACCGTAAGATTTATTTTTGTCTACATTATTCAGAATTTTTGCATTGGGGATTTCCTTGTGTAGTCAGATATTAATAGAAGGCCAATAAGCACATAAATGTTCTTGTCTATAGTTCTCAGTGGGATGTCCCCCTGATGTAACCACTAAAAATCATCTTCCAGTTTTTTTTGTCAAAGCTTAAATGAACAAGCTGAAGTTAGAAGCTGATTGGCTACCGTGTACAGCCACACCAGATTTTGCACTCTCCAGTTTTAGAAAAACAACACCATTGATTTTCACTGGACAAGCTAGACTGGAAATATTGGCTTGCAAAAATTGTTTTATTTTCAAAGCAATCTGTAGACAAAACAACAAAAACATTTAAAACAAAGGGGGTTGTTTACTAAAGGCAAATCCACTTTGCACTACAAGTGCAAACTACAAGTGCACTTGAAATTGCACTGAAAGACCTGAGGGGGACGTGCAAGGAAAATAAAAAACAGCATTTTAGCTTGCACATGATTGGATAATAAAATCAGCAGAGCTTCCCTTCATTTCAGATCTACCCCTCAGATTTACACGACTGCACTTCCAAATATGGGGGTTGAATTTAATCGATGCATTGAGATTAGATGGGCCACGATGCAATTTCGATGCTGTCACTTTAAGTAATCGATTATGGATGACGTCATCCTCGCGCCGTGCAGCCGCACCGTGCCCTGCCTCTGAGTGGAGCCGAAGGTTACAGTACATGCCGTTTTTCCCGCCTCCCGCTGACGTTATCCTCCTGTGCTGCGAGGAGAGGAGGCCTTCTACCATTCCCCTTCCCTCTCCCCTCATCAGCCAATAGCAAGTGATTCCAGGCAGCGTGAGGAGCCCATTCTGTGTGCTGTGCAGGTTGGCGGGAACATGGAGTGCCGTGGCCGGAGTTTGAGGTGGCTGGAGCTGTCCCTGCTGCTGATAAGAGTGGCGACGGATGGCTTATGAAGCACAGAGCACCGAGGAGGAGAGTGGAGCGGAGCCATCACTGCTTTAGGTCCCGGAATGATTCAGGGCGGCCGCAACGTATCCAGCAGGTGTTATGGAGGACAGCCAGAACTGCGGTAGAGCTAGGTGAGGGGGTCGTGGGGAGGACACTGAGAGGACTGACATGGTAAGGGAAGTGCCAGACTGCATACAGAATAGGGCAATACAACCAAAAAAGGTGTGCAGTGCTTTGCGGTAATAAATGTACAAAAGAATCTTATTAAGTAGTGAACAAATATAGTCCTGATATATATTTATATATAAATCTGATCTGATGGAAAGAAATCTTCTGTGTATTCAAAGTAATTCCAGCGCTGTGTGTGCTCTGCTGTGTTTAAATCATTCACCAGAAATCAGGAATGGTTTAAACACAGCAGAGCACATTTGTACATTTATCACTGCAAAGCACTGCACACCTTTTTTGGTTTTATGGTCTATTTAAAGTTGTATATTCACTACCTTGTGCTAGCTGCCAACTAATCATACAGCACCCACTTTATTTTGTTTTTAATGCAGATATGACGGCATGTTCCCCAGCTGGCTGTCAAACTGCCTAATGTCCTTCCAGCCCCTTTCTACCCCCGCAGGTCCCACTATCTTTCGCCCAACTCCCCCCCCCCACCTTTTATATATGTCTCAAACTACTCCTGATCACTCAAACTACACATCAAATGAATATGGCTCCCAGCCCATTCCTCTTCCACCTCCCCATTCAAACCAATGGCCACCGCATAGCCCTCAACCCCCACCCTAAACAATAATTCTATTAAAACAACATTTTTATTTCTGGACCGACCCCTCCATCCTTCAGTTCCTATCACCCCCCCAGACTCTTCCATCTAATATTCTTGGACTCTTCCAGCCAGGGGCGTACCTAGATCATTTGGCACCCGGGACGGATCCTATATCTGGCACCCCCCCACGGTAAAATGTAAAGACACCCCACTGTGTCCCCTGCATCCTTCAATATCTCTTTGTCACTACTGTGTACCCCTCTCCACAACTGCACCTCTGGACCCCTTTACATTTCACAGCACCCTGCACCTCTGGGCCTCTTTACATTTCACAGCACCCTGCACCTCTGTGCCCCTTTACATTTCACGCACCCTGCACCTCTGTGCCCCTTTACATTTCACAGCACCCTGCACCTCTGGGCCCCTTTACATTTCACAGCACCCTGCACCTCTGGGCCCCTTTACATTACACAGCACCCTGCACCTCTGGACCCCCTTAACATTACACAGCACCCTGCACCCCCTTTACATTACACAGCACCCTGCATTACTGGACCCCCTTTACATTAAACAGCGCCCTGCACCTCTGGCCCCCCCTTTACATTACACAGCACCCTGCACCTCTGGACCCCCTTAACATTACACAGCACCCTGCACCCCCTTTATATTACACAGCACCCTGCATTACTGGACCCCCTTTACATTAAACAGCGCCCTGCACCTCTGGACCCCTTTACATTACACAGCCCCTTGCATCACTGGGCCCCTTTACATTACACAGCACCCCACACCTCTGGACCCCTTAATATTACACAGCCCCCTGCACCACTGGACCCCTTTACATTACACAGCCCCCTGCACCTCTGGACTCCTTTACATTACATAGCAGCACCCTGCACCTCTGGGTCCCTTTACATTACACAGAACCCTGCACCTCTGGACCCCTTTACATTACACAGAACCATTCACCTCTGGGTCCCTTTACATTACACAGAACCCTGCACCTCTGGGTCCCTTTACATTACACAGAACCCTTCACCACTGGACCCCTTTACATTACACAGCACCCTGCACCTCTGTACCCCTTTACATTACATATCAGCACCCTGCACCTCTGGGTCCCTTTACATTACACAGCACCCAGCACCTCTGGGTCCCTTTACATTACACAGCACCCTGCACCTCTGGGTCCCTTTACATTACACAGCACCATGCATCACTGGACCCCTTTACATTACACAGCACCCTGCATCACCATACCCCTTTACATTACACAGCACCCCACACCTCTGCACCCCTTTACATTGCACAGCACCCTGCATCACTATACCCCTTTACATTACACAGCACCCTGCACCTCCAGACCCCTATACATTACACATCACCCTACACCTCTGGGCCCCTTTACATTACACAGCACCCTGCACCTCTGGATCCCTTTACATTACACAGCACCCCACACCACTGGGCCCCTTTACATTACACAGCACCCTGCATCACTATACCCCTTTACATTACACAGCACTCTGGACCCCTTTACATAACACTGCACTTCTGGACCCCTTTACATTAGACCTCTGGACAATGCAGACCCCTCCCTACAATACAGACCCACCACTACAGTGTAGACCCCCCTACAATACAGAATCCCCCTACAATACAGAATACCCCCCCTACAATACAGACCCAACAACAATACAGAACCCCCCCCCACAATACAGAACCACCCCTACAGTTCAGACCGCCCTACAATACAGAACACCCCCAAATACAAAAACCCCTATACAGATACCACCCCCCTACAATACAGACCCCCCTACAATACAGAACACACCCCTCTACAATACAGAACCCCCCCACAATACAGAACCCCCTATACAGATACCACCACCTACCCTACAATACAGAACTCTCCTTCCTCATATACAGAACCCCCTATACAGTACACCCCCCCACAATACAGAACCCCTCTCATATACAGGACACCCCCCACAATACAGAACCCCACTCATATACAGAACACCCCCCTCATATACAGAACCCCCTATACAGAACACCCCCCTCATATACATAACCCCCCTATACAGAACACTCACCCCACAATACAGAACCCCCCTCATATACAGTATCCCCTTATACAGAACACCCGCCCTCATATACAGAACCCCCCCTATACAGGACACCCCCCCTCATATACAGAACTCCCCCCACAATACAGAACCCCCCCTCATATACAGTACCCCTCCTATACAGAACACCCCCTCACAATACAGAACCCCCCCTATACAGAACACCCCCCCTCTCATATACAGAACACCCCCTCATATACAGAACACCCCCCCTATACAGAACACCCCCCACCCAAAATACAGAACCCCCCTCATATACAGTATGGTAGTACCCCCCTATACAGAACACCCCCCCCTTACAATAGTGCAGAGTGACACCCCCCTTGCCTTCAAAGTCAGACCTGTAATGCTGCTGATGATGATCACACAGAGCACTTGTACGGAGGGAGAGGCGGGGGAGGCGGCCGCAGCTTCATGCTGCTCCGGCTGTGTGACTGTCAGACAGTCACAGCCGATAGTATCAGAGCCGCGGTGCTGCGCTGCCACCACGGAGAAGGGGATCATTGCGGTCGGGTCCCGGGCGGGGGGAAGGGTATCACTCGGGTACGGCTCGCAGACACCCTCCCCCTGAATAGCCAGGCTGCTGTGTGTTACACTTACCTAGTTTGCCGTCACCGCGCCATGCCTCAGTCGCGGAGGGGGGGCGTCGGCCTGACACCCCCCCAGTGTGTGGCACCCAGTGCGGCCCGCCCCCTCCGCCCCATGCTAAGCCCGCCGCTGCTTCCAGCCTTCCCTTCCTATCCTCTGATTCTTCCATCCTTTTTTCCTTATTCATGGATTCCTATTTCCCTATCCCCGGATTCTTCCATTCTTCTCTCTCCGTGGATTTCACCATCCTTCAGTTCTATCCCTGAACTCTTCCATCCTTTAGTTCCCATCTCCAGACTACTCCATCCTTCTTTTCCTATTCATGGATTCCTTCTTCCCTATCTCCAGACTCCTCCATCTTTCTAATTGTGATGCATCGTGATGCATCCGGGAATCGTAATTGAATCGAATCGTGTGGCAAGTGAAGATGCGCATCCCTACTTCGAAATGCACTTTCAGGCCTCGTACACACAACCGAGGAACTCGTCGGGCGAAACACATCGTTTTCCTCGTCGAGTTCCTTGTTAGGCTTGTCGAGGAACTAGACTTGGGGCTGCTTTTGGTAATCTCATGTTGCTGGGTGTTAGGAAAAAGTTTGGTAAGAGACATTTGCACATTTCAGTCTGTTACAGCATGACAAATGTGCTATTTCCATTACAAACGGTACTTGTATCGAAGGTGCATGGGTTTCTTAGCGTACACATGCTCAAGTTTCTCGTCCAAAAGCAGCCCGACGAGGAACACGATGAGCCAATTTAGACTCCCATCGAGGAAAAAGAGAACTTGCTCTCTTTTTTGCTTGTCGAGTTCCTCGACCATTTTCTTCGATGAAAAACGTACACACGACCGGTTTCCTTGGCAAAAAAGCTCTCCCACTGAGTTTCTTGATGGATTCTGCCGAGGAAACCTGCCTCAGTGCAATTTCAAGTGCACTTTGCACTTGTAGTGCAAAGTGGATTTTCCTTTTGTAAATAACCCCCAGTGTGTTGTTTTCTACTGTGACCAGTGTTAAGCTGGATGCGCACTATACAATTTTCTTTAGATTCTTTTCCTTTAGATTTACGAAAAGCATATAATACATACCTCCCAACTTTTTGAGACAATAACTAGGGACACCTATTGGCAATAGTATGAAGGCATAGGACACACATAGTGCCACGCTCCCTTAAAGGAATATTGTATATAAAAAAAAAAATGTTAAACCCACAAGTGCTTTTTTACCACTACTATTACTTTATACAGACTTTTGAAATTTACAAATGAAGCAATTTAAAAATGTAATAAAAGGTTTAGCACTGGGAGACACATTTTAAAAATACAAAGTACATTTTATATTCAACTATATAGATCAGATCAAAATGAGGGACAAATGAGGAGGAAAGAGGGACAGAGGGATTTTGTTCCAAATCAGGGACAGTCCCTTGAAATCAGGGACAGTTGGGAACTATGTATAATATGAGGTCAAACCTAAACATTTGTATGCAATCAGTCAGGCCCTTGCACTACATAGTCAAAGGTAAATCTAAAGGAATCCGAACAACAAAAGTTGTATAGTGTGTATGCAGCTTTAGTTCTGGTATAAAGAATCCCATCAAAAATATTTTTTTGGGGAAGTGGGGATTGGTATTCTTCTTTCCTATTCGTGAATGAAAGAAAGACAAGTTGTATGCAACATTATACACATATGGATTCTTCTGTACAAAGTCAAATAGAACTGTTACCTACAGCCTCAAAATACTGTGCAAATGCCATGACTGGTTTTCTCCACTGAATTTACAGGATGGCTGCCTTCTGAGGATGAACACTTGGGGCCAGATTCAGGTAGATGCGTGCATATTTTATCCGGCGTAACGCAGCGCATATACGTTACGCTGATGTGAACTAGTGAGTCAAGTCCAGTATTCACCAAGCGGATGTTCGTTACTTTGCGGCGGAGTAACGAAAAAGCGCTGGCGCAACCCGACGCAAGTGGGTGTGATCATATGTAAATGATGGGCGGAGCCCAGCGCAGTGACTTACGTTCATCGCATCATCCACGGAGCATGCGCAGTGAGGGAGGGCTCCACTCGCTCCCCTGTGCGCATGCTCACAACTTCCGTCGGCACCACTTCATGGGAAACGCCAGCGCAATGTGTTCCGTTGCACGTATAAAAGCGGCCGCAGATGCGCCTTTCCGGCGCAAAAGTATATCCGGTTCCCCCCACCCCAGGGAAGTATCTTTTGCTGTATGATGGCTGCTCCCGTTCCCCCCAAAGAGAGGAGAAACCTCAATTTTAATGCCCAGGAGCTGACCATAGTGATCTCCGCTATGGAGACCTACAACGACTTCCTCCACGTCAGGAAAAGTCGGAAGACCAGACGGGATAGGAAGCAGGGCATCCTGGAGAGCATTGCTGGCAGGGTCAATGCTTTGGGCTACTCCACCCGGACTGCTGCCGATATCGGCAAGAAAATAAATGACTTGAGGCGCAAAGTCCATGGCAAGGTGGCCACCATCAGGAGGCATGAGAGGGGCACGGGTGGTTGACCCCCATGTGCGGTCAGCCTGACCACGGAGGAGGAGGTGGTCGCCCGCTGCCTGGAGATGGAGCAGTTGGAGGGGGTACCAGGATATGATTCCGTGGAGGAAGGCTCCAGGACAGGTAAGTGTTTTTTATCCCCTATTTGGTGTGTTGCATGTGGGAGGGGGGAGGGTACATGTGCCAAGTGTGTGGGACCACCAACATGTGTCTGCTTTGTGTCATCCACAGATGACGGAGCTGGGCCATCATCTGCCGGCGGCCAGTCCACCCCAACCCCCAACGGCATCCTGAGCCCGACCCCCTGGGTGGTGAACACCATGAGATGGAGGAGAGTGCCCACACCTCACCTGCTGAGGTGGTTGAGGAGGAGCCTGGCTTTACAGATCAGGACTTTGTTTTAATTTTGGAGGAGTCCTCCCCTTCTGCAGGGCCCTCTGTAATCCCCTCCCCCATTCTAGGAAGCTCCTCAAGGGCGACTCCATCCCCCCGGGGACAACCATCTCCTGGCCCCAGGAAGGCGACCCGGAAGACCAGGGGGGTGTCTGATTTGGTCCATGACCAAATGGCCCGGGACCAGGCCAGGCAAACCCAGCAGATGGGGGAGATTGCTGGGCATCTAGACCGAGTGGCTGACAGCCTGGGCTCCGTGTCCCAGCTGACCAACGCTGTGCAGGATGTCAGCTGCAACTGCGCTGCAGTGGTGACCAGTCTGGGGGAGGTGCAGGCTGATGTTCGGCACCTCACTGCAGCCGTCCATGCCAACACTGCTGCCATCCGGGAACAGGGGAGGCAGAGGCAGCGTGACCAGCGGCATAATGTCACCCGCAAGCTGAGGATGCAGGCCCAGACCAACCACTGATTTGGATTGCCGTGGCCTTGGAGGGCATGCAGCCAACACCTGCCAGGAGTGGCCCACCCGGGGATCAGCCACCTCCAAATGCCCCCCCACCCCCACCCACTCCCTCCAGGCAGCTGAGGAGCCAGATAGGGCCCAGAAGAAAGAGCCCCCGTCAGCCCAGATGAGGGCATTTTTTTTTTTTGGCTCAGGTTATGAGTATTTATTCTTTATTTGAAGTTTGCTCAGGTTATGAGCTTTTTATTTTATTTGAACTTTGCTCAGGTTATGAGTATTTATTCTTTATTTGAAGTTTGCTCAGGTTATGAGCTTTTTATTTTGAGTTTAACTGCACATGGTCAGGAGTGCAGGGGACAGTGTGAATGGTGTGTGAATGTGAGGGGGTGGCACTCCTGCCAGTAAGGGGTGTCACCCTCGGCCGTTGGGGAGAAGTTATTACCACGGCTGTGTGAATGACGTGTGAATGGTGTATGAATGGACAGCGACATCTTTGGGGCCTTGACGCCGGCGTTGCTGCTCCCAAGTCCTGCATGTTGGACTTGGGCTAATCCAATGCGATGTGGATGTGGTGTGTGTGATCTAGGGACATCAGTGGTGTGCATGCGTGCATTGTCCGTGTTTTCAATGTTTTGGTTTAGTGTCCAAAGATGCCTACGGCGAGGACCCTCCTGACTGCTCTTCCATCAGCTGAATGGGTCTCCTCTGGCAGGGGGGGGCTGTCTGGTTGGGGGGTGAGGTCATCACGTATGTCAATCTGCAGGCCTTTTCTCATGGCAAAGTTGTGCAGAATGCAACATGCACCGATGATCTGACACACGAAGGTAGGGGAATACAATAGGGCCCCCCCAGACTTATCCAGGCAGCGGAAACGGGACTTCAGGAGCCCAAATGTTTGCTCCACCACTGCACGAGTTTTGATATGTGCTTCATTGTATCTTCTCTCTCCTCTGGTTTGTGGGTTCCGGAAAGGAGTCATTAGATGGGGTCCCAGTGCATATGCAGAGTCACCTGTAAGGGAAAAGACAGGAGGATGTTAGTCATGCATGTGCCCCTTGTAATGTCAGCATCATGGGGGTGACAGTCATGCCTGCCACCCATGTCACTCACTAACCAGCCAGCTGTCCCCATACATGTTCTGTTCGAATTCCATTGGGATGGGGCTCTGATTGTATATGAAGCTGTCATGGCTGGATCCGGGGTGTTTGGCACGGACGTGCCATATTAGACATTGTGCATCGTCTATCACCTGTACGTTGATGGAATGCCAATGCTTCCGATTGCGGTATATGTGCTCTGTGGCACTGGGGGGCTGGAATGCCACATGTGTGCAATTAATGGCCCCGATGGTGCGTGGGAATCTGGCAATGCTGTAGAAATCCTGCATTGCCCTCAGCCGCAGGTCCTCAGTGGTTGGTCTGATGAAGTGGTTGGACATGCGTCTGAGGATTGCAAGGACAACCTGGTGCACACATCTGCTCATGGAGGATTGTGACATCCCAGCCACCACTCCACTTGTACGCTGGAATGATCCACTTGCAAGGAAATGAAGTGGTGCCAGTACCTTCACCAGTGGCTGCACTGCTTGTGAGCGGTGTGTCTTGCTGGTGATGTCATCCTGCAGTGTTGTGGTTAGTTCAAGTATTGCATCAGGGCTGAATCTGAAGAGGCGATACACCTCCTCATCCCCCATGCCAAAGAGGCTCATGCGTGTGCGGTATATCCTCTCACGTGCCCGCCTCCTCTGTTCCGGGGGACCCATTAGTAGTGCTAGGACCACGGCTGCCCCTGGCATGTTGGCACACAGAGGTGTTGTCCTTGCAAGTGTGGTTGTTCAGCTTGCTAGTTTCGTCTGTAACGCTGCTGCTGTAGCTGCTCTCCTGCTGACCTGTGGCCGTCTGGAGTAAACATAAAGCAGCTATTTGTAGGAATAACTTTGCGACAGACGGACGACATACGCACGGCGCATGTAGCCAGCGTCTGGTGCTAATCCGTTCGCGAATCGGGAAATCTCCCTCATTTGCATATTTGCATGGGAAATCAATAGGCGCGACGGATGCGATAAGCGAAAATATGCAGTAGGGAACAGTCATAAGTGTCCAAACACAGTACTGAATCGAGGCCCCCCTACAAAATCAGCCCCTAGCATCTATCCACCCAGACCAGATCTTATCAAACTTTGCCGGGCACTGTCTACTCTCGTAGGTGATTCTATACAGGAGCAGAACATTGTTAACCGAGAGAGTCCAGGACTCGACCGTGGGCGGGGATGCTGCCTTCCACTTAAGAAGGATCTCCCTCCTAGCATAGAAGAGGGTGAAGGTGAGGAACAATTTGATGTATCTGTCCCCCTGGATCTCCCCCATATGACTCAGGAGAAGAACCAGGGGCTCTACTGGGACCCGTAGGCGGGACACCGCACCCAGGATCTCAGCCACCTGTTCCCAGTATGGTGTAATCTCAGGACACGACCAGAACATGTGCCAGAACGAGCCAACCTCTACTCTGCAACGCGGGCAGTGGGGGTCTCTTTGGGGGAATATGCGAGCCAGTCGTTGAGGGGTGTAGTAGGCCCTGTGGAGGAATTTAATTTGAATGAACCGTGCTTTAGCTGCTATAAGTGACGGGATGAACATGGAAACACACTCCTCCCACTTCTCGTCATCCAGGTCAGGTATGTCAGCCTTCCATTTTTCAAAGGTACGGGTCAACCCAGTGTCATAGGCTACTGTCAAATAGAGATATAGGGTGGAGAGAGGCCGTCCCATGGTGCGCGAGGTCAAGAGGCGCTCAACTGAGTCCGACTGGAGTGTAAGTCTGTCCGGGAACTGGGCCCCAAAAGTGTGACGAAGCTGCCAGTATCGAAATGTCCATCGCGGCGGAAGCGAGTATCGGTCCCTCATCTCTCGGAAGGACATGAGAGTGCCGTCCGAAACAATATGTTTAAGGGCGGTTATCCCCTTACCAGCCCACGCCGAGGGGTCAGGCAGGGAGTGGAAATGAGGGAGCAACGGGTTGCCCCACAAAGGCGTATGGTGGGAGACTTGGGAGGAATTCGCATATATCTGCCTGGCATCTTTCCAGGCTCTAAAAGTTGTCTTCATAGGAACCGTGACAGCGGGATCCGCCCGAGAGCCCCGGAACGCTAGGTTGCTAAGTGCGGCGTACAAACCCAATACGGCAGCCTCCAGCGTGACCGCCGGATTCTGTCTAGGCTGGGCGAACCACCACCTAACAGTGACCAGAACGGCTGCCCAATAGTACAACTGAAAGTTTGGAAGCGATAAAGCACCACCCGAAAGGGGGAGATACAATGTCTTCTTGGCTATCCTTGGAGCCCTGCCTGCCCACACAAAAGTCCCCAGTTGGCCCTCGAGCCTCCTGAAGAAATCCCTGGGAAGATGTATCGGGGTGTTTCTAAAGAAATATAAAAATTTGGGAAGGAGTACCATTTTCAGAAGATTGATCCTACCCACCGGGGTTAGTGTACTCCCCCAGCGCCGCAGAGATCCTGATCCCCAGATATTTAATTTCCTTGACCCATTGGAGCTGCATCTGGGGGTTAGAATTTGACGTCGTCTGGAGCGTGCAGGGCCAAAGATTATATGGCCAAAGATTATATTTACATTGCGTATGTCCCAAATGATAGGGTCCAACGGCTGATACAAAGCAATGTCTTCACTCTCCAAAAAGCCACAAAAACATGGCGCCAGAGACTAAACATCCTAGTGCCAGGACTTCTGTCCTCATAATTACCAATAGAACGATACGACGCAACGGCGAACGATACGACACAATGAGAGTTAATTACAACAACTAGGAAAAGTGTCTGTGACGGTCTGCACGCTCCAGACGATGTCATTACGACGAAACCGGTCAAGCGGTTTTACGCTGGTCACAAACACTTCCGAGATTTATAGGCAATGCTCGTTTTTATGTTTGTAATGTGAGTACCTGTCTTTTATTCAATAAAAGTATTATTTTAATACGGTATCACACTACATGGGCATTTTTTCTCTTTGAGCTGGATGCCGGACTGAACCACATAAGGGATCAGAATTTTGCCAGAGAGCAACACAGGGCTTATACTGTGAAGGCCTCCGGTCTAATAAGGGCAGCCAGGGGTTCTATGGCCAAGGGAAACAGACCCGGAGAGAGGGAACAGCCTTGTCTCGTCCCCCTCCCGAGTGGAAATGGGTCCGACAGGCATGCATTAGTGCAGACCCTGGCACAGGGAGCAGCATACAATAATTTAACCCAGGAGATGAATTTAGGACCAAAGCCAAATTTAACGAGGACCGCCCACAAGTACCTCCACTCAACAGAGTCGAAGGCCTTCTCAGCGTCGAGGGAGGCCACTAAAGTTTGACCCGCCTTGTCCGCTCTGGCTATGTGGGTAAAGAGTCTCCTAAGGTTTACATCGGTACCCCTACCTGGCATAAAACCTGTCTGATCGGGGTGGACCAAAGCGGTAATAACCGTATTTAACCTATTGGGAGGACCTTAGCTAGCAGTTTAGCATCAACATTCAATAAGGAGATGGGTCTATAGGAGGGGCACAGGGAGGGGTCCTTACCTGGTTTCGGGATCACAACTATGACCGCGTCACCCATGGAGGTAGGGAGAGAATGGAGGCGCTCAGCAGCCGCCAGCATCTCCCGCAGTCTAACAGTCAAGACATCAGGGTATTGCTTATAAAGGTCTATGGGCAGACCGTCAGGTCCTGGGGTTTTGCCTGGCTGCATAGCCTTAAGTGCCTTTTGCAAATCGTCCAGGGAAATAGGTCCGTCGAGGGCGTCTCTGTATTTGTCTGTCAGGACAGGAACATCAACCTCCTCAAGGTAGTGAGCTAGCTCTTCATCAGCAAAGGTCACCTGTGAGGTGTACAGGCGCTGGTAGTACATGGCAAAAGTACGATTGATCTCCTCTGGGGTATAGAGGAGAACCCCGTCCTGTCCAAGAATCTGAGGGACCGCCATGTCCCCCAATCGCTCCCTAGAGAGCCAAGCGAGAAGCCGACCTGACCTCTCCCCCTGTTCAAATATATGTTGGGACCGGGCACGTAACCTTTTTTGAGTCAGGGAGGTACGCAGAGACATAACTTCTGTGGTCAAAGACTGTAGCCTGATGTAGTGTTGGGGGTCACACGAGCGTACGTACAGTGCCTCCTGCGCAGCGGCAGCTCCCTCGGCCGCAGCCAAAGCAGAACGCCTCTCCCGTCTGACCCGGGCAATAATGGTCTGGTACTGGCCCCTCGTGAAGGCCTTAAAGGTGTCCCAAACAACAATTGGTGGGGCTGTGTCCGAGTTAGTGGCCCATAAGTCATCAAGTACCCCCGCAAATTGGGACTCAACATCCTGATCTGAGATCCAGAACCGTGAGAGTCACCATAGCCTACTCGGGGTTCCTGGATCACCCAGGCTCACCAACAGGGGAGCATGATCCGAGATACCCCTAGGTAGCATTTTGACTTCCCGTACCTTAGAAAGAACTGATTGTCCCGCAAAGACCAGATCAATGCGGGGGAAGGAGGCATGTGAAGCTGAATGGCAAGTGTAGGCCCGCTCCTGAGGGTGTCTCCACCTCCAAACGTCAGTCAGGCCATAGTAGGTCTCAGCCCAGGAGGTCAATCCCGGGGAGGAGGGACCCGCACCCGCCATCCTGTACACTGCTGGGTCAGGGGCCATGTTAAAATCCCCCAGCATAATCACATGGTCCGAAGCAAAGTCGGCCAGTGTGGCTGTAATCTTATTCAACAGTATCAGGGAGGCCGGGGGAGGTAGGTAGAGGCCCACAATCGACCAGGTCTGAGACATAATCCTAGCATTAATCACAACATATCTGCCATCCGGGTCGAGCGCCAAGTCCAAGAGCTTGAAGGGCAGGGATTTATTAACCAAGACGCTCACACCTCTGGCAAAGGTGGAGTATGTGGAGTGATAGTGGCTGGCCACCCAGGGTTTTTTAAGTACCAACGTTCTGCTGCCCACAAGGCGGGTTTCCTGAAGGATGCAGATGTGAGGGTTGTGGGACTTAATGAATTGGAACACCAGTGACCTCTTGACCGGGGAGTTGAGGCCCCTAGTGTTCCAGGACATAATGTTAAGGGCCGACATGCTGGTCATCAGCAGTGGGATGGACAGGATCAGGAGAGCAAAGCTACAGGAGGGTTGGCGTCAGGACCCGAGACGGCTTAATCCACATAACGTCAAACATCAAAAGATACCGTGCAAATTCAATAAAACATCTGAACATAAACTGAAAAGAAAACAAAAAACTGCAAACCAAGGAAGAAATAGGAAAAAAGTCACTTATTCAAAACAGCCCGAGGCGGGCTAAATCCCCCCCCCCCCACCCTGCTCGTTCCCCCAAAACTGGGAAGAGCTTCCATTCCCCAGTCCCAAATCAGCACGCCGGCTGCAAAAGGGGGGTAGATGTGCAAGCGGCGAGCCGGAGCCCACCGGTCCTAATCCGGGGGGTGTCCGTTGGAGCCCGTCGCCTCTCCGCTCGCGGCCTCTCCAAGGTGCATAGCAAGCAGGTAGGGGCGAAAATAGGAAGGAGCTCAAGTAAAAAGGGAAACACGTGGCCCCACATCCCCTTGCCAGGATAAATAGCTCCAGCAGCCACGCAACCCCCCCAGAACAGCGAGGGGAGGCTGCAGACTGCGTCCTGCAGGAAGAAGCAGTTCACTCCTGAAGTGATCAGGGGTTCAGAACTTATGTTGCAACAAACAGTAAAAACGATGCTCTCTCCGTGAGGGCCCCAACAAACAAACGTGCAGGTGGAGGCCAGGTGTAAAGAAAAAGTAATTGCACAAAGTGCATAAGACCAACATATGTTGGATATAGGTTTGCAGAGTGATGCAAGTGACATATAGATCAATAGTGCACAATACTATAAAGTGCAAACAGAGTCCATGATGTTAAGAGGTGTTCCAGGATACCCGCTAGTTCCGTGAAAGATGTGCACTTCACCACACACACACTCTGGTCTCCCAGAACTCTCACCTCTAAACGGCTAAAAAGAGACCTCAATGTGCAGATCCACTGCTGGTTATCTCCCTGGTGTTCCTGATGTCCACAACATGGATAGTATGATCTGGGTCTCAGAGGTGGGATAAAAACAGGAAAGAGGACCTCCAATAGTGCATTATCATTGATACAGAGGAGTTTAATAAATAAAATTTGCACTTACAAACATAGGGCCAGATTCAGGTAGAGTTAGGCTGGAGTATCAGTGATACTCCAGCCTAACTGTCACTTCTGTAACCAGAAAACAAGAAACGCCGGGTTGGAGTTCCGATGCGAGCGGCGTTATTGAATTTCGCCATCGCATCGCAACTTTATTTTAAAAATGGCGCCGGGGGCGTTCCCGCTGATTTACGCCGAAAAAATATGTTAATCAGCGGGAATCTGCAATTCACGATCGTATTCGGGCGCAACGCAGTGACTTTCCAACGTTTCCGTAAGAGATACGCGGCGTAAAGATAAAGCAGCCCCCTAGTGGAGTATCCTATGTTAAGTATAGCCGTCGTCATCCCGTCGAAAAAAAAATAATTTGCGTCGCTTGCGTAAAACGTCCATGAATGGGGATTTGACGTCATTGACGTTCACTGACAGAATTTGGAGCATGCGCACTGGGATGCATTGACAGTCGACGCATGCGCAGTACATTCGCTGCGGGATCGCGCTTAGTTTAAATAATACACGCCCCGTACCCGCCCAATTTGAATTCCGCCGGCTCATTTTTGATACGCTGCCGCAACTTTAGGAGCAAGTGCTTCATGAATAACAGCACTTGCTCCTAAAATTTCGCCAGAGTAACGTAAATGAGAAACGTTACTCCAGCTTAAAGATGCTCCCATCTACCTGAATCTGGCCCATAGAAGTAAAACGAGCATATAACACAGCGGCACCGCGCTGGTATCACAGCAATCCCGGTGTACGTCTCCCGTCACCCTACGCGTTACGACATACGTTGAAGCCCCAGTTGAAGACACGTATGTCGTAACACGTAGGGTGAAGGGAGACGTACACCGGGATTGCTGTAATACAAGCGCGGTGCCGCTGTGTTATATGCTCGTTTTACTTCTATGTTTGTAAGTGCAAATTTTATTTATTAAACTCCTCTGTATCAATGATAATGCACTATTGGAGGTCCTCTTTCCTGTTTTTATCCCATCTCTGAGACCCAGATCATACTATCCATGTTGTGGACACTAGGAACACCAGGGAGATAACCAGCAGTGGATCTGCACATTAAGGGTCTCTTTTTAGCCGTTTAGAGGTGAGAGTTCTGGGAGACCAGAGTGTGTGTGTGGTGAAGTGCACATCTTTCACGAACTAGTGGGTATCCTGGAACACCTCTTAACAACATGGACTCTGTTTGCACTTTATAGTATTGTGCACTATTGATCTATATGTTACTTGCATTACTCTGCAAACCTATATCCAACATATGTTGGTCTTATGCACTTTGCGCAATTACTTTTTCTTTACAGTTGTTCTTTTTCAGGTGTTGTGTTTACACTTTTGTTTTTGCTGCATTGTTTTTCCTGTGTGTTTAGGGCGACCTTGTAATTTTAGCGCAGAAGCCCCCCCTTTTTCATTTAAGGTGGAGGCCAGGGCCCCCTCCTCAGTGTCCCCGATGGTCCCCCATGTAGAAATTCAGGACATGTGTGTCATGGCAGGGGGGGCTGGGCACCGGACCATGGTTCAAGGTCACACAAGGATGGGGGGTTCAGGGGGAAGGGGTCGGTGGTTGATGGCATCAACAGAGGGGCAGCGGACCAATATCACCGGAGCAGGGGACGACCCCGAGAGTAGCAAATGAACATCAGAGGAATAAAGAGAGAGATACCCCCATAGGATGGAAGGGGGTTACTCACGGTCTTGCCGTCAGCCACGCCGCGGTAGTGTGTCCAGCCAGTCTGAGGCCTCCCTTGGGGTGTTGAAGAAACAAAGGGATTCACCGTCCTGGACCCTGAGCCTAGCCGGGAAGAGGACGCTGTACTTGATGTTTCGAGCCCTCAGCGCTCCCTAGACCTGGTCGAAGGACTTGCATTGTCTCTGGGTTTCGACGGAGTAGTCAGGGAAGATCATCAATCTGGAATTTTGGAAGCGGATCTCACCCTGCTGTCTGGACGCACGGAGAACCTCATCTCTATCCCTGAAGTTGAGCAGCCTCAGTATGAAAGTCCTCGGAGGAGTCCCCGGGGGTCCCGGTTTGGGGGGGACCCGGTGCGCTCTCTCGGCAGTATAGTGGGGAGAGAAACGAGCGCCAGGGAGGATGGAGCGCAGTATTTCCTCCACGAAGGCCGTCGGATCCTTACCCTCGACCCCCTCCAGGAGGTCAATAATGCGCAGGTTATTCCTGCGGTTTCTGTTTTTGGCGTCCTCCGCTCTAAACTCCAGGGCCGTCACTTTAGTGTGGAGTGTACGGAGGGATGCCGACTGCTCCATGGAGTCGTCCTCCACCAGGCCTATGCGCTGCTCCGCCTCCGTGACCCGGGAGCGGAGTTTGTCCATGTCCTGGCGGACGTCGCTATGGCCGCCATCACCTCCGCCAGCCAGGCCGGTCTAGAGTCCGAAGGGGTAGCAGGCGGCTGGGAGGCCATACGGGAGGAGCGCGTGGCGCGCGGCTGCATGTGGTGAGTCTGGGGCAGCGGAGATATCTCCGCCTGGAGGGGAAATTTCAGCTTCTTTCCCTTACCGGACCGTGCCTGGGGGTTCCCCCGCCTCATCCGGGTGATAGCAGTCAGAAATTCCCGGGGATACAAGCTGCTGGAACGGATGTATAGGGAGAAGCCGACGGAGCACACGGAGAACACGACCGCTCACGTCGCCATCTTGGACACGCCCCCGACGTTCGCATTTTTAAAGTGTGACATAATTGGTATCTATTTACTCAGCGTAACATCATCTTTTACAAAAAAATTGGTTATGTATTTTGTTTTTTTGCATTAAAATTCATCAAAATTTTATTTTCCCCCAAAAATTGCATTTAAAAACTGCTGCACAAATGCTGCGTAACATAAAAAATTTAAAAACCCACCAATTTATTCTCCAGGGCCTCTGCTTTAAAATAATGTATAATGTTTGGGGGTTCTAAGTAATTTTTTTAGTGAAAAATACTGATTGTTACATGAGAACAAAAAGTGCCAGAAAAGGCCCGGACCGGAAGTAGTTAAAGCACTTTCACACTCAGACCTTTCCGCGGTCTTTTAACCCCAAAGAAATGGTTAACAAGTAGTTAAAATGGAACATTTTATACTTACCTATCGGTAATTTTCCTTTCCTGATGCAAGCATGACAGCATATATGTATGGGAAGGCTCCGCCCCCCTGCCCAATCAGGACCGGTTATACTATAAAAGTAGGTCTCCTCCCCTATCCCCGCATTCTCGTAATTTATTATCACTGCGGAAGGCCCTACTAACTGTTTCAGGCCTCTGTATTTTCTTTTCTTTTCTTTTTTTTTTTTTAAGGGAGGGACCTATATGCTGTCATGCTTGCATCAGGAAAGGAAAATTACCGATAGGTGAGTATAAAATTTGCCCTTTTCCTGACACAGCATGACAGCATATACGTATGGGATGTAAAAAATTACTAGACCAGACGGGTGGGTCATGCTGCATTTACTTTTATTTTATATACATATATATTTATATATATTACGTATATTCACTAACTGTGACATTACTTCATGTCACTCCTTGTAATACCACGCGACCAAACTGTATTGTCGTTAAAGCCGCCGGATCCACCTTGTAGTGGTTTAGAAATGTATTAAAGGTCGTCCAGGTTGCGGCCCTGCAAATGATCTCGGGGGTGACTCCCCTGAAATTCGCCCATGATGTCGCCATGGGGGTTGTTCGCACGTGTGGAGTGCGCCCTGAGTTCAGCTGGAGGCTCTAGTTGTTTTGCCACATAAGCTCTCCTTATGACCTTGACTAGCCACGTTGCCAACGTCCGTTTAGATGCTGCTAGCCCCTTTCTGTGGCCTTCATATACCACAAACAGATTTTCTGATCTCCTAAATGTTGCCGTCCTTTCTATGTAGGTTGGGGGGGGTCCAGGACAGCTCCCACGTCCAAGTTATGGGGTACACCTGTTGTACCTGCCTGGTATGTTGGAAGTACCATTTCTTGGTTCATATGAAATGCAGTGTTGACCTTCGGTCTATAGTGTGGTAAAGTGGGTGGGGTGGTGGGCCGTAACACTACCCTGTCTGTCATAAGACAAAAGTATGGTGGTTTGCAACCTAGAGCTTGTAAGTCCGATACCCTCCTGCCGGAGGTTATTGCCGTGAGGAACACAGCTTTTTCTGAAATATCTTTCAATGTTGTAGTCTGCGTCATGCTGCAACTTTCTTGTGATAGGAAGTCTAATACTACTTGAAGGTCCCAAGGTGGGACGTATGGGGGGGGTGATCTCCTTACGGGACGAATCTTCGTGCATGCTTTTAGGAATTGACGGATTAAACTCCTTGATGCCCATCTTATATCTGATAGTGCTGATAAAGCTGAGACTTGTACTCTCAGTGTGTTGACACTGAGACCTTTGTCTAGACCTGCTTGGAGAAAATTTAGAATGGGGGGGGTTGTGGCTCTGAAGGTGTTCTTGGGTCGAACTGTTGTGCTTCAGCAAAGGATTTGAATACTTCCCAAATCTTTGAATAAGTCTGATTAGTGGTGGATGCTCTAGCTTTCAACAAAGTCTCCACCAACTCTGTGGTAAGTCCTGCGTCTGTCAATCTTCTCCCCTCAGCTTCCAGGCAGCTAAATGTAGAATTCCTGGATTTGTATGCATCACCTGACCTTGTTGCAATACAGGGAGTGCAGAATTATTAGGCAGGTTGTATTTTTGAGGATTAATTTTATTATTGAACAACAACCATGTTCTCAATGAACCCAAAAAACTCATTAATATGGAAGTAGTTTTTAGTTTGTTTTTAGTTTTAGCTATTTTAGGGGGATATCGGTGTGTGCAGGTGACTATTACTGTGCATAATTATTAGGCAACTTAACAAAAAACAAATATATACCCATTTCAATTATTTATTTTTACCAGTGAAACCAATATAACATCTCAACATTCACAAATATACATTTTTGACATTTAAAAACAAAACAAAAACAAATCAGTGACCAATATAGCCACCTTTCTTTGCAAGGACACTCAAAAGCCTGCCATCCATGGATAAAAGGGGGAGTCTGTCAGTGTTAGAGGGGGGTTGATCTGTTCACCATCAACATTGCGTGCAGCAGCAACCACAGCCTCCCAGACACTGTTCAGAGAGGTGTACTGTTTTCCCTCCTTGTAAATCTCACATTTGATGATGGACCACAGGTTCTCAATGGGGTTCAGATCAGGTGAACAAGGAGGCCATGTCATTAGTTTTTCTTCTTTTATACCCTTTCTTGCCAGAAGAAGGGATGGACCACGCTGTGGAGTACTTGGACGCGTGTGATGGAGCATTGTCCTGCATGAAAATCATGTTTTTCTTGAAGGATGCAGACTTCTTCCTGTACCATTGCTTGAAGAAGGTGTCTTCCAAAAACTGGCAGTAGGACTGGGAGTTGAGCTTGACTCCATCCTCAACCCGAAAAGGCCCCACAAGCTCATCTTTGATGATACCAGCCCAAACCAGTACTCCACCTCCACCTTGCTGGCGTCTGAGTTGGACTGGAGCTCTCTGCCCTTTACCAATCCAGCCACGGGCCCATCCATCTGGCCCATCAAGACTCACTCTCATTTCATCAGTCCATAAAACCTTAGAAAAATCAGTCTTGAGATATTTCTTGGCCCAGTCTTGACGTTTCAGCTTGTGTGTCTTGTTCAGTGGTGGTCGTCTTTCAGCCTTTCTTACCTTGGCCATGTCTCTGAGTATTGCACACCTTGTGCTTTTGGGCACTCCAGTGATGTTGCAGCTCTGAAATATGGCCAAACTGGTGGCAAGTGGCATCTTGGCAGCTGCACGCTTGACTTTTCTCAGTTCATGGGCAGTTATTTTGCGCCTTGGTTTTTCCACCCGCTTCTTGCGACCCTGTTGACTATTTTGAATGAAACGCTTGATTGTTCGATGATCACGCTTCAGAAGCTTTGCAATTTTAAGAGTGCTGCATCCCTCTGCAAGATATCTCACTATTTTTGACTTTTCTGAGCCTGTCAAGTCCTTCTTTTGACCCATTTTGCCAAAGGAAAGGAAGTTGCCTAATAATTATGCACACCTGATATAGGGTGTTGATGTCATTAAACCACACCCCTTCTCATTACAGAGATGCACATCACCTAATATGCTTAATTGGTAGTAGGCTTTCGAGCCTATACAGCTTGGAGTAAGACAACATGCATAAAGAGGATGATGTGGTCAAAATACAACTTGCCTAATAATTCTGCACTCCCTGTAGGTCCGGGATGTTCGGCAATGGCATGGGCTGGTCCACTGCCAATGCTTGAAGTAGTGGGAACCACGGTCTGCGTGACCACATTGGGATTATCGCTATGACTGTCCCCGGATAAGTTCTCACTCTGTTGAGTAACTTGAAGATTAAAGGGATCAGAGGGAATACATATGCCAGCCTGCAGATCCATTTGGCGTTGAGAGCATCTGTTGCTTCTGCCTCTTGGATCTTTGCTCTCGCTAAGAAACCCCCATTGCTTGCACACCCAATGGAAAACTGACTGATTTAGTTCCCACTCGTTGGGATCTAAGGTCTGTCTGCTCAGTCTGTCTGCCAGAAAGTTCTGCGGCGCTGGTATGTAGACTGCTGTAAGATCGAGTAGGTTTTGTTGCGCCCACTCCATTATGGGTGACACTTCCTTCATTAATGCCTGGCTTCGTGTTCCACCCTGCCTCTTTATATATGTGACTGCTGCTTTGTTGTCCATCTGAATGACCACTCTTTTGTTTCGTATTTGCGTCCAACGCTTCCAACGCACACCAGGCCGCTCTCAATTCTATGACATTGGAGACCTCCTTTGTCTTGCATTTCCATCTGCCTTGGGCTAACAGCCCCTCGTGGTGTGCCCCCCACCCTACTGTCGATGCATCCGACGTTATCACATAAGGTGGGTCTGTTACCAACTGGTGACAGTTCTGGAGGTTCACCGGATCCTTCCACCTCTCCAAAGACCTCTTCATTTTCACTGTTAAGTGGATTTTTTGTCTGGTTGATTTTCCCTGCCACTGCTTGAGGAGACCCCTCTGAAATGTTCTCATCCTCCAATGTGCCCACTTTACCATCGGTATGGTTGAGGATAGTGCCCCCAAAATACTGAGGCATTTCGATGCCGGCAGATATTGCTTCCTGGATACCTCCTCCAGCTTGTTCTATAAGGTTATCATCTTTTGTTTGGGAAGTTCTATAGTGTTCCTGTGGGTATCCAAGATCGCCCCTAGGAACAGAATTCTTTGTGATGGGTCTAACTGGCTCTTTTCCCAATTGATCATCCATCCAAACTCCTGTAGTGTATTTATAAATATGTGCCGATGACTCAAAAGGACTCGTGGGTCTTTTGCTGCTAGTAAGATATCGTCCAGATAATGGAACGCTTGAAGGCCCTTCCTGCGTAGAATGGCTATAATTGGTAGCAGAATTTTTGAGAAGGTTCTGGGTGATGTTGCTAGGCCAAATGGTAGGCACGTGAACTGGAAATGCAGATCCGCCACTGCAAACCTTAGGTATTTGTGTAGGTGTGCATGGACTGGGACATGTAAGTATGCATCTTTCAGGTCCACAGATAACATCCATTCGCCTCTCCTGAGGGCTTGGGTTACTGATTGCAAGGATTCCATCTTGAAACTCTGGACTCTTATAATCTTGTTCAGTTCCCTCAGGTCTAGTACAGGTCTTAAGTCGCCTGTCTTTTTCCGAATTAAGAAAAGACAACCTTGCCCTCGTTCTCGCCTTGGCACTGGTTCCACTGCACCCTTGCGCAGTAAGGTCTGCACATACTTGATAATCAGTTGACGTTTGTCCCTGTCCTGAGGTAAACGTGTGGGGCAAAAATGTGGGTTCACGGGAGTGACCAAAAATTTCCATTGATACCCTGTTTGAACAACCAACGTTATCCATGATTCTTTGACTTGTTCCGTCCAGACATGCGCAAACTTGCGTAGCCTGGCTCCTACTCCCCCTGTCTGGACGGAGAAACCTTCAAAAGGGCTTCTGCTGCTCTGATGATGTGTTCGCTTTGGATATCCGGGCCACCGCTGTCTGTGGTGGCTTTGTGCCCCTTCTATATTCTCTGAGGGGCCTGAAGGGTCTGAACTCACTCACCTTGTTGGGATATTGCTTTCTCCCCTGAAAGTGTCTGTTTCGGCCTTACGTCTTGAGGGAGCAGCCCTGACTTGCCCCCTGTCACCTTTGATATTGCCGAATCCATCATATTCTCGAACAATGCCTCGAACAATCTCGAACAATTAAAGGGTATACGACACCAATTAACCTTAGATGATGTGTCCGCTGTCCATGGTTTAAGCCATAGCGCTCTCCTCGCCCTGACAGAGGATTGCATGGCTCTAGCTGAGCAACGCAGAGAATCTATCGCTGCTTCTCCAACGAAGTCACCCGACTGTATGATATTGTCCATGACCTCCAGGGATGACGACAGGTCCGCACCCGCCTGTATTTCCCCTTTTATATACTCTGCCCATACCGTAATGGCTTTGGCCAGCGTTGCCAGTGCTAACATAGGTCTGCAAGCACTACCTGCGCCTAAATAGGTTCTTTTCAAATCAGAGTCCATTCTTCTGTCTAATGGATCTTTAAAGGACACTGCATCGTCCATTGGTAGTGTCACATGGCGTGCCAACCTCATGATAGCGGCATCCACCAATGGGGGAGTCTCCAGATTATGCATATCTAACGCCTTTAAGGGATACATTCGCATGAATCTATTGATAGGTGACCTTCTCCTGTCCACCTTCCCCCACTCTTCCTGAATCACTTCCTTTACCTCCTCTATAAGAGGGAATGACAGTGTCGTTCTCTTTAGCTGAGGGTAAAACTTTCTTTCCTTCGCGGGATGAGTTATCTCTTCCTGCCATTGAAGTGCTTCTCTCACAGCTGTCACCAAGGGTTGCACTGCTGAATATCTAAAGCTTAGCTTTGTATCATCCACCTGGCCTTCGTCCTCAGACTCCCACTCTGGGGACGGATCTCTATGTCTCTGGGCTATTGTGTGACCCCTGCTTGACCACCTGGGTTCACTGGTTGTAGATTTTGAATCGTGCATGGATTCCTTCACCGTACGTTTTATTATTTGGATTATTTTGGCTCTTTCATTATCCTTATCTGCTGCCGCTTCACGCAGACAATCTTTACACAAAATCTTCCCTCTGAGGGCCATTCTTCCACATTCCACACAGAGATCATTCATATCTTCCCGCTGGTTATGTTCTACTCTATGCCGGCTCTTATCGTGAGCCTTATGCCGCGTAATGCACTCTTTTTTAAAAGGTATGCCATGATGACACATATACTTTACCTGCCCTCACCTTAATATATGTGGCTGGTCCCTAGGAGAGCTCATGATTCTGTAATTCACAGATAATCCCATTTTAGTAACTTGTTATCATAAGATCTTCATGTATCTCTCAACATGTCTCTTTCCTACCTGGGTCCTGACTCGTGCGCTTGTGACGTCTGGCCGTGTCGTTGCTGCATAGTCTCTGTGCTGCGCTCTGTGTGCAGCTTGTCTCCTCGCTATGAGCCGAGCCGGCGTCTCACGTGGCCGGAAGTGCCCCGGCCGCCATCTTGCTGCACCCGGAAGTTCTCCCGCCGCCATCTTGCGAATGGGCAGACCTACTCTTTACACTAAGACAGCTCTCCTAGCCCAGATACCTGCACCCCCGCTTCCTAGCTTTTTCGCCGAGGGTGAGGTCTCCCCCAATAGGCGTTCAGTCTGCCTGCACAGCGGGGAACTTCGCTACAGGAGAGGCATGAACCTGTGCGGTTTGGCAGGAAGTGTCCGGCAAGGTGAGGGAAAAATTAAAATAAAATTTCCTGCTTTCCAGCAGTAGTACAACCGCCTGTAGCAGTGAAGGAAAAAACAGAGATTGCGGGGATAGGGGAGGAGACCTACTTTTATAGTATAACCGGTCCTGATTGGGCAGGGGGGGCGGAGCCTTCCTATACGTATATGCTGTCATGCTGTGTCAGGAAAAGTGCCTGTGTTGCGGCACTGCCAAAACGCTTTTCAGGTGCTTCGGCAGTGGTGCCCATTCAATTTAATGGCAGGGCATCTCCCCAAAGATGCTGCTTGCAGGACTCAGGCTTTCGCATTAGGGTGGCATGGGAGGTGGTTTCCAGGTGGTTTTCAGATGCTTTACAGGTGCTATTTCTAGCGCTAAAACTCCTGAAAGGTGTCCTAAAGAGGGGGTTCACCCTTAAAACCACTTTCTCCCATCCCATCCAGCATACTGGCGTCAGCGCCAGTATGCTGTCTTTTTTTTTATTTTTATCGCTGTACTTACCTCTTAATAGATAATTAAATTTTCGTCCTACCGCGGGGTATGGCGCCGCTATATCGCGTCACGCCTTCCGAAAACAGCCGACTAGCACTCTGCTGTTCGTTTTTCTTCCTTTATGTACATCTTCTAATTCAGCCAGTAAGGGCTCTTTTACACTTGTTTCGAGTTCAACACATATTAAAGTTCCTACCGCTTCAACATGCTTCTTTGATGTGTTTTTGTGCTTCGGTGATGCTTCGATGATGCTTCAATTATGCTTTGTTTTGAAGCTTTAATGAAGCTTCATTTTATTTTTCTAAAGAACAAGCTCTCTTTCAGATGTATCAGTTCACAGGGATGAGACAAACCATTTAACACTTGAAGGGGTGGTAACAACGATCAGCTTTTATTTTTTTATTTATTAATGTAAAACTTTTATCCCCAAAATAATTATTTTTTGTTGTAACTGATTATAAAGTATTAGCTGGAGTTCAGCTTCAATTTGTTAGTGTATCTAAATCTGTTAGTACATCTAACACTCCCCTCCCCCCAGACTGACAATGCTGCTGCCCAAAGGGGCCCCTGTGTTCATCCTCCATATTGGGGACACTCTAATACAGGAGGTGTGTTACTGGCCAGATTACCCAGGGAAAGATCAAAAAACAAAACAAAATGAATGCAGCCACCATACCCACTGTTGGGTGGGAAGTTGCAATATATAAAATTTTGGGTTACGAGTTTAATGCCTCTATAAACCATGATTATTCTTGTGCTTCTTTGATTACAAATTCATTTCTCCTTTATTTACATTTTAAGATGTTGGCTTTTTATATCATTTTTTAAAACATTCAATTTATCTTTATAATATGTGATTGCTGTGCGTGTCACAAGTGCTCACTATGAAGAATATCCAAATTGCCCTAGGTCTTGAAAAAAAAAAATTAACAATTTCCCCTGAACAACACAACTTAGAAAATAGAAACTTTGAGAAAAATGTGAAAGGAAACTGGCTAGTTTCTTTTCTTTTGAATAGTAACTAGTCATTTCTCTTTTTGCAATGCGTGATGTGTCGATTCGCGGGGGTTAAATGTGCCTATGTGTCTGTGTGTCAGTGTAGTGTTGTGCAGACTTACTGTGCGATGTGATCTCTCCTCAGCGGTGGTTGAAAAAAACGCTGAGAGGAGAGATCACAACACTTCCCCCTTCCTGTGTTTACACAGGAGGAGGAAGTGACAGTGCGGGGGACCGCGCGGATTGTCTGAGAGCGATCCGGAGGGGGCGGACAAAAACGAAAAGCCGCCCCCTCATCCCGGATCGCTCGGCCAGCAAAACGGACCATCGCATGTACCGGGGGGGACCCCGATCGGACCCCTGACCCACGGCAAGGCAGGCACGTAAGGCACGTAAGGCAACCAGGTAAATACAGAGATTGTCATATGATGTAAACAATTTTGTTGTAATTGTTAAGCCTTCTATGCACTGGGTTGTTATGGTCCATAGGGCATGGCTTACTATATACCAGCGAGCTGACATATGTAGAGGACTGGAATTTTCCTTGAGCTTGACCACACAAATATAGAGAACTTTTGTATTTACCATTCAGTATTCTAAAAGGAGATGCTAAAAAATAAAAAATAAATAAATAAATATTATATATATATATATATATATATATATATATATATATATTACAGGTACATCTCATAAAATTTGAATATAATGAAAAAGTTAATTTATTTCAGTAATTCAATTAAAATGTTTTTAAATCATATTTCATATAGATGCGTTGAACACAGAGTGATATATTTCTTTATTTTCATTTTGATGATTATGGCTTACAGCTTGTGAAAACCCAAGATTCAGTATCTCAGAAAATTTGAATATTACATAAGACCAATAAAAAAAAAGGATTTTTAATACAGAAATGTTGGTTTACTGAAAAGTATGTCCATGTACAGTATAGTATGCACTCAATACTTGATCAGGGCTACTTTTGCATCAATTACTGCATCAATGCGGCGTGGCATGGTGGCCTGAGATGTTATGGAAGCCCAGGTTGATTTGATAGTGGCTTTCAGCTCGTCTGCATTGTTGGGTCTGGTGTCTCTCATCTTCCACTTGACAATTCTCCACAGATTCTCTATTGGGTTTAGGTCAGGCAAATTTGCTGGCCAATCAGGCACAGTGATACCATGATCATGTGACCAGGTATTGTTAGTTTTGGCAGCGTGGGCAGGTGCCAAGTCCTTTTAGAAAATGAAATCAGCATTTCCATTAAGCTGGTTAGCAGAGGAAAGCATGACGTGCTCTAGAATTTCCTGGTAGAGGGCTGTCCTGACTTTGGACTGGATAAAACACAGTAGACCAACACCAGCAGATGACATGGCTCCCCAAATCATCACGGACTGCGAGTCCTGACTTTAACCTGGTAGAACACCTTTGGGATGAATTAGAGCAGGGAGTGCGAGCCAGACCTATTACCAGAATGGTGTAAATACTGTAGTGAGGAGGGGTGAGTAGGGGAGGAGAGGGGGTTGTGTATGGATGGCAAGTGAGGTTCATCAATGCAGGAAGGAGAAGAGATGGAGAAAATGTAAGATGGTCCTAGCAAATGTAAGATGGTCCTAGCAAAATAAACTTCAGATTTGCACCAATGTTTTGGAGCATGCCAGAGTAAGTGTGTTTGAATCTGAAGCACAACCACCATGTGACAAAGTGATGAAACGGCATGTGCCGCTTTCATAAATTTGTTGCAGAAATCACTAATTACCTATGCATTTGGAAAATTGGTGCATTTTCCGGCATCTTTGTGCAGTTTATTAATGGCTGCTTTTAGGCAGGAATTTTAAACACACTCATGGCTGCTATGTGTTTTCATTTGTAGAGCAGGCATTGAGCTTTTAATGTAGGAGAAAGAGACAATGCTTAGTCATAGCTATGACTAAGCATTGTACAACAATGTGAAACGCGTCAGCTATATCATCCCACCGTTTGCTGTTTTTCTGTTTGTGCAGTGTTTTTTTTTACTGGATTAAAGGCTTTTATTGTTTTTTACAATTATCAGAGTGCGGCTGTCCATACCTTCTTGCTTCCATTTATGCATTGAGCTTTTAAGTTGAAGTGATTCATTGTATTGCCCAATCACTTGCGCAATCTATCTAAGTACGCCCTCCTGCTGACTGACCCTGCCATGTAACACAGAAACAAAGAAAAGACCCTTTAGTGGGACTTTAAAGGGCAATGACTCAAAAAAGGCATATACAAGTATATATAAAAATATATAAGTTTAATAATACAAAATCTACAAATATAGACAAAGCGTTGGTTATATTATACAGGAATATATGAAAAAGATGTAACATATTGTTCAAAATGAGATCAAAGAACCACTAGTTTACATCACTCTTGTACATTTGGAGTGATACTCAAGCGCGTTTCAAGGTCATGCATTATTCCTCTTCATCAGGAGAAAGTGGTATAAGTATCTATGACATCATATAGACACAGCTGTCTTGGTATGTTACATAAATAATTAAAAAAAAAAGACCCTGCCATGTATTAACAAGCTTCCACTGTCTTACCTGCAGACACAGGACCGGCGTGCGGGTGTCTGCAGGCAGATCGGAGGTAGACCGGCAAACATCAACTCTCTGATTTTCAGTAGGAGAATAACCACAGAAGCGACATACGTTACCAGTTTCAGCTGTCAGATTCCTCAATTGCTGTGGCCAGGGAAGAAGCTAATAGAACATGTTCTGTGCTCCACTAGCTTCAGTGGAAGGCAGGGGACACATCAGGGGTCATACATTTTTTTTAAATCCCTCTGCTCCCATGTACATGCACATAAGAGTATAAATGCATGCAGTGGGTGCTTCTGTCTATGAAAATGACAATTGCTATTCACATGTTACATATGCAGAAGCAATAATTCCAGGGCCATCTTTTACGATTATCTTAATAATGATTACCTATCAATGTTTTTCAAGAGATGACTATGACAAATTTGTTGCCATTTCATGGGTATGTACACAACTTAAAATTTTGACATGTTGCATATCAACTTAACATTTGCTACTTCATTTTTATATATATATATTTATATATATATATATATATATATATATATATATATATATATTATATATATATATTATATATATATATATATATATATATATATATATATACACACACACACCATATTATATATTTATTTTCGGTTTCTTTTTTTTTTTGGGTAATATATTTTGGTTAGTTTACTAAAATAGAGAGTGCAAAATCTGGCGAAGCTGTGCATGGTAGCCAATCATCTTCTAACTTCAGCTTGTTCAATTAAGCTTTGACCTCCCTGGCGGTATGATTCTGTCTGGAATTACGTACCAAAATCTGTACAATTTTTTGCATGGAAATTTGGTGATATGTATTATAGGCCTGCAATTCGTAATTACTTACTTAAACCTGACCAAAACAAGACTCTAGTAGACATTCCAGATGTGATACATTTGAAACACAACCACATGAATTATAATCTAATAAATAATATAATTTTATTCAATAATGCAAAGAAAAATAAAGAAATTAGTCAAACAAAGAAATTCAATACACATCCTGGGTGTAAAAAAGTTTGAAACATGGAACTAGACAAAGTCCGACGTTGCACTCTGGGCAATAGTACCTGGTTTCTTTTCGGACTTTTTTCCATTTCCATCCTTCTTGGAACAGCAAACAACGCACATCCTGGTAGGAGCTAACTTTCATGCGGTTGGCGGTACAAAGTCTACAAAATGACGACCTGTCAGGCGCTCTGGATTGCCAACGTCAACAGAGCGTCATCCGGGTCTGTTAGCAGACACTGATGGCGTCGGGGTGGTTGATAAAAATCTGCTCAGCCACCTTCCATATAAAGTCACAATGAACAAGAGGTATGTTTGTGTTTGCTTTATAAAGAATATAGGCGTTCCAAAGACATTGTTCAAGGAGATGTCTGAAAATCTTTTTGTAGTATTTTTTCTGTTGTTTGCGCATCGCCGGGTAAAATGTCATTGCCTGATCGGCTCGGTCGGCACCTCCCATGTGGCTTCAGCACATCTTTTCCATGTTTTGTGCGGACCATGGTAGTGGTGCTCATGAGACACACGTCCTTTTTGTCTCTCCATCTCATTGCCATCATTTTACCCTTTTGGAAGGCAACCATCTCTCCTTTTTTATTTTTTTATTGCCAAACGTAGATGGCATGTCACGCCGGTTTGGCCTTAACGGTACCATACCCATCCGTTTTGTTGAGGAGCAAAACCTCATAATGTTCCGGTGAAGTATAAAAATTGTCTGTTGTCACGCAATATCCCTGGTTCAGTAATGTGTCCAGCAGTGAAAGGACTGATGATGTGGCCATCCCATAGCAGTTGTACCTGGGATTGAACTTGGTACCTTTCCTGGTGTAAATTACCGCATTCCAGATATATCTGGTGGAAGATTCACATAGCATATAAAATTTTATGCCAAAGCGCGCTCTTTTGGACGCAATAAATTGGATCCAGCTCAGGCGTCCCTTGTAGGCCATCAGACTTTCGTTCACACTGACATCCCTTTCTGGCACGTTTCTGGAAGTTGGCGACAATCATCTGGCACACCTCCCAGATTTTTTTTAGCTTGGGCGCAGGATGCGTGGCCTCATCAAACTCTTCGTTGTTGGCGAAGTGTACGTTTTTCATAATGAGTGAAAAGCGATATTCGGACATCACAGTCCCAAAAAATGGCGTGGCCAGCATCTTGTTGGTGGTCCAGTACCATTTCTGGAGCGGTTTGCCCACCACCCCCTGAAGGATGATGAGTCCTAGAAAATTCCAGATCTCCTCTTTAGTGACAGGTTCCCATTTTCTGGATATGGAAAATCTGGCACGCAGAGTAGCAGATTGCTGATCGTAGTATCGATTGGTCTCTGTCACAATTTTTAAAATTACCTCCTCAGAAAGAAAAAGTTTCAGGTACACCAGAGGGTTGTCCCTCTCCACATCAACCTTCATCCCAGGAGATCCAGTGAATCGGAACCCTCGGGCGCTGCCACCAAGTGCGCACATCACTTAGGTCAGGTGCAGGATCATCGGCGTTGTCACTTTCTGGATCAGTGTCGGTGTCAGAATCAGATGACAAATCGCCCCAAGACTCATTGTCGCTCTGTTCTGCTATCAACTCCGTGTCGCTGCTGCTGTCGCTGTCGCTCAGCTGATCAAAAAGCGCATTCGTAGGACAACGCTTTTTCAAAGGGTTTTCAAAGGTTTTATTTGTCACAAATGACAATGGCAAGGGCCACTGAAAGGGCACTGTGTCAGATTCCAAGGTGATACAGTGTAATCCTCTCAGATTACATTGTATCGCCTCCTTTTTATATGTTTGTGTTTGTGCAACATTTGAATTTCCCTCCCAGTTCCGCTCCCATGCACCATTGCGGTGCAGGGAACGGAACCAGGAAGTCAGATGACCGGTGGACGGCGCGGCAGGGATCTCAGCGGCGATCACAGCAATGGGAGATCATCGCTGGATCGCCTGGAGAAGGTAGGGAACGCCGCTGCAGGCTCTGCACATCCACCCGAGCATGACTCGGGGATACCGATCGTAGTAGAAAAAAACAACCCTGAGTCACGCTCGGGGATACCGCCAAGGGGGTTAACCTGGAAGCTGGTTTCTATGCAGTGTTGCACCAGATTTTGCACTCTCCAGTTTTAGTAAATCAACCCCATTGTGTTTGTGTGTACTTAAATTAACTTTAATGTATTATTTACAAAAAAATTGCATTCGATAAACATGTGGGCTGACATCATGTGAGATAAAAAATTGCAACTACCACCATTTTATTCTCCAGGGTCTTTGTTTTCAAAAAAACATATGCTGTTTAGGGTTTAAGTAATAATTAGGACTAAACTATGCATTTTAACACGTGTGCAACAATATAAAACATGGCACCACTAGACAGTTGGTTAAACCCCCCCCCCCAGTGTTTGCATCTTTAGTGCGCGTTCACACCACAAAAACGTCCTCCAGATCCGTTGCGGATGCGTTTCTGCATGTGCATTTGACATGTTTTACCCCATTCCAGTACAGTTCAATGTGCGGAAAAAAAGGAGCATGTTGTAATTTTTTTTTCTGGAAAGAAAAGCACTGGAAAGCACTGCACTGGTTTGAAATATGCAATTGGAACCCATATAACCTACTTTCCTGACAGACTCCATGGCAGCCTACGCGTGGGCTAACTCTACCTCCTCTCCAATGCTATAGGACCCCATACCCATAAAAGTAAGCTCACTTCTCAGTACTGCGTTCCATTTTTGTAATCCTCCAATGGACCTAACCTGTTCATGTCCATTCCGGATGTTCCAGGATTAGCGGCACACTTCCTATGCGGTACATCTCAGGGCCCAGCCACTGGCGGGTGTGTAGCTTTTGTAGCACTAGTCCCCTTGGTGGTGATAGGGAAGTTGCCTCTGTGTGCCTAAAGAACGAACGCATCTTCGGCTGGCAAGTTGTGCAACCATCTTTCTTTTCCATGGCAGTCGCCTCTGTATTTGTGTGTGCTATTGCTTTTATTGTCCGTATATATGTCCTTCATTTTCTGTGCCCCCTGCTGTTCCCCATGACGGCTTGATGCTTCTGCGTCCCAGCTCGCTGCAGTTTTCTGGGTCGTGACCGCCGCCGCCATCCGCGCATACACAGTCCTTTCCCAGATCGAGGATTGGTTTGCACGTGTGCGGTTTGGCGGATCCCTCGGCGGCCGCGAAGGTGCCGTTTGGCTGCCTCCCCACGGTGCTGACGTGAGGTGGGGGAGACAGTGATGTCACTGGCGGGGGATTTGAAAGCTGCTGCTCGCCCTTACCATTCGTGAATTCCCCTGAAAGTGAGCAGAGGCAGTATTTCAAGCTTCCAGTCCACAGTCTGCGAGGTTAGTCTAGCTTTTGGTTTGTTCCCTTGCTTTAAAGGGAAAGTGCTCTCTTTTGGTTACTGTTTTTTTATACATACAAAATCATTATTTGGTGGCACACAAGCCTGCTCAATTTTTTTCTTTGGCATTGCCAGGATTTCTTTTGGCAGACCACCCCTTGCTGTGACGTTCTTGTCCAGAAGTCATGGACAAGTCACCACCTACATGTGGCCAGCCCTCACGCACAAGGTATGTGTGGGAGAGGGGAGAACTTGGGGTACAGTTGCAAGTATTTGAGTTGCTTGGTGTCATATCTTGCTCCCCCTCCAATCTTTTTCTTCCAGCCCTTCCGGTTCAGATCCTCAGATCGTGGTCCAGCACGACAACAGAAATCATCATCGTCAAAAATCCAGACGAGATTCTCCGTCTGCATCTCACCACTAGTGTTGCTCACGAATATTCGCATTGGGAATATTCGCTACGAATATTGCATATTCGAGTATTCATGAATAACTCGAATATCGCAGCGAATATTCGCTATTTCGAATATTCGTATTTTTTCAAATTTCGCAAGCAATTTTTTTGTTATAAAATATAGCGAATATTCGTAAATATCGAATATTCGTGATATTTTATATAAAAAAAAAAAAATGCGAAATTTCGCCAATGCGAAATTTCGCAATTTTTTTTTTTTTTATAAAATATCACGAATATTCGAAAAAAAAAAATTGTGAAATTTCGCTATTTTTTTTTGATAAAATATCACGAATATTCGATATTTACGAATATTTGCTATATTTTATAAAAAAAAAAAAAAAATTGCTATTTTTTTTATAAAATATAGCGAATATTCGTAAATATCGAATATTCGTGATATTTTATAAAAAAAAAATAGCGAAATTTCACATTTTTTTTTTTTTATAAAATATCACGAATATTCGATATTAACGAATATTCACGAATATTCTTCGATATATTCGCGAAATATCGCAAAATCGAATATGGCGTATTCCGCTCATCACTACTCACCACCAGAGTAGGCTCCTCCAGACACTGCTCCCACCGCCATGACAGCCGCTCCGATTGCAGAGCCTGCTTGGGATGTGGCACACGAGTCCTGGAGAGCAAGTCATTATGTGACCGTTGTTATGCCCGAGCGGTTGGGAAAAAAGAGACAGAGGATCAGCATACCGAGTCCCTGGTAAAACGTGTGGTGCAAAGATCCTTGAAGGAATTGGATACATCCCACACACAAAATCGGTCTAACACCACACTGTCTGGCTCCCTGACTGATAATGCCCTTGAGGATCCGGGCCCTTCCCAGCCCTACGCTTCCTCGGATGGCGAGTTTGAAGATGATGAGGAGTTGGAAGATGATGGAAAACGGAGGAGGCTTCAACTTCTCCCTACTTTCTCCGCTAATTAAGGCAATCAAGGAGGCCCTTTTGTGGGAAGACATTTCCACTTCCCCAGCTAAACAAAAAAAGTTTTTTAAACAACTCGGGAAAGAGTGCCCAAACTTTCCGTTCCTGGCTGAATTAAAGGGCATTTTTGATGAGGAATGGAATAAAGTGGACAGGAAGTCCTCCATGACAAATAAAACCTCCAGGCTGTACCCCTTCAAGGTGGATGAAGTAAAGTACCTGGAAAACATTCCTCTTGTAGACGTGGCTGTAATGCGCCTGGCCAAATATGTTACCCTTCCTCTGGATGATGCGGTTTCCTTCAACGATGGTCTTGACAGGAGGATGGATCAGAACCTCAAGAGGATTTATGAGCTTGCTGGCATGGCTTGTAAACCCGCCCTGGCCCTAGCAGCCATGTCCAAGGCTATGGAAGCATGGACAGAGAATGTAGACTCCTTCCTGAGGGGTGTTTCGGAGGAACTGGCTACAAGTTCGGCAGCTGCCTCCTGGGGGAGGCATGTATCAATATGATCTGCCTGTTAGCTCAAATTATGCTTTCCTCAGTTACGGCTAAGTGTGCTTTATGGATGCTGTAACGGAATGACCGTGACAGACTGAGATTCTCCTATGTCTAGGGTCACCTTATGTCCACTAGGGCCATAGGGTGACAAAGAAATGATATCATGTATTGCAGAAGATGGGACATTAATAATAATTCATATTGCAGGACTGGAATATTACAAGGGGTCCATATTGACATCTGTTACACAGGAGAGGGACATTACAAGCTTATTCAATACTTAGCTCCGGCTATTGAAATGTTAAGTGACCCGGCTTGTGAAAGACATTGTATAAAGGCTATTGAAATGTCTTGAGGTGTTGGCTATTCACTGTGAAAGACATATATTCTGTTGAAAAGGTGTAAATTGCATCGGCTCCTGGAAGACTCTTTTCATTGAAAGCCCTGTGTTTACACTTAAAAGATTGTGTATTGTACTACAAAGTAGCAGCCTCTATTCAGATGTGATAGTGTCTGGTTTTGATGTCATTATCTCAAGGAATGTATCTCGTCAGTGTCTGTGCCGACATGTCTGCTAGATAATTAGCCTCAGTGAGTGAATAGGGGGGTGTAGATGGCATTGTCCCTTTGATTACTGTCACATGCTTGTAACTGCATAAAAAGCTGGAAAGAAACCATTAAAGTGTTCATATCTTTGGAAGCAAGTACAGAGCAGTAGTCTCGTCTTGATTATGGGAATTGATATGGATCGTGTATGTAGTATTGTCGGAGTGTGTCAGATAAGCTTGTCGTGGTTGGATGGAAGGTCGTAAACGGTGGTGACCGTTACATTTGGTTGGCAGCGGTGGGATGATTCCATCTTCAGAAGGACGGCTACAAGGACACATGACAATGGAGACAGTGTATGCACGGATGAAGCTCTCTTCCCTCATGGACTTACTGGAGAGCCGGGGCAGACCGGTCAGCAACCGTTAGAAAAGGGACATTATCGCAGAACTGGTCGAAATGGATAGAGCTAAAAGGCCGGCCGTAACAGACAGGACACCCGAAGAAGCAAGTTTTGATCGGGCTGTTAACATAAGACAGGCACATTATGGTCCTAACCCTCCACCGGAGATCAGGGACTCTGAATGCCACCTTGCTACAGTGAAGAAGTGCTGCTGAAGTCACAGCAGCACCAACTAAAGAGAGAGGAGAGGTGCAGATACCAGTCTCCATGGAAGAGGAATTCCAAAGAAGGTTACAAGAGATGCGGATACAGCATAGAGGACCAGTATCAGAGGAGGTCCTGTTGGGATGGTCGGATGTGATTTGGTGCCAACTCTGGAAGGAAGCACTAGCTCTGGAGCAGCAACACCAAGGAAAGGTCCTGCCCTCCATCTATGCAAGGTACTGGCCGCAGTATGACGTACAAATGCTGTTGTTGGGGAAACAACCGAAGCAGGAGTGGACAGCTGAGTTAAGCAGGCTAATCCGGGCAGAGATGCAGCTAGACGAGAGCTACAGAGCCCTCCGGTGGTATGTAGCCCAAGAGTGCCCGTGGTCAGCGGATGACAGCCCCACAGAAGGCTATGACTATGATGGCCTGGGATTGTTGTATTGGAGGATGTCCAGTGATCCCGACTTTGGGGATGATCGGGAGTGGCGCTTGGAGGACATAATGGAGCACAGAGAGGAAAAATTGAATATCTCGGGAGGCCACTGGTTACAGGAAGATTTGGAATTTCTGGCCATTCAAGAATGGGATTTGGAAATCGCCTACAGACAGCTGCTAGACTCGGCTCAGCAGCAGGGTGGGGCTCCCGTTGCCTGCAACTATGAGGAAAGGTCAGATGACAACTGTGAAATCCTGGCTGATGAATCGGCAGTGGAAAATCTGGAGATTGCCATCCCTAAAGCCGAAGCGGATGGTGTGGAGTTCCAGAGAGCCAGGGCGATTGGCCCCTCTCTCCAGCAACAAGCTGAGGGGGTAAAGATTTTACCCCGAGCTGAATCACTGGCCACAGAGCAGAGTGTCATGGGCCTCTGCTCCTCACTAACAGAAGAGGGGGACCCTGTGGTAGTGGATGGGACTGTGGTCTCCACTCACAGCAACCCAGCGGAAGAGCTGGCAACAGAGCAGAGTGTCATGGGCCTCTGCTCCTCACTAACAGAAGAGGGATACCCTGTGGTAGTGGATGGGACTGTGGTCTCCACTCACAGCAACCCAGCGGAGGGGCTGGCAAAAGAACAGAGTTTCATGTGCCTCTGCTCCTCACTAACAGAAGAGGGGGATCCTGTGGTAGTGGATGGGACTGTGGTCTCCACTTACAGCAACCTAGCGGAAGAGCTGGCAACAGAACAGAGGGTTACGGACGTCTGCTCTTCACTAACGGAAGAGGGGGACCCTGTGGTAGTGGATGGGACTGTGGACTCCACTCACAGCAACCCAGCGGAAGAGCTGGCAACAGAGCAGAAGGCCCCGGGCCTCTGCTCCCAACTAACAGAAGAGGGGGTTCCTGGGGTAGTGGATGGGACTTCTGTCTCCACTGGCACAACCTCAGAAAATGGCACAGGACTGGGACAGGAGGATGTCGGCTTTGCTTTGCAAGCACCGGGGGGTTTTCACCTGGCACCAGTGGATGGGACTTCAGTCTCTACTGGTATACCCCAGGAAGGGGGGGAAGTTGGCCCAGACCCCCAACAGCATGATGGACTGAGCCCAGCCACCCTGCCTTCTCTCCAGCGGCTGAAAGGACTCCAGGGAGAAGGGCCAGTCCACGCCTCTCCCCAGCGGCAGGCGTGTTCTCTGAGAGAGGCAGAGGTTGGCGGGGTGAGTAATGCTCAGTTTGGAGCCAGTTATTTGGGGTACAGTATGGATACCAGCATTGGAGGACTTGAACTACTGACTGACTTCGGAGTCAACCCGTTTGGGGTTCACTCCTGTGTCCGTCTCCCACCGAAAGGGGAGAGATGTAACAGAATGACCCGTGACAGACTGAGATTCTCCTATGTCTAGGGTCACCTTATGTCCACTAGGGCCATAGGGTGACAAAGAAAATATATCATGTATTGCAGAAGATGGGACATTAATAATAATTCATATTGCAGGACTGGCATATTACAAGGGGTCCATATTGACATCTGTTACACAGGAGAGGGACATTACAAGCTTATTCAATGCTTAGCTCCGGCTATTGAAATGTTAAGTGACCCGGCTTGTGAAAGACATTGTATAAAGGCTATTGAAATGTCTTGAGGTGTTGGCTATTCACTGTGAAAGACATATATTCTGTTAAAAAGGTGTAAATTGCATCGGCTCCTGGAAGACTCTTTTCATTGAAAGTCCTGTGTTTACACTTAAAAGATTGTGTATTGTACTACAAAGTAGAAGCCTCTATTCAGATGTGATAGTGTCTGGTTTTGATGTCATTATCTCAAGGAATGTATCTCGTCAGTGTCAGTGCCAACATGTCTGCTAGATAATTAGCCTCAGTGAGTGAATAGGGGGGTGTAGATGGCATTGTCCCTTTGATTACTGTCACATGCTTGTAACTGCATAAAAAGCTGGAAAGAAACCATTAAAGTGTTCATATCTTTGGAAGCAAGTACAGAGCAGTAGTCTCGTCTTGATTATGGGAATTGATATGGATCGTGTATGTAGTATTGTCGGAGTGTGTCAGATAAGCTTGTCGTGGTTGGATGGAAGGTCGTAAACGGTGGTGACCGTTACAGATGCGCCCTTGACTTGCCGACACGTCATCCAAGCAAACCTTGGCAAGATTCCTTTCGAGGGGTCTTCACTGTTTGGCAACAAATTAGACAATGCCATATCTAAGGCTACGGGTGGAAAATCGGGCTTCCTTCCCCAGGACAGGCGTCTGCTTGGTCAAAAGCAACCACAGTATGGAAGACGCAGCCCAGAGCGTTTAAGAGAAGCACGCTCCTACAAGCCTGGCCGGGACTTCAGAATAAACAAAAGTAGAGGACAGGCATTCTTTCACAAACCCGCAAAGAGCCAGGCGTCCAGTGGTCGTGAGCCGGCTAAATCTTTTTGAGATTGCACCCGCCCAGGCGGGTTGGGTGGGGGCCCGTCTGCTCCTCTTCCGACACGCCTGGGTGGCCTCGATCTTGGACTACTGGGTCGTCAGGACGGTCTCATCAGGCCACGCATGGTCCTTCTCCACCATTCCTCCTCCCAGATTTGTCTCCACTCTACACCCGTGGGCGGAAGAACAGAAGCAGGCTCTACTATCCTACGTGGACTTGCTGAAATCCCAAGGAGCAGTGGTTTGTGTCCCAAAGGACAAATGGTCCCAGGGGGTATACTCCCCCTTTTCTTGGTTCAAAAGACATGAAGAGCCACTTGGTTCCAGCCCAATGTATAATATACCTAGGGGCTCAGTTCGATACTGTGGAGAACACCATCTCTCTCCCAGTGGAGAAAATTCCAGTGATTTGGGAGAGGATTTCCTGGGCCCTAGACACTCCACGTCTAAAAGCATCACAATGCCTTAAGATTATTGGCACAATGGTCTCCACGACCCCCATGGTCAAGTGCTTCTGGCAATGGAACTCAGGGGACAAGAGTCAACTTATCCACATATCTGCAAAAATGAGGAACAGCCTCTTCTGGTGGCTCCAGCACAAGAACCTGCAAAACTGCCACTCTATTGCTCCCATCTTTTGGGTCACAGTCACGACCGATGCCAGTGGTTCTGGCTGAGAAGCCCTTTGTGGACCGAACCTGGAACTTCGGACTGCCTGGTGTGCCCTCCAATCCCTTCTCCAATCCTTCTCTTTCTTGTTAAGGATAGACAACACCACATCAGTCTCCTATGTGAAGAGACAAGGGGGGCACTCAGATTTCCACACTTCTTTGAGAAGTCAAACCTATCATGACGTGGGCCCAGAAAAACTTCAGAGCAACTTCAAAGTAGAGAAGTTCTACACTGGGGACTGGTGCAGCCAGGTGTTCGGAAAAGATGCCCTGACGGATCGATGGAGGTTCAGGAGGGCGTATGCCTTTCCTCCGCTCCCGGTTAGCCTAAGTTCCTCTGGAGGCTCCAAGCGGAAGCAGTCGAAGTAGTGATGGCGGCCCCCTACTGGCCGAACAGGCCTTGGTTTCCCTCCTGATTCAGCTGAGCTACTGGGATGTAGTACCTCTTCCTCTCAGGCCGGACCTTCTTTCTCAGGGGTCACTCTTATACCCTTGTCCTGCTCTGATGAGACTGATGGTCTGGTTCTTGAGAGGGAGAGGCTGGAATCCTCAAGAGTGATTTCCACCCTTATGAGCTCAAGAAGAACAAGAACAAATAACGTTTATGGGAGAAACTGGGCCAAATTCATCGAATTCTCCTCTGCCTTGGGCAGGTCCTTCAGAAAACCAGGAGTTCAAGACGTTCTCAGTTTCCTTCAATCTGGAATAGACCTATCCTTATCCATCGCGTACACACGATCGAACATGTCCGCTGAAACTGGTCCACAGACCAGTTTCAGCGGACATGTTCGATTGTGTGTACGGCCTACCGGACCGCTTTCCAGTGGACCAAAGTTTAAAAACATGCATTAAAACCTGTTCGATGGAAACCTGTCCGTTGGACAGGTTCGATTGCTAGTACACAAAATCATCGGACCAAAAACCTGTGCATGCTCAGAATCAAGTCAACCCATGCTTGGAATCATTGAACTTCGTTTATTCATCACGTCGTTGTGTTCTACGTCACTGCGTTCTGGTCTGATCGGATTCTGGTCAGATCGTGTGTACGCACATCAGACCATCAGACAAGTTCAGAGTTGTCTAATGAAAACGGTCCGTCAGACATGTCTCATCAGACATGTCTGATCGTGTGTACAGGGCCTTAGAGTTCAAGTTTCAGGCTTGTTAGTTTTCTCTGGGACCTCATGGGCAGTCCATCCCTTAGTTCGGCAATTCTTCCATGGGGCGTCAAGAATTAAGCCCCAAAGGAGACCAAGATTTCCCAAGTGGGATCTTCCCCTTGTGCTAGACTCACTGACTGAACTCAGTAACACGGAGGCCTCCCCGTTTTCCATTAAAGACTTTTCAGCAAAGGTAGCCTTCTTAGTTGCCATCACTTCGGCTAAGAGGGTCTCTGAGATTGAGTCACTAAGTCATGAAGAACCCATTCTGACATTTTTCCTGTATAGGGTAGTCCTGATACCTATGCTGGGTTCAAACCCGAAAGTGACTTCAGTGTTCCATGAGAACCAGGAAATCGTTCTACCTACCTTCAGGACCCCGGGGTCCAAGGAAACTCTTCCTCTGAATATAGGCAAAATGAAAGAATATCTACAGATTACTTCTTCCTTCAGACGTTCTGACCATCTGCTCATATTGCATTCAGGCAGCAATAAAGGGAAAAAAGCTTCAAAAGGACAATTGCATCCTGGATTGTCCAGACCATCCAGCAAGCATATAGGGCTAAGGGCTTGGCTCCTCCACAGGTGGTAACAGCGCACTCCACCAGAGGAATGGCAGCATCTTGGGCAGCGACCCGACATGTGGCTCCAGACATCATTTGTAAAGTGGCCTCCTGGGCCTCTATCAATACACTTATGTCCCATTACTGTATAGAGCCTGCATCACTGTCTTCAATAATGGCAGACGGAGTTCCCACCCTAAAAGAAAATAATAATGAAACAGAAAGTAAGTGTCTAAGGCCTCGTACACACGAGGGGATATGTCCGCTGAAAACGGTCCGATGGACCGTTTCAGCAGACATCTCCGCTCGTGTGTATGGGCTAGCGGACAGATTTCTCCACCCGACAGATTTCAAAGCATGTAGCTTTGAAATCTATCCGGTGGGAATCTGTCCGCCCGACATGTCTGCTGGTTAGTACACTTACCAGCAGACATGTCGTCCCCCACCGCCGCCGCGCCGCCGCCGAATGGATTCGGCGCATGCGCGGAAGTGTTTAACTTCCTGGTGCGGTGACGTGGCGGTGACGTGGCGGCGTCAACGTCACCGCCGTGTCACCGCCACGTCACCGCGCCGTCCGGCGGCGGGGAATTTGATCCGATGGTGTGTACACGCCATCGGATCAAACTCCCGATCGGACATATCCGATGGAAATGGTCCGCGGACCGTTTTCATCGGATATGTCCGATCGTGTGTACGAGGCCTAAGAGTCGGCTAGTTACGGAAAACTCTGTATTGAGAGGTGAGCTTACTTTTATGGGTATGGGGTTCTATAGCATTGGAGAGGAGGCGGGGTTAACCCACGCATAGGCTGCCATGGAGTCCATCAGGAAGGGTAATTTACGGTAAGTATATGATAATACATTTTCAGTTTTCCATGCTTGTTTTATGCAGCAAAAAAGCACTGCACTGCATGTGGTGCGAACAGCCTTTATTCCTGGCCAGGACACTGTCTATGTAGAGTTTGCATGTTTTACCTTATGTGGGTTCTCTGGGTTCCTCCAACACTCCACAAACTTGCTGCTAGGTTAATAGGTCTTGTCTAAATTGTAAAGTGCTGTGTAAATTGTCAGCGCTAAATAAACACCATAGGGTAGATTCACATAGAGACGGTGTATCTACTGATTCCTCGAATCAGGTTCCGCATAGATCTCCCTTAGAGCCGACTGGTGTAAGTGAGTAACACTGTCGGATCTTAGGCTGCATTCTCCCGCCGTCCGCTAGGTGGCGCTTCTTTTTTTCTACGCGACGAATATGCAAATGAGGAGAACCGCCGATTCAGAACCGCCAATTTTTTTTACGTCGTTTGCGTTCGGCTTTTTCCGGCGGATCGTTACCCCTGCTATATGCGGGGTAAGTGCGGCGGATCCTATGTTAAAGGTACACTAAAGTCAGGTTTTAAAAAAAAAAAAATAACAAACATGTGATACTTACCTCCACTGTGCAGTTCGTTTTGCACAGAGTGGCCCGGAAACCTGTCTTCTGGGGTCCCTCGGCGGCTGTCTGGGCTCCTCCTCGCAAAAGCTTTCCTTCTTCATGCGAGGGCGCTCGCATGGAGGAAAGCTTTTGCGAGCGCGCTCCGTCCCGTGATACAGCGGCGGCCATAGCCGCCGACTGTAAAGTCACTCGGCTCCGCCCCCCAGCGCGCCGCGTCATCCGCCCTGATTGACAGCAGCGCTAGCCAATGGCTGCGCTGCTATCAATCCGCCCAGCCTAGCCAATCAACGGCCAGGCTGGGAACCGAAGAGGACGACGTGGACGCGCCCGGGACATTCGAACGGTCAGGTAAGTACAACGGGGGGCTCGGGGGGGGCCGGTGCTGCTAAATGTTTTTTTACCTTCATGCATAGGATGGATGAAGGTAAAAAAACGTGTACCTTTACAACCCCTTTAAGTATGGCCGTCGTTCCCGCGTCGAGTTTTGAATTTTTTACGTCGTTTACGTAAGTCGTCCGGGAATACAGCCATACGTTAATTGCGTTAACGTCGAAAACAATGACGTACTTGCGACGTCATTTAAAGCAATGCACGCTGGGAAATTTAGCCGGCGGCACATGCGCAGTACGATCGGCGCGGGGACGCGCGTGATTTAAATAGTAAACTCCCCCTAGCCGCGGAATTTGCATTCCGCCGGGGGATTTACGATCGTAAAAAAGATAGATCACGCGGATCAAAAGATCCGCTGATCTACATGAATCTACCCCCATATATATATATATATATATATATATATATATATATATATATATATATATATATATATACACACAGTACAGACCAAAAGTTTGGACACACCATTCAAAGAGTTTTCTTTATTTTCATTAAAAAATATAGGTAGATGGCGCACGACTTAAAAAATGCAATCAAAAGAATTAATAATAAAATTAACAATTAGTAGATCATAAGGTCCATGTCAATATCAAAGGAAAAAAATTATTAATTAGTAATAAATGACCATATAATGATAGTCCAAATAGATGACCATGCAAAAGATGGTCAAAATAAAAAGTCCCAAAAGTTCAATGTTTAATCCAGCAACACTAGTGGCAGCACAGTCCTGAGGCAGAAGCAGACTCTGAAAAATATATATAGACAAGAAGGACATGCGCCAAACTAAGTGTAGTAAATTAGGGATTTAATGAGGTGAAAATAATAGTAAACAGTAGATTGGCTACTCACAAAACAATTGAGAGCAAGGGCACATCAGGGGTTAACGGCTGGTCGAGGGTCACAACGATCGTTTACATTGGCTGGCCCGAGGTTCGACGTCACTTCCGGTCGTACGGCGATAGACTGCGCTTCATGCTGGAACGCATAGCGCGTCCTATCCAGGAAACACAGCTTCTGGATCCCCTGTCGCTTCTTCCAGGCTTCCCCAGGATGGGTCGCCATAACTCCCATGACTTGGCCAAGTCAGCCTGCCTGCAGATGTAAACGATCGTTGTGACCCTCGACCAGCCGTTAACCCCTGATGTGCCCTTGCTCTCAATTGTTTTGTGAGTAGCCAATCTACTGTTTACTATTATTTTCACCTCATTAAATCCCTAATTTACTACACTTAGTTTGGCGCATGTCCTTCTTGTCTATATATATTCTTTATTTTCATGACTATGAAAATTGTAGATTCACACTGAAGGCATCAAAACTATGAATTAACACATGTGGAATTATATACATAACAAAAAAGTGTGAAACAACTGAAAATATGTCATATTCTAGGTTCTTCAAAGTAGCCACCTTTTACTTTGATTACTGCTTTGCACACTCTTGGCATTCTCTTGATGAGCTTCAAGAGGTAGTCACCTGAAATGGTCTTCCAACAGTCTTGAAGGAGTTCCCAGAGATGTTTAGCACTTGTTGGCCCTTTTGCCTTCACTCTGCGGTCCAGCTCACCCCAAACCATCTATTTGAATGCTCAAAAAATGTTTTGTCTCACTCTCATTTCTTCTTGTTGCATGTTGAAGCTCTACTTGAAACCTTGTTAAGATCCAACAATGTAAAATATTATTTTTTGCCATTTTTCAAGTGGTCTTAAACTTTTGATCAGGACTGTGTATATGTATATATATATATATATATATATATATATATATACACATATGATTGAGTAAGTATGTGAATCGGATGCATTTTAACCACATCCGATTTGCATAACATGTGAACTGGCCTGGCTTTCAATGGAGTCGGTTTACACATGTCCGACGCGGAACCTAGCTGTACTCAAATATGTAAATACACGTACAGCCAGACTTAATTTTATCTACTTAGGATTTTTGGATTGGGTAATTCCTTGTGCAGTCAGATATTAATAGAAGGCCAGTAAGCACTGTAAATATTCTTGTCTAAAACCCTCAGTGGGATCTCCCCTGTTGTAACCACTTAAACTGCATAATAACAAGGGATTGCGTTATCAATCTGTTAATTGCGTGAGGGAGTTATAATCTGTTAACCGCTTTTACTCTCGTACCTGTATATCTCTTTCAGACTAAGAAAGACGGACATGCATTGTTTTTTAAGGGACAAGCTAGACTGGGAATATTATCTTACAAAAATATTTTTTTTTTCTGTGCAACCTATAGAGAAAACAACACACACACACACACATAAAAAAATGAAAAACAATGTGTTGTTTTCTACTTTTAAAGAGAAGTAGGGCCAAAGCTCTTTTGGCCCTACTTCTCCTGTGGGTCACAGGAGTGCACTTAGTTCTGCACACCTGTAACCTGTATACTAAAGCACGCTGTTAGCTGACCTCACTCAGCCGGTCCAGACTCTGACTGGCAGCTGGCTCAGCCTCTCTGTATGCAAATGAAAGCCTGAGCTAACTGCTTCCGCCCTCTCCACAGCCCGGCACTCCTTGAAGCATTGGAGGAGCAGAGCAGAGAGTCGGTAGCTGACAGTCACCATCTCTCTGCTCATTGAACCCAACGTGGTAAAATAAATAAAAGTAGTAGTTGAAGAGGTGGAAGGTAATAGCTAACAGGTTCAGGTGTATAACTTTTGTTCGGAAACACTCCTGCTTCCAGCAACGTAGCTTTCGTTGCCACTCTAGCCAGAGTGGGTACTGTGCACCTGGATAGGCCTCTCTCACTAACCTAGCAGCCAGGATGTCACACGGAAACATTGTAAAATCTCTGCCACGGACCTTCCCAAAGATGGAGATATATTCGGTCCAGAATCCTCTCAGCACAGGATTAAGCACCCGGATCTCTCTTTTGAATAAATTCTTGTGAACTCAGAACTGACAGGCGACCATCACTCAGCCTTTCAGTAGTAGTGTGTCCTTTGATGAAGTTCAAGGCCTCTCCTGAGATACCAGCTTCTTGCTCGGTGCTCTCCAAGACAGGTTCTTCATCGAGTGGCTTCCTCCCTCCCTCAGGACGGACAGCTCAGGACTACTCTGAAAACGTAGACCCAGTCTGACTACTAGGTCTACTTAGGTGGGTGGTGGGGCAACAGACCCAGGATCAGCCGGACGATCAACTCCCTTTAATTGGCTGCTAAAGGGGAACACCCAAAACACCTTGACCTGACTGCTGCCCCCCTTGACCTGGAGTGAGAACGACACCCCAGACAACAATAGTGGTCACTCACAGTACAGCCATGGCTGAAACAGAGGTCCAAATTTCATGAAAAATCATACAGTCTGAGTCAACTAACGCTACAGTAGTTTAACCACTTGCCGACCGCCGCACGCCGATTTACATCGGCAGAATGGCACGGGCAGGCAAAAGGGCGTAACCCTACGTCCCTTTGAATTTTCCACCTAGTGGGCATGCTTGTGCTACCAGGTCCCCTGAACTCGGTGTTCGCCGTCAGCCCGTGATTGGCCGGAGGTCAGGGCAGGCGGAGATCAGGGTGGTCAGAGACAAGCCGGGTTCACAGGAACTGAAGACGATCGGGAAACAGGTGTCAGGTGGGTACAGGGAACGCTGAAGACCAAGCAGCGAGAGGCAGCAGGATGAGCCCCATTAAATAGCCTGAACTGGCGCCAAAATGGCGTCAGCACGTGACAGCGCGCCGCTGGTGCGATTGCCGTGCACGCCGCGATTGGGCCGGATGGAATGATTTTGCGGGCCGCAGGTTCCCCACCCCTGGCCTAAGCGCTTATTTAAGTATGGAAGAAGACCAGATGACAAATGTCCTAGATGCCAGGGGCCTGGAGACCCAGTGCACATGGTGTGGCGTTGCCTGAAGCTGTTTCGCTACTGGGAGGGAGTGCTCAATACTTTGAGCGATATATTTGGAACACCTTTGGAGATGGAGGCCACACTATGTTTACTGGGATACAGGAAGGAACAAGAGAAGAAGAGGAGTATTACAGTTGCAATATTGAGATCTTTGTTTCAAGCCAGAAAATCAATAGTCACGAGATGGCAGGCGACAACCCCACCGGCAGTAAGAGAATGGACCAGGGTAATAAATGAGTCAATCTGTAAAGAAAGAGCAGTCTATATAACCAGAGGCAATCTTAAGGACTTTGAGGAAATGTGGAAGCCATGGTTGGAGAAAAAGGGTGCTCCTCTCTAGGGGGTAAGAACTCCAGTAGGGGTAGAGAATAACCAAATATAATACTTGATTGAACAGCCACATGTGGGATATCTTGGTAGAGTTACAATTATTGTAGCCTCTGGACCTAGATAGGGGAAGGGAGACAACCGGGTGATGGAATTGACTTACGAAATCAACAGTAAACAGACTAATGGAGTAGTATTAAGTGGGGAGGAATAAACATAGAGGAGGGTGGAGAAATAGTACAATTATAATACCGAAAGGGGGTAAAATAATACATAGAATTCCTGGCCCGGTGGGCCCCTCAACTCCAGTAAAGGTTATTATTAGCTTCCCAGTATTCCAATTAAGGTGGTCTCACTTTTTGTATTTGCACTAAGACTATGATATATATAAGGAACAATTCTTTCCGGTTTTTAATAGTTTGTTAAAAATTTGTATGAGATAAAAATATAATAAAGAACGAGTATTAAAAAAAAAAAAAAGTTGTGCTTGTTTAAATATTAGTGAAACCGATCCGACGGACCGTTTCTGCAGACAAATTCGATCGTGTGTACGGGCGAACAGACTGGTTTTTCGAGCAGACAAATTTTAAAGCATGCTTTAAAATCTGTCTGCTGAAACCCGTCCGTCCGACATGTCCGCTGGTTAGTACGACTAACCAGCGGACAAAAATCACCCGCATGCGCTGAAAGGATTCGACGCATGCGTGGAAGTATTTTACTTCCTGGAGTGGTGACGTGGCGGCGTCAACGTCACCGCAACGTCACCACGCTGTCTGCCGGCGGGGATTTTGGTTTGATCGTATGTACACGGATCAAACCAAAATAGCCCAGCAGACATATCCGATGAAAACGGTCTGACAGACCGTTTTCATCGGATAAATCTCATGGTGTGTACGCGGCCTTACAGCTAAAATGTTTTTTTTTAATGGGGGGGGCTATTGGTTTTGTTAGAGTAGAGAAGGAGTAGGCAACCTTTAGCATGCCGGATGTTGTGGAATTAAAAGTCCCATGAATCACTGCTAGACTCTGAGACCGCGTACACACGACCGAGAAACTTGACGGGCGAAACACATCGTTTTCCCCGTGGAGTTCCTTGTTCGGCAGTCAAAAATCTTGTCAAGCCAAATTTTCCCATTGCCCATTGAGGAAATAGAGAACATCTTTTTGGCTCGACTGGTTTCTCGGCGAAAAGTGTACACACGACCGGTTTTCTCGGCAGAATACGTCTCCCATCGAGTTCCTTACTGAATTCTGCCGAGAAAACCGGTCGTGTGTACGGGGCCTGACAGCCAGAGCCATTATACCTAGATGCTAAGGTATGAAGGGATTTGTAGATTGTTTCTTCACTTGCAACAAGAAGTGAGAGAGCTCTACAAAATGAGATATGTTTCCTACACGTGTCAGCTAAACAGATGTCTCCTTTGGAAGTTCTCTCCTCAACCCAAAATTCTGGTTGTCCCATTATTTTCTAACTGGGGACAATGGTCACCAAGATAAAGAGTGAGGATGATTCACTCCAGCAAGGACACAAACAGAAATACAACCTGGCAGGGGTTCCAACCTTTTCCTACTCTATCCCAAACAAGAAAGTTTTGACTATACATACACTTTATATATTTTGCAGCTACATAAAGCCTGCTACACAATGGGTCAGGTCACTATGGGCAACCACGTGCTCTCACTATTATCCACTGTGCATCTAACCATTACACTGCTATACTGCTTTTCTCTAATCTCACTCTAAATAATAAATGTCACCTGACCTGTCCTTTGCTGTGGCTTATTTTCTACCATATTCCTACTCCTTTTACCCAGTATAATCACTGTATCCATTACAGTACTATGCGGCTACTCTGTACACTAAAAGTTGATGTTATCATGACAGCATGTGATATTTTTATTTTTGTTTGTGATTTCTTGGTTGCTGTTAATATGGATACAAGGATTTATAAGGTGGTTTATGCACATATGGTTATTCTATTATTGTTCGCTGAACTGAGCTTTCTTTTTCCATTTTAACATTGTGAATGGTGTGGCAAACATGGTATGAATAACGTCTTATGCTGCACCACCATTTTTGAAGGAGATGTAAAAAGGCTAATTCTGTGATTGCCTATGTGAAATGTGCAGAGCTTGCTTAATAATGTGGAATTGTTGCGAATAATACACATTTGAGAAAAAAAAAATTGCAAATTCAATTGAAAGTTTCCTACAATTGTTAAAACAAGAACAAAGAACAAAGAAAAGAATAGCATAGCCAAAACCCGGAAAGATCCTTTTTAAAAATCTCCCACACTGTCTTGCTGCGTGATTATGTTGTGCAATATCTTTCTTATCCTTTATGTGAAAAAAAAAACGTCATGGTTCTGTGTTGTAACTTTGTTTTTTTCATGTGGAAATGGGGGCATTATTTAAAGCAGTAATAAGGTCCACTTGTTGGGGGGGGGGATTGGTATTGGTCCACTGGTTCCGCGGTTTGACGAACACTTGAATTGGCAGGGCATTCGACCATTAATTGGGCCTGCCGCACAGTGCATTCTAAAACATGATTGACTGAAGCAATGAAAGCTTTGCCCAATCAGGGCACAGAGCACTGTCAGAGCCATGATTGGAGAAAGTCATGATGACTTAGCCCAATTGCTAATCTCTCATAGAACCACCACACACTATAAAAGGTTCCTTCCCAGGGGAGCCATTTGCAGTGTGATGTTGGAGTGGAGATAGATAGAACGGGGCTCTGTTCATTGCTACTAGCGAGTTAGTGTTCTATAGTGTGCTATTGTGATTCTATTGTGAGTGTAGAGTGTCAGTGTAGTGAGATAGTCATAGTTCAACGTCAGTCTAGTGCATCCATGCAGTTTTACTGTTTTGTCAGTGTAATGCATCCGTGCAGTTTTACTGCAGTATAATGAAGTGCATCAGTGCAGTTTTATTGCAGTATATTGAAGTCCGTTAGTGCAGTGTTACTGCAGTATATTGAAGCATTTTTACTGCCATACATTGTAGTGTGTCGGGTGCAGTTTTACTGCAGTATATTGTAGTCCATTAGTGCAGTTTTACTTTAGTATATTGTCATGTGTCCATGCAGTTTTATTGCAGTATGTTGTAGTGTGTCAATGGAGTATGTCTGAGTGGTGCTGTGTTTTACAACATGTTACACAACTTTTAGTGCTGTATAGAGCGCATACCCCCCTTTTTTTTGGTTGATGTATGTTCTTTTTATTTAGTTTCTTTGTCCCATGACTGCCCCGTTTTGCCAGTGCTATCCAGCCACAGCATGCAGAGGAGGTGGTGGACTGGCTTACTAAATCATTCTCATCCTCCTCATCTACCAAGCAGAGACTAGTGTGCAGTCAACCACAGCTGCCAGAATGTCTTTTTCTGCCTCCTTGAACATGTATCAATGCAAAAAAAAGTTTTAAAAACTGACGTTTTTTTCGGGAGCAGTGATTTTTATGATGCTTAAAGTGAAGGAAAAAAAAAGAAAAATTCCTTTAAATATCGTACCTGCTGGGTGTCTACAGTATGCCTGTGAAGTGGCATGTGTTTCCTGTGTTTAGAACTGTCCCTCCACAAAATTACATTACTACAGGAAAAAAGTAATGTAAAGCTGCTTGCGGCTTTAATGTAATGTCTGGTTCCTGTAATATGGATGAAAATCATTGAGAAAAATAGCATGGGTTTCCCCGCCCCCCTCCCCCCGGTCATTACCAGCTCCTTTGGCCCTATATACTTTGAACAGCAGTATACAGGCGGTGCAAACAAGACAGGGACTGTCGGTTTGTTGTTAAGTAGAATCTGTTTGTAATTTTGAACTGGTACTTTTTTTAAAGTGTAACTGCAGACAAAAAATCTATTTTTAAGCTTCTTGGAAAACATAGAGAAGGGTTATTACCCCTGTAACATTTGTTTTGCTGACTGTATGCATCTGTTCAGAAGATTGCACCTCACTTTCTGTCCCAATGACAAATGATTTTTTGAAAAAAAAATTTTTTATTGAAACAAGGATTGGTGATAAAGCATCAGTGGACAGGAGACACCTCTTACAGAAGAGAATTCCCCTTCCTATGGGGTAGATTTCCTCTCATTTCCTGTTGTCTCCTTCTGTTTGCAAGTAGGAGTCGTTTGTAAGCTGGATGTTTGAAAGTAGGGGCCTGCCCTATATACTCTGCAGTGAGTAACTCTGCTTGCAACTAGGAAGGATGCAGGACAGAGCTCAGTGCAGGAGATTGTTTTGCCTCAACATCTTCATACAGCTGGTGGTGATGCAAAATTTGTCAGCCCCACCCACTCCTCCTTCTCCATGTCTTCCCCTGCTGACTTGTCCTATGAACCACCAGTACCCCTTAAGCGTTCAAGGTACTATTCAATGAGTCAGGCTTAAAGATGCCATGCAGTGCTTCAGCAGGTCTGTCTAGGGGACAGGAGCCACACCAGAGCAGAGATTATTGCAGCTCTTCAGGGGCTCAGAGGTGGGTCACGCCATGCCAGCTTGAGCTAAGAATTGTGGTGTGCGATAATGGCACTAACCTCCTGTCTGCCCTTTGACAGGGAAAGTTGATACATGTGCAATTCCTGGCACATGTCCTCAATTTGGTGGGGCAGTGTTTCTTAAACAGGCACCCAGGGTTGCAAGACCTTCTAAAGCAGGCCAGAAAAGTCTGTAGACATACACAGCCAGTGTTCGGTTGGCTGATATTCAGTAGGAATTTCACATTCCCGTAAATGGCCTGATTTGTGAGATGCCCAACAGGTGGAATTAAACTTTGGCATTGCTGCAGTGGCTGCACATGCAGCAGAGGGTTGTCAACGACTACCTGTGTGAGTATGGCACAACGACGGGTTCAGGGCGGCTCATATTTTTTTTTCCATGCTAATGGCTGCTCATAAAGGATGCATTTACTGTATTGTCACCATTTCAGGAAGTGACAAGGATGGTGAGAAGTGACAATACATGCATCAGTGACACAATCCCTCTTGTGTTCTTGAAGGAGCAGACTCTGCATGGCATTATGGACAGGGCACTCAAGGCAGAGGAAGAGGAAGACTTCCGTTCCTCTCAAAGCCTGCTTTACGCAGACACCACTCTTGCGATGGCACAGAACACATGAGAGGAGAGGGATGAGATGGATTCTAACAGCTGTGAAAATGAATAATAAATGGACATTGATTAACCACTTGCCGCCCGCCAATGACATATTGACGGCGGCAAAGTGGTTACTAGTTCCTGACTTTACGTCATATGACGTCGCCAGGATATTGAGCCGCTGAGCATCGCGGCGATCGGTGATGCGGGGTGTCAGTCTGACACCCTGCATCTCCGATCTCGGTAACGAGTCTCTGGTGGAGCCTCGTTACCACGTGATCAGCCGTGTCCAATAGACGCGAGTACAGGAGAGCCGATCAGCGGCTCTCCTGACAGGGGGGGGTTCGCCCTGATTGTTTATCAGCACAGCCCCCCTCGGATCGCCACACTGGGCCACCAGGGAATGCCCACACTAGACCACCAGGGAATAAAAAAAAAGGGGGCAAAAAATAAAAAAAAAAAAATCGTAAAAATAAAAAAATAAAAAAAATGACAGTAAAAAAAAAAAAATGGGCACTGATTGGCAACATGGATGCACCAGTGCCACCCCTCAGTGTCCATCAGTGCCACCCCACAGTGTCCATCAGTGCCACCCACAGCGCAAATCCATGCCCAGTGCCCACCTATCAGTGCCCATCTGTGCCACCCATAAGTACCCATCAGTGCCACCCATAAGTACCCATCAGTGCCACCCATATGTGCCGCCCATGAGTGCCCAGTGCCGCCTATGAGTGCCCATCAGTGCGGCCCATCAGTGCCCATCAGTGCCGCCTAAGAGTGCCCATCAGTGCCGCATACCAGCGCCGCCTATCAGTGCCACCTCATTGGTGCCCAGCAGTACTACCTCATCGGTGCCCATCAGTGCCACCTCATCGGTGCCCATCAGTACCGCCATTACAGTGCCCGTAATTGAATGAGAAGACTTACTTTTTTTTAAAAAAATAACAGAAAAAAAAAATTTCAGTCTTTTTTTAGTTGTTGCGCAAAAAAAAATAATCGCAGAGGTGATCAAATACCACCAAAAGAAAGCTCTATTTGTGGGGAAAAAAGGACTTCAATTTTGTTTGGGTACAGTGTAGCATGACCGCGCAATTGTCATTCAAAATGCGACAGTGCTGAAAGCTGAAAATTGGCTTGGGCAGGAAGGTGCGTAAGTGCCCTGTATGGAAGTGGTTAATATATAAAAAACATAAAAAATATAACAAATATAATGTGCAAAGTGCATTTGCATATAAGCCTTCAAAATGGGCACTTTTGATATTTTAATTTCTAGTCCCATAGGGCCAGATTCTCAGCGGCGCTACGCCTGCGTAAATGTATATGCGCGGCGTAATAGTAAATGTGCGCCTGCGTATCGATGCGCGGTAAACACAGAACCACATACGCGCGTTTTTTTTTTCCGTCTGGGCGGCGAAAATGCATTAAGCTAGCGCGGCGTAGGCGCATAGTTACGCATCAAAAATATTCAGTTCCCATTGAATTAGCATGCAAATATGCAAATGAGGGAGATGCGCGTATTCCCGAAAGTACGCGCGTCCGGCGTTGGCTACTCGTGGTGCGCGTAACTCGAAAGCCTTGAGTAAACATACCCCTCATAAAAGCACGGGTAACTTTGCTCAAGGCCGTGTGCAAGTCAGCTGGAGAGCAACTACAGCAGCACCGTAACGGACTAGCTGAGCAATCACACTTACTGGACAAGACATTCATATGCCAATGATGCCAGGGCCAGCCATGGTCTTATCAATACTAAGGTATGCAGAGGAAGAGGAGCATAGAAGGAGGAGGAGGAGGACGGGGGCACGTGAGAGGATCTACCGAGCGCGCATGAGCCTCTTTGGCATGGGTGATGAGGAGGTGTATCGCATCTTCAGATTCAGCCCTGCTGCCATCCTGGAAATAACCACAGCCCTGCAGGATGACATCACCAGCCAGACATACTGCTCACGTGCACTGCAGCCACTGGTGAAGGTCCTGGCAACACTCCATTTCCTGGCCAGTGGTTCATTCCAGCGTACAAGTGGAGTGGTGGCTGGGATGTCACAAACCAGCATAAGCAGATGTGTGCACCAGGTTGTCCCCGCAATCCTCAGACGCATGTCCAACCAGTTCATCAGACCCACCACTGTGCACCTGCGGCAGAAGGCAATGACAGATTTCTACAGAATTGACGGATTCCCACGCACCATCGGGGCCATTGATTGCACACATGTGGCACTCCAGCCCCCCAGTGCCACAGAGCACATATACCGCAATCGGAAGCATTGGCATTCCATCAACGTACAGGTGATAGCCGATGCCAAATACCTCATATGGCACGTCCGTGCCAAAGACCCCGGGTCCAGCCATGACAGCTACATCTACCGTCAAAGCAACATCCCCGAAGATTTTGAGCAGGACATGTATGGGGACAGCTGGCTGGTTGGTGAGTGACATGGGTGGCAGCCATGACTATCCCCTCCCATGATGCACAACAGAAGTGGCACATGCATGACTACCATCCTCCTGTGTTTTCCCTTACAGGTGACTCTGCATATACACTGGGACCCCATCTCATGACTCCTTTCCGGAACCCCCAAACCAGAGGAGAGAGAAGATACAATGAAGCACACATCAAAACCCGTGGAGTGGTGGAGCGCACATTTGGCCTCCTGAAGTCCCGTTTCCGATGCCTGGATAAGTCTGGGGGGGCCCTATTGTATTCCCCCAACTTTGTGGGTCAGATCATTGGTGCATGTTGTATTCTGCACAACTTTGCCATGCGAAAGGGCCTGCATATTGCCCTACGTGATGACCTGACCCCCCAACCACACAACCCCCCCCCGCCAGAGGAGACCCCCGTCAGCTGATGGAAGAGCAGTCAGGAGTGTCCTCGTGTTACGAATCTTTGACCTTTAAACACACACATACAGCATGGCACACAGACAATGCACGCGTGTACACCACTGATGTCCCTAGATCACACACACCACATGCACATCGCATTGGATTAGCCCAAGTCCAGCATGTAGGACTTGGGAGCAGCAACGCCACGTCAAGGCCCCAATGATGTTGCTGTCCATTCATACACCTTTCACACATCATTCATACAGCCGTGGGGTTAACTTCACCACCACGGCCGAGGGTGACACCCCTTACTTTCAGGAGTGCCACCCTCTCACATTCACACACCATTCACACTGCACCGTGTGCAGTATCCAAAAATAAATAAAAAAAGCTCTTATCCAGAGCATAACAAAAAATAAATAAGCTCTTATCCAGAGCATAACAAAAAATAAATAAGCTCTTATCCAGAGCATAACAAAAAATAAATAAGCTCTTATCCAGAGCATAACAAAAAATAAATAAGCTCTTATCCAGAGCATAATACTAAAGAAAACTCAAATTAATGGGCCTGGCGGGGGCTCTGCCTGGTGCCACGGGTCCTGCCCCTCACTTGCCTGGGGGCAGCCCTAGATGGGGGGGGGGAGCAGGTTGAGGAGGAACATCCCCACGTCCCTCCCTGGCTGCCTGCATGCCCTCCAGGGCAACCGCTATGCGGGTCTGCACAGCAGTCTGCGCCTCGATAGCAAGGCGCAGGGCCTGAACCTCCCCCACAAGTTCTGAGGTGTTTTCCTGCAGCTCCCCCAAGCTGGTCAGCGTTGCTGCGCTGTTAACAGCAACATCCTGGATGGCATCTGTTATATTGTCCGAGGATGCCAGGCTGTCGGCCAGGCGCCTCATCTCCTCCACGACCTCGGCCAGGTGTTTATTTTGCTGGTCCTGCTGTCTGACCAGCTGTTCCGGCAGGACCTGGGATACACCCCTGGTCTTGGACGTCGCCTTGCGGGGAGTGGCAGGGGACCGGGCATAAGGGGAGGATGTTGAGGGGCCGGAGATGAGGGGGGGGGAAAGAGAGAGACTGGAGAGGTTGGAGGGGGACACTGAGGGGTTTGCTACAGGTAGAGGAATAGCCTGGGCTGGTCCGGCCAACCCACCATCCTCCTCCACAACAACATAGAGGGCCTGGTCCTGGACTACCACACCCTCCTCAACCACCTCCTCCGTTGAGGTGTGCCCACTTCCCTCCAAGTCCTGTTCCAGGGGGGCAGCCAGAGGGGCTGGATCTTCAGGGGATGGATCCTGATGGGCCCTGGCATCAACAGATGGCCCCGCTCCCTCCTGCACATCTGTGGATGACACAAAAGATGCCCATGTTGGTGGACCCACACACTTGGCACATGTTCCCTTCCACCCCCATACATGTACACAACAGATAGAATAGAAAACACACTTACCTGTCCTCACGGCTGGCTTCTGGGACTCATAGCCCCCAACTCCCTCTACCTGCTCAGTCTGTAGGCAGCGGGCAACCACCTTCTCCTCCTCAGTCAGGCGGACAGGGCAGGGTGGGCCCCCTCCAGTGCCCCTGGCATGCCGAGCTATGGCAGCCAGCTTGCCCTTCACATGACGCCGCAGGTCATTCATTTTCTTTTGAATGTCCTGCGGTGTCCGGACCTCATGAGAGAGGGCATTGACCTGGCACGCCACCCTCATTAATATCTGATCCCTCCGGGACTTGCTGGTCCGGGCACTGTCAGCACCATGGAGCCGCGAGTCATACTTCTCCATGGCCCGTATGACAATGGCCCTCTCCTCTGGGGAGAAATTCTTCTTCCTCCTCTCCTTAACAGCAGTTGCCATCTTGTCCAGCACAAACTTTCGCCGTCACTCTCTAAAAAATGGGAGACGTTTGCGCTGCACTGGCGCATGTGTGGGCGCATTATATACCTTGCGCCGGCGCATCGTAGGGAGGCTTTGCGCATGCGCAGAAGGCATCCACGTCACGGCGCGGGTCAACCACGTCATGGCGCGGGTCATCCATGTCACGGCGCATGCTCCGTTCGTCCCGGCCTGCATTTGCATGGGGTCACGCTTCATTATAATGCAACACGCCCACTTCCCTCCTACTTTGGAGTTGCGCCGGATTACGCCCATGATTTTACGCGACGCAGGCGCATCTTGGAGCGCATTTACTTAGGGAATACGGTACTTGCCACTCCGTGTTACGTCAGGGTAGTGCATCTGAGATGCGCAACGCCTGCATAATTAGCCGCGCATCTACGAGAATCTGGCCCATAGACTTTAATGGCACAAACTGAACTGCGGAGTGTTTGGCCCACCTCTAAAATACTAATAAATACTAAATAATTAGGCTTACCTGTAGGTACAGTAAATGTGTTCTAAATGTGCACCATTTAGGAGATATTTACTTTTGTAGCAGCCCGTGATGCCACCGGCCCATGCACACTGTGCTCATAATATTGTCCTTTGAGAGAGCCATGACTCCTGTGCACATGTGTGGGAATGACATCATCGTGACTCAGCCATCATCGTGACTTAATGCATCCTAAGTATTAAGGTGAAAAAACTTCTGCCAGTGACCGGCTCCCCAGCCCCACCGTTTTAGTTACCTGAACCCGATTGACCCGGAGGAGAAGCAATCATATTGGTCGCAGAGGAGGAGGAAAAGACACAGGGGAAGCCACCATGAAGCCGAGGGGGAGGAGACTCAGGGTCAAGCCGACGAGGAGGAAGCACTGCCAACGACTTAGATACGGTAAGTGCTGTTTTACCACCCACCAAAAAAATGGAGAACCAGGCGCCCCTGGTACTGATGGTCCTCCCTTCCACCATGGCTGCTGCAAAATTACAATTACTCCTGTCCTACACCAATATACATTTTAGCAACAAAAAAAAAAACACCACAGGACATCTCAGGGATTAGTTATAACATTGGATGTTAAACTCAAATTCCTGGCAAATATGAAAGGCACACATGAACTCAGCTGTAATCAATAATACATTGATTTCATTCTACAATTCAATTTAGACTGCCTCTTTATTACAGAGAGCTGGTGCCAGAAAACTATCGTATTATAACTGAAAACAGAATAGGGCAAAGAGGAGGAGGACTGGCGGTGATCCATAAGACTTATCTTAAGATCACTAAACCAGTCCTTCAAAACCCTCTTCCATTCATGGAAACCCTTACCCTGCAACTGCAAACAAACTCCCAGGAGACCGTCCGGATTCTACTCTGCTATAGGCCACCTGGCCCAAAATCGCAGCTTCTTCCATCATTGACAGACTTTATCTCCACCTATACCCTTAACAGCAAACACCTTTTGCTGCTCGGGGACTTCAACCTCTGGGCCAACTCTCCGCAAGACCCCGTTGCCGACGCCTGCATTGATCACTTCGAAGGATTAGGGCTACAACAACTAGTATGTGGGCCCACACATGCTTCAAGTGACACACTCGATCTTATTTTCAGACAAGATCTGGAAATAAAAATCTTGGAAAATGAACCATTGCCATGGACAGATCACCATGCAATTAAATTCATTATTTCTGAATTCCCACCCTTAACTAAAACATCAAATCCAGTGACAACACACTGGACTAGATGTCAGAAGAAGCTCCACTCGGAACTCTTCAAAACCACGTTAAGGAACAAAATAGAAACAATTCAGCCGCAGCAAACAGCTGAAGAAACACTGGATACCTTAAACACAGCCCTATTACAGTCAGCTGACTTAATAGCGCCGAAACGTAAAACCCACATCCGGAAAAATAACTCCAGCTGGTTCAACAACCAACTGGAGTTACTAAAGCAAGAGCGCAGAAGGGCGGACGCCGCCTGGAAAAGAAGCTCTTCAGATGAGAACCTCATCGTCTACAAAGCAACAACAAGAAAATACCACAAAGAAATCTTCAAAGCCAAGAAAAAATATTTTTCTGAGGCTATCAACAGTGCCATTAATCGCCCACGCGAACTCTTCAAACTGGTCACTCAGACCATGAATCCAGGATGTCTTGAAGCCCCCAATTCGGACTCACAAGAATTTTGCAATGAATTGTCGGATTACTTCATTAATAAAATCAAGGAATCCAGCAAAGCATTCAGCAAAACAATTCCCCCCGTAGCCCCCCCCCCCTGTAATTATTTACACAACACCTGCAGTAATTCACCACAACCAGGTAAGTTCACGATGGAACCTATCTCTATCCATGCCACAAAAAATATCATCGGTACTTTGCGTAACAGCACCGCGCCGAATGATAGCATCTCCACTAAACTGCTGAAGGAATGCGACGACATCCTGGCACCTCCTATCACACAGCTTATCAACCAATCTTTTAGGGAGGGCTTGGTGCCCTCCCAGTTGAAGGAGGGTATATTTCGACCCACCTTGAAGAAACCCAACCTGGACCCCAAGGACCCACTCCACCGTCGTCCAATAACAGGCCTAAATGTACTCTCAAAGGTAATGGAAAAAGTAGTGGTACAACAGCTGCAACAGCATCTAGATACCCACAACCTACTTGATCCATTTCAATCGGGATTCCAGCCCGGACACGGGACGGAAACAGCATTGCTCAAAATATGGGACGACGCTCTCGAGGCCGCAGACGAAGGAGAATCATGTCTGCTGGTTCTGTTGGACCTAAGCACAGCCTTTGTCACAGTAGACCACAAGCTTTTATTGACTCGGCTAGCTGAAGTAGCCAGAGTCGCAGAAGGCGATTTATCTTGGTTCTCCTCTTTTTTGAAAAACCGATCGCAAATAGTGAAGTTAGGACCTTTCACTTCTGAGAAACGCACATTATCGTCCCTCAAGGATCCCCCCTGTCTCCCGTGTTATTCAACATCTATCTTCGCCCTCTTTTTGAGATTATTAGCAGCCAAAAACTGCTTTACCACTCATATGCAGACGACACGCAACTGTATTTCCGCATTTGCAATAAAAAGGATCATCACCTCAATCTAGAGACATGCCTCTCCTTGATAGAGGACTGGATGACAAAGAGTTATCTTAAACTCAATGGTGCGAAAACAGAACTTCTCCTGTTTCACGCCAAGCGTATGAATCAACCTGCAACAACTTGGACCCCCCGCCCATTCTGGGCAAAATCATCACCCCTAGCGCCAAAGTCAAAAGTCTTGGGGTCATCTTCGACTCCTACATGACAATGGACGCACAAATAGGATCAGTAGTCAGCGGATCTCACCATCTGCTGCGCCTACTACCCAGACTTACTCCTTTTATTCCCAAGAAAGACATAGCGGTCATGGTGGGAGCAATTGTAAACTCAAGATTGGACTATGCAAATGCCCTTTACCTCGGACTCCCTAAGTACCAAATTGCTCGTCTACAAGTCGTTCAAAATACGGCCGCTAGACTTGTGACTGGGAAAAAACCTTGGGAATCAATCTCACCTTCACTGAGAACCCTTCATTGGTTACCAGTAAAAGACAGAATCACTTTTAAAGCACTCTGTCTAACGCATTGATGTATCCATGGGAATGCTCCCCATTATCTATGCGAAAAAATAAAAGCTCATAATCCCAATCGCGTTTTGCGATCCACCAATCAACATCGCCTCCAGATACCGAAAGCCAACTACAAGTCCAAAGGAGAATCGCGGTCCAAGGTCCCAGACTATGGAACGCTTTACCAACCAGCATTCGGTTGGAGGAGAGCCACTTAGCGTTCAGGAGAAAGATCAAGACTCATCTCTTTTGATACCAAAGGAGACAGAAACAACAAGCGCCCAGAGGCGATTAAGTTTGCATGTGCTGTGCTATATAAGTTTTTCATTCATTCATTCATTACAAACAGTATTTTATTAAATGCAAGCAGTGTAAGTACCTGAATTTGTCTTTGTAGCAGCCTTTTGTACAGCAGAGCTCACACAGAAGTAGGGAGAAGCAGTACACGGAGCCAACCTGGTGTGCTAGTACAAGGAGCAGGCTTATAGGAGGGTAGAGCAATATGACAGAGGAAAATACTCATTGGTGCGCTGCTTCACCGTTGCTTCCAGTCAAAGACTGGGGTGAAGAGGGGACATATAAGTAAATATGAAATAGCTCCAAAGAAAAATCAGTTCTCCTCCCCTCCAGCTCCAGATTTAAAGTGGGTGTAAACCTTTACATATACCCAGTGAAGTGACTGGCCTCAGGTGATACAGAGGTGAAACAAATCCTCCTGCATAAGTTGTACTTGTTTATCTGCATTCTTCTCTCCTCTACATCTGTTCAAATTCCATAATTTATAAAGCTTGTCTGAGCCATCAGAAAAAGGGGGAGAGCTGAAATTACACTCTGTAGAGCTCAGTGAGGAAAGCTCTGATAGCTGATTGGAGGAAAGGGACGCACACCCCTTCACATCGCACACAGGAACAGAGATGAGGCTGTCAATCACAAGGTGTGTGCTGGAGCTCCCTCCCAATAACCTTTTTTCTCTTGGTGTCAGAAATACCTGGCAAGTGACCAATTCACAAAGCAGAGGGACAAAATAGCACTCTCATACACACTATAGAAGGATATGTTTTGCTCATATTGTATTTCCCGTCTCCTGTCTGAGGTTTACAACAACTTTAAAAGATAAGTTCACCTTTGTAAAAAAAAAAAAAAAAAAATGCACATCTTTTTGTAGGTAAAAAAAAGGAAAATTGATTATCATATACTTACCGTAATTTTCCTTTCCTGGTGGACTCCATGGCAGCCTACCTGTGGGTTAATCCCGCCTCCTCTCCAATGCTATAGGACCCCTTACCCATAAAAGTCAGCTCACCTCCCAGTACTGGTGTTCCGTAACTAGGCGACTACTTTCTCTTTAGGGTGGGAACTCTGTCTGACATGGAGTCCATCAGGAAAGGAAAGTTACGGTAAGTATATGATAATACATTTTCCTGACAGACTCCATGGCAGCCTACGTGTGGGAAATAACTAGCCAGACCACACGGGTGGGTATGCTGAACAAAAAAATTTTTAATTAGTCCAGTCAACCGACAGGATTCTCAAACCAAAATTCACAGAGAGAAGAGATGCAGGCTCAATACAATAATGAAACATAAATGTATTTATGGAGGACCAAGAGGCCGCTTTACAGATGACATCCGGGGTGACATGACGAGCCGCCGCCCAGGAAGCTGCCATTCCTCTGGTGGAGTGTGCCGTCACCGCCTGCGGGGAAGCCAAGTCCTTAGCCCTATAAGTCTGCTGGATTGTTTGGACCATCCAAGATGCGATTGTCCTGGTAGAGGCCTTTTTCCCTTTATTACTGCCTGAGTGCAGGATAAGCAGATGATCGGAGCGTCTAAAGAGAGACATAACTTGGAGATACTCGGTAAGGATCTTGCCTATGTCCAGAGGGTGAGTTTCGTTGGATTCCGGAGACTTAAAGGTAGGAAGAACAATTTCTTGATTCTCGTGAAATACTGACAAAACTTTTGGATTTGAGCCTAGCATGGGTATCAAAACCACTCGATCCGGGAAGAATGTCGGGAACGTTTTTTTGTGACCGAGAGACCCAAACTCTGAAACTATTTTGGCCGAGGTGATAGCGACCAAAAATGCAACCTTAGCTGAAAAGTCCTTCATGGAGGACTGGGAAGGCCCCGTTGTACTAAGCCCATTCAGAAAATCAAGAACCAGAGGAAGATCCCACTTGGGGAATCGTGGCTTCCTTTGAGGCCTCAACCTTGATGCTCCTCGGAAAAATTGCCTGACTAGTGGGTGTACTGCCCACAAGAGAAGGCAGACATGGCCGAGATTTGAACTCTCAAAGAGCTGACGGACAGGGGAAGATCTAACCCCGTTTGAAGGAAGCTCAGGATGTCTTGAATTTCTGGATTCCTGAAGGACCTGCCTGAGGCCGAGGAGAACTTTACAAACTTAGCCAAGATTCTTCCATAAACTTGGTTTGTGCTTGCTCTTCTCGAGCTCATCAATGTGGAGATCACTCTAGAGGCGCAACCAAGGGATTCCAGCCTCTCCCTCCTAAGAACCAAACCATCAGTTTCATCAGAGCCGGACAAGGGTGTAGGAGTGACCCCTGAGAGAGAAGGTCCGGTCTGACTGGTAGAGGTACTGGGTCTCGATAGCTCAGAAAAGGGAAACACGGCCTGTTCGGCCAGTAGGGAGCCACCAGCATCACTTTGACTGCCTCTGCTTGAAGTCTCTGCAAGAATTTGAGGATTATTGGGATTGGGGGAAAGGCATATGGCTTGAACCTCCACCGATCCGTCAAGGCATCTGTCTCGATCGCCTGAATGCAATGACCCCTCGTATAGAATTTCTCCATCTTAAAGTTGTAGGGGGAAGCAAAAAGATCCACTTGGGGATTGATTTCCAGAGACAGGATCCATCAGGATCCATCAGAATGACTGTTCATGGAGGGACCACTCGTTGTTGTCTACCTGAGTGCGTGAGAGGAAGTCCGCTTGGGAGTTCTGTACTCCAGGGATGAAAACTGCTGACAAGTTGGCCAGGTTCTTCTGAGCCCACCTCATAATGGGTTGGACTTCCTAAAGAAGTGTTGAACTCCGGGTCCCCCTTGTTTCTTTTATGTAGGACACCGCCGTGGTGTTGTCCATCCTCAACAGCACTGATTTCCCTTTCAGGAGCCAGGAGACGGACTGGATGGCACACCAAGCTGCCCGAAGCTCCAGGACGTTCGACCCCGGATTGCGGAGGCAAGCATCCCACTTGCCCTGTGCTATGTTTGCGCCGCAGAGGGCCCCCCAGCCGAAACCACTGCCATCGGTCATCACTCTGACCCAGGAGACAGGAGCAATGGAATGGCAAATTTGCAGGTTCTTCTGCTGGAGCCACCAAAAGAGGCTCTCCCTCATTGATGTTGATATACGAATCCGCTGATTCTTGTTCCCTGACTTCAACTGCTTGAGGAAGCTGGATTGGAAAGGGCGTAACCTCCACAGTGCCCATTTCACCATGGGGGTTGTGGAGACCATCGTGCCGATAATTCTTAGGCACTAAGATGATTTCAGGTGATGAGTATCCAGAGCCCAGGAAATCCTCTCCTGAATCACAGGAATCTTTTCTAACGGAAGAGAGATGGTTTTCTTCACTGTGTCAAACTGAGCCCCTAGGTATATTAAACGTTGAGTTGGTTCCAGGTGGATTTTCTCTAAGTTCAGGAGCCATCCAAACTCAGACAGGGTCGAGATTACCTGATCTCTTTGCCCCAGGAGATGAGTTCTGTCTTGGGAAAGGACAAGGAGGTTGTCCATATAGTGATAAAGGCTTACCCTTTTCAGCCTGATGAGGGCCACTACTGCCAATAGGGCCTTGGTGAAGACTAGCGGGGAGGTTGTCAGCCCGAAGGGTAGGCAAATGAATTGAAGGTGCTCCTTCCCGACATGGAATCTGAGATACTTTTGAAACTCCACTGCCACTGGCATGTGGAAATAGGCGTCTTTTAGATCTATAGAGATCATCCAATCGCCTGGCTGTATGGCTTGTTGGATTGTGAACCTCCCGTGCCTTACGGGAAACTGTTCGTCCTTTGGGACGCATATTACTGCTCCTTGGGATTTTAGCAGGTCCATGTAGGACAGAAGAGACTGTTTCTGTTTCTGCTGTATTTGTGAGTAGGGTGGAGATGAATCTGGGGGGAGGAATGTTGAAGAAGGACCATGCGTGGCCTGATGATACTGTCCTGATGACCCAAAAAATCTGTGATCGAGGCCGCCCAGACGTGCCGAAAGAGGACCTGCCTCAGTGGGCGTTGTCTCAAAAAGACTTTGCCTGTTCGCGTCCACTTGACGCCTGGCTTGTTGTTGCTGGCTTGCGGAAAGATGTTTGACCTCTACTCCAGTTCCTCCTGAAGTTCCTGCCAGGTCTGTAGGAGTGAGCTTCCCTTGAACGGTCTGGGCTACGCCTACGGAACTGAGGTTTCTTCCTTCCGGTCTGACGCCTATCTTGGGGGAGGAAGCCCGATTTACCACCCGTAGCCTTAGCTATGGCGTTGTCTAGTTTGTTGCCAAACAAAGACGATCCCTCAAGGGGGATTTTGCACCAATTTTGTTTTAATGACGGGTCAGCCACCCAAGGGCATAACCACAGGGCCCGCTTGGCTGTAACTGAAGACAGCATAATCCTTGCCAATAGGCAGAATAAATTAACGGATGCCTCCCCCAAGAAGGCCACCACTAGCTTCAGCTTCGCAGTTGCAGAATTCCTGGTCAGATCTTCAGAAACGCCCTTAAGGAAGGAGTCCACATTCACTGTCCAGGCCTCCATTGCCGTCGATAAGGCTGCCAAGGCAAGGGCGGGTTTGCAGGCCATACCGGCAAGACCGTAAATCCTTTTAAGATCCTGATCCATCCTTCTGTCAAGACCGTCCTTGAAGTAAATCGGCCAGCGGAATCATAATGTGCTTGGCCAGACGCATTACTGCCGCGTCTACCAGAGGAATATACTAAGGTAAGGTGTTTAACATCATCCGTTTTGAAAGGATACAATCTGGAAGCTTTGTTGGTCATGGAGGACTTCCTGTCCACCTTACTCCACTCTTCATTAAAGATGCCCTTTAGTTCGGTTAGAAACGGAAAACTTGGGCACTCTTTCCCCAGACACTTGAAATACTTTTTCTGTTTAGCTGGGGGAGTGGATTGATCTTCCCACAAAAGTGCCTCTTTAACGGCCTTGATAAGCGGAGTTAGAGAAGCCGGCGAGGAAGCACGGGGCTGGGAAGTACCTGGATCCTTATGGACCTCATAGGCCGGAGAACAAGACCCAATGGTTCTGGCCTGGCTTTGTGCGTGGGACGCAGCCTTCTCCTTTAAGAATCGTTGCACCCGTTCAACTAGAGACTCGATGCGTCGATCTTCTGTCTCCTTTTCCCCAACCGCACGGGCATAACATCGATTACACAATGACTTGCCCTCGGGGACTTGTGTGACACATCCCCAGCAGGCTCTTCGATCAGAGCGACTATCATGGCGGTGGGAGCAGTGTCTGGAGGAGGAATGGGAACTTCTCCTCTGGTGGTGAGATACAGATGGAAAATTGCGTTTGCTCTTCGATTTAGAAGACGAATGGCATTGTGGCCTGGCAAGGTCTGAGTTGGTCTGGATTACGGCACGAAGGATCTGAACTGGAGAGGCTAGAGAAAAGAAATTTAGGGGGGGAAACCTTCAAGCAAAAACCACTACTTTGCGACTCTCAACACCCATGCCCTCCCCTCTCCCACACATACCTTGTGCGTGAGGGCTGGCCACGTGTAGGCGGTGACTGGTCCATTGCTTCTGGACCAGCGTAACACAGCGATATAGGTCTGAAGAAAAGGTGAGGATCCTTTGGTGCCAGGAACAGAAAATAAATTAAGTAGCCTACCCCTTTAAGTTTTTTTTTTAAACTGACAGAATGCATTAAAATTGTGTATATATATATATATATATATATATATATATATATATATACATATTAATATATATATATAAATATGCACCAAGAAGGAAGAGGGAGGAGGATCCAACCCATGCCATAGGCAGATCCTCCTACTGACCTGAATCGTATTGGAAGTATAGCAGTATCTGCTCGCCTGTCAGAGAAATCCCAATCATAACAGGCGAGCAGCTGCTTCAAATTCCCAGCCGGTGACGTCAGACGTCCATCACACACGCGCCTGCGCTGTGAGAAGCGGCCTGACGGTGCCTGTGCGGCCGCCACAAGTTTTACCGTACTGCGCATGCGCGAGCCAAGTCTCAGTGTGGAATCGCACATCGAGCATGCCCAAGCGGCAATGGCGCCTGCGACCCGGAAGCACCGCGGCGAGCTGGAACGCAGAAGTGCTCCAGCCGCCATAAGCCAAAAAGATATATGCAGGCATAGAAAAATGCAGCCAGCAATAGGGGGGAAAAAGGGACAATACATAACACAAAAAAACACAAAGAAACAACATGGAGCGATGATGATGTCAGACCTTGCTAGCCGTGGGACTCTAGAATCTTTGGAACACAACAGCAACAATGTAGTATGGTGAGAAAGTTGCTGAAAGCTCTCCACCCGCCCGTGGCTGGGATCCGAGCTGCACCGCTAAAGTGTGCTATCCATCCTGGGACATCTGAATGAATGAACATCCTGGATCCATGGAGGAGGACAAAAAAGGAACACCAGTACTGGGAGGTGAGCTGACTTTTATGGGTATGGGGTCCTATAGCATTGGAGAGGAGGCGGGATTAACCCACACCAGGGGCGTTGCTAGGTGCTAAAAAGACCAGGGGCTTCAGCCCGAAGCCAACCTGGCACCAGGGGGGGGGGTGCGGGCACGGTCGGTGGAGTGGCGCAGGGTGACCTACCTGATACACATACCCTGACCTACGTGAATGTGTGTGTTAGTACACACACTGACACAACCTGCATACACTAACACTGACATGAACTGACTACCCTGACCTGACCACACTGACATGACCTGACTACACTGACCTGACTACCCTGACTACACTGACCTGACCACACTGACCTGACCTGACCTGCATACACTGACCTGACTACACTGACATGTCCTGCATACACTGACCTGACTACACTGACCTGACCTGCATACACTGACCTGACCTGACTACACTGACCTGACCTGCATAGACTGACCTGACCTGCATAGACTGACCTGACTACACTGACCTGCATACACTGACCTGACCTGCATACACTGACCTGACTTGCATACACTGACCTGACTACACTGACCTGACTACACTGACCTGACCTGCATACACTGACCTGACTACACTGACCTGACCTGCATACACTGACCTGACCACACTGACCTGACCTGCATACACTGACCTGACTACACTGACCTGACTACACTGACCTGACCTGACTACCCTGACCTGACTACACTGACGGTAGTGACCTGACCTATATACACTGACCTACCTACACTGATGGTAGTGACCTGACCTATATACACTGACCTACCTGACATACACTGACCTACCTACACTGATGGTAGTGACCTGACGTACACTGACCTATATACATACACATTTTATATATATATATATATATATATATATATATATATACACACATACCCATCACAGGCTCCAGAAGGCGAGACCTGCTGCTATGGCACTCGGCAGGACTCGGTTCGGCGGCACTCGGGAACAGATCGTTCCCGGCGGTCGCCGCTTGGCTCGGGGCTCACAATAGAGAGCCTGCATGCTGAGACTCTGGGCTTTTCGGGGACACATTCGGGGCTCCAGCCACCCAAGCCCGGGCCTCCCGACGCCCCTGACCCACATGTAGGCTGCCATGGAGTCTGTCAGGAAATGTGCATTTTTTTTATATGAGTCTGCAATGCAGTATTCCTGCAGACAATCTGTGTAAGCTGCCTGCTCTCACCTCATAAGAGATCATAGACAGCAATTAACCTGGCAAATATTGCAACTTCTTTCCATTGTTGTCTGTATTCCTATCGGGGAACATTTCGATAACTTCCTATCCCTGTGACACTTTGTCACCAAGACAGTAAGTAAGGGGCAATCTCCCCAAATGTAACCTGAAGAATCCGACTCTCCAAAATCTATAAAAAAGAAAAAAAAAAACTTTGGGCTATAGACACACTTTCATTGCATGTATTTACATTTAGGCTGAGACTAAAAAAGTCACTTCATTGGAAATACACAGATTTAGCTTTCACACAAAAAATATCATTGTGTTGGAAGTACATTATTTGCAGTATTTCATCATGTAGGGATTTTGTGCTGGTCTTTACTTGAAAGATGAGGAAATAGGTACTTTTGTATACTGCATTAAGCTCCTTTTATTTCATCATGATGAACTCATCAGCTTGCTAAACATTGTATGCTCAGCAGAATTAAAAAAGAACATTTAGGAATTGTACTAGCACAAAAAAGTTACTCTATATTTCCACAGAAAGATCAAAGCCTTTTTTTCTTTTATTTAGCCCCAGTTCACACCAGGGCCGGAGTGGGACTCATTTTCAGCCCTGGAGTTTCATGCCTTAGACCAGCCCACTTTAGTTCACGACTATTAAAATAATGTAATTAAAACTCAAAATATAAGTTAACGCCTATTAAATGCAACCTCACCAACGCCGATCAAATGCAACCTCACCAACGCAGATCAAATGCAACCTTACCACAACCGATTAAATATATGCCGCTTCACCAGCACCCATCAAATTCCACTTCACCAGCACCCATCAATGCCGCCTCGGGGGGCATTTGGCAGATCAGTCAATATACATACAGACACACATTTTAAAATTCTATGTCATTGTCATCACATATACAGTCTCATTAACTCAGAGAGTAAGCCACAGTTTTTACTTACCACACCAGTGTCACCAGGTAACGGTCTTGGATTTAGCAAACTTTCCGACAACAAGAACGGGGACCCTGTGATTTCTGCCTGCTCCTTGCTCATACCAACTCTGCTGCTGTACCTGCCTGCTGCTTCTGTGTCCGGTGCCTCTTCCAGGCTCCACCTGACCCCCAAGCCCGGAGAGCCACCGCCAGGCGCCATGCTATATACCTGTATGTTGCATACATGTGCTCAGCTCCAGTGACACGGCCAGAAGAGCAGGGGGGGGCTGTGCTGCTGCACATGGCCACTATAGAGCAGAGGGAGAGCAGAGAGCGGACTCGGTGCTGGACTGTTAGGCGGACACCGGAGAGTGGAGGCAGGGCCGGCCTTAGGTGTTCAGGCGCCCTGTGCAAGCTAATCCTGTGGCGCCCCCCCCCCCCACCTTCACCCCTTGCCCCCTGGTCACCTAAACATAAACAAAGAGGGTACACTTAGGGTTGCCACCTTTCTTTGAGCCAAAACCGAAAATTTTAGTGGTACGCAGCACTGCGCTGGCTTATCCCAACCCATTCACCTGAATGGGGCTGTGCTGCAACCGTGTGCAATGCACATGGCTACAGAACAGTGGCATGGGTTTTTAGGGGTTAAAAACAGGTGGTGAGGAAGCAACATAACGCTTCTTCACCACCTGTCAAATACCTTCAAAACATGATCCACTATGGATCACTTTTCAGAGTGCCCTGCAACTCCATTAACACTTGTGGTTGGGGGGACAGTAAAATTAGAGGTTGAGCTGTGTTATTACTGCTACCCAACCATTTCCCTTGAACTAAAAAGGCAGCAGAGGGGGACAGAAGGGGCAGAGTGACAGGAGGGGCAGAGTGACAGAAGGGGGTACAGTGACAAGAGGGGGGCAGGATGACAGGAGGGGGCAGGCAGGATGACAGGAGGGGGGCAGGCAGAGTGACAGGAGGGGGCAGGCAGAGTGACAAGAGGGGGGCAGGCAGAGTGAAAGGAGGGGGGGCAGGCAGAGTGACAAGAGGGGGGGGCAGGCAGAGTTACAAGAAGCGGGCAGGCAGAGTGACAAGAGGGGACAGGCAGAGTGACAGTAAAGGGCAGGCTGACAGGGGGGCAGAGTGACAGAAGGGGCAGAGTGACAAGAGGGGGGCATGATGACAGGGGGGGCAGGCAAAGTGACAGGAGGGGGGCAGGATGACAGAAGGGGGGCAGGCAGGCTGACAGGAGGGGGCCAGAGTGACAAGAGGGGGGCAGGCAGAGTGACTAGAGGGGGTAAGGCAGTGTGACAAGAGGGGGGAAGGCAGTGTGACAGTAAAGGGCAGGCTGACAGGAGGGGGGCAATTCAGAGTGACAAGAGGGGGGCAGGGTGTGTGACAGGAGGGGGCAGGCAGAGTGACAAGAGGGGGGGGGCAGGCAGAGTGACAAGAGGGGGGGCAGGCAGAGTGACAAGAGGAGGGGCAGGCAGAGTGACAGTAAGGACAGGATGACAGGACGGCTGAGATAAGGGGGGGGGCAGATAGAGTGACAGGAGGGGGGAGCAGGCAGAGTGACAGTAAGGGCAGGATGACAGGAGGGCTGAGAGGAGGGGGGTCAGGCAGAGTGACAGTAAGGGCAGGATGACAGGAGGGCTGAGAGGAGGGGGGTCAGGCAGAGTGACAGTAAAGGGCAGGAGGACCTGTGGAGAGGACACACTATTCTTTGCAGGACACTGTATTATGCTGGCACGAGCACACACAGGGTCCCATACATCTGTACTCTCCCCCCCTCTCTCCCTCCCTCCATCCGATGACGGCCCTGATGTCTCAGCTTCACTGACCGTGACCGATGGATGTAACTCTGCTGCTGCCTGCTAGATAAGGGGGGGAGGCGACCTTACTGTTTATTATCAGCATCACGGTGCCCTCTGCTCCTGGCGTCGTTAGGACTTCACAACGCACACGTGAGACAAGGAGAGGAGGAGGAGGAGGAGGAGGGAGAGAGGGGAACAGTGTCTGACACTTGGGCACGACAGCTCCCCCCTCTGCAGCGCCGGGGTGCTGCTGACCAGTGACCTGTCCGCCCCAGCATGTGATGACTGCAAGTCTGCGAGTCTGCGACTCACATAAGAAAGCCGCGGGCGGGGGGGGAGTGCCACTGCTTGACATCTGATGGGGCCCCAGGAGTGCCCACTCAGTAAGACAGCCCTGCGGCCCGCAAACCCGACCAGCCCACCGGGAATTCTCCCGGCTCTCCCGATTGGCCACTCCGGGCCTGGTTCACACGGAATGTGGGCTAGAGATCATGCGAGTTCAGCTGAACTCGCACAATTTCAAACTGGCAATGCAGTTCGACTTCGGAGGCGATTTGACAGACATCTGTGCAAGTTCATGCACAGATGTCTATTCAAATGGTCTCCGAAGTCGCCAAAAGTAGAAGAGGAACTACTTTTGGGAATCGGCGCAAAGTTGGCACCGCATCGATTTGGACGATGCTATTGCCGGCAATAGCCGCCGATTTGGCACGCGATTTGACATGTCAAATCGGCCCAATGTGAACGTGGACTTAAAGGTGGTTGTAACTTCAGAAGATAGAAAAACCTTCATTGTGCAACAGCCCCCCTAATACTTACCTGAGCCCATCTCGATCCAGTAATGTTGTACGAGAGACTCGGCTGTCCTAAACTCTCCCTCCTCATTGACTGAGACAGCAGTGAAGCGGCATTGGCTACCACTGCTGTCACAGTCAGTGAGCCAATGAGGAGAGAGAGGGGGCAGGGCTTGGCTGCAGAGCAGTGTTTGAATGGAAAAAGGGAGCTGCACAGCTCAGGTGTACCCTAGAAAGCTGCTTGCTGTGGGGGTACCTAACAGGAGGGAGGGGGCCTGGAGTGCCGAAGAGGGACCCGGGAAGAGGAGGATCTGGGCTGCTCTGTGCAAAGCCACAGCACAGGGTAAGTAAGTATAACATGTTTGTTAATTTAAAAAAAATAGACTTTAGTATCACTTTAAAGCTCAACTCCAAAATAAAATGTTGTGCAGTGTGCATCAATAACCTTACTCCTCAGTCTTGATTGCAAAACACCTTGTCCTACGCTTGCAATGTAAAACAGTTTCCTCCCTTGAGCTCAGCTAATTTCCTGCCCTGTGGATCAGAAATTTTCCCTGCTCTTTATCTTCTTAGGCACTGGTCTCCTTACTGCCCCTATGAGTTCTCCTGCTTCTGGAGGCTATGAAGGAGGGCCCAGCTGTTTGAAGTATCACCTGCACCAAAAGGAGGTGTCTACATCATGCATGTAGTGATGTAGATGTAACAGAATGGCCCGTGATACCCAGAGACGTTTGAGGGATGCCGGGTGCTCCTGTGTCGGCGTCACCAATGACTCTTATGTCTAGGGTCACCTTATGTCCAATAGGGGCATAGGGTGACTGAGAAATTATATCATAAATTACATGAGATGGGACTTATTCTGACCCTACCGGTCAACAGTGACTCATTCCTCTGTGTAACAGGCTGTTGGGGTGTTAAGTGAGGCTAGCTCCTGAAAGACATTCCATTGTGTAAATAACACTGTTTAAAGCCCATTGATGATCAGGTGTAAATACCTTTTTGTCGGAGACAGAAAGGCCCGGATTCAGAAAGGACTTACGCCGACGTATCTCCTGATACGCTGCGTAAGTCCACGGATGCGCCGTCGTATCTATGCGCCTTATTCTTGAAATTATATACGCCTGAATTTTGGCTTAATCCGACCAATGTAAGTCTCCTACGCCGTCGGATCTTGGGCGCATATTTACGCTGGCCGCAAGGGGCGCTTCCATAGATTTACGCATTGAATATGTAAATGAGCAAGATACGCCAATTCACGAACGTACTTGCGCCCGTCGCTGTAATCTACACCGTTTACGTAAGGCTTACATCGAGCGTAAAGTTACCCCTGCTATATGAGGCGCAGGTAATGCAAAGGTATGGGCCAGGGAACGACGGCGTCAAATTTTACGTCGCGTACGCCGTTTACTTAGTACTACATGAATAGGGATTTGCGTAGGTTATGTTCACGTCGTAGGCGTATCTTAGGCAGCTATTTGGACGTAACTGTGAGCATGCGCACTGGGATGGGTCCAAGAGCCGACGCATGCACATTTCGTTTTTTGAAGCTCAGCCCATCATTTGCATGGGGTCACGCTTCATTTAAATATATCACGCCCACTTCAAGCCCACTTCCACCTACTTTGACTTACGTTGGCTTACGCGGACAACTATACGCTACGCCGGCGCAAAGTGGAGCACATATTCTTTGTAAATAGCAGCCTTGCTTCTCTACGTTGTGCCGGCGTAGCGTAAAGACGTAACGCTACGCCGGAATAAATATACGCTGATCTACGTGAATCTACCCCAAAGTCTGTCTAAGATGTGGATTGAGGGGAACTAATTGTGTGATGCTGTTTTGTGTGAATTCTATTGATAATAGATGTGACTTATCAGCTGTAGTAATTAACTCCTGTAGATTCGGTGCCAGAGCGTCTATCTAAAATCTGTATTGAAGCCCCACTGTGTGATGAGGGGGTGGAGAGTTTCATTGTTACTTTGATAACTGTAACATGGCTGTACTGTATATAAAGCTGAGAGCTACCCATTAAAAGTGTTCATACATTTGGAAACCAGAGAGAACGAAGCTTATCTCGTCTTAATTCTGGGGAATGAAATGGATCGTGTCTACATGGGTCCTGTTGGCTGGATTGTCGGATAAGCTGTTGTGGCTGGAGCAATGGAATGGATATCGTAAACGGTGGTGACTGTAACAAGTGGTGGCACAGCAGTGGGATGATTCCATTGCTAGAGGAACAGCTACAAGGACACAGGACAGTGGAGACGCTGTATGAACGGCTGAAGCTCTCTTCCCTCATGGACTTACTGGAGAGCCGGGGTAGACCGGCCAACAACCCTAAGAAAAGGGACATTATCGCAGAACTTGTCAAAATGGATAAAGCTGAAAGGCCCAGTGTAACAGACAGGACACCCGAGGAAGAAAGTTTTGATCGGGCTGTTAAACGAGGACTGGCACAATATGGTCCTAATCCTCCACTGGAGATCATAGACCTGGTTATAACGGCTGTGGCCCCTTTGAATCGGCAGTGGAAAATCTGAAGATTGCCATCCCTAAAGCCGAAGCGAATGATGTGGAGTTCCAGGGAGCCGGGGCAGTTGGCCCCTCTCTCCAGCAACTAGTTGAGGTTGTAAAGCTTTTACTCCCAGCTGAATCACTGGCAGCTGGGCAGGATGCTGCTAACCGCTGCACACCGCTCCATCTTGAGCTGACATCGGGGGATGGGACTGTGGTCTCCCGTCACAGCAAACCAGCGGAAGAGCTGGCAATAGAGCAGAGTGCCACAAGCCTCTGCTCTCAACTAGCAGGAGAAGGCATTCCTGTGATAGTGGATGGGACTGTGGTCTCCACTCACAGCCACCCAGCGGAAGAGCTGGCAACAGAGCAGAGTGCCACAAGCCTCTGCTCTCAACTAACGGAAGGGGGAGTTCCTGGGGTAGTGGAAAGGACTGTGGTCTCCACTCACAGCAACCCAGCAGAAGAGCTGGCAACAGAGCAGAGTGCCACAAGCCTCTGCTCTCAACTAGCAGGAGAAGGCGTTCCTGTGATAGTGGATGGGACTGTGGTCTCCACTCACAGCCACCCAGCGGAAGAGCTGGCAACAGAGCAGAGTGCCACAAGCCTCTGCTCTCAACTAATGGAAGGGGGAGTTCCTGGGGTAGTGGATGGAACTTCAGTCTTCACTGACACAACCCCAGAAAATGGTGTGGCACTGAGACAGGAGGATGTCGGCTTTGCTTTGCAAGCACCGGGGGATTTTCACCTACCACCAGTGGATGGGACTTCAGTCTCCACTGGGGGCAGTTGGCCCAGATCCCCAACAGCATGGTGGACTGAGCCCAGCCACCCTGTCTTCTCTCCAGCGGCTGAAAGGACTCCAGGGAGAAGGGCCAGTCCAGGCCTCTCCCCAGCGGCAGACATGTTCTCTGAGAGAGGCAGAGGTTGGCGGGGTGAGTAATGCTCAGTTTGGAGCAATTTATTTGGGGTACGGTATGGATACCAGCATTGGAGGACTGGAACTGCTGACTAACTTTGGAGTCAACCCGTTTGGATTTCCCTCCTGTGTCAGAGATGTAACAGAATGGCCCGTGACACCCAGAGACGTTTGAGAGATGCGGGGTGCTCCTGTGCCGGCGTCACCAATGACTCTTATGTTTAGGGTCACCTTATGTCCAATAGGGGCATAGGGTGACTGAGAAATTATATCATAAATTATATGAGATGGGACATTACTGATAAATCATGTATTGCAGGATATCTTGAAATATTACAAGTTGTTGACTTATTCTGACTCTACCGGTCAACAGTGACTCATTCCTCTGTGTAACAGGCTGTGTTAATTGAGGCTGGCTCCTGAGGCCGCGTACACACCACTAAATTAATTCGATCAAATCAGTCTGACAGACCGTTTTGATCAGATTTGTCTGCTCTGATATATTGGTTTGATCGTGTACACATGATCAAACCAAAATCCCCGCCGGCAGACAGCGCGGTGACGTGGCGGTGACGTTAAAGCATGCTTTAAAATTTGTCTGCTGGAAAAACCTGTCTGTCCGCCCGTACACACGATCGAATTTGTCTGCTGAAACGGTCTGTCGTGTGTACGCGGCCTTAAAGACATTTCATTGTGTGATAACACTGTTTAAAGCCCATTAATGATCAGGTGTGAATACCTTTTTGTCGGAGACAGAAGTCTGTCTAAGGCCGCGTACACACGATCAAATCTATCTGCTGAAAACGGTCTGACAGACCGTTTCAGCAGACAGATTCGATTGTGTGTACGGGTGGACAGACAGATTTTGTCAGCAGACAGATTTTAAAGCATGCTTTAAAATCTGTCTGCTGGGAATCTGTCCGTCCGACATGTGTGCTGGTTAGTACGCTAACCAGCAGACATATCTGCCCGCACATGCGTTAAATGGATTCGACGCATGCGCGGAAGTGTTTTACTTCCTTGTGCGGTGACGTGGCGGCGTCAACGTCATCGCCACGTCACCGCGCTCTCTGCCGTCGGGGATTTTGGTTTGATCGTGTGTACAGCGATCAAACCAAAACAGCCCAGCAGACACATCTGTTCAAATCGGTCTGCCAGACCGATTTGAACAGATGTATTTGGTCGTGTCTACGCGGCCTAAGATGTGGATTGAGGGGAACTAATTGTGTTCATAATAGATGTGACTTGTCAGCTGTAGTAATTAACTCCTGTAGGTTCGGTGCCAGAGCGTCTATCTAAAATCTGTATTGAAGCCCCACTGTGTGATGAGGGGGGTGGAGAGTTTCATTGTTCCTTTGATAACTGTAATATGGCTGTACTGTATATAAAGCTGAGAGCTACCCATTAAAAGTGTTCATTAATTTGGAAACCAGAGAGAACGGAGCTTGTCTCGTCTTAATTCTGGGGAATGAAATGGATCGTGTCTACATGGGTCCTGTTGGCTGGATTGTCGGATAAGCTGTCGTCGCTGGGGCGATGGAATGGATATCGTAAACGGCGGTGACCGTTACAGTAGACATCTGAAGAAGTGTCGTAATGTAGACACCCGAAGAGTGTCCCAGAAAAAGACAGGATTGTTACAAGACTGTGGCTTAAGGTAAGTAAAATAGACATTTGGATATTTTTTTTTTTTATAACATTTAGTTAGAAGGGATTTGGATGGGTAATTGCTAATATCCTGGAATTGGGTTTTAACTTAAAGCGGAGGTTCACCCCATTTTTTCACATTAGCTCCAGCATACTGCTAACATTTGCAGTATGCTGTTTTTTTTTTTTTTGCTACTTATCGTTATACGAGGCCTTGTTATCCGTCTCCGAGCGGGCAATCGTGCGGGCAGTAGGCTTTTCTAAACGAAGAGGAGTTGATTGACGGCTGCTAAGGCGCATCACAGCTTCCGAAAATACCCGAAGAGACACTCAGGGCGTTTACGGCGCCTGCGCTTGCCGTGTAGAGCTGACTGCGCAGGCGCCGTAAACACCCAAGTGTCACTTTGGGTATTTCCATAAGGCGTTACGCGCTTTAGCAGCCCGTCAATCAACGCCCCTTCACTTAGGAACGCCTATACAAGGAAGTAATCCCCCGCTCGGAGCCAGATAAACAATAGCTCGTATAACTATAAGTACAACAACAAAAAAAAAAAAAAAAACAGCATACTGCAGATGTTAGCAGTATGCTGGAGGGATGTAGCTAATGTAAAAAAGTTTATTTTTGGGTGAACCCCCGCTTTAAAGTACTTGTAAACCTAAAGTGCTTGAAATATGAACAAAAGCATATCCCTCTATAATGTCTGCGTGTCTTAATTAGAGATGTCCCGAACTATTCGCCTGCGAATAGTTCCCGGCGAACATAGCTCGTTCGCGTTTGCAGCGGTGGGCGAACATATGCGATGTTCGATCCGCTCCCTATTCGTCATCATTGAGCAAACTTTGACCGTGTACCTCAAAGTCAGCAGACACATTCCAGCCAATCAGCAGCATACCTCCCAGACCGTCCCAGCAGTCTTAGTGAGAGGAGGGACAGTGTAGCTGCTGCTGATTTAATAGGGAAATCAATAGCTAGGTCAGTGTGTCCACTCCAGTCCTGAAAGACTCATCTGATCTCTGCTGTAAGGACAGCGTCCTGACAGCACCCCAAAAAGCCCTTTTTAGGGCTAGTACATTAGTCTGCTTTTTTTTTCCTCTGTAATCTAATTGAAGTTGCCTGCCAGCGTGTGTCAGGCTCACAGCGTATACTGTGCCCACTTGCCCAGTGCCACCACTCATATCTGGTGTCACAGTAGATTACATTTAAAAAAAAAAAAAAAATTTTGACTGTGATAGAATAGCAGTCAGTTTCCTGCCAGCGTGTGCACGTTATTCCAAACAATTTAGGAATGTTAGGTGATTTATGCCCTTTATGGATTAAAACCCGACTCTGCGTCAACTACGTAATTTTCCATGGGAGTTTTGCCATGGATCCCCCTCCGGCATGCCACAGTCCAGGTGTTAGTCCCCTTGAAACAACTTTTCCATCACTATTGTGGCCAGAAAGATTCCCTGTGGGTTTTAAAATTCGCCTGCCTATTGAAGTCTATGGCGGTTCGCCCAGTTCGCACGTTTGCGAACATTTGCGGAAATTCACGTTCGCTGTTCGCGAATGGAAAATGTTATGTTCGCGACATCTCTAGTCTTAAACCAGGGCACTAAGTTATTTCTGTTTGCTGCCTCGTCCCTCTGCTCTGCGCATGTGTCGCTTCTGCCAGGTTTCACACAGCAAAAGAAAAAAAGGTAACAGGGCAGGAAGCTGGTAATGGAGTTAATCCTTATAGATTAAGGATCCTCTACTAGTTGCAAGGTCTTAATGCCGCTTCATCAGAAGGAATAATCTATAAAAACAGGTAATTTATGTAGAACATGTGTACATACAGGTTGGCAAGCATAAAATATTAACAACTTCCTGCCAGCCGTACGACTCTGCACGGACGCAGTGTGGTTCCCAATTGCCAGGTGGTCGTCTATATACGGCCTCCGGCCTCCAGCCACTGGGGTGCCTGCCGCATCACTGAGATGTCGATGCGCGTGCCTGGCTACCGCGATGTCCGCCGGGCACCTGCGATCGGCGGTTACAGAGACAAGGATATGGATCTGTGTGTGTAAACACACAGATCCACATCCTGTCAGGGAGATAGGAGACCGATGCTGTGTCCCTTGTACATAGGGACACAGATCGGTCACCTCCCCCAGTCAGTCCCCCTCCACACACAGTTAGAACACAATGCAGGGTACACATTTAACCCCTTCCTCACCTCCTAGTGTTAACCCCTTCAATGCCAGTCACATTTATACAGTAATTAGTGCATATTTATAGCACTGATCGCAGTATAAATGTGAATGGTGCCAAAAATGTGTCAAAATTGTCCGACGTGTCCGCCATAATGTTGCAGTCCCAATAAAAATCGCAGATCCCCGCCATTACTAGTAAAAAAAAATAATAATAATTCTGTCCCCTATTTTGTAGGCGATATGGGCCAGATTCAGAAAGAATTAGATTCCTGCAGAGTATCAGAGATACTCTACGCCGCCGTACTTTACCTGGCTCTAGGAGGAATTCAGAGAGATTTTGGCCCGTAAGGTACGGCGGCGTAGTGTATTTCTCCCGGCGGAATCAAAATACGCGAATAGGGGGCGTGAGGCATTTAAATTAAACGCGTCCCCGCGGCGATCGAACTGCGCATGCTCCGTTCAGAAATTTCCCGCCGTGCATTGCGCGAAATCACGTCGTTACGTCATTTTTTTTTTGAGTAGCTTTGTTTACGGACATTCCTATTCCCGGACGACCTACGCAAAAAATAAAAAATAAAATTGAAAGTCGACGCGGGAACGACGGCCATACTTAACATGGGCCGCGTAACGTTAGACCAGCTAATAGCTGGTTTAACTTTACGTAGCGAAAAAATTACGTACGCGGTTGCGAACGACGCTCGTTACTTCGTGGATCGCCGTAAAAAGCTCATTTGCATACCCCGACGCTGAAAACGACGCAAACTCCACCCAGCGGCCGCAAAAAGATCGCAGCGTAGATCCGAAGGCGTACGAAGACGTAAACCTGTCAGATAGAAGCCCAACGCCGCCGTATCATGGTTTGAGGATTCAAACTAGTGATACGGCGCGCGAAATTTGAAATTACTCCTGTCTAACACCAGTTAGACAGGCGTAATCGCTCTCTGAATCTGGCCCTATAACTTTTGCGCAAACCAGTCGCTTATTGCGTTTTTTTTTTAAACAAAAATATGTAGAATACGTATCGGCCTAATAATGTTTTTTTTTTAAAAATTGGGATATTTATTATAGCAACAAGTAAAAAATATTGTTTTTTTTTTTCAAAATTGTCGCCCTTTTTTTGTTTATAGCGCAAAAAATAAAAACCGCAGAGGTGATCAAATACCACCAAAAGAAAGCTCTATTTGTGGGGAAAAAAAGGACGCCAATTTTGTTTGGGAGCCACGTCGCACGACTGCGCAATTGTCTGTTAAATCGACACGGTACCGGAAGCTGAAATTTCACCTGGGCAGGAGGGGGGTATATGTGCCCAGTAAGCAAGGACAAGGGTGTTGTCAGAAAAAGGAAGGGGGGAGAGGAAAGGAGGTGGAAGGAGGGGTTGGAAGAAAAGAGGGGGAAGAGGGGAGGGAAAGTAGGGGAAAAGAAGCTGAGGAAAAGGTGGGGAGGGAAAAAGAGGACAGGTCTGGTCCTGAGAACTGATTGGCCGCGAGTCTTAGGACGTGTCTCAGGACCTGCCTCCCATTCGGCCATGAGGAGAAGCAACAGCCCCCTCGTCCTCCTAAAAGCAACTCTACCGCAGTAAGGCAAGACCATGAATTGCGCTGGGGGGCAGGGGGTGGTGTCCATGAGAGAGGATGGTGGCCTATAGAACGCTGGGGTGGATTTGTGTAGTGAATCATGATCTATCAAGTGGCAGGCGGGGGGGGGGCTGCGAGTGAGGGGGCCCAGTCTGCTTGCTGCCCCCCCCCCCCCCCAAAAAAAAATTTTTTTTACTACCAGCAGCCACTGCTCTAACCCTAACACTAACCTTCACTGACCCTAAAATCAATCCTCTCTGTAAACCCAACACTGACCCTCCTTGTAACCCTAACACTAACCCAAACCTTGACGCTAGAACAATGAAAATGTTCCCAACAAAAACACAACCAGTCTGGAGTCTGCAGTAATATACAAAATATAAATTACAGGAAAGAAAATACTCCTCCCAGACGGCAAAAAAATCTACACAATATTACTTACATGAAAGCAGTATTAAACCCAAAAGCAAACTTTTAGGGTCCATTCACACCAGACAGCACTTTATTGCGCAGCGGCTGGTGTGTGGTGCAGTCCACAAATCACCACTCTGTACCCAGATAGCAAGAAATTGAGCTACAAGTTTGAAAATGACTCGCTAAGTTATTGTTGGACTTGGCAGGCTTCACAAGATTCTTGTACAATTGCAGCAAGTCCACATTGCACGACTCAGGCGGCGTACACACGACCGAGGTTCTCGCTGGAAACCAGCGAGAACCTCGCTGGAAGCTGCATTCCAGCGAGAACCTCGGCCGTGTGTACGCTGCTGGCTCGCCCTGCCCGTCGGGAATCCCGTCGAGCGAATAGAGAGCAGGCTCTCTATTTGCTCGATAGCCCGCCTGGATGAATGGCTGGTTGCCATTCCCGACGGCGGGACGCCGATTTCGACGGCCGGCAGAGAACCTCGACGGGCGGAATGATGTGTTCTGCCCGTCGAGGTTCTCTGCCGTGTGTACGTGGCTTCAAGGTCAACATTCTTTGCAAACATTCTGCAAGTCTGCTTTAAATTCTGGTTCAGGTATGTTGTGCAATAGTTATCCCACACACAGGGGTCACTGTGGCTGAATTTTCATTCTGTAGACTTGCAGACTCACCACTAAAACTTTGTTCTTGCTAGAGACTTGATATGCAAATTTGCTACAAATTGCTAAAGTGTCAACTAGAACTTGTGCTTCAAGTGCTCTGCAAGTGTACAACTTTCCAGTGAAAATGTGCAGGAAGTTAACCGACGTACAATTCAACACTGCCTCAAATTTGTGGCAAGTTATCTTTGCTATCTGGATACAGCACTGTTCTATTCTTTTTTTTAACAAACTTTATTGAAATGTCACACAGACATTTTATAAAGTTCAGATGGCTGCTGCGCGGTGTAAGGCAGTGCCTTGTGCTGCACTGTGGTGTGCAAAAAAGAAGTAGTGCACTGTTTTAGCGCACTGTGCCCACACGCCACTGGAGCACAGTGGTGTGAATTGGGCACACCGGAGACAAAGCATTTTGCCTTGTCATGAGGTAGGTGTGCACTGTAATTACCACCCAGGGCAGTGCCACCACATCTGGTGTGAATGTAGCCTTATACAGTACTGTATATTACTATTTCTTAGATGTGATGGTTGCATTCATTTTCTTTTTTAGGCATTCTTTCTTGTTTTATTTTCACTTGATGATCCAGCCAGTAAGTCCATTGTTCTTCAAAAGAGCAAGCTCTCCAGCAGAATGTATCAGTCACAGAGATATGACAAACCATTTACTACTGACAGGGTGCTTACAATAACCAGCTTTTATTTATTAATGTAAAACCTTTATTCCAAAAGGAAAAAAATGGTTGCTATAACTGCATATAAAGTGTTAGCTGGAGTTTGGCTTCAATTTGCTAGTGTATTTAAATTTGCTAGTACATACGCCCATCCAACTGACAATGCTGCTGTCCAAATGTGTCCCTGTACTCCATCATCCAGTCCAGTACTCTGATATAGGAGGTGTGTTACTGGTAGGGTGATCACATTTCCAAACTACCATTCAGGGACACCCACCCTTCCCAAAAATCATCTTGTGCTGTAACGAATCATAGCACAGTGATTGGACACAAGAGGCGGGATTTATGATTTCTTCAATCACAAGCAGGGGACGGGGTATGTGCTCCTCCATGCATTCCCGACCAGGGTAAGGAATGTCAGTGAGTGAAGCAGTAATGTGGCCGCCATTTTTGGGCGAATCAGATTGGCTCGGGGGTAGCTATGTCAGTTTCATTCTGGGACACTGTATTGTCCAGGAATGAAGGTGCCCGGGACAGACCTGCAAAATGCGGGACTGTCCCGGGCAATCCGGGACACATGGTCACCCTAGTTATTGGCCACATCACCGAGTAAAAACAGAGGGGAAAAAGACTAAAAAAATAAAATGAATGCAGCCACTACATCTAATGACTGGTAAGCTGCAATATATTACTTTTTTGGTTTCAGGTTTAATGGCACTTTAACTTTTAAGTAAAACATTAAACAAAGATGAACATTCTATGTACTCTTCAAGGCCGTTTACGTTTAGGTACATAAAATCCCATTAAAACCCAATACCCACTGAAATCCCCAAATGAGGTAAAAAAAAAATCCCCTGTACAGTATTATTATGATAGTGCCGTCAGCATGAAACCTCCACATATCCACCACAAGCAGTTGAAAACCTCACCGCTCTCATGATTGTTGTGCACATACCCAAAATAGGAAGCACATTACACAAAAAGCAACAACTGTGCCAGGGAGACCGAAAGGAGAAATCTCAGTTGCCACAATAGATATTAGACATTCCAATAATATGATAATTTTAGTGGTCCGGTAGTTCATAATGAGACACTCAGTCAAGTCATTATCCAAATAGCAATCTGTTGATATATTGATTTTTTTTAAAGAAATGCGGTCCACAGAATGACACTTCAGCAAAAAGCTTAGCAGTCTTGTTTAAGGTTCTTAAAGAGGAGCTCCAAATTATATTTCTGAAAATTAAAAGTTAGCCTCTACAAAAACTGTAGCTGCTGACTTTTAATAAATGGACACTCACCTGTCCCAGGATCCAGCAATGTGCTCACCCAAACCATTTTTTCCACCAGTCTTCGGTCCCTGACACTGGCATCCTAACTGTGGGCATATGGCTGTGACAGCTTGCGGCTTTCACTCTCAGCCACCCATTGTGCATGCACAAGCCGCACTGCAGAGAAACACCCCCATAACAGAATATTACAGCCTCCATGCATTACTGTAAGGCCGCGTACACACGTACGAGAACCTCGTCGGGCTAAACTCATCGTTCCACCCGACGAGGTTCTCGGCCGGCCGTCGAGTTCGTCGACCAGGCTGTCGAAAAAGGCGTCGAGCCATTAGTCCCGATGGCCCATCGAGGAAATAGAGAACCTGCTCTCTATTTTGGCTCGACGCCTTGCTCGACAGTTTTCTCGGCGAAAACATACACACGATCGAGCTTCTCGGCAGAATATGGATCCCAGCGAGCTTCTCGCTGGATTCTGCTGAGAAGCTCGGACGTGTGTACGGGGCCTAAGAATGGTGTTATTTGGATGGTTAGCTGTATTGAATTTCTGCCAGACATATAGCCAAATCATTCAATGTTAGTCTAATCTGACCATAACACCTTTTTCCATGTGGCCTTTAAGGTGTGCTTAAGTTGGTGCCAGATACTACAGCATACCTTCAGCGGTCTAGTGTCCTCCATGCCTTGATGGGTCTGGGCTGTTATGATGGCAAAAGGGGCTGACTGTGCTTACAAAGAGATGATTCTGCATCTGATCAAGCAGAAGAAACTATTTAATGCAGAGTTCCTAAAACAAAAAAATATTAAAAGTCAGCAGCTACAAATATTGCAGCTGCTGACTAATCGGATATTTACCTGGTTTCTTGTATGTGTCTGATGCTAGGACAGGTTCAGGTAAACAAAAAAAGGGGGGCTCTGGGGACAGCTGCAGCACAGAATGTTTTTCACCTTATTGCATAAAATGTACCACCCCTTTAAATTAGTCCTTAAAAGACGCTGCATTTTTGCAAAGTTCACTGATTTTGGAGAAAGTTGCGTTACTAAGTTAGTTACAGATGACAGTGAGACTGGGAAGTGGCTATTCAGTAAGAAAAACATTTACAGTCAGAAGAAAAGCTGTGGTTACATGAAAGGAAGTTATAATGCCTTAACCTTTATGTGTCTGCTATTAGGAAGCGTAATGTGTTAAGCAATAATTTTACTGTACATAATACAGTCAATGACCCTTATGAAACCTTCCATCCCAGTTATATGTCTACAGTCCCAATACAGGGTAGCTGGGGTGAAATATTAAAGTTGACTTACAGACAAACATACAAAAAATGCAGTATGTATATCTATTAAAAATAAATCATAAAATGTATTTCCAAATGCTGCTGCTTCATTTTGTCAGTAATAGGCTGCGAGTAAGCTGTATTGTTTATTCTCCGCACCATGGCACGAGTCAGTGCTTTAAATAGGCTGTAATAAATGAGGACAGTGGACGGTACGGCACTGTGATTGGCTGCACAGGGCTGATATCATTGGGAGCCCTCCTGATTGTCAGTAGTTGACCATGAGCTGTTGGTTACAGCTCAGATACAGTATTGGGGATACCGATGGAACTCTCCCCAGAACAAGACAGTGATGTATATATACATCACCTGGGTTCCAAGGACCAACTGCCCTGCATCTACATGTATTGCTGTTGTAAAGGGATTAAGGCTTAAAGTGATTGTAAAGGTTCTTTTTTTTTCTTTTTAAAATATCAAGAATGTCTCTGAATTTGATTGACAGCAGCGGGAGCCAGGCCTGTCTTAACAAAAGGGCACACCTGGGCACTGCCCAGGGCTCCAGCTGCATGGGGGGCCCCTACACTTTCCCCAAAGCAGCTGGTCCTTGAGCCCACACAGCCCCGAAATTGGGGGCCCCATGATGGCACTGAGAGTGATAGATACACAGGAGAGGCAGGCTGGCAGCTGTGCGCTGTGCTGTGCAGAATGATACCTATTATTTTACAGCCAGCAGGGAGGGGCAGGGCCGGAGTGCCAGTGATGCTCTGACCCCGCCCCATGCAGCCTGAATGCTCAGGACTCGAAGGAAGGAATTTAAAGAGGCCACAGTGTAGGCCAGGGGTGTCAAACTCAATTTCATTGTGGGCCGCATGGGCATTATGGCTATCCTCAAAGGGCCAGTTGAGCACCATACACCACCTTACACCAGATGTTAAGAGCCCCCCACCATCAGAAGTCAAGAGTCCCCCACCCTCTCTCACATCACAGTTCACCCCCTTACCGTTTGCTGCTGCCGGGAAGAAGCTGGGGTAGAGCTGGAAAGCAGAAAGTGCAGGGTCTGGTGGAAGATCAGAGGGGGGTTGGAGCCAGCTGAATAGTGAGACCAGGAGAGGGCAGAAAACATGGGGTGCTGCGGCTAGATCTGTAGGAGGCACAGGATCAGTAAAAGGAGTTCTGGACTCCTCTCTGCTGCCAACTGCTGAGATGGGGAGGCGGGCAGACATGAGCCTCTCTGCAGCTGCACAGAGAAGAGCAGCATCTGGCAGAGGAGATCTGTCCTCCTCTCTGCTCCCAACAGGTGAGACAAGGTGTGGGCAGGAACAAGGAAATTGTCACAGTTACAAGAGAGGTATGAGGGCCGGATTCGGCCCGCAGGCCTTGTGTTTGACACCTGTGGTGTAGGGGGTATCAGGGATGTAGTGGGGTCACAATACAAGGAGTATCTAATGGCAGGGCTTAAAATTTCAAGTCCTGAGCTACTAGCCAGGCCTCAAGGCGTACCTGCCACCACTCGCCCCCCCCCCCAACCCGAACCATGTCCTGCCCCCTAATCCCGCCCCTAGACACGCCCTCATAAATCTCATGAAATGACACTTAAATATTTTATGCAGAATTAAGTTATAAAAATAAATATTAACAACAACTTTATCCGTGTCCAAAAATGCAGCCTGCCCATGTTTACCAATGCAGCATGTGTCTCCAGTGCAGCAAAATGTCCCCAATGCAGCAAAATGTCCCCCTTTGCAGCCAGAGTTGTCCCCCTTTGCAGCCAGAGTTGTCCCCCTTTGCAGCCAGAGTTGTCCCCCTTTGCAGCCAGAGTTGTCCCACAATTGCAGCCAGAGTTGTCCCACAATTGCAGCCAGAGTTGTCCCACAATTGCAGCCAGAGTTGTCCCACAATTGCAGCCAGAGTTGTCCCACAATTGCAGCCAGAGTTGTCCCACAATTGCAGCCTACCTGTGCTGGGTAGGAGAGGAGCCGGAGCTCCTGGGATGGGTGATCTATCTATCAAAGTGCCCTGACAAGGGGGAGGGGCTGTATATGACGCGCGGCGGGGAGAACAGCTATTGAATTGAAAGCTGTCATGTTCCCCGCGATCTGGCAGCAGAGGCAGCGGCAACTCTCCTCTCCTTGCTTGCCCCCCCTGCTCCCAGGCAGCCCATACTCACCAGCCCTCAAAATTTACTCGCAAAATGCGAGCAGGCGAGTGTAAATTTTGAGGGCTGTCTTATGGTATATGGTTACAGTGCTGGGGGAGAATATTTAGGGTGTAGAGGGGTCAGGGTGCTGGGGGGACATCAGGGGTGTAGAGGGATCAGAGTGCTGGGGGATAACTGGGGTGTAGAGGGGTCAGAGTGCTGGGGGGATATCTGGGATGTAGAGGGGTCAGAGTTCTAGGGGGATATCTGGGGTGTAGAGGGGTCAGAGTGCTGGGGGTATATCTGGGGTGTAGAGGGGCCAGAGTGCTGGGGAGACATCTGGGGTGTAAAGGGGCCAGAGTGCTGGGGGGACATCTGGGGTGTCGAGGGGTCAGAGTGCCTGGGTGATATCTGGGATGTAGAGGGGTTAGAGTGCTGGGGGGACATCTGGGGTGTAGAAGGGTCAGAGTGCTGGGGGAACATCTGGGGTGTAGAGGGGTCAGAGTGCTGGGGGGACATCTGGGGTGTAGAGGGGTCAGAGTGCTGGGGGGACATCTGGGGTGTAGAGGGGTCAGAGCGCTGGGAGGATATCTAGGGCATCAATCTAGCAGATATATTATATGCACATGACAGCTTTGTTACTTTTTATGTATGTAGTATTTTTCCACTGTTTCCTTGCTGTACAGAATGATTGTTCATGTAGTTAAAGTGGAGCACCACCCAAATGGGGAGGCTCCACTTGTCTGCCCCCTACCTACTTGATTTCTGTTTACCTGCGCTGCCTCCACTGTATGGGCCCCAGAGCACTACTTTGCCCAGGGACCCATGATGCTATTAAGACTGCCCTGGCGGGAGCCAATGGCTCCTCCTGCTATCAATCTATCCAATGAGAACCCAAGACAACGGCAGGAGTTGCTGTGCTCATCCCTGTTGCTGGAACGATTGGGTTAAGGTAAGTAAATGGGGGTGGAGGGTCTGGGAAGGTTTTTCACCTTAATGCATAGAATGCATTAAGGTGAATTATACAAACAAATTATTAGTTAAAGCAGAAGTAAACCCATCAATTCCGGAACATGACAGAAATGTAATACTCCCATTGGTTGTGCTCTCAACCAAACTGTCAAACCATCTAATGGCTAGTGTCATAACTGATCACATGTGCAGCATCATGACAGTTGTAGATTAAACAGGCAAAGATGGCAGCTTCCTTTGCTGAAAACGATAGGGGGGTTTACTTACACATATATACAAAGGACAAAGGCACGCAACAATGTAACATATGTATAGAAAAATATGTGTTTCCACAACAACCTGCAAATGTGAAAAATAAATACAAATAATATAAAGGAATGTACAACGTCCCAAATAGGATTCCAATTATTAAGTGCTCAAAAACTGATTCCTAATGCCTTTGAAACATAGTTCATAGGAAATTTCCAATGTGGTGTTGTAGATAATTCCAATGATGCCCCTCATCTGTTCTATGTAGGGAAGTAATAGATGGCCGCTTACCGCAATGTTGGACCCTTCCAGGGGTCAGTAAAGCATTCAACACACTTATCCGCGGCTAGGTCCTAGGAATCACTCCACTGCTGACAGCTCAGGGTTACTCAGAAAGGCTGAAAAGATTTTCCACTCCAAGAGATATCTCACTCCAAGATGTAGCTCAAATATTCAGCTTAATTGAGGATATCGTAAAAGATAGAGAAAAAAGGGACTCCATAGTGTAGCAGGTTTAAAAAGAGGCTGACAGTTTATTCAGTTTGCACTGATACAATTAAAAAACAACAGTCCTTCACCCTGCACATATACGGGTTCTCAGCATGGATTCAAAAACAATTTTGTGTGTGCAGATGCTTCCAGCTAGGCGTGCGATCGATCAAATCAGCCAGCTGGTAAGCTCATGAACGTGGTGACGCCTGCGATACTTAGCTCCACCCGACGCGGCGTTTCATCCAAACGGGCTTCTACGGGGAAAGGAGGCTCAAGTGTACGCAACAGAGGTCTTAGAGAAGGACATTAAGGAAGTGGCCGCTATGGACAGAGCTGACATGCTAGTCCCTAAAACTAACAAAACAGAGATGAATAGAGATTCGTTTGAATGGGCCTTTCTGACCACTTTTTCATCGCAACATTGGTGGGTCAGAAAAATAATGAGGAAACACTGGTCAGTTCTTAAAAGTGATAAGATCATGGGTTCCCAGCTTCCTGACACCCCAAAAGTTTTGTTTAGGAGAAATAAAAATCTAAAGGACTTGCTGGCACCCAGTGTAGTCGACCCCCCTCCGAGATTGCTAATGTTTGGGAATCTGAAAAGTTTTTATCCGTGCAAGAGGTGTAACGTTTGTGCCTCTTGTAAAACAACTAGAACATCTGCATTTACCTCACATGTAACCTCGAGAACATATTCCATTTCTGAATTCATCACTTGCGATACAGTGGGGGTGATCTATCTTTTGGGGTGCCCCTGTGGGCTCCAATACATTGGGAGAACAAGTAGGGCCCTGAAGATAAGGATAGGGGAACACCTCTCTCGCATACGTAGCGGATTCCCTGAACACAGTGTGTCACTACATTTTGATCAACACCATAACCATGACCCCTCCGGACTTAAAGTCATTGGGATTGAAAAATATACTCCCCACTGGAGGGGGAGCGATCTAGTACGGCAAATATCCCGCAGAGAAACACGCTGGATCTTTGATATGGCCTGTTACAGTCCCTTAGGTTTCAACATAGAATGGGACGTCAACTGTTACATAGATAACAGTTGAATCCCATGAGCACTTATCCCTCCTCCCGCTCTTCCCTTTCAATGTGTAGTTCACACACAGTATTGAAATTTTTGCCCCCTCCCCCATCTCCTTTCGGGCATGTACCATAGTGAATACAATGTGGTTCTCTGTATCTGTCATATTTGATATCAGGCAGCACACCCAGTAACGTTTTATATGCCTTTTTATTTTTAACTTCATATTTATTTTTATTTTTTTAAATGTATTTTTCCTAAATGATATACCTTCCCAGGTAGCACCATGATGTTTTTTACAGTATCATGTTACGTTTTTCACAGTATTATATAATGCATTTATTGATGGTTTTGTTATGAGTGATGTCCCACTTCCAAGTGTAGAGATCTCGCTTCAATACAAAACTAAGTTGGCTGCAGTGCAGAGTAGGTTCCGGCATTTGTATGTTCCGGTGTCACTCTCCTGCGTGATTGCATAAATAGGAACGAGGTGTGTGACGTCCGACACTTGAGCCTCCTTTCCCCGTAGAAGCCAGTTTGGATGAAACGCCACGTCGGGTGGAGCTAAGTATCGCAGGCGTCACCACGTTCATGAGCTTACCAGCTGGCTGATTTGATCGATCGCACGCCTAGCTGGAAGCATCTGCACACACTAAATTGTTTTTGAATCCATGCTGAGAACCCGTATATGTGCAGGGTGAAGGACTGTTGTTTTTTAATTGTATCAGTGCAAACTGAATAAACTGTCAGCCTCTTTTTAAACCTGCTACACTATGGAGTCCCTTTTTTCTCTATCTTTCACGATATCCTCAATTAAGCTGAATATTTGAGCTACATCTTGGAGTGAGATATCTCTTGGAGTGGAAAATCTTTTCAGCCTTTCTGAGTAACCCTGAGCTGTCAGCAGTGGAGTGATTCCTAGGACCTAGCCGCGGATAAGTGTGTTGAATGCTTTACTGACCCCTGGAAGGGTCCAACATTGCGGTAAGCGGCCATCTATTACTTCCCTACATAGAACAGATGAGGGGCATCATTGGAATTATCTACAACACCACATTGGAAATTTCCTATGAACTATGTTTTTAAAGGCATTAGGAATCAGTTTTGGAGCACTTAATAATTGGAATCCTATTTGGGACGTTGTACATTCCTTTATATTATTTGTATTTATTTTTCACATTTGCAGGTTGTTGTGGAAACACATATTTTTCTATACATATGTTACATTGTTGCGCGCCTTTGTCCTTTGTATATATATGTCTTGTGGAGCCCTATATTGGGCTTCTTTGTATTAAGGTGCAGCATTTTTCATTTTCTATTTTCACGTTCATCACAGGTTTTTTTACACCCATATATCAATTAGTTAAGGGGTGGTAGCGCGGATTGCTTTTTGTCTTTAGGGTTTACTTACACGTTATACCCACAAATGCTTTTTTTTTACCATTACTATTCCTTGTGTTGGTATTTAAAATTTACAAATGCAGCAATTTTGAATTTGGATGAAAGATTTAGCACTGGGAAACACTTCTGAAAGATAAAAAGTGCATTTTTAATACAACTATATTGAAAGAGCTTATAACCCCTTTTTTTATTTTTTTTTGTGATCTGTGTGCCATAGGAGAGATTTTTTTTCCACTTCCTGTCCCGTAGTTATAGCAGCAAGTGAGAGGAAATCCCTTCAAAATAAGGAAATCCCTGGTTGCCACCTGGGTCATCAGAACTAATGTCCCAATTGGAAGATGGTAACAACTCAAAATTTGAGATTTTCTTTCACTTTTACTCTCCGTGATAATAGTCACCAGGACAAATTACCCTAACGAGAACAGAGATCGCTAAAGAACTTGAAACTAATTCCTGTAAACGCTATCAAAAACTAGAAAAAGGAAGCTCCGCAGCGAGGTGGAACCATAGCGCAGGTGCGCATGACTGGGGGGACCCTGAGCAGGGGGACAGGATCAGGAAGGGGCCGCAATCGCGGATGCACGGGTGGCGGGGCTTATACCTCGAGGCAGGCTCCCTTAAAACGTCCGGGGCCATCCATTCGGGCGCCATCCACGGTGAGGCATCACACAGGCAGTTTTTCCCTTCCCTGGCGAAGTGTCTGGTATGGGTGTCTGTTTTGTAATGCTCTTTGTTTTTCAGGTGGACGTTGGCGTTGGTTCAGGGTTCCTGAGAATTGGGTGGGGTTTGGTACATACATATTAGATGTGTGTACCTTAGTTGTTGGTAGGAGTTGGGGCCCGTCATGGGATGGGCACCTTCCCTATCTGGTTAGATGGATAGTGGTATATCGTGCTGAAGAATCAAACGAAGGAGGAAGTCATGGCCTTGTAAGCTGATGGGAGCGCGGCTAGAGGTCCGAAGACTTTCTATGGGGTACAGCCGATTACCGGGCACTTTTTTTCTTTCCCTTTCTCAGGAACCTTGTGTCTACAACTGTTTGGGGTTAATTGTTTTTTGTTAGGTTAATTTATTGCGTATTGGTTAAAAATATATATTTAATGTTAAAAAGTTTTATATTTAAAAGTTGGTTATTTTTATAAAGTTATTTATTTTTTACGTTTTGGATTTTAAATAAAAGGGGCCTTTGGTGGCCATTTAATCCAGAAGGTGTTGCGTGATTAATATGGGTGGGTTTAAGGTTTTTAGGGGTGGGTTTTGTTTTCTCCCAAGCACTAGGCATACACCAGTCAAGTATGTTGGCATTAGTTCTACTTTCACCACATCAGCCTCTTGCAATCCCCTGTACAGCAGAGAGGAAGAAGCAGAACAAGAAGTCAGTCAGTTCTGTGGCAGTGCTTATGTGCTAACAAGAGATCATTGTCATGTTGGAAAGGTGCACGATGACCAAGGACACGGAGTGATGGTAGCATCTTCTCTTTCAATACAAAGCAGTACATCTGTGAATTCATGAAACCATCAATGAAATGCAGCTCCCGACACCAACAGCACTCATGTAGCCTCACTGTTGGCAGCATACATTTTTCTTTGCACTCTTCACCTTTGTGACGCCATACAGTTTTGAAGCCACTTATCTTGGTCTCATCACTCCAGCGTAAAGACTCCCAGCATTGGTGGACTACAAGGCCCAGCAGTTTACAATAGGAGGCATCGGTGGACTCGGTGGACTACAAGGAGGGGATGACACAGAGGAGGGGGGGTGACACAGAGGAGGGGGGTGACAGAGGAGGGGGGTAAGCTGACACAGAGAAGGGGGGTAAGCTGACACAGAGAAGGGGGGTAAGCTGACACAGAGGAGGGGGGTTGACACAGAGGAGGGGGATAAGCTGACACAGAGGAGGGGGGTGACACAGAGGAGGGGGGATAAGCTGACACATAGGAGGGGGGGTAAGCTGACACAGAGGAGGGGGGGTAAGCTGACACAGAGGAGGGGGGGTAAGCTGACACAGAGGAGGGGGGGTAAGCTGACACAGAGGAGGGGGGTGACACAGAGGAAGGGGGTAAGCTGACACAGATGAGGGGGGGTTACACAGAGGAGGGGGTAAGCTGACACAGAGGAAGGGAGTGACACAGAGGAGGGGTAAGCTGACACAGAGGAGGGGGGTGACATAGAGAAGGGGGTAAGCTGACACAGAGGAGGGAGGCGACATAGAGGAGGGGGTAAGCTGACACAGATGAGGGGGGTTGCCACAGAGGAGGGGGTGACACAGAGGAAGGGGGGTAAGCTGACACAGAGGAAGGGGGGTAAGCTGACACAGAGGAAGGGGGGTAAGCTGACACAGAGGAAGGGGGGGTGACAGAGGAAGGGGGGTAAGCTTACACAGAGGAGGGGGGGTAACACAGAGGAGGGGGGTAAGCTTACAGAGCAGATGACCCCTCAGGAGACACACCTCGTGAGGCAGGACTCCGGGAGCAAGCAGGCACGATTATCGAAACCACAGTGCAGCCCCGCTCACGCCTCCACACGTGACCAGCACCAGCTCCGCAGGGCCATTCACAGACCCCCATGTCTGCTTCCCGGCCTGCCCCGCACATCGCACATTGCCCGATAAGAGCACATTGCAGTGATAGCGGGCACGGGATCATGCGCGCCGCCCGTCTAGATGTATTTGCAGGGGGGCGGCACAAAAAGAGTCCACGCCGGCTTGCGCTACACTGTTAGGAAAATTAGTCTAGCGCCCCCATAAAGCGGCTGCGCTGCTTCTAGTATGCGGGCGGCCGGCATTTTTTGACTGTTTTGTCATCCTGGACCACAAACCTTCCTCACTGTGCTATATGTTACTGCTGCACCATCTACTTAAAGTAGAACTATAGGCAACATTTTTACCATCCATGTCCCATTGCGAAGATTTCCCTTCACTTCCTGCTCTATGGGCAACCAGCAAGTAAGAGGAAATCTAAGTAAATTAAAGGGAATCCATTGCCCCCCCCCCCCAGGCCCTCAGAACTAGTGTCCTCACTTGAAAATTTCAGGGTGGGTCTTAAACAACACAGGGTGTGGCCGTGACAAGAATTAGGGGGCACACGAGTTTAGTCAGGCCTAGGGCAGCACAAAACCTAAATACACCTCTGCCGTATATATCTCTTTTGTGGCCCCAATGAATCCCAGAGTGCTGCTCAGGACTAAGGATGAGCTTGGGCGTGTTTTTTGGATATACCGTATTATCAGCGTATAAGACGCACAGGCTTACCATTGCCATGAATGCAGCCTCACCATTGCCATGAATGCAGCCTCACCATTGCAATCAATGCAGCCCCACATGTGCCCTGAATGCAGCCTTGCCATTGCCATCAGTGCAGCCTGATCGATGCTCATCTGCAGCCTCGGAGGGGGGAGGGACAAGTGCCGTCAGAACACAAATAGGAGAATTTCTTGTTTACTCTGTGGCCTCTTTAATACAAAGTCCCGCCTCCTATGATAAACAGTAAAAGTCATCCAATGGCATCCCAGGAAACGGGACTTCCTATTACAGACGCTGCCGAGTATACAGGAGATTCTCTTCATGTAATCTGACGGCGCACGTCCTGTCCCCTCCAAGGCAGCTCTGATAAATACGGTATATATCTTTTGCGGCCCACAGGGCACATGTGAGGCTGCAATGGCTCTCTCTCTCTCTATATATATATATATATATATATATATATATATATATATATTAGGGCTGTGCAAATTAACTTTTAATTAATCGATTAATCTTTAATTTTTTTGATCGATTAAAATTCTTTTGATTGGTACTCACCTCTCCGCCGGCTTCTGGGCCTTCAGGGAGTTCTGTCGGAGATCCGGTAACGTCACGGACACCGGCGGGGCTTGCCGTGTCCATCTGAAGGGCTCCTTTGCTGTGCCTTCATATCTGAATGCCGGCAGGACCTCACTATCTGCCACACGCAAGGGCTGTTACACTTCCCTCTATCACTTCCCTCTATCAATCTGGGATTCTACAACCATCCACTGGGAGTTGTGATAGTTCCCTTCATGGGACATCTACATGCCGACTGACTGATGTTAACCCCTCCTCATCTGGATTCAGCAGTGGCATCGTTGTACACATTTTTATACCAGTATCATACTTAGCTACATGTTTTTATGACTGCTTTTGGTACCGTTCGGTATTACTCACACCATTTTTTACAGCTTATGTAGCTACATCGATTTTTATCTCCAGTGCAATATTTATTTGGTTACCTACTTAGAGACTATAGGGCCGCGTACACACGATCAGTCCATTTTCATCAGTTTGGACTGATCCAAAGTCCAGTTTTATCGGTCCAAACCGAACGTGTGTATGGCCCATCAATCTGTTATCCTTCAGTCCAAAGTTTTAAAACTTGCTTTAAAATCAGACTGATGGATGCCTGACCATCGGTCCAAAGCGATGGTTAGTATGCAAAAGCATCGGTTTAAAAACCCGCGCATGCTCAGAATCAAGTCGACGCATGCTTGGAAGCATTGAACTTCGTTTTTTCAGCACATCGTTGTGTTTTACGTCACCGCGTTCTGACACGATCGGTTTTTGAACTGATGGTGTGTTCACACATCAGACCATCAGTCTGTGAACCGATGAAACTGAAAGCGGAGCTCCACCCGCATTTGTTTTTTTTTTTTTTTTCAAAGTCGGCAGCTACTAACAGTGTAGCTGCTGACTTTGAATAAGGACACTTACCTGTCCTAGGCGCCCGCGCTGACGGCCCCCGCCAATGCCGATCCTCGATCCCGGCACCGCCATCCACAGTCAGGGAAACAGGCAGTGAAGCCGTGCGGCTTCACTGCCCGTTTCCTACTGCGCATGTGCGAGCGACGCGGCGCTTTGTGAATGGTCCGGCTGCTTTCTGGGATACACACAGTTCCCAGAATGCAGCGCGGCCCATTCACAAGAAGACACCGAGAAGAGAAGGAGGAAGAAAACCGCACCGCGGATCATGAGGGCAGATTCGGGACTTCCGCATAGCAACAGCCTATTTAGGGTGAGTATTTTTTTTTTTTTTCCATTTCATTTTTTTTTTTTTTTTTTTTTTAGATTAAAAAAAAAAAAAAAAAACAGGGTGGAGCTCCGCTTGAACTTCAGTCCGTTTTCATCAGCTTAGACTGATCGTGTGTACGCGGCCTAAAAGTTTTAATGCTATTTCCATCGAGCGCTGCCTTTGTGTGTTTTTTGTATCCTGCTATCCATTTTTCCAGTGTTTGGGAGCTGCACTGGGAATCAGCCTGCAAGGAGATCAGCTAAAAGTAGTTGAATCTGTATATGCGTTATAATTAATCGAAATTAGTCGATTAATCGATTAAAAAAACAAACGATTAATCGAACACAAACATGTTGATCAGTAACAGCCCTAATATATATATATATATATATATATATATATATATATATCCAGATCCCCAGGGGGCCATATTAAATCACCGGGGGCCGCAATTGGCCCCCGGGCCGGACTTTGGACATGCCTGCTCTAAGGTGATCGCATATACGGAAGAGGGGACACATTTTGCTATCACCAGTTGCTTTGGATTTTTGTGAACTGTAAATGGACTGTACATATTATGCATGTCAGTTTGTGAATCAAGCAAAATAGCACTTTGCACATAGCACTTTTGTAGTGCATGGGAACACGTTTGTGAATATTTTGAGCACAATTATATTGGATGTATTTTATGACAGATGTTGTTATTTGAGCATAAATGCATATAATTTTTATTTGTCGCACAGAATCACTCAGTAGATTGCTTTAAGAATTGCCTGGATTCTTTCCTAAATACACATAATATAACCGAGTACTAAGTTCTGTAGGTAAAGTTGATCCGGGGTAAATCCGATTGCCTCTCGGGGGATCAGGAAGGAATTTTTTCCCCTCCGGTAGCAAATTGGATCATGCTCTGCTGGGGTTTTTTGCCTTCCTCTGGATCAACTGTGGGTATGGGGTTGTGGAGGGTGTATGGGAAGTACTGTGTTTTATTTTGTTTATTTTTTTTTTTTATGGTTGAACTGGATGGACTTGTGTCTTTTTTCAACCTGACTAACTATGTAACTATGTAAAGGGGTTGTAAAGGCACATTTATTTTTTTTTTTAATAACAAACATGTTATACTTACCTCCACTGTGCAGTTCGTTTTGCACAGAGTGGCCCTGAACCTGGTCTTCTGGGGTCCCTCGGCGGCTGTCTCGGCTCCTGCCCACAAGAACTAAACACCTTGGGGGCGCATGCGCGGCATGGAGCAGAGCGGCCGCTTCTAAGGTGAGCTCCGGTTCCAGAACGGAGTAAACCCGCCAAATCGGGGCTATCATCACCCTAATCCATCCCTCTTGATCGGCACCCCCGCACACATCACCCTGTGCATGCAGCCAGCGAGGAAGAAGGGACGGCGGAGCTTTAAACCCCACCACAACCTCACTCACTACTGCCTCAAATCGCAGGAGCGCAGCAAGATGGCGAATAAGGGCGCCAACACACTGCCCTCTTCCTCCCCTCCTCACCAGCTCTCCCTCAACACACGCTGCAATGGAACCCTGAACCATCCGATCGCAGTGAGTACCCTCCTCTGACTAAAGATGATCTCAATTCCAGCCTGGATGCCATGTGCTCCAAGCTGTTGAACAAGTTTCAGGCTGAGATACAGAAATCTACTAACACATTGTCACAGGAAATAGCAGCCCTAGGAACCAGAACAGACTTATTAGAAACTAAACACGATGAACTGTCTATTGCACTTAATGATTTATCCAGGGAGCATGATTCTCTGTTCTCTGCCTTTTCCCAGCTTCAGGAACATTTAGAGGATTTGGAGAACAGAAACAGAAGGTCGAACGTTAGGATCAGGGGCGTCCCAGAAACAGTTACCGACCTAGTCGCATATACTAACAAGCTGTTTCTATCCCTCCTGCCTGAACAAAACCCTCAATCATTTACGTGTGATCGTATTCACCGTGCCCTGAGAGCTAAACCTGCCCCTGACAAACCACCCAGAGACATAATACTATGCATGAAAGACTTTCTAGTCAAGGAGGATATTATGCGTGCAGCAAGAACCATAAGAAATATTATCCAAGATGGTATACAGCTACAGATTTACCCCGATGTCTCGCAGGCAACCTTAGACAGACGCAGAAAGATGAAGGAAATCACTACAGTTCTCGCATCAGCAAGGATCAGATACAAATGGGGATTCCCGTTTAAATTGATTATCCCCCACAATGGTTCCACTTATGTTGCCACTAACATTGCAGAGGGCCAAGATGCTCTGATCAAGCTAGGTTTGCTGGACGCAGCAAATATCCCTCGCACTCCAGCCTTCTCCCGCCCTTCTCCCATCTGGAATACCCCTGCTTCACGTGCAGGGAGACGCGGAGTCAGACCTGATCCTGCACCTCTCCGTTTTAATTAACCCTCATTATCTCAGTATATGACTAACTTTCTTTTTCCATCAGGCTCCTTATGACTGTCCATCGGTTCCTTCTCCGTCCACACTCTCCAAGATTTGCACCTATCTGGTCACAGTAGGTTCCTTCTTTTTTTTCTTCTGAATGTCTGTCTTTTTTTTTCTCTCATCTTCCACATAAGCAGAAAACTATTAAGGTTGTAATACACACCCCTTCCCGGATCACAGGTCTTATTTTTTATTTTTTTCCTCAATGTTTTTTTTCTGTTGTTTTGTTCTCCCTCTCCATTAAGAGACGCTACCCTGACATCTGATGACTTTGTGTGTTACCTCACCCCTCTTATTTGGTTCTTTCGTTTTAACCCCCCATTGTTGCCTGTATTTTATAACACAATTTTTTCTATGTTATGGATCGCTCTAGCTTACTTATTCAGTGTTACCTTTACCACATTCGTCTGAAATATAGCCTGTACACACAAGCACTGCATAGTCCTCAACAGGTATCCTGAAGTTCTCCCTCCCCTAAGCTGTATTTCTCTTTCTACCACCCTGTTCCTTTTTTTCTTCTTTTTCCCTCTCCCCCCTACTCTCTCTCCCCCTATTCCCTATATACCTTTTCCCTGTTCCCTCTCTCCCCTCCTCCCCCCGTTTATAACCTAAAGCTGTATTATTCAAGTTTATTTCTCTCAAACATAGTACATCATTCACCGAATTTCTCTGTTGTACAGTCTGAATATATTTAATAGGTCTGACCAATGCTGTTTATGATTTAAAAACACTTCATAGTCTTGTAAGATAAAACTGCAGTATTGCCTTGAGTGGGTGGTGCTGCCCTGACACCTACTGACTTTTTGTGGTACTTCACCCCTCTGAATAGGTTTACCTAATTTAACCCCCATGCGGTCTTTGTGATTTTTATTTTGCAATTTTTGCATGTTATACATCGTTTGATCATACATGTTCAGTGTAACTTCTATCACACTCGAATGTTATGTAGTCTGACCTCATATGCATCCTCCTTTTTGTTTTAATTTTTTTTTTTTTTTCTTGCTTTTAACTATTACCCCTCATTGACTACGATAATCTGAAGTTCTCCTTCCTCCTTAATACGGTACTCCCCGTTCCACCCCCCTCTTTTTATTTTTTCCCAAACTCTCTCTCCCCCTATTCCCTTTATACCCTCTTCCTTTTCCTCTCTCCTAGTTGATAATTAATGTTGTTCTATTCAATTTTATTGCAATCTAACACAGTACATCTTTCACCGAATTTATCTGATGTACATTCTGAATATATTCAATATGTTTGACCAGGGTAATACATGGTTTAAAGACATTTTATAGTCATGTTTGATAACATTGCTGTATTGTTTTAGTTCACATTACTCATTTCTCTCACAGGTTTATATGATATGTTTAATTTGGGTGGCCTCCGTTCCGTGCCGCCATGATTTTCCCCCACTCAGTAAGAGCGCCGCCTCCCCCCAGTGTGGGTGCTCATAGCCACCTCAGACGCAAGTTCACATGCCTCTTTTTTCTTTTTGGCATTGCACTACTTTTTTCTACCTTGTCTCACGTTTACTGGCTATCAAAGCTGAGTTCTGGACCAATTGGTCTATTACTACTTCTCCGTCGGTTGGGATTTTTTATCCTACCCAACCCCATTTGTTCTTTTTATGGTATATTTTGTTCTCGTTGGAACAAACTTCTATTTGTTTTATGGTACATTTTGTTTTATAGATGTGGTACACTTTTTTCACCAATACTCTTTTCATCCCTCCCAAGTACGAAACCCTATTTATACATTTTACCGTATGCACCACAACCTCTAGTTAGGCACATATCCTATATACACTTAGTTCCGATGTTCCCTAGTACTTCTCACTTGCGGCTTTGCCAGATGCCCCATCTCTCACCCTGTAAGACACCATGACTATTAAGATAATTTCACACAATGTTCAAGGTTTTAATTCACCAAACAAACGTAAAAAGGCCTTTCTTCAAAATAAGAGATTAGACGCTAAGATAGTAATGCTATAAGAAACACATTTCTTGAAAGACTCCCACCCCACTTTCTTCCATAAGGCTTTCAACCAATCGTTCTACACCTCCTCCACCACGAAAACAAAAGGAGTCGCTATATTTTTTCACCGCTCTTTTCCCATAGATGTTCACCAAGTATATAAAGATCAAGAAAGCAGATTCATCATCATCAAGGGTACTCTATCAGGTAAAGAAATTACAGTTGCCAATGTCTACGCCCCTAATGACGCCCAAACCACATTTTTCACACAATTCCTCAATAAATTACAACAATTCCACTCCCCACATATTATTTTAGGTGGTGACTTTAACTCGGTCCCACAATCCAACATAGACAGAAGTAAACAAACCCAGTTCTCCAGATCCTTCTCCAAGACAACTACCTCACTTCTATATGACCTAAACTTGATTGACACATGGAGAGCCCTGAATATAGGAGCAAGGGAATACACTTTTTACTCACACCCACATGACTCATACTCACGAATTGACCACATCTTTTGCACTCCAATTGTCTTAGCAAACTCACTGGATGCCAGTATACACCCTTGTGTTTGGTCAGATCATCAAATAGTCGCCTTTAGTACTAAATTTATCGGCCTATCCTCCACCCCCTACTCATGGAGGTTAAATGAATCCCTTTTAACAGACCCTAGTCACCAACAGGAAATTGCAGCAGAAATCACTGAATACTTTGCACTTAATGTTACCCCACAAATCTCCTCAGCCACCCCCTGGTCAGCCCATAAGGCGGTAATGAGAGGCCACCTCATTAGACGTTCCGCACAACGTAACAAAATCAATGCTGGAAAAATTATCTCTCTCACAAAAGACCTCCATAACTTATACAGGGACCACACAAGCACACATGACCCAGAAGTTTATAAAATAATTTCACTTAAACGTAACGAATTAGACTCTTTGCTGTCCTCCAAAGCAGAAAAGGCTCTTCGCTGGTCTAAAGCCAGGTTCCTCCTCTCCAGTAACGCATATTCCGCAATGTTTGCTCGTAAACTCAATCAATCTATTAAACCTACCCATATCTACAAATTAAAGAATAACGCCAACCATGTAGTCACACACCCCCAAGAAGTCCTCTCAATCTTTACCAAATTTTACTCTGACCTCTTGTCCGCCCCAAACCCCCCTCCCCCTCCTCTTCTTCTCCCTGGCTAAACAGTCTTCCATTCCCAAAGCTCAAACAATCTCAGTTAGACACCCTTAATATGCCATGTTCAGACGAAGAGCTGGCTCAGATCATCAAATCACTGAAGAAAAAATTCCGCACCAGGTCCTGACGGTTTCTCTTCCCTCTATTACAAAACAATACTCCCAGCTGTTAGTCCCATACCTGAAGAAACTTTTTAATTGCATCCTGAAGGGAGACCATTTCCGGATGAGATGTTACTTGCAAATATGTCTCTTATCCCAAAACCCAATAGAGATCACACACTTCCCCAAAACTATAGGCCAATCTCGGTCATAAATAACGACCTCTATATATTTAGTAGACTCCTCGCCAACAGACTTTCTGCAATTATCCCCACTCTTATTTCCCCTTACCAATCTGGCTTTATCCCAGGCAGGCAAATCACTGACAATATCAGACTCGTCACAAATATCATTCAAGATGCTGAGGTAAAATCCAAATCAGTTCTAATGCTCAGTCTTGACATTAATAAAGCCTTTGATAGTGTCTACTGGTCATTCATGGACACTATACTCCAGAAATGTGGCTTTAATGGAGAATTTCTACACGCCTTCCACGCCCTCTACCATAACCCATCTACTAGAATACGTCTGCCGGGCTGTAATTCAGAATTTTTCAATGTGGGCAGAGGCACGAGGCAAGGGTGCCCCCTTTCTCCACTACTATTCGCATTAGCAATAGAGCGACTCTCCACAGCAATCCTTATTAATTCTGACATCATAGGGTACTCTTCAGGCTCCAATACTTACAAACTGAGCATGTACGCGGACGACATGTTATTATTCTTATCACAACCAGAATCCTCCTTACCCCACCTTCTACAAACCCTCAACGCTTTTGCAACCATCTCGGGACTCACTGTTAATGTTTCCAAATCAATAGGCATGCCTAATAATATTCCCTCCTCCACGCTAGACTCATTACGTTCTTCCTTCGACTTTTCCTACTCTTTTGACTCTCTCCCATACTTAGGCATACACCTCACTCCCAATCTCTGTGACCTAGCAAGTAAAAACTATGTCCCAATGATACAAAAATTAAGAGCTACGCTTAAAATGTGGAAATCCTTTAAGATTTCATTCTTGGGAAGAATAACGGCTATCAAGATGACACTACTCCCTAAAATATTATATATTTTTAGAGCGCTTCCCATTAGAATCAATAAAACACTCTTCACTAGATTCCAATCTGAGATAAACAAATTCATATGGGTAGACTCCCACCCCCGATCATCGAAATTGGTCCTACATAAGTCCCAGAAGTGTGGAGGCCTTGGCCTCCCAGACCTCTGGCTATATTACCTATCAGCAAGATGGACCCAAATTGCACAATGGCATATCCCGCAGTCCAACATTCCTTGGGTCGAGTTTGAGAAAGCCTCCATAGCACCATACGCTATCTCGGGCATTCTCTGGGGGAATAAAATCCCTATCCCAGTCCTAAACTCGAGAAATCAAGTAGTCGCCCACTCATATTATTTATGGAAGCTCCATAATGAGAAATACAATCTCACCTCTAAATCCCCCCCACATGCCACATTTCTAGGCGATCCAAAATTTAAACTAATTACCCAAACCCCAGTAGACTTCACTTGGTGGAAAGTTAATAACCTCATCTCACTTACTAATTTTATCCAAGGCACAAATTTTATCCCCTTCTCTACACTGATATCAAAATACCAGATCCCTGTCTCAGAACATGATACTTTCCTCCTCATAAAGCATTTCTTTGACTCACATTTCCAGACCTCGAACACCCAACCCCCCTCCCATTTTGAGAACCTTTGTCTTAAATCACCCAGGAAGAAAGGTTTCATTTCAGACCTTTATTCCACCTTAATCAACAATACAGATTCTCACAAACTACCTTATATGATTAAATGGGAACAAGACTTAAACTTCACCTTCTCCATAGTTCTCTGGGATAACTGTATAAACAATCTACACAAATGCTCTAATTCCATTTCAATTAAAGAAACAGCCCTAAAAGTATTCACAAGATGGTACTACACCCCAACTAAACTCCATTCTATCTTCCCCTCAACTTCCCCCTCTTGCTTTAGAGACTGCAATACTTTAGGTTCGTTCCCCCACATTTTCTGGCAATGTGACAAAGTCACAAGTGAAAAAGATATTCAGCGCTGGAAAATAAATTATTAAACTAGAACCTAAACTATGCAAGCCAGCACTGGAGATAATTCATAAAAAATCCCAATAGTAAATATATATAGAAAAAGTGCAGCGCAAATATAAACAAATATAAATACTGTGACCAGTATATAAACTAAAAAGTGCATAGACAATAAATAATCGTGATAATAAGGTCCATGTGTGAAAAAAAGTCCATAAATCAATCAATCCACAGCAAGATCCAGCAGACAAAGGATTCCAGAATGGAAGTGAAAAAGATGACACCAAAAGATATCCTCCACCAGTGACAGATGAACTCTCACCTCATTACTTTGACCCGTATGGATCTCAAAGCTTAATCTGTGTAATCAGAGCTCCAGCTGCCAGCTCCCATAGGAAACGAATGGATGGAAATGACACCTTAGATCCAGACCCAATGGCTTAAACCGATCATAACATCATATGGAAAAAGAAAGGGAAAAATCTAGTGCTCTCTGGTAGAAAAAGACTTTTAATCAAGCAATAAAAAGTTGCACTCACATGTAAGGACACTCTGTAAGCCGAGTGTCAGCATAACAGCATGTAACAGCATGTGTACAGGACCGTCTCTCTGTACTCTGCAGCGATCGTGGGTGACGTTCTGCGTGGTCCCTCTTGCTTTAGAGACTGCAATACTTTAGGTTCGTTCCCCCACATTTTCTGGCAATGTGACAAAGTCAGAGGCATTTGGTTAGAACTTGAGAACTTCGCCTCCAAAATCTCAGGTAATGTAATCACCTTGACGATACATAATTGCATAATGTTTTCCCCAATAACCGGTCTTTCCACTAGCCAAATGAGACTGATCCACACAATCTGTATCGCCATACACTGGCTAATAGCATCCCAATGGAAATCTCCATCAATCCCCCTAGCCCCACTCAAACCCAGAATCAACAATATAAATCTAATGGAAAAAATATTCCATACTTTACAAAATACTATGCACATTTTTAATAATAAATGGTCTCCTTGGACTGAACATTCCCCCTATTCTTTAACACAGCCTAGACCCCAAGTTTATCTTTTTATCTCTGATATTGTTTGACTTCAACATATATTACACGATTTACAGCCTTATAATACTTTTGTATACATTGTATCTATATTTTGTAACCTCCTTGCACGGTATTCTGATTTATCCAATGCATTGTTTTCTTCTACTGTGCTGACTCTCACTCTGTATATGCACTGTTCTTATATATTTGTACCATCATCTATTCTTTTCAATAAAAGTTTGTACACAAAAAAAAAGAACTAAACACCTTTATGCGAGCTCTCTTGCATGGTGGATAGTTCTTGCGGGCACGCTCACTCGTCCGTCATGTATGTCTCTCACTGTATCATCGGGACACCGGGACCCCCTGGTTTGCGCGCGTCATTGGATGTGATTAATCTGCATTGATCCATGAGCCATCAATGCGCGCTCTTGCAAATGCAGCTGCGACATCCATCACCTAGCCAATCAAGGACGGTAAATGTAGCGGTAGGGGAGGACAGAGGGTGAGGGCTCAGTTAAAATATAAAAAGGGAACCTTGTGTGTGGTCCGTTGAATTTAGCTAACTAGCAATTTATGCATGGTGTGATCTATAAGAAAATTAGTAGATAGTGTGGATATATGACTAATGTAGAGTAAACGAATTAATTATATAGTTTGCATGCTGCACTATAATTGAACACAGAGTTACTGAATTAATTTGTGTTAGTGGTTTTAATTATGAGAGTTAGGAGTTCTTTAGGGGACATAGGGACATATTACAGTATTCAGGCCGGCGTTATCTGACTTTGGCCGCAGAGTATCTGTTATTACTGTATCCAGAGACTGTCAAGACTTTACTGCGTCTGTTTACTGCATTTCAGTATTTACCATCGAGATCTGTAAAATCTAGCTAAATTCATTTAAAATGGCCACCAGGAGTTGCTAGTTCCGTTGATTTAATACGAGAATATGTAAATCAGTGAGATATAGAGCAATACGAAAGCCCGTACGTACCCGCAGTGACTGTAAATGTTTACCGTAAGGGGTTTCCACAAAGGTGATCCAGAAAAGATGGCGCATCTCTTGTTAACGTATCGAGACGCGCGTGAACTGTGAAATTTGTTAAATTTTTACGTCGTAATTTGCGTCCGGTGAATGGGGATAGATTACGTAGATTACGTTCACGTCGAAAACACCGTCATAATTCGGAGCATGCGCACCGGGATTTTTCAATGGTCGCATGCGCAGTACGCGTTGCGCACGGAGACCGCGGCCTACATATTACATAGCATACGCCCCCTACCCGCCAAATTTGAATTTATGCCGCCGCAAAGAACCGCTCGCCATCCTGAATCTGGCCCTTAGTCTAGTGTGTGTATATACAGTATGTGTGTAGCACTACCCCCGAAGGACCTGCTGATTTGTTTTGGGCAACACGTTACCTCTATTTCTCTGCCGTCTAGGGTACTGGATGAGAGCTGAAACAAAGTCAATGTCCACACGTTGCGTTCCTTTTTCTCTGCTTTATTTACCGAACTTGGTAAAAGAACGAACAATAGGTTGAAGATGTGAAATAGGGTAAAGCGTAATAGGTTTAGGTGTAGAACTTGATATGAAGCACTCCTGCTTCCAGACATAAACTCTTGTCGCCACTCTAGCCAGAGTGGGTTTTGTGCCCCTGGATAGGCCTCTCTTACTAGTCCTAGCAGCCAGGGCGTCACACGGAACCTTGGTACAGTCTCACTGACCTTCCCAAAGGTGGATATACATTCGGTCCAGAATCCTCTCACTTTAGGATTAAGCACCCGGATCTCTTTTCAAAGTAATAACTTGTGAAATCAGGAAGCTGACGGGCGATCACTGCTCAGTCTTTCAGTAGTGATAGGTCCTTCAATGAAGTTCAGGCCTCCCCTGAGTGTACCAGACTCGTGCTGGGTGCTCTCCAGACAGGTACTTCATTTGACAGCTTCCTCCCTCTGGGACAGATAGCACAGGGCACGACTCCAGACCAACATGGACCCGGAGCCAGGAAACTCTGAACACGCCCCCCCCCCCTGGCCAGGAGGGCCACACACAGGGGTGGTGGGACAACTGCCCAGGGCGGATGACGACGACCCAGCACCCGTGACGTCTGTTTCTTAAAAACTCCTCCCCGACATGCACAGCGAGGCGATCAACCCCTACTGATTGGCCGCTGAGAAAGAATGCTCAACACACCTGGATCTGACTGCTGCCACCCTTGGCCTGGGGTAAAACTGACACCCCAATCAACAACAGTGGTCATCTGCAGCACACCCACGGCTGCAACAGAGGTCCAAATTTGAAAACAAAATAGGTCAGAGGTAACATATCCTCTGACTAACCCCTACATTTAAAGCAGCTACATGTGTAAAAAAACACAAAGGCATATTTTTTAGCGCAGCATTTTTTACTTTTATTACAGTAAAGTGTGCCTGGAGATGTCTACTGATGCCCAGGGGGATCGGGGGCTGCCTAAGGTGTGCCTGCGGGCGGAACTGTTTTAGAAGTGTTCCCTTTAGTAAGACATGGGCTACAAACGTTAGTGTTGGTACCAGCAACCACCGGAAAAGTCAGCGGCCATCTGCTCTCAGTTTCTCGGGCCCAGTCTGTGCCAAACGACGTGCCCAGGCAAGTCTTGCTAGTTTCAGCACGCCTGCAAACCCCAGTTTGTTTAACAAGGGGTTACAGCAGCATGCCGGGGGAGTGGCCTGCCTATCAATTTTGCAGCCTGTCTAGAAATGAGGGGGCAGTGCCACTCTGCTACCAGACATCATGAGGCAGAGGAGCAAGATGGCGGAGGGTGGTCGTGTATGCCCAGCGCTGACATGGTTGTCTGATCTGCAGGAGTGGACACTGGTGGACCGGTGTCCAGTTGGAGCATTGCAGAGGGTTTTCTCTCGGGCTGATTAATGGGATGGAGTAATAGTAGTGGTCTGTGCCTGGATCCGGTGCCGTTATTGTGGCAAACCCCTCACCCGACTTGCATCAAGCCAGCAGAAGCCACACTACTATGTCTACCTGCATTTAGGACTGTGTTGCGTGCAGCCACGGAAATCCCAAAAGGGCCTGGAATCATCGCCGAAAGAAGCCAGTGCTGGAGGGGAGTTCACCCTCAGGTGAGCCGGAAGGGGAATGTGAGGATAGGGCCATAGATTGGGGATTCCTCTAGACTGCTAGCGGAGTTTGGGTCCTTGGAGAGATTAGCAGAGTGGTCCCCTCCTAGCAGCAGCTCGGAAGAGGAATGGGAGACAGGAGGTTTCCCAGGTCCTGGAGGTCCAGTCCGAGGGAAGAGAAGAGCCAGACTTTGCTATAAAAACTGAAGAAGCTTTTTTTTGTATGTGCTAACTTTTCTTCTTTCTTTCAGCTCTCCCTTCTCCCCCCCTCCCTTCAGTCATCGGATGGCTCACCACGACCCAAGTGGAATTTGCCTGGAACACCTCCCGGGACGCACTGGTCCGTGGCCTCGGATCTCCGTCGGCTCCACATCGCTTCAGATAGGAGACTCTCTCCCCCCTCCCCTCCAACCTCATGGCTAAGATCCTATCTTTGAATGTGCACGGCCTGAATTCTGATAAAAAGAGGCATCTGGCACTGAGGGAGTTTAGACAGTCGGGAGCGGATGTGGTTTTTGTCCAGGAATCCCACTTTGACAGTAAGGGGTCCTTCGCGTTCGCCTCTAAACAATTCCCACAGATATACTCCTCGTCAGATCCCCGTAAGCGGGCTGGGGTTGCAATACTCATTAAACATGGATCTCCGTTCACTTGCTCCAGCCAATACAGCGACCCCCAGGGCCATTTTGTTATCCTCAGGGGCCTGTGGCAGAGGCGGGAGGTTACTTTCTGCGCGCTATACGCCCCAAATGTCCGGCAACACCGATTCCTAACTAGACTGTTTACCCGCCTCTTTCGGTCGGACCATGGGCTACTAGTGGTAGGGGGCGACTTTAACTTGACCCAATCCACGACTGCGGACCGCCATGTGGTGGGCCCCCGGGCATTGTCAGCTCGAGCTCTCAGGGCTCGCCAAATCTCCAGACGATATGCCCTCTTCGATGCCTGGCGGGCCCTTCATCCGGGCGATCAGCAGTACACTTTTTACTCTGCCCCTCATAAAGCCCACTCCCGCATTGACTACTTCTTCACTAACTTCGGGAGGCTCAGATACTCCCGATATCGTGGTCGGACCATGCCCCGATCATGCTTACACTAGACCTAGGCTCCCCTACCCATAGGCCCTACAACTGGAGACTAAACACCTTCCTCCTCCAACACCCACCATCTAAAACGGAACTCACCTCCACCCTACAACTCTACTTTGTGGAAAACAACACCACTGACATCCCCACTTCTACGCTCTGGGAGGCCCATAAGGCAGTCCTTCGAGGTAGATGTATGGCAATATCCGCGGCCCTAAAGAAAGATGCATCAGCCACTACCAATCCCAATCCCACCCCAGGGACATAGCCCGTACTTTTGCAGACTTTTACACAAACCTCTACAACAACCCTGGCATTCCCAGTGACCCTCTCTCCCCGGCCGTTTCATTTAGCATGACACAATACCTGGAACAAAGAGGTGTTTCTAAGCTCCGACCCTCTGACCTAACTTCCCTAAATATGCAGATCACTGAAGAGGAGATAGAGCAGACCATAAAATCTCTACCCTCCTGCAAGTCCCCAGGCCCAGATGGCATGCCTTATGAATATTATAAAGCTTTCCTGCCCCTTCTGCTTCCCCACATGTGCAAACTCTTTAATGCCTTCCTTCAAGATAGCCCCGTCCCGGCAGACATGCAGCGCTCCTTTATCACCCTGATCCCCAAGCCGGACAAGGACCCTGTTCTTTGTGCAAACTATAGACCAATTGCCCTGCTGAACTCAGACCTGAAAATTTTCACAAAACTACTTTCGGTTCGGTTGAACATGGTCCTCCCTTCCCTCATTCACAAAGATCAGGTAGGCTTTGTGCCACTCAGGCAGGCAGGCAGGCAGGCGATAACACCCGAAAAGTAATAGACTTGGTGGATGTGGCGAACAGAGACAACACAGCGTCCCTGCTACTTAGCTTGGACGCCGAGAAGGCATTTGACCGACTGGGGTGGCCCTTTATGTTCGCCACATTGCATCACGTGGGAATCCCGGGCCCATTTATGAGAGCGATTCGCCACCTATACTCCAGTCCCTCCTCCCAGGTCAAAACACCCTTCGCCCTATCTTCGTCCTTTCCGATCACCAACGGCACTCGACAGGGGTGCCCCCTTTCTCCCCTGCTATTTGCTCTTTGTGTTGAGCCTTTAGCGGCCACCATACGGGGCAACCCATCTATTCGGGGGGTGCCTGTTAGGGGTAAGGAATTTAAAATCTCCCTGTTCGCAGATGACATCATCCTCTCTCTGACCCAACCTAGATTCTCCCTCCCGAACCTTCATGCTAAGCTGGCCAGGTATGGGGCCTTGTCGGGTTACAAAATTAGCATGTCTAAATCGGAGGCCCTCCCGATTAATATGGCTGAGGCGGAGATAGCTCACTTACAGGCCAACTTCTCCTATCACTGGAAAACGACTTCCCTGAAATATCTGGGGATCCACATCACTCCAAGCTTCACCACTCTGTATCAGGAAAACTTCCCTCCCCTATTCCGCTCAATACGATCCCTATTGGCACAATGGAAAGAAACACCATATCTCCCTGCTCGGCCGGATCGCCTCAGTTAAAATGACGTTACTCCCAAAGCTCCTCTATCTTTTCCAAACGTTACCCATCCCTGTCCCTTGCAAACACCTGAGAAGACTCCAATCTGACCTGATTAAATTTACTTGGAACTACAAGAGGCATAGAATACCACAGACAGTACTAATGGTGGCGCGCTCGGACGGGGGATTAGCGTTTCCTAACCTTGTTAAATACTACCAAGCCACACAACTGCGTGCGATAGCATCTTGGTTCACACAACGATCTTACAACAAGTGGACGGAGATCGAAAAGTTATGGCTAGCCCCGATCTATCCTAATAACCTACTTTGGAGTGCGGACGCGGAGGTTCCCCCTGAACGTTTGCTGGGATCTATGACACAGCTTTGACGTCTTTGGCGTCCACTGTCGGGGCCGCTCGGGCTGTCCTCGGAACGTTCGCTCTTGACCTCGTTTATGTATAACCCCAAAGTGCCAGATAGCCTCACCCACCACATGTCCCACCCGTGGATGTCTCGGAACCTATTTCATTTTGGGACCCTAGTGGATCCTCTCTCACGGAAACTATTGCCCTTCTCTAGCCTCCAAACTAAATTTGACCTCCCTCGGCAGGTATTCTATAGCTATCTGCAAATCCGCCACTACGCCCGATCCATAGCACCCAACCTGCAATTTTCTGCTCCGGTACCCTTTGAGACCCTGATCCTGGCCGGATCAGCCCAGAAAGGCCTTATTTCCGACATATACAAGATACTAAACGTCTATCGATTAGAATCCCAGGGTAAGCACTCCTATATGATCCGGTGGGAAAAAGCCCTTAATGAGGTACTCTCCACAGAGCAATGGCGGACAATATGGTCACAGGCGGCGAAGAGTTCACTTTGTACATTGTACAAGGAGAACTCATACAAAGTACCTTTCTTCTGGTATATGACCCCTGACGTACTTCACGCCATATACCCCACTAGCTCGGACCTTTGTTGGAGATGCCAAACCGACAGGGGCTCCCTCTTTCACATCTATTGGAGCTGCCCGGTGATCTCCCCCTACTGGACCGCAGTCCAACATCTGCTGGGCCGTCTCTTAGACATGCAGGTCCCCATGTGCCCCAAATCCTTCTTTCTAGGCCTGTCACCCTTGAGAGTCTCCAAGCCCTACAAGATGTTAACACGCCACATTCTCACAGCTGCACGCTGCCTCATTGCCCTTAAGTGGAAGAATTGCTCTCCCCCCACTCCTGAGGCTTTATATGCTAGAATCAAAGATGTGGAGTTGATGGAGAGAATGACTGCTAGGATACAGGACAGGCTGGAAGCCCATGATGTTGTCTGGGAGCCATGGCGCCTCCATTAGGGCCCAATATAACCAGATAAACAAGCTGATTCGATGACACCTCTCTCCCCCTTTCTTTTCTTCTCCCCTCCTTTTTTTTTTTTTTCTCTCTCTTATTCTTTTTCTTTTCCTCCTTTCCTTCTCCTTCCTTCCGTGAGTACCCCTGTGATTCACTTCAGGTTTAATGTTTTGCAGAGTCATAATGTACGCCTCTACGATATAGCAGATTTAACTCTGAGTATGTGCTATAAACCATTCCTCTTATAGCCGAAAAACTGAAGAAGCAGCAGGAACCCACATCAGCAGCAGACAACTTTTTTTGCAGCTAAGTACAGGCAGTGGGTCAAGAGGTCCCCTGATGCTCCTGTCCCGGAAAACGAAAGCCTAGAGAACTGCCCAGGTTTTCCAGATTCCAGAGTGGGGTCTGGACTATCCTAACACTATGGACATCATAGAGAACTCCCGGGGAGAGTGGGAGGATGACCTAGTGTGGGGGTACTTGTATATCCCCAAGCCTTTGTGGGTGCAAGAGTTTGAGGAGACCTGGGCCCGCTTTGAGGACATTCAGAGGGAATAACGGCTGGGTAGAGCAATTTATATGCACCGGTGATGATTGTGAAGACGAGACGTCCTGTGAGGAGTAACTTTGTCTTCATCAGGGAGGAAGGGGAGGTAGGAAGAGACTGCCTGACTCACATTTCTACACGTGAAGAACTGTTGGTGTGTACAGCTCACCACTGAAATGTCCACATGGACTGCTGGGAAGTTTGCAGCATGTGTGCTCCTTTCTCCCTGACTCTTGAAGGATCAGACCAGCCTGCCACCCTGTGTTGTGCCTGATGGATGGACTTTCTTATCAATGGATGCTGAGTGAGGTCTGATTCCCACTTTAACTCTTTTAGGGAGCCTGTCAGTTCGGGGAGGGGCTCCTCCCATTAGATATAAAAGAACTGAGCACATTTCATCTTCCATCAAATTCCATTTCCCAACTCTCCAAGGACACACAGACCCATAATCTGGGGGGACTATCAACATCTTGTATATATTAGAAATTCAGGTAAATGGGACTTTGTCAGAACCCTTTTTGCTGTACAATGGTACATGCCAGGGATGCCCACTTTCTCCTTTACTTTTTGTACTTTCTTTAGAACCCTTATTGGTAAGTATAAGAAATCAAGAAATTTAAGGTATAGAGGTGACTGGACAAAAACATAAGTTATACGTTTTTGCAGACAATATTATGTTATACATATCATACGACACAAACGCTCTTAAATATTTTAGTAGAACTGAGTAAATATGGGGCCATATCAAATTTTAAGATCAATGTGGAGAAAACAGAGATATTGAGGGCAAGATTCTCAAAAGAATTACGCCGGTGTATCTACAGATACACCGGCGTAATTCGAATTTCCCGCCGGCGTATCATTGTTTTCTATCCAGAAAACATGGTACGCCGGATTTACCCTGAGGCGGCGTACACACGACCGAGGTTCTCGCTGAAAACCAGCGAGAACCTCGCTGGAATGTGCATTCCAGCGAGGACCTCGGCCGTGTGTACGGTCTCGGCGAGCTTCCCGTCGGGAAGCCCGTCGAGCAGAAATAGAGAGCACGCTCTCTATTTCCTCGACGGCCCGCCTGGATGAATGGCTGGTTGCCATTCCCGACGGGCGGGTCGCCGATTTCGACGGCCGGCAGAGAGCCTCGACGGGCGGAACGATGTGTTCTGCCCGTCGAGGATCTCTGCCGTGTGTACACGGCCTAAGATCCGACTGGCGTAAGTCACTTACACCGTCGGATCTTAAATGTAATGTTACGCCGGCCGCTAGGTGGCGTTTACGTCGATTTCTCATTTGAATATGCAAATGAGCCTGATACGTTGATTCCCGAACGTTTTTGCGCTGCCTCGTCGTCGTTTACGTCGTATCCGTAAGCGTAAACGTATCCCCTGCTAAAAGAGGGGTACGTTTACAAAGGTCCGTCGTATGCCATGTTAAGTATGGCCTCGGGACAGCGTCGTCTTTTTCCGTCGTTTACGTCGTTCGCGAATAGTGCTTTACGTAAATGACGCTCACGTCGGCTTCATTGACGTTTTCCGACGTGAGTTGGAGCATGCGCACTGGGCTATTTTTACGGCCGGCGCATGCGCAGTTCGATCGGTGCAGGGGCGCGCTTAAAGCAGAGTTCCACCCAAAAATGGAACTTCCGCTTATCCCACTCCTCACACCCATACATTCCACATTTGGCATGTAATTTTTTTGGGGGGGGAGTGGGGGCTTCAGGAGAAGTGGGACTTCCTGTCCCACTTCCTCCATCCGCCGAGGGGCTGGTAAGGTGATTAGGCTTAATCGCCTTATTGCAGCCCCTCCCTATAGGCGATCATCTAGGACACTGACAGGTCCTAGACGATCGCCTGTCCAATCAGCGGCGAGCCACGCCGCGCGCATATGCGCAGTGCGGCTTGCGCATGCGCAGTGGGTGTCCGGCCATGAAGCCGAAGGCTGTCACGTCCGGGTGCCCAAAGTAGAAATGAAGACGCTGGACGGGGAGGGGGGGGAGAGGAGCGGAGCCCCCCCGGCGCGTCGCTGGAATGCTGGAGCAGGTAAGTGATTGTTTATTAAAAGCCAGCAGCTACACTTTTTGTAGCTGCTGACTTTTAATAAACAAAACTTTTGGCTGGAACACCCCTTTAATTTAAATACAAGCCATTTACACTACGCCGCCGCAAATTACGGAGCAAGTGCTTTGAGAATACTGCACTTGCTCCAGTAAGGCGGCGTAGTGTAAATGGCATACGCTACGCCACCGCGGATTCTACATGAATCTGGCCCTAAATATCTATGTTTCCTTAGCAGAATGTAGGGATGTTGGAACCCTTTATCCCTTTGTGTGGAAGCAAAAAGGACTAAAATATCTGGGTACATTTTTGTCTGTATCAGCAGCAGATTTATACCAGGATAATTACCTGCCTTTGTCGAATAAAATTTAACAAGATTTGAAAGAATATCCATGAAAGGTTGTCCTGGTTCGGCATAATAAGTGTAATTAAAAAGATGATTCTCTCGAAAGCTCTGTATATATTTCAAAGCCTCCCGGTTAATATCCCGGGGGCATATTTTAAAGCCCTTAGACTTTTATTGCAGAAATGTATATGGAAAAATAGAGGCATGCGCATTGCCGATATTGTAATGACTAGATCAAAAGTAAATGGGGGTTTATTTCTTCCAGACTTTGAGAAGTACCATGTGGCAGCAGTGTTGCAGAGAATAATAGACTGGATCCACAGCACTCCCCATAAAAATTAGGGTGTCACTAGAGGAAAACATAAGTAAATCATCTTTGGGACAGATTATCTGGATCCCAGGGCAATACAGAGGTCTTTCTAGAGAACTGATCCCAGTCACAATAGAAACTTTTAAATCATGGGATAAGCTACAGGCTTCCTTTTGGATGGGACGGCTGTTCACGCATCTCCGTCTGGAGTCAAGAATTCTGAAGTCGGAGTATTTTGCTCAAGGGCAAAATGCTCTGACTTGACTACAAGTCCCTGTTGCAGTTAGCTACAGGCAGGGCTTTTTTTCAGCAGGAACGCGGGGGAACGCAGTTCAGGCACCTTCCGAACTGAATGTATGTAATGGAAAGAGGTTCTGGGGTGTACTGGAGAGTCTATTGATGCTGGCTTCTGGGGGGTCTATTGTTGCTGGAGGGAATCTATTTTGCAAAGGAACAGGATCTATTGTTGCTGGGGAGTTCTTCTGTTGCCTGTGGGAAATCTATTGTTGCTGGGGGGGGGGGGTCAGTCATTGCTAAGCGGGATGTACTGTTGAGGGAGGGGTCTTTGTTGCTGGGTGCTGGAGGGTCTATTGATGCTGGCTACTGGGAAATCTATTGTTGCTGGAGGAGGGGATATATATTTGCAGGGGGGTCTATTGTTGCTGGAGGTGGGTCTTATGTTGCAGGGAGTCAATCATTGCTGGGAGGGATCTGCTGGCTGCTGGAAGGTCGATTGATGCTGGCTGTTGGGAGTCCATTGTTGCTGGGGTGGATCTATTGTCGCTGGGGTGTCCATTGTTGCTAGATCTATTTTACTGCCTTTCTTGTTATCATTAACAAATTCTATACAAAATAAGTAGCATCACAAAATACTTGTTTCTGCATTCTCTAAAAGGGGTGGTACTGGGAAGCTGGGTAAGGGGTGGAACCGAGGAACGGTGCTCGGAGGTGGGTAGGGGGTGGGGTCAAGGGTGACTTGGAAGGAGTTCCTGCACCTATTCTCCGAGAAAAAAAGCCCTGGCTACAGGGATTTGTAGTTAGGTCTGTAGTGAGATGTATATGATGTAAATACTTACCAAATATCTTCTGTTTTTGTACATATTTATTTGTGTATAGCCCTGTCCAAGTTTGTACTCTTTTCCCCATTTTCATGGGATGCTCTTGCTCCACATGGCTGAGAGCCAAGCCTGGGTGTTTTTTTGTGATCTGAAAAGGAAGTGACTCAGAATAGAGCTGGGTGAGGAAGCTGAACAGTAGATACAGCGATCAACTCTCCGCTATATACCACAAAGTTATCATACACAGTGGATGGCAGCTTACAGCCCATTCATAAAATGTAGGTTACGATGTGAATCCTGTGGGGTGTCTTAAAAAATTTTCTGCTGAAACCTGCAGAGAGGACTTAGTGATTGATTTAAAGGTCAGTCACATGATTGACAGGTCACATAACCTTCCCATTTGACATATTGGCATTGCATATAATGGATTACATGCCACTACCCTGTAGCACATACTCCCTGTGACTGGCACCAGTATCCCAGCAGGGTACAGTTGCTACTGGCAGTGGCATAGTGTGGGGGGGGGGGCCAGGGGGGCCTTCGCCCCGGGTACAAAATTTGGAGGGGTGCAGTGATAGGTGGCAGATTACTGGTAGCTCTTCTTCTGCGCTGTGCAGTTTAGGAGACTGTGAGCACTTCGCTATGATGAAAAATAAGTTGCAGTGCGGTCCCGGCTTAGGCTCCAACGCCTCGGTAACACTGACACTGCAGCAAGTGACTAAACAGTGAAGATGATGATGCCAGGGAATGTGACCATGTGGCGTGCAGAGAGTGGGGGAAATTTAGGGCAGCCAAGGCATCCTCTCCATTACACGTGACTCCAGGATCCGCGCTCTGCCCGTTCTCTTAGCCTTCCCCACAGCCCGGACTTCCGCCGCTGCTTCTCCTGAGTCTGACTCCTGCTTGTCACTGTGCTGCTACTGGGTCCCAGCACTCTGATCCTGCACCGACCACCCCAGAACTGTCTGGAGGAAACCCAGGCCAGGAGGAAGAGGATGCGGCATCCACACAGACAGAAGACCTGGCCCCCTCCTCACCGTCAGCCTGCACGGACACTGTGAGTACTCGCTCTGTACTGCATGGTGGCAACTGAGACGAGGAGAGGAGCTGAGCTGAGGGAAAGAGAGCTTTGTATTTGGGAGAGGGGGAGATGTAAACAGATGTAACCCCTCAACCCTGCATGCTGCACACAACGCACCCCCTCTACCCTTCACACCGCACACAGCGCACCCCCTTAACCCTGCAAGCTGCACACATCGCTACCCCTCCAACCCTGCACGCCACACCCCCTCAACCCTGCACGCTGCACACAGCGCACCCGCTCAACCCTGCATGCCGCACACAGTGCACCCCCCTCAACCCTGCAAGCCGCACACAGCGCACCCACTCAACCCTGCAGGCCACACACAGTGCACCCCCTCAACCCTGCACGCCACACACAGTACACCGCCCTCAACCCTGCACACAGCACACTCCCTTAACACTGCACTCTATACACAGCACACCTCTGAACCCTGCACCCCGTACAAAGAACACTTCTGAACCCTAAATTCCATACACAACGCACCTCTGAACCCTTCACTCCGTCACCTCCACAGTATGTGGTGTGCAGGCAGTCAGATGATGTGATGTAACCTTAAGCAACCAATCAGTGGGTTGTAATGATGTGCTGTAACCTCTAGCGACCAAATAGTGAGCCGTAATGATGTGCTGTAACCTCTAGCAATCAGTTAGGAAGCATTAATATTGTGCGGTAACCCTAGCAACCAGTGAGTGGTAAAGATGTGTAGTAACCTTCAACAACCAATCAGTGAACAGTAATGATCTGCTGTATATAAAAAATGGCAAATACACTAAAAATAACATTTAAAATGTCACAATAGTAAAAAAGCATAAACAGCGCTGATGATGATAGTCCAGTGTAGATCCCAAGAAGAGATATCACCTCTACACTTATGTGCAGTAATAATGATAGAGTGTATCAATGGGAAAAAGTGAGTCCGTTGATAGCTGAGTTTGAAAAATAGGACAGCAAGCACCTTCCACCCATATTCTCAATCACCTCGTGGGACTATAAATCCCCCTCTGGGGTACGCACTCACCGAAAGACCCAAAGGGTAAAGCAGTGTATGGATATCCACAGAATAATATCACTCTTCACATCAGAAGGGATCCGGTCACATGTCTACGGGTCTCCAGATCGTACAAAAAACACAGGAAAGGGCATATAGCGTAATTTCGTTTTTAATGTAACACACAAGAGAACCCACAAATATACAACCCTTCAAACAATGCACGTACATTAAAAGATAAAAATAAGCGCATATAGTCACCCTCTCCTGCAAGAGAGACGAGCCCTGCTGTCCCAATGGATGAGCTGACTTCCAGCACTTCCTGGTTTCAGACGTGACTCAGGTGGAGCGCTCGTGTCACTTCCTAGCGTCGTAGAAGCCCCTCCCTGACGCGTTTCGTCATAAGGCTTCGACAGAGGGAGTGGCTTCACGACGGCGAACGAAGATTTAAGAAGTACTTCCCATCAGAGCCAAACCAATCACCACAGAGCGAGGGCGGACCTTGGTGCTTGCTCCACCCAGACCCTGATATAGTACGGTGTTCTTATGCAGACTCAGACGGGGCTTCAAACAGTTTATGCCGCATATCATACTCAAACGAGCACCTATGTACTGCGGGCATAACACAGGCAACAACATCACATATAATATGCGCATTTAAAGTCATATTGTTATATTGTTTTACAAATAACTTAAATACAAATCAACAGGCTTTTTTACAAAGACGTCATGGATTATTATATTCGCATATAGTAATCAGTGTTAACTTGTGTTCTAAAGCAGCTAGTAAGCTGAACGTAAAAGGTATAAAAAATATAATATAAAAATTATTATAAATATATACACAAATGTGGTATATATACTAAAAGAACGGAGAGCAGTCACTATGATAAATTGCATATAAACACCATGTAAGCAAAGAGGGGTCAATTACAGCAAAGTGACCCATAGACTCCATCTAGTGGTGATTTTATAAAACTGCATGCCTCATAAACAAATTTGAATAAACAAATTGTTCAAACAGTATGGGGCTCATTTCTAAAATAAATTAAATAAATCAAGATATTTAAATGAACAAAAAATATAGGAGAATATAATAAACCATATGATACAAATGGATAAAAGACACACAGCTAAAAAAGAGCCATTAGTAATTCATAATCGATTATATACCATAACTCCTAGATTGCCAATAGTAATACCCCACAGACTCCATCTAGTGGTGATTACATAAATTGTAGCCACAACACAGGACTAAAAAAACCCTTTGTAAAGAATAGACATATGAGACATACCGCAACAGGTACAATCAATAATCGCTAATAAAGCAATTTATGTCTAATTCAATGTTCAGGCCCCTAGGCGCAAGTGTATCAGCTGAGAAGATCCATTGGGTCTCTCTTTTGGATAGATCTCTCACTAAATTCGATCCTCGCCATGTAGGCTTTAAGTGATCAATGCCCCAAAATAATAGACCGCTAGGGTCTTCATTATGATGTAGTTTGAAGTGTAAGGACAGGTTGTGGTCTTTATAACCTAAAAGGATGTTGGCGATATGCTCTCCAATACTCACTTTTAATTGGCGCTTAGTGCGTGCAATATATAACAGCCCACAAGGACATTGTAAAGCATACACTACATGTGTAGTATTGCATGTTATAAATTCACTAATAGTGAACTCATTATTGGAGCTAGAAGTGAATTTCTTAACTGCTCTTAGAGGGCGAGTTATTTCACGACAAGCCCTACACTTTCTGCATGCATAAAAGCCATCACAGTCCCAAAAACTGGATGGTCTAGTAGGGGGGTCTAAAATCTTCCGCACTAGTTTGTCTGAAAAACTTTGTGCCTTTCTATAAATAAAGCCTGGTTTAGCCGGTAATACTGCCATTAAGGTCTTGTCCATCAATAGAATATGCCAATGTTTAGAGAAGATTTCCTCTATCTCCTTATATTGGGCATGATAGCCGGATAAAAAATTCCATTCCCGATTATTGGAGGGCCTTATGGTTGCTTTATCCAGAAGGAAGTTGGTTCTTGGCTGTGACACTAGATTGCTTATAATAGACTCCAAAAATTCCTTTTTATAGCCTTTCTCCAGAAATTTTCCTTTTATAAGTTCAGCTTGTGCCATGAAATCTGACGTATCAGTACAGTTTCCCTTTACACGTGTAAGCTGGCCTTTGGGAATATTTTTCAACCACATAGGGTGGTGCCCACTACTTAAAGGTAGATAACTATTCGAGTCTGTAGGTTTAAAAAACACTTTTGTGGACAGACTAGTGTTAGATCTAAAAATCTCTAAATCTAGAAAATTAATACTATCACTACTAATAGTACTAGTAAGAACTATATTCTTAGTGTTGGAATTCAGTTCATCTAAAAATAATTGTAAAGAGGAAAGGGGGCCATCCCATATAAAGAACAGATCGTCTATATATCTTTTATTAAACAACAGCGATGGGCGTGGTATCGAGAAAATGACCTTGTCCTCCCACTCTCCCATAAACATATTAGCTATACTAGGGGCAAAACGAGCCCCCATAGCTACTCCCCTGCATTGTGAATAGAACTCCCCTCCATACCAAAAAAAGTTATGGCCAAGGCAGAAATCTAACGAATTCCTTAGGAAAACTTTTTTATTATGAGAGATGTCATCTCGACGACTGAGTCCCCAATTGAGTGCTAACAGAGCATCATCATGTTGGATGACTGTATATAAAGACGTGACGTCTGCCTTCATGAGATATACCTCATCTTTTCCAGTCAGGTCAATATTTTGAAGCATTTGTAGAAGACTTTTTGTGTCTTTTAGATAGGCTCGAGTGTGTATTACGCACTCTTGTAAATATAGGTCTAAGTATTGACCCAACCTTGATGACAGTGATCCTATTCCATTAACAATCGGTCTACCCGGGGGGACCTGGATATTCTTGTGGATCTTTGGGAGCGTATTGATTGTAGGAATTCTATTTGAACTCGGTAGTAAATATTTTCTTTCTCGACTATTAAGCACTCCTGACTTGGAACCCATATTAATCAGATGTTCTAGATCCCTTTCATACTGTAGTGACGGATCCATGTTCAATTTCACATATGTACTTTTGTCACTTAGCATTTCTGTCAGCTGGTTCTCATAGAACGTCTTATCTAAAATGACAACTCCCCCACCTTTATCAGCTGGACGGATTATTATGTTCTTTTTTTCTTCTAACATCTTTATTCCATCCAGAATGTATTGGGGGTTCACATTTTTTCTGGGTACTATGTGTTCCAGATCTCTCAGTATGAGTCCCTTAAAGACCTCTGTAACAGAATGGCCCCTGACACCCAGAGACGTTGGAAGGATGAGAGATACTCTTGTGCCAGCAGCACCAAAAACTCTTGGGTCGAAATCCACCCTGTGCCCTTTTGGGTATAGGGTGGCTAATAGTGAATCATAATTCATATTACATGAGATGGGACATTAATAATACTTCATATTGCAGGACTGAGATATCACAAGGAGTCATGATGACATGACCAGGTCAGCCAGTGAGTCATACCTTTTGTATAATAGGCTATTGAAATATCCTAAGGTGTTGGCTATTCAATGTAAAGACACCCACTCTCACTGCCATTGTGTGACAAAGCTGTATAGAGAACTTATTCAACAAGATGTCTGTGTTACTATTCAAGGTTAATTGAACCCTATTGATAATACGGTGCCGTCATGTCTAGCTACCAATTAAAGAATTATCCTCAGTGAGTGAATAGGGGGGTGGAGATTACATTGTCCTGTGATTAACTGCATTATGTTGTACTGGATATAAGCAAGCTAAGAACCAATAAAGTTATTCATACATTTTTGGAAACTAGAGAACGGAGCGCTGTCTCGTTTATTCTGGGAAATGGAATGGATCATGTCTGCCTGGTTGTTGGTGTGTCGGATAAGCCTGTCGTGGTTGGATGGAAAGTTGTAAGCGGTGGTAACCGTTACAACCTCTATTTGATGGTTCCCTTTATTCAGGGGATTAAACAGTGACTTATTCCGCAAACCACTGTCCAAAGCCACCGAAGCTGAACCAAAAGTGGACTCTGAGTTCTTATTCAAAAAATACTTTTTCATATTTATTTTGCGTACATATTTATGGATGTCAATAAAAACATTAAACTTGTTAATGGGTCTTTTAAGGCCACATTTCAGACCTAAATGTAGTATGTTAGTTTCTTTGGGGGATAAAGAGGTATTGCTTAAATTAAAAATACCACCTTTATTTATAGCCTCCTTTTTTTTCTGGACCCTCAGTCCCGATCTACATCCTCTGGGTCTTCTCTCCTTGTGTTGGGATGATACACATAATCCCTCTCCCAATGGGCAGGCTCTCTCCAATGTTGTTCTGCATACCCTGGTGTGTGTTGGGGATGGGAGGGGGGTCTGCCCCTCCTCTGGGGTGCACCCCGTCCTCGTTTCTGGCCCCCCCTCCCTCTCCCTAAAAAAGGTTTGGGAGATTGTGGGCGGCCTCTACCGTAATCATCCCATAATGGTTCGAAACGGTTTTGTGTTGGGACCTGATAATGTCTCTCATTAGAAGTACCTGGATAACCAGCATTATGGGATTCCCTTGCCATATTACCCCTCCCTTGATTGGTATTAGATCTGGCAGGGGTAGACTGCTCTCTAGGTGGTCGTTGTGGGAGATCTATTCTTCTGCTTTCATTAGAGCTCTGTGTAGCAGTGGGAACTGGATTATCCTCTGATATAGATTCCAGTTGTGTGGGTGCCCTATTTTCATTAATTCCGGTTTGTTGCCAAAGATATACATTCTTTGTATGAAAGTCCCCTAAATCACGGTGAAACTTTTTTCTTTTTTTCTTTTGTGTATCCTTATCGACCTTTTCCAATTTCTTCTTAATAGGAATATTGAAATCAGTCAACTGCTGTGTGTCTTTAATTGGGTCAAGCTGTGTTTTTAAATCATTAATTTTACCTACCAGAATGCCCATTTTTTTCTTTTTACGTTTCAGTACAAGTTCCTGTAACTTCGTACCAACATTATTAAAAAAATTATACCATTCGTTCACAGACTCTGTGTCATCCAACCCATCTTGGGGCACAACATCCCATCTCAAACTTCTGGTAATAATATTTTCTTTTGCATATTGTTCTAATGTGCATATGTCCCACCATGTGCGAACCTGTTTCTCAAGCACATTCCCTAAGGTGGTCATAATTGCATTATAATTAACCTGTGTCGATGTTTGTTCAGTGACAGCGAATACATTCTCAATGTCTATAATTCTGTTACTTAGAAATTGCAAGGCATCCATGGCTGCTAGGATAAAGAAAGAGCAAAATAGAAAAAAGGTGTATCACGGCCTATAGAACACCTCCCAGCGCCGAACAGACAGCACTTGCAAAACACTGCATATGCAGAAAATACACACTAAGAACGATACAAACTAAATTAGTTGGCTGGAAAACGCAACCAAAAAAAAAGTCCAGAAAAAGCAGCTATTTAAAATAAAAACAAATATATAAAAAATGGCAAATACACTAAAAATAACATTTAAAATGTCACAATAGTAAAAAAACATAAACAGCGCTGATGATTATAGTCCAGTGTAGATCCCAAGAAGAGATATCACCTCTACACTTATGTGCAGTAATAATGATAGAGTGTATCAATGGGAAAAAGTGAGTCCGTTGATAGCTGAGTTTGAAAAATAGGACAGCAAGCACCTTCCACCCATATTCTCAATCACCTCGTGGGACTATACATCCCCCTCTGGGGTACGCACTCACCGAAAGACCCAAAGGGTAAAGCAGTGTATGGATATCCACAGAATAATATCACTCTTCACATCAGAAGGGATCCGGTCACATGTCTACGGGTCTCCAGATCGTACAAAAAACACAGGAAAGGGCATATAGCGTAATTCCGTTTTTAATGTAACACACAAGAGAACCCACAAATATACAACCCTTCAAACAATGCACGTACATTAAAAGATAAAAATAAGCACATATAGGGGTCAATTCACAAAGAGAAACGTTATTGGTTTTCTTCAGGTGTTAAATTAGCACTCCTTATTTAACGCTAGCAAACATGGTATTCACGAAAGCTATAATCGTTATTTAACATAGTCGTTATGGTTTTCAACTGACTCTTTATCCAAACGTTATGCTAACTACTCAGACGTTATTATTAAGATTCGGGATGTTAAAATAACTCTTAAGATCGTTAAATAATGCTGGAGAGATGCATTCTGGGAGCAGAAGGGGAGGAGAACAGCTGCATGTGGAAAAGAGCAGATACAGAGAGAGAGAGACACACACACAAGCAATACACATGGAGATTGAGCATGTGATGTGCATAACTTCTAGTGTGTGCTTTTCTAAAGCCATGTGTATTTCCTCATACAGAGAATAAATCATGGGAGATGATAATCGGAATTTAGCTATCACCTGGGTTTCAGAAAAGTCATCCAAAATAGTATGTGAACGGAATACACATTTATAAATCTGAACAACATTCTAACGTGTTCTTCTTCGCCTCTGGATAATTTTAAGTTCAAATAGAGCACGGTTCTAGCTTGCCCAACACTACACTACACTACAAAAATCGCCAAAAGCTTCCTCTAACAACAAAATATCGCCTGGGAAATGTCATAACGCCACCCTGAGGGAGGTGTTAATTTAACGATTGCTTAACGATTGATAACTGTCCAAAAAATCTTTGTGAATTGCACTTCTGTACATATTTAACGATTTGAATCTTTAAAATAACGATTTGAATCTTTAAAATAAGGATTTGAATCTTTAAAATAACGATTTGACTCTTTAATAAGGATCCACACCTTAAAATATCGTTTCTGTGTAGGGAAACGTTATTTGATGATTTTTCAGAGCGTTAAATCGTTTAGTGAATTGAACTAGCTTCAATAACGTGCAAAATCGTTAAAATAACACTCGCAATCTGAAAATAAAGCTTTGTGAATTGACCCCATAGTCACCCTCTCCTGCAAGAGAGACGAGCCCTGCTGTCCCAATGGATGAGCTGACTTCCAGCACTTCCTGGTTTCAGACGTGACTCAGGTGGAGCGCACGTGTCACTTCCTAGCGTCGTAGAAGCCCCTCACTGACGCGTTTCGTCATAAGACTTCGACAGAGGGAGTGGCTTCACGACGGCGAACGAAGATTTAAGAAGTACTTCCCATCAGAGCCAAACCAATCACCACAGAGCGAGGGCGGACCTTGGTGCTTGCTCCGCCCAGACCCTGATATAGTACGGTGTTCTTATGCAGACTCAGACGGGGCTTCAAACAGTTTATGCCGCATATCATACTCAAACGAGCACCTATGTACTGCGGGCATAACACAGGCAACAACATCACATATAATATGCGCATTTAAAGTCATATTGTTATACAGGGAGTACAGAATTATTAGGCAAGTTGTATTTTTGAGGATTAATTTTATTATTGAACAACAACTATGTTCTCAATGAACTCAAAAAACTCATTAATATCAAAGCTGAATATTTTTGGAAGTAGTTTTTAGTTTGTTTTTAGTTTTAGCTATTTTGGGGGGATATCTGTGTGTGCAGGTGACTATTACTGTGCATAATTATTAGGCAACTTAACAAAAAACAAATATATACCCATTTCAATTATTTATTTTTACCAGTGAAACCAATATAACATCTCAACATTCACAAATATACATTTCTGACATTCAAAAACAAAACAAAAACAAATCAGTGACCAATATAGCCACCTTTCTTTGCAAGGACACTCAAAAGCCTGACATCCATGGATTCTGTCAGTGTTTTGATCTGTTCACCATCAACATTGCGTGCAGCAGCAACCACAGCCTCCCAGACACTGTTCAGAGAGGTGTACTGTTTTCCCTCCTTGTAAATCTCGCATTTGATGATGGACCACAGGTTCTCAATGGGGTTCAGATCAGGTGAACAAGGAGGCCATGTCATTAGTTTTTCTTCTTTTATACCCTTTCTTGCCAGCCGCGCTGTGGAGTACTTGGACGCGTGTGATGGAGCATTGTCCTGCATGAAAATCATGTTTTTTTTGAAGGATGCAGACTTCTTCCTGTACCACTGCTTGAAGAAGGTGTCTTCCAGAAACTGGCAGTAGGACTGGGAGTTGAGCTTAATTCCATCCTCAACCCGAAAAGGCCCCACAAGCTCATCTTTGATGATACCAGCCCAAACCAGTACTCCACCTCCACCTTGCTGGCGTCTGAGTCGGACTGAAGCTCTCTGCCCTTTACCAATCCAGCCACGGGCCCATCCATCTGGCCCATCAAGACTCACTCTCATTTCTTCAGTCCATAAAACCTTAGAAAAATCAGTCTTGAGATATTTCTTGGCCCAGTCTTGACGTTTCAGCTTGTGTCTTGTTCAGTGGTGGTCGTCTTTCAGCCTTTCTTACCTTGGCCATGTCTCTGAGTATTGCACACCTTGTGCTTTTGGGCACTCCAGTGATGTTGCAGCTCTGAAATATGGCCAAACTGGTGGCAAGTGGCATCTTGGCAGCTGCACGCTTGACTTTTCTCAGTTCATGGGCAGTTATTTTGCGCCTTGGTTTTTCCACATGCTTCTTGCGACCCTGTTGACTATTTTGAATGAAACGCTTGATTGTTCGATGATCACGCTTCAGAAGCTTTGCAATTTTAAGAGTGCTGCATCCCTCTGCAAGATAACTCACTATTTTTGACTTTTCTGAGCCTGTCAAGTCCTTCTTTTGACCCATTTTGCCAAAGGAAAGGAAGTTGCCTAATAATTTTGCACACCTGATATAGGGTGTTGATGTCATTAGACCACACCCCTTCTCATTACAGAGATGCACATCACCTAATATGCTTAATTGGTAGTAGGCTTTCGAGCCTATACAGCTTGGAGTATGACAACATGCATAAAGAGTATGATGTGGTCAAAATACTAATTTGCCTAATAATTCTGCGCTCCCTGTATTGTTTTACAAATAACTTAAATACAAATCAACAGGCTTTTTTACAAAGACGTCATGGATTATTATATTCGCATATAGTAATCAGTGTTAACTTGTGTTCTAATGCAGCTAGTAAGCTGAACGTAAAAGGTATAAAAAATATAATATAAAAATTATTATAAATATATACACAAATGTGGTATATATACTAAAAGAACGGAGAGCAGTCACTATGATAAATTGCATATAAACACCATGTAAGCAAAGAGGGGTTAATTACAGCAAAGTGACCCATAGACTCCATCTAGTGGTGATTTTATAAAACTGCATGCCTCATAAACAAATTTGAATAAACAAATTGTTCAAACAGTATGGGGCTCATTTCTAAAATAAATTAAATAAATCAAGATATTTAAATGAACAAAAAATATAGGAGAATATAATAAACCATATGATACAAATGGATAAAAGACACACAGCTAAAAAAGAGCCATTAGTAATTCATAATCGATTATATACCATACCTCCTAGATTGCCAATAGTAATACCCCACAGACTCCATCTAGTGGTGATTACATAAATTGTAGCCACAACACAGGACTAAAAAAACCCTTTTAAAGAATAGACATATGAGACATACCGCAACAGGTACAATCAATAATCGCTAATAAAGCAATTTATGTCTAATTCAATGTTCAGGCCCCTAGGCGCAAGTGTATCAGCTGAGAAGATCCATTGGGTCTCTCTTTTGGATAGATCTCTCACTAAATTCGATCCTCGCCATGTAGGCTTTAAGTGATCAATGCCCCAAAATAATAGACCGCTAGGGTCTTCATTATGATGTAGTTTGAAGTGTAAGGACAGGTTGTGGTCTTTATAACCTAAAAGGATGTTGGCGATATGCTCTCCAATACGCACTTTTAATTGGCGCTTAGTGCATCCAATATATAACAGCCCACAAGGACATTGTAAAGCATACACTACATGTGTAGTATTGCATGTTATAAATTCACTAATAGTGAACTCCTTATTATTGGAGCTAGAAGTGAATTTCTTAACTGCTCTTAGAGGGCGAGTTATTTCACGACAAGCCCTACACTTTCTGCATGCATAAAAGCCATCACAGTCCCAAACACTGGATGGTCTAGTAGGGGGGTCTAAAATCTTCCGCACTAGTTTGTCTGAAAAACTTTGTGCCTTTCTATAAATAAAGCCTGGTTTAGCCGGTAATACTGCCGGTAATACTGCCATGTTAGTTTCTTTGGGGGATAAAGAGGTATTGCTACCTTTAAGTAGTGGGCACCACCCTATGTGGTTGAAAAATATTCCCAAAGGCCAGCTTACACGTGTAAAGAGAAACTGTACTGATTTGTCAGATTTCATGGCACAAGCTGAACTTATAAAAGGAACATTTCTGGAGAAAGGCTATAAAAAGGAATTTTTGGAGTCTATTATAAGCAATCTAGTGTCACAGCCAAGAACCAACTTCCTTCTGGATAAAGCAACCATAAGGCCCTCCAATAATCGGGAATGGAATTTTTTATCCGGCTATCATGCCCAATATAAGGAGATAGAGGAAATCTTCTCTAAACATTGGCATATTCTATTGATGGACAAGACCTTAATGGCAGTATTACCGGCTAAACCAGGCTTTATTTATAGAAAGGCACAAAGTTTTTCAGACAAACTAGTGTGGAAGATTTTAGACCCCCCTACCAGACCATCCAGTTTTTGGGACTGTGATGGCTTTTATGCATGCAGAAAGTGTAGGGCTTGTCGTGAAATAACTCGCCCTCTAAGAGCAGTTAAGAAATTCACTTCTAGCTCCAATAATGAGTTCACTATTAGTGAATTTATAACATGCAATACTACACATGTAGTGTATGCTTTACAATGTCCTTGTGGGCTGTTATATATTGGACGCACTAAGCGCCAATTAAAAGTGCGTATTGGAGAGCATATCGCCAACATCCTTTTAGGTTATAAAGACCACAACCTGTCCTTACACTTCAAACTACATCATAATGAAGACCCTAGCGGTCTATTATTTTGGGGCATTGATCACTTAAAGCCTACATGGCGAGGATCGAATTTAGTGAGAGATCTATCCAAAAGAGAGACCCAATGGATCTTCTCAGCTGATACACTTGCGCCTAGGGGCCTGAACATTGAATTAGACATAAATTGCTTTATTAGCGATTATTGATTGTACCTGTTGCGGTATGTCTCATATGTCTATTCTTTACAAAGGTTTTTTTTAGTCCTGTGTTGTGGCTACAATTTATGTAATCACCACTAGATGGAGTCTGTGGGGTATTACTATTGGCAATCTATGAGTTATGGTATATAATCGATTATGAATTACTAATGGCTCTTTTTTAGCTGTGTGTCTTTTATCCATTTGTATCATATGGTTTATTATATTCTCCTATATTTTTTGTTCATTTAAATATCTTGATTTATTTAATTTATTTTAGAAATGAGCCCCATACTGTTTGAACAATTTGTTTATTCAAATTTGTTTATGAGGCATGCAGTTTTATAAAATCACCACTAGATGGAGTCTATGGGTCACTTTGCTGTAATTAACCCCTCTTTGCTTACATGGTTTTTATATGCAATTTATCATAGTGACTGCTCTCCGTTCTTTTAGTATATATACCACATTTGTGTATATATTTATAATAATTTTTATATTATATTTTTTATACCTTTTACGTTCAGCTTACTAGCTGCTTTAGAACACAAGTTAACACTGATTACTATATGCGAATATAATAATCCATGACGTCTTTGTAAAAAAGCCTGTTGATTTGTATTTAAGTTATTTGTAAAACAATATAACAATATGACTTTAAATGCGCATATTATATGTGATGTTGTTGCCTGTGTTATGCCCGCAGTACATAGGTGCTCGTTTGAGTATGATATGCGGCATAAACTGTTTGAAGCCCCGTCTGAGTCTGCATAAGAACACCGTACTATATCAGGGTCTGGGCGGAGCAAGCACCAAGGTCCGCCCTCGCTCTGTGGCGATTGGTTTGGCTCTGATGGGAAGTACTTCTTAAATCTTCGTTCGCCGTCGTGAAGCCACTCCCTCTGTCGAAGTCTCATGACGAAACGCGTCAGTGAGGGGCTTCTACGACGCTAGGAAGTGACACGTGCGCTCCACCTGAGTCACGTCTGAAACCAGGAAGTGCTGGAAGTCAGCTCATCCATTGGGACAGCAGGGCTCGTCTCTCTTGCAGGAGAGGGTGACTATATGCGCTTATTTTTATCTTTTAATGTACGTGCATTGTTTGAAGGGTTGTATATTTGTGGGTTCTCTTGTGTGTTACATTAAAAACGGAATTACGCTATATGCCCTTTCCTGTGTTTTTTGTACGATCTGGAGACCCGTAGACATGTGACCGGATCCCTTCTGATGTGAAAAGTGATATTATTCTGTGGATATCCATACACTGCTTTACCCTTTGGGTCTTTCGGTGAGTGCGTACCCCAGAGGGGGATTTATAGTCCCACGAGGTGATTGAGAATATGGGTGGAAGGTGCTTGCTGTCCTATTTTTCAAACTCAGCTATCAACGGACTCACTTTTTCCCATTGATACACTCTATCATTATTACTGCACATAAGTGTAGAGGTGATATCTCTTCTTGGGATCTACACTGGACTATCATCATCAGCGCTGTTTATGCTTTTTTACTATTGTGACATTTTAAATATTATTTTTAGTGTATTTGCCATTTTTTATATATTTGTTTTTATTTTAAATAGCTGCTTTTTCTGGACTTTTTTTTTTGGTTGCGTTTTCCAGCCAACTAATTTAGTTTGTATCGTTCTTAGTGTGTATTTTCTGCATATGCAGTTTTTTGCAAGTGCTGTCTGTTAGGCGCTGGGAGGTGTTCTATAGGCCGTGATACACCTTTTTTCTATAATGATCTGCTGTAATCTCTAGAAAGCAATCAGTGAGCAATAATAATTTACAGAAACCTATAGCAACCAATCAGTTAGTAGTAACAAAGTGTAGTAACCTCTAGCAACCTATGGATAAGTGGTAATTATGTGCAGTATCATCTAGCAACCAATCAGTGAGCAATACTCATGTGTGTAGTGGACAGTGTAGGAATCAGGTAGTGTAGTGGTCAGTATAGAAATCAGGTGGGCCAGCCTGCTGGACTCAGACTGTGACAACTAATGGCATAGGAAATATGCTGGGATAAGATGTCTGTCTACCGTGCTGCTACAGCTGGTAAATTTCATGGTAGCACGATAATTCTACAATTAATGTGCTACCAACATGAAAGTACCGCTAACAAACTGACACCTTTTCTATTCCAGCAGCAGTTACAGTGCTGATTTAGTGCATGTGCGCTTCTAGAATACTGGTGTAGATGTCCCTCTTAGGGTTCATTCACACCAGCCTGCATGCTAAAACGTGCGTGCACTAGTGTACATTGGGTAGGGGCAGTGAGAGGCAGTGCCATCCATTGTAACAACATGGCACTGTTTACTTTTTTTTTATTAACTTTATTAAAGTGTCACAAAATGACACTTCATTCGTGTCTATGCACCACAGAACATTGCAACACGCTGTGGTGTGGTGAAATGCCATTAAGCTGCTTAGAATAGCAGATATGGTGCATTTGTATGCAGCACATTAACCACATGTTATCACGTCAGCAATTTAGCGAATCCGAGCAATGGGGAGATGAAACAAATTAAAATTTTGGCAAATGACAGAGAATTTAATTGAATTAAGCTTGCAGTTTCTAAGTCTGCCAGTAGATGTCATAAAAGTCTTTTTTATATATATATATATTTTTATTAGAGGTACACTAATGTTCTTTTTTTGCCATTTGACCTGTTTGTAAAAGTTGTTCAAGTCTGCTATTTCCATTAAAGCATTTGTTAACGAGGTCCATCTGCTAGCATGTGGACAAGTTGCCCAAACACTGAGCGATCTGCATGCTAACTTTTTTATAGGTGCCCACTCTTTGGCTAAAAGCCGTCAATAGTGCAGAGATTCCAAACTAAGCTACGGGGGGAGTGAAACATGTTGGGGCATGGCCTGGTTGGAGTCCAGGCTGAGGTTACCACTCACCACTCCAGGACACCTAGGAACATGGAACAGGGAAGTGGGACAAGGCATTATTTAAAAAAATATATATGTTTGTGTGTTCAAATATGTTAAAAAGTCAATCATGTTTGAACCCTCTTGGCGGTTGTTGGGGTTTCCCGGTCCGGCCCTGCAGACTCCCCTCCCCCAACCCTCTCCTTTCATGCATTACTTTTCTTTCTTTTTTTTATTCTTGATGTAGCATTTCTTACTCTATTTAGGAGTTTTTTTTTTTTTTTTCTAGGTTGTTATGACTTGTAAGTAACACATAGGTTGATATTTTGTATAGATGCTTCAGTTAATTTTTATTGTATAATTACAACTCAATAAGGAACGAATAGAACATGTAAGGAACCATCTCCCTTGTCCTGTTCATCACCCCATTACAGCAATCTTATCTGGTAATGTTGTAAAGTACGCACTATTGGTTTTCTCATAAGGAATGTTAGTTCATGTTAGAACTCCTTTCAACACTGCAATGATTCTTTAATTTTAACAATTGTATATTTGTATTTTCTTTGTTTTTCCTTTGCTTAGTATTTCTTTCATTTTCTGTATATCGCTAACTTCATACTCCAATAAAGATATATTTGACAAGGAAAAAGTCAATCATTTTTGTGGAGTGTATGTAGTGTTTCCACATGACTACATACCTCCCAACTTTTTGAGATGGGAATGAGGGACACCTATCAGCAAAAGTATGCAGGCATAGGTCACACCCCTTGCCACGCCCCCTTAAAGGAGAATGGTAAAAAAATAAAAACAAGATTGGTTAAACCCACAAGGGATTTTTTTAATCACTACTATTCCTTTAAATTAGCTTTTGGAATTTACAAATGCAATAATTTAAAAATCGGATGAAAGGTTTAGGGCTGGAAAACACTTTTTGATAGATAAAAAGTGTATTTTACTTACAACGATATAAATCAGACCAAAATGAGGGACAAATGGGGAGAATCAGGAACAGTTGGGAGCTATGTGACTATACATTTCCCCAGTCTAAAAGTTAAATCCTAACTGTGCTCTGAATAAACTTTGCTTTTGTAATTGTCCTTACAGCCTATAAAAAATGCAAATATGGTGGGTTAACTTTTCCAAAGATTGATACTGCTTCCGGCTGCATGACCTGGTTCTGTGTTTACATTCACTTTTGCAGTGAATGTGATGTTTCTGGCAAACACTAGAGGGTGCTGTTAGCCAGTAAGAGACCTACTCTGCCTTGCACTAAAAGAGCAAGTTATCGGCCAAAAGCAGATTATTTGTTTACAGCATAGCATGGTATATATAGACAATATTGCTACAAAAGGACTTCTTTTCACTATAGCTAACATATAACATAACAAAACAAGTCCAGTTAAATGTGCTACTAAGAGTCGGTTCACACTGGGGCGACTTGGGATCCGACTTGAAGTCGTCTCAAGTCGTCCCAAGTCGCGCTGTCCAGAAAAGCAATGTAAGTGAATGGGAGCGGTGTTAATACACACTACTCATGTCGCTCCGACTTCAGAAGAGGTTCCTGTACTACTTCAATCAGACTTCTAGGCGATTTGTACCCATTGATTTCAATGGAAGTCGCTTCCAAATCTGATCACTGTTTTAATTGAAGCTACTTTCCAGCAAGATAACATACATTTCTCAGGCAAACCCCTCCCTCCCCTTCCCTCTCCCAGAGCTGATTGTTGTTTTATTGGCCACTGGAATGTCTCCTGACCTGAAAAGGACTTCAAGTCGTGTTGTAAATCGCCCCAGATCGCCCTGTGGTTCATGCTCAAGTCGTGTTGAAGTTGCTTCTGGAAGTCGTGTCGCCCCAGTGTGAACCGACTCTTACACCTCTGCTGGGTTAGCCCCCCCCCCCCCCCCATATAAAAAATGTAGACATTTTTTATGCAGTTTGTTAGATCTTTGTTAGATCAGGTTAGATCAATCATTGTTTGCGTTAGATCTCACACAGAAGAAGCAATATTAACAGTTATTTGCTGGGGGGGCTAACCCGTCATCAGCCCCCCCTATCAAATTTTCTGGCCAAAAATCATTCAGGCTAAAAGATATTCGTTAGATCCGGTAAGATCCGGTAAGATCAAGTGGTTTTAACGTTAGATCTCACATTGTTTCCGAGATATTCCACATAAAAAAATTGATTTTTAGGTGGTACATATGCATGGACATATGGATGGGTTGGCCCCCCCCCCCTTATGAAATTTTCTGGCCGAAAATCATTCAGGCTAATAGATATTCGTTAGATCCGGTAAGATCAAGTGGTTTTAACGTTGAATGAATGAATGAATGAAAACTTATATAGCGCAGCACATGCAAAGTAAATCGCCTCTGGGCGCTCGTTGTTCCTGTCTCCTTTGAGATCAAAAGAGATGCGTCTTAATCTTTCTCCTGAAGACCAAGTAGTTCTCCTTCAGCCGAATACTGGCTGGTAAGGCGTTCCATAGTCTGGGACCTTGGACAGCGAATCTTCTGTCCCCTTTGGACTTGTATCTGGCTTTCGGTATCTGAAGCCGATTTTGATTGGTGGATCGTAGAATACGATTGGGATTCTGAATTTTTAACTTTTCGCATAGATAATGGGGAGCATTCCCATGGATACATCCAGGGCTTTTTTTCTGGGGGAACTTGGTGGAACTCAGTTCCACCACCTTTGGCTCAGACCCTTTGGTGCCCGCTCACCACAATCACTTGTGAACACAGAAGTCTGGTTTCTGTGTTTACATGTGACTGCTTTGTAACCCCCTGAACTCTGCACACTGTATGTAATGCAATTCTGGTATTTAATGCCCCTTTAAGCCCCTTCTACTGTTTGTGAAATCTGAACGGGTCGTGGTTGAGTTCCTGCACCTATTTTCTGAGAAAAAAAGCTCAGGATACATCTATGCGTTAGACAGAGAGCTTTAAAGGTGATTCTGTCTTTAACTGGTAACCAGTGAAGGGATCTCAGTGACGGCAAGATTGATTCCCAGGGTTTTTTCCCAGTCACAAGTCTGGCGGCCGTATTTTGAACGACTTGAAGACGAGCGATTTGGTACTTGGGGAGTCCGAGGTAAAGGGCATTTGCATAGTCCAATCTGGAGTTTACAATTGCTCCCACCACGACCGCTACGTCTTTCTTGGGAATGAAAGGAATGAGTCTGCGTAGTAGGCGCAGCAGATGGTGAGATCCGCTGACTACTGTCCCTATTTGTGCGTTCATTGTCATGTCGGAGTCAAAAATGAGCCCAAGACTTTTGACTTTGGCGCTAGGGGAGATGATTTTGCCCAGAATGGGCGGGGGGAACCAGGTTGTTGCTGATTGATTCCTGCGCTTGGCGTGAAACAGAAGAAGTTCTGTTTTTACTCCGTTGAGTTTGAGATAACTCTTTGTCATCCAGTCCTCTATCAAAGAGAGGCACGTCTCTAGATTGAGGTGGTGATCCTTTTTATTGCAAATGCGGAAGTACAGTTGCGTGTCATCTGCATATGAGTGATATAGCAGTTTTTGGCTGCTGATGACTTCGAAAAGAGGACGCATATAGATGTTGAATAACATCGGCGACAGGGGAGATCCTTGAGGGACCCCGCACGATAATGTGCGTTGTTCAGAAGTGAAGGGTCCTAGCTTCACTATTTGCGATCGGTTATCCAAAAAAGAGGAGAACCAGGATAGATCGCTTTCTGCGACTTTGGCTATTTTAGCCAGCCGAGTCAATAATAGCTTGTGATCTACTGTATCAAAGGCTGCGCTTAGGTCCAACAGAACCAGAAGAGAAGATTCTCCTTCGTCTGCGGCCTCGAGAACGTCGTCCCATATCTTAAGCAATGCTGTTTCCGTCCCGTGTCCGGGACGGAATCCTGATTGAAATGGGTCGAGTAAGTTGTGGGTATCTAGATGCTGCTGCAGCTGCTGTACCACTGCTTTCTCCATTACCTTGGAGAGAACATTTAGGCCTGTTATGGGGCGCCAATTGAGTGGATCCTTCGGATCCAGGGTGGCTTTCTTCAAAATGGGTTGAATAAAGCCCTCCTTCAGCTGGGAGGGCATTATGCCCTCCCTGAAGGATTGGTTGATAAGCTGCGTGACAGGAGGTGCCAGGATGTCGGCGCATTCCTTCAGCAGTTTGGTGGGGATAATATCATTTGGCTCAGTGCTGTTGCGCAGAGTGCTGATGATATTTTTTGTTGTCTGAATGGAGATGGGTTCCAGCGTGAACTCACCTAACTTTGGTGAATTGCTGCCGGTGCTGTGTAACTGACTATGGGGGGGCTAGGAGCGAAGCTGTCTTGTTGAATGCTTTGCCGGATAGCCTCAATTTTGTTAATGAAGCAATCCGATAACTCATCGCAAAATTCTTGTGTGTTGGATCTCACATCATTTCAGAGATATTCCACATACAAATACAGATATTGGGTGTATACAAGGACTAATGAGGGGGGGGCTGGCCCCCCCTTATCAATATTTTGGGCCAAAAATCATTCAGGCTAATAGATATTTGTTAGATCTGGTAAGATCAAGTGGTTTTAACATTAGATCTCACATAATTAGAGACTTATTAAGTGATTAATGAGGGGGGGCTGGCCCCCCTTATAAATTTTTTGTGCCAAAAATCATTCAGGCTGATAGATATTCGTTAGATCCGGTAAGATCAAGTGGTTTTAACATTAAATCTCACATAATTAGAGACGTATTAAGTGATTAATGAGGGGGGCTGGCCCCCCTTATAAATTTTTTGTGCCAAAAATCATTCAGGCTGATAGATATTCGTTAGATCCGGTAAGATCAAGTGGTTTTAACGTTAAATCTCACATAATTAGAGACTTATTAAGTGATTAATGAGGGGGGCTGGCCCCCCTTATCAATTTTTTGGGCCAAAAATCATTCAGGCTAATAGATATTCGTTAGATCCGATAAGATACAGTCCGCACCCGACTCGGGCACCCCCACACCCTGTCACAGCTTTCTCCCTGCACTGTCAGTTTTTTACACTCCGCGGCCGCCCGACAGACACGCCGCGCTGTCACTGATGCATAGAGGGGACTTGGAGGAGGGGGTGCCGCGGCCACCCGACACCCCCCCAGCATGTGACACACGAGGTGAATCGCCCCCGCCCCCTAGTTAGTACGGCACTGCAGAGGCTGCCTGAGTCCTGCAAAGGGAACGGCGTTCCTGCAGTAAAATAAGTGCAGGGACGTCGTTCCCACGCGTTCCCGCAGGATTTGAGCTCTGGTATGCTCAATGGCACTCATCACTAGTACACGTGAAAATGCTCAGAATCTGCTCCGATATAGATTCTAGAACAGGTATCTGTGCATTCCTACCAAATATCCCTGTAATTATGGATAATCAAATGTTAAAACCACTTAATCTTACCGGATCTAACGAATATCTATTAGCCTGAATGATTTTTTGACAGAAATTTGATAAGGGGGGGGCCAACCCGTTCATATGTCCATACATATGTACAACCTAAAATCTATTTTTGGAATATCTCGAAAACGATGTGAGATCTAACGTTAAAACCACCTGATCTTACCGGATCTAGCAAATATCTATTAGCCTGAAAATTTTTTAGCCAAAAATATTGATAAGGGGGGGCCAGCCCCCCCCTAGTTAGTCCTTGTATACACCCAATATCTGTATTTGTATGTGGAATATCTCGGAAACGATGTGAGATCTAACGTTAAAACCACTTGATCTTACCGGATCTAACGAATAGCTATTAGCCTGAATGATTTTTGGGCAAAAATATTGATGAGGGGGGCCAGCCCCCCCTAGATAGTCCTTGTATACACCCAATATCTGTATTTGTATGTGGAATAACTCTGAAATGATGTGAGATCTAACGTTAAAACCACGTGATCTTATCGGATCTAACGAATATCTATCAGCCTAAATGATTTTTGGCCCAAAAAATTGATAAGGGGGGCCAGCCCCCCCTCATTAATCACTTAATAAGTCTCTAATTATGTGAGATCTAATGTTAAACCACTTGATCTTACCGGATCTAACGAATATCTATCAGCCTGAATGATTTTTGGCCCAAAAAATTTATAAGGGGGCGCCAGCCCCCCCCTCATTAATCACTTAATAAGTCTCTAATTATGTGAGATCTAACGTTAAAACCACTTGATCTTACCGGATCTAAAGAATATCTATCAGCCTGAATGATTTTTGGCCCAAAAAATTAATAAGGGGGGGGCCAGCCCCCCTCAAGTCTCTAGTTATGTGAGATCTAACGTTAAAACCACTTGATCTTACCGGATCTAACGAATATCTATCAGCCTGAATGATTTTTGGCCAAAAATCTTGATAAGGGGGGCCAGCCCCCCCTCATTAGTCCTTGTATACACCTAATATCTGTATTTGTATGTGGAATATCTCGGAAACGATGTGAGATCTAACGTTAAAACCACTTGATCTTACCGGATCTAACGAATAGCTATTAGCCTGAATGATTTTTGGGCAAAAATATTGATGAGGGGGGCCAGCCCCCCCTAGATAGTCCTTGTATACACCCAATATCTGTATTTGTATGTGGAATAACTCTGAAATGATGTGAGATCTAACGTTAAAACCACGTGATCTTATCGGATCTAACGAATATCTATCAGCCTGAATGATTTTTGGCCCAAAAAATTGATAAGGGGGGCCAGCCCCCCTCATTAATCACTTAATAAGTCTCTAATTATGTGAGATCTAATGTTAAACCACTTGATCTTACCGGATCTAACGAATATCTATCAGCCTGAATGATTTTTGGCCCAAAAAATTTATAAGGGGGCGCCAGCCCCCCCCTCATTAATCACTTAATAAGTCTCTAATTATGTGAGATCTAACGTTAAAACCACTTGATCTTACCGGATCTAAAGAATATCTATCAGCCTGAATGATTTTTGGCCCAAAAAATTAATAAGGGGGGGGCCAGCCCCCCTCAAGTCTCTAGTTATGTGAGATCTAACGTTAAAACCACTTGATCTTACCGGATCTAACAAATATCTATCAGCCTGAATGATTTTTGGCCAAAAATCTTGATAAGGGGGGCCAGCCCCCCCTCATTAGTCCTTGTATACACCTAATATCTGTATTTGTATGTGGAATATCTCTGAAATGATGTGAGATCTAACGTTAAAACCACTTGATCTTACCGGATCAAACGAATATCTATTAGCCTGAATGATTTTCGGCCAGAAAATTTCATAAGGGGGGCCAACCCGTCCATATGTCCATGCATATGTACCACCTAAAAATCTATTTTTTTATGTGGAATATCTCGGAAACAATGTGAGATCTAACGTTAAAACCACTTAATCCTAGCCGGATCTAACGAATATCTATTAGCCTAAATTATTTTTGGCCCAAAAAATTGATAAGGGGGGGCCAGCCCCCCCTCATTAATCACTTAACCACTTAAGACCCGGACCAAAATGCGCGCGCCTGTGACCCGCGGCTGGGTACTAAAATCAACGTAAATATACTTTGATGTGCCCAGCGGTGCCATTCTGCCGACGTATATGTGCAGTAGGCCAGGGCTCAAAATTTCAAGCCCTGAGCTACTAGCCAGGCCTCAAGAGTTACTCGCCACCAGATGCCCCACCTAATTCATACACTGCCCTGCGCCTAATTGCTCCTGTAAACACGCCCTCGTAGATTAGCTCATGGAATGACACTGTTAAAAGTTTTATGCAGAATCAAGTTACACAATTAAATATTACCAACAACAACTTTAACAAAATGGGACATGGCACTGGGGGCAGACCAGAGGGACAGGGCACTGGGGGCAGAACAGAGGGACAGGGCACTGGGGGCAGAACAGAGGGACAGGGCACTATAACTGGGTCTCTTCCCCATTCTCTTGCTGTCTCCTCTGCAACTCCCATCCATCCTCTCTCTCTCTCCCTGTCCTATTCATCTCATCATCAGGAACCTGTGTGTGCGGCTCCACGCTTGCATGTCCCCACTTTCCCCTTTTATTCAGGCTGGCATTCAGGCATTTTTTTATGAAAATAATCCATTAGATACTTCTCCTGTCACTAACTGGGAGACTCACAAATGTGTAATTAGGGATATTCTCATCGCAGCCGCAGCCAAACGTAATAAGGAGAGAAAAAAGGAATACTCTGATCTTGCTTCTGCTATTCAGAAATTAGAAAAGACGCATAAACTTACACAAGCAGTGACGACCTTGGCTGAACTTATTCAGGCTAGGTCCGATATGTTAAATTTTTTAAACAAGCAAGTCAAACGCAAATTTGCTCTGGCAAAGAAATCTTTTTATGAATTTGGTAACAAAGCTGGTAAAATGCTTGCCAAAGCCTTACAAAAGAACAAAGCTAAAACAACGATTCACTCTATTTCTGATGCCCAGGGAAACAAATGACATTCACCCTCTGCCATAGCAAAACAATTTGTTGATTATTACTCAAAACTCTATAATCTCCCTCAATCTGATTCTTCATTGTCCAAACACGACAGACGAGACTTGATTAGGAACTTCTTACAAAAATATAGCCCCAAACCCATCTCTGACGAAATGAGATTGCAAATGAATACACCTTTAAATAAGTCAGAGGTGAGTCTCGCTCTCAAGCAGATGAAACCTGCTAAAAGCCCTGGCCCTGACGGATTAACAATAGGGTATTACAAAACATATGAGGAAATCCTCACTCCTTTCTTTTTGTCATCCTTCAACTCGTTTATTCATCCAATTGAACCGCCTCGTGATCTACTGTCGGCACACGTAGTATTGATTCCGAAACCTGACAAGGACCACTCCTTAGTTGCTAATTATAGGCCGATTTCACTGCTAAATGTTGACCTAAAGTGGTTTGCAAAAACCCTTGCTAACAGACTACTTCCAATTATACCTGACCTGATAAACCTAGATCAGGTGGGTTTTTTTCCTGGCAGAGAGGCCAAGGACAATACTCTTAAGGCCATTAATATTCACCATTGGCTCACTTCCTCCAGGACACCTGGATTCTTGCTCTCGTTGGATGCGGAGAAGGCGTTCGACAGAGTGGCGTGGGACTTCATGACCGAAACGCTTATCGCTTTAGGCCTCCCACCTGCCATGTTAAACTTTATTTCTACGCTTTATTCCAAACCTACTGCTAGAATACATGTGAACGGTCACCTGTCGGACGCCTTCTCTGTATCGAATGGTACTCGCCAGGGATGCCCTTTATCACCATTGATCTTTATACTCTCATTGGAACCACTGTTAAACCGTCTCAGATCCAATTCTAGCATTAAAGGTGTAAAAATTAAAAATCACACATATAAATTGGCTGCTTTTGCAGATGATGTCCTTTTGTTCCTCACAGATCCGCTTACCTCTATACCCAACTTACTTGACGATTTTGCTAATTTTAGAACCCTATCGAACTTTCAAATCAATTTCTCCAAATCCACTGCCCTTAACGTTTCATTGCCCACAACACTATGTAAATTATGCCAATCTGACTTCCCCTTCTTTTGGAGTACCCAAGCCATTAAATACTTAGGTATATTACTTCCAATTTGTCTTTCCGACTTGTACTCCCTTAACTATACTCCCATATTACAAAAAAATTCGATCTGATCTCTCAAAATGGTCTTCGGGCCTCTTTTCATGGTTTGGCAGGGCTGCGATCTCAAAATGAATATTCTCCCGAGAATCCTGTATGTCTCACAGACTGTTCCTATTGCGATCCCCCAAGCCTTCTTTTCTTAATTTAAGAAAATGTGCACATTGTTTATCTGGAATAAACTCCGCCCGAGATTCAGTTATGATAGGCTTACTGCCCCGAAACCATCAGGTGGTATAGGTCTACCTGACATGTACAAATATTACCAAGCTTGTATCCTAACCAGAATTGTTGATTGGAATATTCATTTTGACCACAAATATTGGGTTAGATTGGAACATTTATTCTCACCTATTCCTCTCTCTCAAATCCCTTGGATTAAAACCACTGAAATTCCCTTGGCGTGTAAACAACATCCTTTGATCCATCTGACTATCCTTACATTTCGTCGAGCTTGCAATAAACACAAGGTTTCCTCTCCGAATGGTCCAATGACTCCTATTACACTTAATCCTGGTTTTACACCAGGAATGCATGAAGATTTTTTACCTAAAAGTTGGCCCCATTCAAAAGTAAGGGCAAGACAGTTCTTCATTGGTGACGAGTTTATATCCCAATCCAAGTTGGCCGATAAATTGAAAGTGGAGTCATTTCCTTTTTGGACCTATGTTTAATTAAGGAACTTCTTCCTGAAACCTAACCCCAGACCAAATTGGTCGAGAGAAAAAAGTGACTTTGAAAAATGGTGTGAGAACGATGGACCTCTCAGGCACTTAGTCTCAGCTACATATTCTCTACTATTTTCCGATCAGTCACCTAAAATTAATTGGGCTAATCAACTTTGGGAAAGAGATCTCTCGCTTGATTTGTCAGACACAGAATGGAGAAATATTTACAAATTTATTCACAAGGGATCTATTCATGTCCAAGCACAAGAAAATGCTTATAAGATTCTATCCAGGTGGTATATGACCCCCCTTAAATTACATAAGATTAATAAATCTGTATCTAAAATGTGCTGGAGATGCAATAGCGAGACGGGTTCCTTTTTGCACATTTGGTGGTCCTGCAAAGACATCCAACCATATTGGAAAAAGGTCCATGAATATATATCCCATATAACTTCTTTCAATCTGGATTTCACCCCTACTCAATTTTTATTACATTATTCTCCCTCATTACCAAATGGCTACTATCGATCCCTGGCAATGCATCTGATCAATGCTGCCAGGATGTGTATTCCAACTAATTGGAAATCAACCAAACCCCCTTCAATAATTGACTGGTTTAACCGCACCATGAGAAACATGGAGATGGAGGAGTTGATACATCAGGCGAGAGATACTCAAAAAAGGTTCTTGGATATTTGGTCTGATTGGCTGAGTTTTATTTCATCTGATGAATACAAATCCGTCAACTTGGGGGACTAACCTCCTCTTTATTTAATTCTCTTGATCCATTTATATAACGGCAGACCCCTTCTCTTCATTCCTTCCCCATTTACTTTCCCTTAGTTATATTTAGAATGTTGTTATTTACTTTGATTGTTTCAATATTCTGGTTTGACCTACGGCCTGGATTCATGGAAAAATCATGAATCTAGACGGTATGCTCTTCGTTGATTTCTCTAATATATGCTCTAAATTGTTTGGTTCTCAACGTTTGATATGCTTACCTTATCCAAGCTATGTATTAAGATGTTACTTTACTGTTATCGTGTCTATCTGATACTGCATTCTTCTGTTACATAACACGGCTGCGTCCGTGTTTCCATGTCTTTTTCACTGTATTATTTAAATTGTTCTTGTTTGAATTATTATTAATAAAAATCATTACAACAATAAAAAAAAGAAAGGGACTGGGGAATCTGTGTCCTTAGTCCCTTTTCTCTGTCTTAAAGGGGAGATTTCAGAGGTCTGTTAAGACCCCTGATATCTCACCAAAGACTCCCAACAGGGCTGATTAAAAAAAAAATTGCAATAAATATTTTTAAAAATAAATAAAAGTAAAATGTAAATAAAAAAATAAAAAAAACACACTGACAATTCACCCCCCCCCCCCCCCAAAAAAAAAAGACTGTAAAAAAAATTAAAATTGTAAAAAGTATCGGTATTCGGTATCGGCGAGTACTTGAAAAAAAGTGGTATCGGGACAACCATATTCAAAACGGATCTTAACAGATCGGACGATGCTGAATATTGTCCGTTAACATCAGTTAATATCCGTTTTCACAGATCTCGACGTAAACTTGTACATAAAAAAAAAAACGAATAAAAATAAAAGCGGAGGTAACGGATGGTAACAGTTGGTCATCCGTTTGCCCATCGGAATGCATTTCGTCCGTTGACGGATGGAAGAAAAACGGATAGACGGTCCGTTCATGTGTAAGGGGTCTAATGCCTCGTTTCCACTGAGCGGATCGGTTCAGGTCATTTAGAATGGAATGGGTTAGAATGGTCCGGTCTATTCTGCTGAGCATTTCCACTGCAAATCGGACCATCCGGGACCATACAAGGCTTAGAAAAAAAGCCTAGCACGTCCACCAATCAGTGAGATGTATTTAGGTCCGCCCTAATCGGACCATTCCATTTTCTATGTCCCCACATCTGAAGCAGGACTCTGAATGGTCTGGTACGATTCGCTTTTATGGCACGCTTTCATAATGGAAACACCCAAAATAGCATACCGTACCGAACCGATCCGCTCAGTGGAAACCAGGCATAATTGTGTAATTTTTGTGAAAATGCATATTTAAAATCCCTAAACACTTAGAGGAATACATGTGCATCTCAACAAATTTGAATGTCATTAAAATATTTAGTAATTCAATTCAAAAAGTCAAACACAAAGGGGGTTATTTACGAATGGCAAATTCACTTTGCACTACAAGTGCAAACTACAAGAGCAAAGTGCACTTGGAAGTGAAGTCGCTGTTGATCCGAGGGGGACATACAAGGAAAAGAAAAAATAGCATTTTAGCTTGCACATGATTGGATAATAAAATCAGCAGAGCTTCCCCTCATTTCAGATCTACCCCTCAGATCTACAGCGACTGCACTTCCAAGTCTACTTTCAGTGCACTTTGCACTTGTAAATAACCCCCAGTTTTTTATTTTATTTTTTTTGAGGATTATGGCTTACAGCTAGTGGAAACCCCAAATTCATTATCTCAGAAAATTTAAATATTACATAAGACCAAAAAAAAAAAAAGTATTTTTAATAGAGAAATGTTGGTTTACTGAAAAGTATGCCCATGTACCGGCACTGCGTCGCTTTAACTGACATTTGCGCGGTCGTGCGACATGGCTCCCAAACAAAATTGACGTCCTTTTTTCCCCACAAATAGAGCTTTATTTTGGTGGTATTTGGTGATCTCTGCGGTTTTTATTTTTTGCGCTATAAACAAAAAAAGCGACAATTTAAAAAATATATATATATTTTTTACTTGTTGCTATAATAAATATCCCAATTTAAAAAAAAAATAAAAAAATTTTCCTCAGTTAAGGCCAATACGTATTTTTCGACGTATTTTTGTAAAAAAAATAAAATAAAATCGCAATAAGTTATAGCGCCTACAAAATGGGGAACAGAATTATGTTTTTTTTTTATTATTATTTTTTTTACTAGTAATGGCGGCGATCTGCAATTTTTATTGGGACTGTGATATTGCGGCGGACATATCGGACACTTTTGACACATATTTGGGACCATTCACATTTATACAGCGATCAGTGCTATAAAAATGCACTAATTACTGTATAAATGTGGCTGGCAGGGAAGGGGTTAACACTAGGGGGTGAGGAAGGGGTTAAATGTGTATCCTGGGTGTGTTCTAACTGTGTGGGGGGAGGGGGTGACTGGGGGAGGTAACCGATGCTGTGTCCCTATGTACAAGGGACACAGATCGGTCTCCTCTCCTCTGACAGCACGTGGAGCTCTGTGTTTACACACAGAGCTCCACGTCCCTGCTGTCATCTGCTCGTGTTCCCGCCGATCGCATGTACCCGACGGACATCGCGGCCGCCAGGTACATGCATCGGCTCTTCAGCAATGCACTATATACGTTTTTCATTCATTCATTCATTCAGGGATAAGGGGGCATGATATTCCAAATCACATGCAGGCATTAGTACAGATTCTCAGGCAAAGTCCTTCAGCATCAGACTTATCAAGTTCCGCTCCAGAGCAATTTTTTTTTTTTGTCGCATACATGTAAAAACCTTAATTTTTGGCAATAAAATTACTTAAACCCCCAGAACATTATATATTTTTTGAAAGCAGAGACCCTGTAGAATAGAAAGGTTGATAGTTGCAAATGTTTATGTCACATAATTTTTGCGCAACTGTTTATTAAACGCAGCTTTTCAGGAAAAAATGTAATCAAATGAATTTTAGTGCTCCATATAATACCCATTTTTGAATAAAATATAAAGAATGAGGTTGCATTGAGTAAATAGATCCCAAACGCACCTAAAATTGCGTACACCTGCGTTAAACCCCTATGTGATAGGTACTCTTTATGGAGACATTAGGGGTCTAATAGACCTTGGTTGAATGTGTCTCCTGTACTGGCTAGTTAATGGTGGATCTGAAACCAGAAGTGACATCAATTGTTTACATGTGATATCGAGGCATGGATTTGCCTCCGTCCAGGGATGGACTGGCCATTGGGACTACAGTGAGTTTCCCGGTGGGCCGATGGCTCAGTGGGCTGGCTTCAGTGACAGCGGACTGCCACCCCCTCCGATCCTCTGTCTCTCCCTCCCTGCAGCGCTCACCTGGGGGGAACACAGAAGCAGGGGGAGGACCAGAGGAACAGGGGGGGTGACAGAGGAGCATGGGGGGAGGGGACAGACAGCTGACTCAATAGCTATGGCCTGGGAGTTTTCTCACTTCTGCCTAATCTTGTCCCATAAGGGGGGTACCGGGGGGGGGGGCTGTGGGAGTTATCCGGCCGCCATGGAAGAGACCTGTCAAAGTGGGCCAGTCTGGATGAAATCCAGGGCCAAATTTCTGTCCCAGTCCAGCCCTGCCTCCGTCTCACAGCAATCTCTCTTCCCTAGCCAGCGGTTGTGTTCACAGGCTCCGGTAAGAGCGTGAGAACCTGGGAATGACAGGAGGAGGAGGGGGGGGGCTTCAGTTGGACGGGGCTACCGTATCACTTTCACTTTCAAGCTGGGAGCGGGCTACACAGCCATCAGCTTGTGACTATAAGGGTTCACTCTTTGGACATACCTAGTATGTCCAATGAGCTGAACTGGTTAAAGCTCCCCAACCAGCATCCCTGCGACACATTCTTCTCTAGCCCAGCTTCCTTATATTGCGTCCTCCAGCAAATTCACCCTAATCCAGGCTCCTTCATGCCCCTTAGCCATGTTAATGTTGAGGCCCAGGGCTTTTTTTCCTCAAACAATAGGTGCTGGAACTCAACCACGACCCACCCACACCCTCCAAATTACATCAAATAGTGGTTGTGGTCAGTCAAATTTCACGAACAGTAGGAGGGTCTTAAAGGGGCATTAAGTTCCATGATTGCATTACATACAGATTGCAGAATTCAGGGGGGTTACACACAGAGTGCAGAGCTGTCAATTATAAACACAGAAACCAGACTTCTGTGTTTACAAGTGATTGTGGTGAGCAGCCCCCCCCCCCAAGGGTCTGAGCTAGAGGTGGTGGAACTGAGTTCCACCAAGTTCCCCCTGAAAAAAAGCCCTGCTGAGGCCTAACAGCAACAGCTCTTCAGTAACACAGGCTGCCCCCCAGGACAGAGACCTCTGAACATTCCTTCCCAAACATGTATCTTCTCCCCTGCCACACCTTCTAACCCTGTCTACCAGGCATTCGTTGAGGTTGGATAAATATTCATAACCCAATAGCAAACCCTTCTACTTTCTGGAAGCGCGTTAGCGAGGCAGACAGGAGCAATCAAACACCAGGCTTAGGGAGGCCTGACCAGACCTGGAAAATAAATTGCTGTTCAGCTGGATACAGCAGAGCCAAAAATTTAATTTAGCCAGCCTAGGGTAGGAGTGCTACATATGCATGTAGAAATGGACTGGAAGTGGAGGGGGATAGGCAGAGTTCAGTAGTCCAGCAAGCAGGGTTGACAATGCTGTTTTGGATTTTAGTCCAGCTACTGTGTTGTCAACTAAGACAGAAAGTTAGGAACACATTGGATATCCAGCAATTTTTTTTGAACTTAAAGCGGAGTTCCACCCAAAAATGGAACTTCCGCTAATACCACTCCACACCCCCTTACATGCCACATTTGGCATGTCATTTTTTTTGGGGGGGAGTGGGGGCTTCAGGAGGAGTGGGACTTCCTGTCCCACTTCCTCCTTCCGCCGAGGGGCTGGTTAGGCGATTAAGCTTAATCGCCTACACCAGCCCCTCCCTGTAGGCGATCGCATGGGACACATGACAGGTCCCATGTGATCGCCTGTCCAATAGGAGAGCACAGCACTGCTCGCGCATGCGCAGTGGGTGCCCGGCCATGAAGCCGAAGGCTGTCACGGTCGGGTGCCCACACTTAGGATGAAGACGCCGGCCGGGGAGGGGGGAGAGGAGCGGACCCCCAGCCGGCGTGTCGCTGGATCGTGGAGCAGGTGAGTGTGTGTTTATTAAAAGCCAGCAGCTACACTTTTTGTAGCTGCTGACTTTTAATAAACACTAAATTTAGCTGGAACACCCCTTTAAGCAAAAGCATTTTTAAAGGGATAAAACATAGGTAAATGTGCATGTAGTTGAAATTTGTTAGGGACTTTTTTGGTACCAATATCGAGTTTTAATATTAAGTATTTCCTTATCCACACTTATGTATTACAGTGTACATTAAAAGAAAAAAACTCTGATGAGCAACCCTTGCTATTTTTCTATGATTGATCTATGCAATATATCAATGTAATTCTATCCAGTAGCAGGATGGCTTTGTTCCATGTAATTTGTGTGACTTTGTGTGACTTTGGTCCGATGGACAACGGTCCGATGGGCCGCGCACACGATCAATTTGGTCCGATGAAACTGACCTTAAGGCCAGTTTCATCGGACCGGTCTTTTCGTGTGTACGCGGCCTTAGATGCTCCTCTCCTCTTTTATACTCAGTTGTGACATGATGCTACTCTTATATCAAGACATCGCTTGTATATCAAGGCAAAATCTATTAAAACATTTTGCTTGTCTTGCAAAACGCTCTCAAACCAAGGTTTTACTGTATATGTTCATAATTCAGGTACATAATTTCACACTTACGAACAAGCATACCATTAATTGCTAGTACACACTTATTTGAGTGCGTGCCCATTGTATTATGTGTGCGGCAAATTAAAATGTGTATAAACCTGGAGAAAAAGTGATCTGTCTTTATTAACCACTTGACCGCCGAAAAGATTCCCCTCCCCCTTCATGACCTGAGCATTTTATCTGATACGGCACTGCATTACTTTAACTGATAATTGTGTGGTCATGCAATACTGTACCCAAAAAAAAAAATCCCCATAGATAGAGCTTTCTTTTGGTGGTATTTGATCACTACTGCGGTTTTTATTTTTGCGCTATGAACAAATAGACCGATACATTTTGGGGGAAAAAAATATATATATATATATATATATATATATATATATATATATTATACTGGAAAAATTATTTTATAAACTAGTACCGGCAGTGATCAATGACTGCGGGACTGTGATATTACGATGGACCTTCTGATACTAAATGACACTTTTGACACTTTGTGGGAACCAGTGACACTAATATGATAAACAGGGCTAAAAAATATGCACTGTCACTGTACTAATGACACTGGCTGGGAAGGGGTTATACAGCTAGGGAGATCAAGAGGTTAAATATGTGCCTAGCCAGTGTTTGTGTGTACTATGCTTGGTGCTTTTATCAAGGGAAGTGATGGACTTTCTGAATATCTATCACTTCCCCTCTGTCAGAACAGAGCTCTGCCTTGTTTACCTGGAAGTGGGTGGTCGGCAAGTGGTTTAAAGGAAGGTCCAGTATAAAGTCAAAGTTTCATGTTGGCTTACTGCACAGATCTGTAAGATTTATACAACACCTACAAGATTCAAGTAAAGCTAGCCATACACTAGTAGATTTTTGAACATTCCAGGTACACCCAATGACTTGATGAATGTTGTTTAAATGTATTTCAATTTTTTTGGAACAAATGGACTTTTATAAATGAAAACCACCTTAACTGTTAGAAAAATAACAACAAAAAATTTCAAACATAATTCTACTAGTGTAAGACAGTGTTCAGTTTGGCAGCAAATTTCGATTTAGTTTAAGGACTAAAATGACATTTTAGTTTTAGTCCCATTTTAGTCTTCTGCAATTGTTTTAGTTTTAGTCGTATTTAGTCGATTAAATCTCCAGTATATTTTAGTTGACTAAAATGTCCTACGTTTTTGTTGACTAATATCTCTAGTACATTTTACTCTACTAAAACTAATGTTAGTCCTCTAAAATCAAATCAGTGTAATTAAATTGTAATGCATTAGTTAACATTTCTCTACAATTTCCAAACTTATTATATACTGCTAGAGTGAAAAATCTAATGTTATTATTTTTGGTATTGAGGTATGAACAAGCACTACAGACCAGTGTTAATTTTGAAGTCAAATTTCTATTTAGTTTTAGTCTTATGACACGTACACACGACCGTTTTTCGCGTTTTAAATTTTTTTTATTTTTTAATGTCATTAAAAACGATTGTGTGTGGGCTCCAGAGCATTTTTCACGATCTAAAAAATGGGCATTAAAAATTTCAAACATGCTCTAATTTTTTCACGTTTTTAAGGTTGTAAAAAATGGTCGTGTGTGGGCTTGAACGACGTGAAAAACCTGCACATGCTCAGAAGCAAGTTATGAGAAGGGAGTGCTCGTTCTGGTAAAACTACCATTCGTAATGGAGTAAGCACATTCATCACGCTGTAACAGACAGAAAAGCGCGAATCGTCTTTTTACTAACACAAAATTAGCTAAAGCAGCCCCAAGGGTGGCGCCATCCACATGGAACTTCCCCTTTATAGTGCCGTTGTATGTGTTGTACGTCACTGTGCTTTGCTAGAGCATTTTTTTTTTTTACGATCGCGTGTAGGCAAGGCCGTTTAATGATCGGGTTGAAAAAAAACCTTTTTTCTAGACCCTTAAAAACTTAATTTTTTAGAACCCGAAAAACATTTGTGTGTACGTGCCATTAGTCTTTTGATTTAAATGCCATTTTAGTTTTGGTCCCAGTTTAGTCTTTTGACTAAAATGTTTTAGTCGACAAAATTAACACTGGTGTAAGACCAGCTTAAGAATACACATGCCCTCTGTTTTTAGACAATATTTGCTGATTCTAGATATATGATTCTTGGCTTGTATTTACAATCTGTTAACATCACCAATAAATGGTGTCACTTCAGGTCTACACCCTTTTATTTGTTGGCTTTGTTACAACAAAGGCACTGAACTAACTTTGAAAAGATCCTCAACTTAAAGGGCTTCAATTCTGCCATTAAACCTTTCTAGGCTGGAAAAGTAAACTAACACCAAACTCACACTGTGGTGTGAACTAGGAACTTTCCCTCACCCCAAACCTGAAAGGCAAAATCCAAGCAAGTGAATCTAGGAATGTCATTGTTGGACACAAAAAACATCATAAAGAAGTTGGTGCAGAGTACAAAATCATAAATATTCACATGTGAGCAAATAGGTGCCTTTTGAGCTTGCATTAACTGTGGTTCCATTCACTTTTTTTCATTTACGTATATCAAGTCACATACAATTTATAGGTTTTATCTCTCCAAGTTCCTAGATAAAGAATCCATTACCCCTTATTATACCCCTTATTATACCCTTTCCAAATACAGTTGAACCTTGGATTAAGAGCATAATCTGTTCCAGCAGTATGCTCGTAATCCAAAGTACTCGCATATCAAAGCGAGTTTTCCCATTGAAGTCAATGGAAATGAAAATAATTTATTCCGCATTGACTTCAATGGGATGCAATACCGAATGCAGCCAGAGGTGGGGCATGCCAGAGAGCGCCAAAAACGTCCGAAAAGGCCTGAGGACACTTCGGCTCATTTTCTGCGCCCCCCTACCTCAGGCCAAATGAGGTACTGCAGGCCAATGTTTGGCTTTTCCTGGCTCCTGCGCCTCCGTACCTCAGGCCAAATGAGGTACTGCAGGCCAATGTTTGGCTTTTCCTGGCTCCTGCGCCTCCGTACCTCAGGCCAAATGAGGTATTGCAGGTCTATTTTCGGCTCTGCTCGGCTTCTGCGCCCCCGTACCTCAGGCCAAATTAGGTACTGCAGACCTATTTAGCTTGAATTCTGCTCGTCTTGAGACCTGAGGGCTATCCCGGGGGCATCTAGCTGCTAGGCTTGTGCAGATGTGGTGTCTTGCTGGATGCCCTTCCCTGCATGGCTGTCTACCTGTAGCGATCTCAGAGTCTCCCAATTAACTTTGCAACTTCTAAAGGGTCTCCCAGCCCTAACCCTCTTTTCTGTTTAAGAGACAAATCTCTTTGCATTCAAGAAGTGTCTAGCGGCCATTAATCTACCTTGCATTGCACCCACCATGGCTCGTAACCCACTCTACATAGAAGGATGTCAGCTGTCCATAACTCTGAAGGTCACCATTAGGCTTGGAGAGGCCTGGTACTTGTCTGCACTCTCAATACAAAGTTTTACTGTATAATCTAGCTGTATGTAGCAGCTGATGATATTTTTTCAATGGAAAAATAAGGATTGCATTGAATGTGTGTGTGTATTTTTATATATATATATATATATATATATATATATATACATATATATATGCACACACACAGTATATATATATATATATATATATATATATACATATAATTATTATTATTATTATTTTTGCATAATCAATTTTATTCTCACATTGGATAGTGAAAGGACAGCAGCTCACTGATGAGGTTATCTCTGCACCCTTTTCTGTTAGTCTACAAGCTAGTGAATATTTGTCACATTCACAGTCTGATTAGCCTTCTGTGCTGCTAATTCCTCGTCCCAGTTAAAATACTGATGTGAAAGGGATTCCAGGTGGTTGTATTTAAGGACAGACTGCCACCTTGTCAGGGCCCTCTTTAATATGGTTTGGGCCCTGGGCAAAAAAAAATTTGGGCCCCCCTCCAGCCTATTTTGGGCCTGGCTGGTTCACATGTATGTGTTTTGGCGGCCCTCATTTGTGCAGGCACAGCAGCCCATTGATTTGAATGGGCTGCCATGCCTTTGTTTCCTGCAGAAAAAAGGTGCATTCAGAATTTTAAAAATACAGTTGCCTTAAAATCCATTCTGCTTTTGTACCATGCTACTTACCTGCAGTTCTTGCACACACAAACGCACTGTGTTTTTTAAAGCGTGACATGAGGCATGTGCTTTTCTTTGCAGGAAACGCGGGCATGGTGGCCCATTCAAATGAATGGGCTGCTGTGACTGCACAAATGTGGCCCGCCAAAACACATACATGTGAACCAGCCAGGCCCAAAATAAGCCCATCAAGCAGTTAAATACAGACAGTAATGCCATGTGCTCTGAGGCCTTACTCAGCCTGGACTGCAGGTCTGGTCTGTGATTTAAAGAGTTCCTGTATTTTACACATGGCATGGCCTGAGGTCCCATGGTGCTAAAGCAGAATGGACAGACGGTGCTGTGACCCCATGCCATGCCATGTGTAAAATACAGGAACTTTTTAAAACACTGACCAGGCCTGCAGTGAATCATCAAATATTATAAAGACTTTGGGCACACTCTACAGGAATCTTCTATTTATAATATAGCAAACAGTGACATACCTTGGAGTGCAGGACATGAAATAGAAGTCAGCCTCGGGAAGAGCAAACTGGGGATGCCATAAAATCACATTCTAATTCACTTTTATATACAAGCAGCACCCTGTGGCAGGAAGGGAGAAGTGCACGTCTTAAGGGAAGCCAGGGGTGATGTACATTTTAAAACACTGGGAAGGGAAGCAGTACTGTGTGCCGCTGATGATTTTCAGCGCTGATTTGTGGGAAGCACAGGGGCTTAACGGGCGGCTCTGCTTTGGGCCCCCAACAGTGACAGGGCCCTGAGCAGCTGCCCCTGTTTGCCCTATGGTAAAGACGGCCCTGCACCTTGTTCATGCCTGGCAAAGTAACAGTGTCCCTGCAAAAGGCCCCCCCAACCCCCTTATACTTATGTCTCATCTGCAGGCAGTTATGGTTCCTGGCACTTCTGGATACAGAGGCACACCTTACCTCTGCACCTGTGATAGCAATTAGGCCTAGCAGTCAACCGCTAGGCCTCAGGCACTGTCACATTAAAGACAGTGTGATGATACTATTCCGCAGGTAACCAAAACCAATTACTTTTAGTACCAACTGTAGATGAGGAAGGAGCAGTGAGGGGAAGCTAGTAAAGGGGAAAGAAGAGCCTATAGAGAGCATTTAATGTAGGGTGACCAGACAACTCCGGTTCCAGGGGACAGTCCCCAGATTGAGGACACTGTCCCCGGACCAAGTCTGTCCCCAGTTTTATTCCCGGATTGGATTTGAACAGAAGCTGGGGCAATTTCAAAGACAGTCAGTGCAGAATAAAAAATAAATGTCTGAATACAAAGTAAGTTTACAAGCAGGAGTTGACTGGAAATAATTACAATTCAGTACAGAATTGAATATAATGATTTTACATTTTGATTTTTTTATATTTAATCATGTAACTGTTTACTAAAATTTTGATTAAAACCACAGTAAAATACAACTCACGCTCCCATTGCTATGTGAGTATGCACAAATTACTAGCCTGGCCTCATAAGGATGCCAACTGAGAACCTCCCTGCACTGTGTAAACATGTTGTGTAGTCAGTCTTGGCTTACAAAAGAATGTCCAACGTATGACGTGATCTTATTGCATATGACAGAATGTGTTCCCTTGTCAGACCAGTTTTGGACTAACTATAGAATCATTATTTATGGGATTAGGATAATGGTACTTTATTACCTTGGACGTATTAGAGCTAATCCTTTATTCGCAAAAAAACAAAACACAAAGCAAGTGTGAAATCTGTTTACAGATTTACATATAATAATCAATAAAATACTCTGCTGGTGTTTTTTTTATATATATACACACACACACACACACTATATAGATATACCAAATGCCACCAAACCAGTGTCTGGAACATTGATGACATTCCAAAATGGCAGCTGGCGGTTGTCACATGTTGCTACAAAGTAACCATGTTGTAAGAGTAAAGTGTGTACATTATTTTGTGTTCCACACATATCATTTATAATGAAGAGAACCCTTTTTTTAACTTGTCTCTTCTTACATAAAGTGTATGTCCGACCAACATTTTTTTTTTTTTTTTTAATTATAGATAGAATGCAAAAGTCATAAAGCCTTTCCATATTCATACTGTTGCAGAGGCACCAGCCTCACCAGACAGGAAGCAACTAAAAATCTCCAACAACATTACTGAAAATAAAAAAATCAATGTACTACCAGTGTAGTGGAAAGCTAGAACCCCTGTGAACATGTTTTTGCTGCATGTGTCCTTGTTGTAGATTTTCAGATTTTCCCTTACTTTCTGTCGTCATCATTACAGAAAAAATAAGGGCAAACCTCTTGAACGGAGCCCCAGATGGCATTATGGGGTATATAAATGAAACAAACATACATACCCACCTCCAGCATCTGTATGACATGGCAGTTGTCCCACTCTGGCTCTAAGGCCACAAACTGATGGATCACATGACCTTTGATTAGTCAGCTAATGTGCTGCACCCTGCTCTTCTCATCCAGCATTTACTGGAGTGCTGGGCTAGAGAAAGGGCAGGTGTGGCTGGCCCTAGCTCTGAGCCACATGCTGAAAAGTGGAGCCAGCTGTTAATCAGACAGATGGGTGGATCCTGACAATATCATGAGGATCGTTCTTAAACTTGACAAAGCTCTGCCCCCTAGCTGGCAATAGCTCGCTATCAGGTAAGGCCCAGTTCACTCTGATGCGGAAATTACTCCGACTTTGGAGTACCTGTAGCATCAGAAGTTGGACCCCAATCTGTGCAATGAAACTTTTCTAATTGGTTCCTGCACTACTTTTGGTCCTACTTTGGTACGACTTGCATTGACTTCTATTAAATAAGTCACATTCAAGTCACGCAGAAGTCGTGCTGGGGTCCAACTTCAAAGTTGCGCAGAATTTGCAGAACGTTGAATTCGGATGCAATGTGAACCCCGGCTCTAGTAAAGTAACCAGAGTTATGGGGGCCCAGGGCAGAATTTTTTTTCACCCTCCCCCTTATACATAGAGTTTTATCTATATTTTCACCGCGGCTTCTGGGTAGGTAAGTGTGCGGGACTGGGCGTTCCTATTCACATGCTAATTGATTGTCATGCTTCCCACCGGAGCATACAGCACATCACGACTTGCAGAAAGAGGCCGAACGTCGGTGCGCAGGTGCCGTATAGAGCTGACCCGACGTTCGGCAAGTCGTGATGCGCTGTATGCGCCGGTGGGCAGCATGTCAATCAATTAGCATGTGAATAGGAACGCCCAGCCCCGCACGATTACCTATATAGATAAAACGCTATGTACGGCAAGAAAATAAAAAAGGTCAGCATAATTTCATTATCACAACTCGGCTAAATGTAATGTTAGACATTTTATTTTAGGGTGAACCCCCGCTTTAATAAGCCACCCACTACTGTCTGAGCCAAGACTGAGGAATGTATCCACACTACAGAGTGGATTATTGATTCCACACTCCACATGCCCACTGCCAGCCCCAGCCCTAGACTAGGCCGCTCTCCCCCCCCCCCCCCCACCAGACACTGCCACACATGTCTCACTCCGGTCCTCACCTGCTATTATTGCCTGCAGTGCCACGGTCGGTGCTGACTTTGTTTGATCCTGATCTGGACCGGCGGAGCCTCCGCAGGGGAGAGGACAGCTGCATCGGCGGCTGAGCTGAGCTCTGCTCTCAGAGAGTGCCAGGCAGGCGGGAGACGAGTCCAGGCGTGCGCATCATCCACCGCATGCGCCACCCGCCATCACAGACAGGCGATTCGAGCTCAGGCCTGTGGCCACATGATCCGCCGTGACCCAATCACAGGCCAGCTCAGGCCTGTGGCCACATGACCCGCCGTGACCCAATCACAGCACGCCGGCGGGCCATGTCGAGACTGAACATGGCGGCTGACAGTGTCACGATCGGAAAAAACAAATTATTAATAGAAGAGTGACACACACACAATCCACTGGTGCGGTGCCCCCTAAATGAATTCACCCGGTGCAACGGCCCCCCTGCCCCCCCTCAGGCTACGCCAGTGCCCGGCTCACTCTGGTTCACAGCAGTACATTAATAATATGTTCCAAAAGAGCAGTATGGCAAAAGAAAGTTTGCCCATACCTCTCTTTAAAGCAGAGGTAATAATCTTTCCATACTCTAAAATAAAATTGTGTCTGGGCATACTTTTTGAAGCCCATTATAGTTAACAACCTGCACCATGTAGTGAAAATGGTAAAATTAATGCTTGGGTCCAAATGGCTTCATATATACATCACATAAGAAACTGAATGGGACATTGATGACATTCCAAAATGGCAGCTGGTGGTTGGCACATGTTGCTACAAAGTAACTATGTTGTCAGAGTAAAGTGTGTACATGCAGCATTCCAAACATATCATTTGTAATGAAGAGCCCCATTTATTAAATTCTAACCAAAGCCATGGTATTTATAACTTTAATGCTATCAGGCTTCATATACAGTAATAAATTAGCCCTTTTATTTATTTTTTCACAGCAAGGTTTGGAAAAAAACAGACAATATTTTTTACTTTCTTCTCTGACAGAACAACAATGTGCCTTGTTTACACAGGCAGAGTGCTGTTCTGCTTGTGTCCTGAATGATCGGTGCTGATTGGCTCCCGCTATGTCCAATTACAGCAGGAGTGGGTTTGCCGGTGGCGCGCATGAGCCCCAGATCATGCAGTGCAGGATCACGTACCAGTAAATGATTCTGCACAGAGCGGCTGCCCACCGCAGTAAATGTACATGGGGTTGTCGGGAACTGGTTAATGTCCTGCATTTTTGGCACATTTCTGAAAGCGCATCAGTCGTACTGCATGCTATATCTTTAGTGCCTGTGTTCCATCAGATTAGGCGACCTGTCAGAATTGGTAACAGAAGTGACGTTTCGTCGCTGCCATCTTGCTACACCCGGACTCCTCCACAGTAACAATACACTGAGAAGGGGGCAAGCGGACATCTTGTTACACCCACTGGAGTTTTGCATTTCACACATTTTTAACAGGAAACAGAGAATATATGGTGAAATACATTATTTGGAAATCCATTGGACTGTTTACATGTTGAATTATAAAAGCAGCGTTGTTCTGTCAGATTAGCAAACCTGTGAGATCAGCTGCTTTTAAAATTCAACATCTAAATGTCCGTCGGATTTCTAAATACTGTATTTCACCTTATACAGAGGGGATCGAAAGTTTGGGCACCCCAGGTAAAAATTTGTGTTAATGTGCATAACGAAGCCAAGGAAAGATGGAAAAATCTCCAAGGCATCACATTACATATTAGACATTCTTATAATATGTCAAAAAAAGTTAGATTTTATTTCCATAATTTATACTTTTGAAATGACAGAAAACAAAAAAAGGGGTTTGCAAAAGTTTGGGCACCCTGCAGAGTTAATATCTCGTACTGCCCCCTTTGGCAAGTATCACAGCTTGTAAATGCTTTTTGTAGCCAGCTAAGAGTCTTTCTATTCTTGTTTGGGGTATCTTTGCCCATTCTTCCTTACAAAAGTCTTCCAGTTCTTTGAGATTTCTGGGCTGTCTGTCACGCACTGCTCTTTTAAGGTCTATCCATAGATTTTCAATTATGTTGAGGTCAGGAGATTGTGAAGGCCATGGCAAAACCTTCAGTTTACGTCTCTTGATGTAATCCCTCATGGATTTTGAGGTGTGTTTAGGATCATTATCTATTTGTAGAAGCCATCCTCTCTTTAACTTCAGCTTTTTCACAGATGGCATCAAGTTACCATCCAAAATTTGCTGAAATTTAATTGAATCCATTTTTCCTTCTACTCATGAAATGTTCCCTTTGCCACTGGCTGCAATACAACCCCAAAGCATGATTGATCCACCCTCATGCTTAACAGTTGAACAGAGGTTCTTTTCATTAAATTCTGTGCCTTTTCTTCTCCAAACGTACCTTTGCTCATTCTGGCCAAAAAGTTATATTTTAACCTCATCGATCCACAGAACTTGTTTCCAAAATGCATCAGGCTTGTCTATATGTTCATTTGCAAAGTTCAAATGCTGATTTTTGTGGTAAGGACGTAGAAGAGGTTTTCTTATGATGACTCTTCAATGAAGACCATATTTGTACAAGTATATGTTTATAGTGGAATAGTGTACCACAACTCCAGTGTCTGCCAGATCTTTCTGGAGTGATCGTGCAGTCAAACTTGGGTTTTGAATTGCTTTTCTCACAATCCTGCGAGCTGTTCTGTCTGATATTTTTCTTGGTCTTCCAGATCTTGCTTTAACTTCCACTGTTCCTGATGACTGCCATTTCTTAATTACATTCCGATCATAGGATATTGACATCTAAAAATGCTTTGCTATCTTCTTATAGCCTTCTCCAGCTTTGTGAACTGCTTAGAAGAACCCATGATGCTGATTGTTGGGTCAAGGTCAGATGAGTCTGGGCATTTAAAACCTTTGAGATTGACATCACCTGGTCTTCCCAGACGATAATTGAGAACAATCCATCACACTGGCAGGTCTCAGCTTTGCAAAGGGGGCAGTGCATGCTATAAATTCTGCAGGGTGCCCAAACTTTTGCAGACGCAATTTTTTTGTTTTCTGTAATTTTGAAAGTCTAAATGATGTAAATAAAATCTAACTTTTTTTGGCTTATTATAAGACTGCCTAATCTGTAATTTGATGCCTTTTGGAGATTTTTCCATCTTTCCTTGGCTTCGTTATGCACATTAATACAAATTTTTACCTGGGGTGCCCAAACTTTCGATCCCCACTGTAAGCTCTGTATAATGTTAAAAATAACTGTAAAATGCATAACTCCAATGGGGGTAACAAGATGTCCGCTTGCCCCCTTCTCGGTGTATCGTTACTGTGGAGGAGTGCGGGGTGTAGCAAGATGGCGATGATGGAACGTTACTTCTGTTAACAATTATGACAGGTCACCATATCTGACAGAACACCAGTGTGTGTTTCAAATAACATGCCAAAAACATGGCACACAATAGCCAAACTGCAGTGTGGTAGTGTGAAATGGCCCTACATGTGTTGGTATCTTCACAAAGTACGTTTACAAAACTCTACTGTTCAGATTAATAAGAGCACGTAAAAATAATTAAATACTATTTGGAAATGTACAATGTACACGATTTTATAGATCCACTTTAAAGGGTCACTATAGGAAAAAAAATGTTTTGCTGAAATGACTGTTTACAGGGTATAGAGACATAATAGTTAACTGATTCCTTTTAAAAATGATTAAAAATAGAGAAAAATCAATCAGTTTAGTTTCATTTTTAAACTGGTTTCATGTTTCTGTGAAGTAAAGAGACACACAGAACAAAAACAAACAAATACAGGGCAGTGTTTTGTTTTTAAAATTAATCTGTTTTAGACACACAGTAATGACAGCTTGGACCACAGTGAAAAGCTGCCATGAGATTTTTCATAAGGAGCCAGACAAGCAGGAAGTGTGGAGATCAGAGCAGAATTACAGCAACTTCAAAGCAAAAACGAACAATGAGGACATGAAACCAGGACAGCAGTAAGGTAAAGGAAGCTATTTAGCTTAAAAAAAAAATAATTCCTTTAGTGATCCTTTAAGTAATAAACTACCATTATTCCAGTGCTGAAAACAACTATTCTATACTTAGTACAAGCTGGTCTGACAAGGAGATCCATTTTGTCATAGGCTGAATGATCACGTCATAAGCTAGACATTCCTTTTGTGAGTCTGACTACACAACATGTTTACACAAAGCACCGAGTGCTATCTATATAGTATGTTGGCAAAACACACATTCCTCACTGCAATTTGCAAACCTGTTACATAGTGATACTGTGTTTAGTATATTGCATCAGTCCCTGATGACAGTCTAGTGCAACTCAGTGGAAAAAAGGGCGAAACACCCTTTGCTCTCCTTAGGCCATATAATGACTTACATCACAAATTATTTAAATAAACCATAAAAAAGGTGGATATTTTATTGTCATTAGGACTTAATGCTAGTTGCATTCTACAGTTTGTGGTAAATATTCATCTATAAACAACTTTTATCTGTTTTAGGAATTTCCCTGAATTTCCCTAAATTCATTTAAGGAATTCCCCAGCTATTAGTTTCAATTTTTACTCTGCTTCCTGTTAGATATTTTTTTTTATCTTATTTCCTGCCTTCAGATTATTATAATTTTTTTCCGTCTGTGTCCTGTTGAGGATATTTTCCTTCATTTCCTAGGTTTGCCACCTGTTCGAGATTCACCCAGACAGTCCGGGTTTTGAATCAGGTGTTTGGGTTTTAGGCAGACTGAAACCAGGACACATTATTCAGAGCGGCTGTGGCTCCCAAAGTAAACAAGATAGTCACACGCAAATCTGTTGCTGTCAGGGAGCTCTATCACTTCCTGCCCCAGAGACATAACAGGAAGTGAGAGGAAATCCCTCCGAACAGTGGAGATCCCCCTCTTCTTCCCTTAGATAGTTTTTACTGAAACAGAAATATTTACCCTTACTTTATGTACTGGTGACTACTGTAAAATTTAAGATTACCTATCACTTTTTGTTCTGATGACAGTGGTCACCAAGATACATAAAGGGGTGAATCTTCTTAGCCAAGATACAGACAGGAATAAAAATCAGACCTGAGTCAGGTTTGGCTATAAGTACACTTTAATTATTTACATACTTAACCGCTTGCGGACCGCCGCATGTACATTTACGTCGGCAGAATGGCACGTACAGGCACATTGGCTTACCTGTAGGTCCCTGCCTTGATGCGGGTCGGGGGTCCGATCGGGCCCCCCACCACGGTACATGCGACGGTCTCTGTGGCTTTGTCCGCCCCCTCACGATCGCTCCCAGCAAATGCGCGCGCCCCCCCGCCCTGTCACTTCCTCCTCCTGTGTAAACACAGGAAGGAGGAAGTGATGTGATCTCTCCCTCTGTGTTTTTTTCAACCACCGCTGAGGAGAGATCACATCTCACAGTAAGTGTGCACAACACTACACTGACACCAGGACATGTAGGCACATTAACCCCTTGCGATCACCCCCCCACCCCCTCCCCCCTGTCACAGTGTCACTGAATGCAGTGATTATATGTATGATCACTGCAGTTAGTGTCAGTGTGACAGGCAGTCAGTGTTAGGTTCAGGGTAGCCCCCCGTACCCCCCCCCTAATAAAGTTTTAACCCCTTGATCACCGCCCTATTTAACCCCTTTCACTCCCTATTGCCAGCGTCACTAAGCAATAATTTTTCTGATCGCTGTATTAGTGTCGCTGTTCCGCTAGGTAGCTACATTTTTTTTTATTGCGATTTTTTTTTTTTTACTAAAGAAATGTGGCTAAATAAATTTTGGCCTAAATGTTTGACTAAAATTTAGTTTATTTGATTTTTCTTATAACAAAAAGTAAAAAATATTGTTTTTTTTTCAAAAATGTCGCTCTATTTTTGTATATAGCGCAAAAACTAAAAATCGCAGAGGTGATCAAATACCACCATAAGAAAGCTCTATTTGTGGGGAAAAAAGAACGCAAATTTTCTTTGGGAGCCACGTTGCACGACCGCGCAATTGTCAGTTAAAGCGACGCAGTGCCGAATCGCAAAAAGGGGCCTGGTCATTTACCTGCATTTTGGTCCGGGTTTTAAGTGGTTAAAGGGGTTGGAAATGTTTGTTAATTATTTTTTATTTCCTTTAAGCTAGTGTATTGTTGGTTCACTTACATTTTCCTTCCATTTCCCTGAATGTCTCACTTCCTGTTTTTCCTCAGTAAGCTTGCCACCATCATCTGAGCGGTGGTTATTCAGCCAGAACAGCTTACTGAGGAGGAACAGGAAGTGAGAAATTCAGACAAAAAAAACACAAAGAAAAAAAAACATTTAGAAGGGAAATTGAAGGAAAAGGTAAGTGAACCAACAATGCACTAGCTTAAAGGAACCTATTTAGAAAATAAAAAACAAACCTTTACAACCCCTTTATTGCACAATGAAAGAAAAGCAACAAAATAAAGTGAACGCTTTTAGCTAGTGATGTGCAAACACACAAAATATTAGTTTGTTGTCATTTTGCTTGAGGCCCTGTGCAGATATCACGTTGTTGGAACAAGCATTTTTACTTATAGTTTTAAAAGTGTGATTTACATGTGTTTTCGAATGTTTAGCAGAGGGCAGCCCATTCACTTTAATAGGCTGCACTATGAGCGTTTGCCACCCAAAAGAAGCTACTGCTCCTTTTGGGGTGACAAGTTTAGTGCAATTTTTAAATGCATGTTTTGCTGTGCGATTCACCTTGGGCTACGTTGCAGTGTGAAATGGGCACATGCAGATGGGCACAGTGAAGCAGCAGATAGGCATTGTTGACCCTCTTCCACTTACAGTAGCTGCTACATTTCCCACCCTAGGCTTATACTCGAGTCAATAATTTTTCCAATTTTTTGTGGTAAAATTAGGTGCCTCGGCTTATATTCGGGTCGGCTTATACTCAAGTATATACAGTAAGTGTGTCTCCAGAGTGATTTTTTTGGGGTTCTGTTGTGTCCTTCAGTGTTTTGGGAACTAGGATGCAAGGATTTTGGTAACAGTAAGGTATAAGTGACTTAGGGAATACAAACAAAAATACTCATTGGTGATGGGTGGGTAGATTGGCAGGCCGCAGCAGAGTAATATCTTGCAGGGTGAATACATATTGCTGGCAACATTTGGTGTGTCCTGTCCTCTAATTAATGTATACTCTAGATCAGTGTTTTTCAACCTTTTTTCAACCAAGGCATCCTTTAAAATCGGTCATAATCTCGAGGCACACTAAACCAAAAATGTAAGGAAAAAAAATGTATACTATTTGGATAGTGGTTTTGCAAACACATTTATTTTTGTAAAAAAATTCACTTCAATTAATTAAAACAAAACACAGTATATACCCCAATTTTGGGGTAAAATGTGAAAGATGATGTTATGGTGGGTAAATAGATTCCTAATATTTCATGCTTTAATATTGCGCACACTCATGGAATGATGACAAACTTTGGTACTTAAAAATCTCCATAAGCAACACTTTAAACACCTTGGCCCAGATTCACGTACCTGGGCACATCTTTGTGCGGGCGAATCGTATCTTCTTTACGCTACGCCGCCACAACTTAGAGAGGCAAGTGCAGTATTCACAAAGCACTTGCGTCCTAAGTTACGGCGGCGTAGCGTAAATGGGCCGGCATAAGCCCGCTTAATTCAAAGTAGGCAGGTAGTGGGCGTGTTGTATTATAATGAACCGTGACCCCATGCAAATGAGGGGCCGAACGAACGGCGCATGCGCCATCCGTGAACGTATCCCTGTGCGCATGCTCAGAATTACGCCCGCTAGAATACCTAAGATACGTCAAACACTGCATACGACGTGTGCGTAACTTACGCCCAGGCGCATTCACGTACGCCTTACATAAACAATGTAAAATTTGACGGCTGTTCCGACGTCCATACCTTAACATGGGCTGCGCCTCATATAGCAGGGGTAACTTTACGCCGGACCTATGCCTTACGTAAATGGCGTAGCTTACAGCGACAGGCGCATCTACATTTGTGAATCTGCGTATCTTGCTCATTTGCATATTTATAATGGGAACGCCGAATGCGTCCAGCGTAACTATGCGCCCACGATACGCCGGCATAGGCAAGTTACGTCAAACGACTGAAGCCATGTTTTTCGGCGTATATTGCTTTGTGGATCGGCGTAAAGATGCGACGGCGCACATTTGAAATTACAGCGGCGTATCTGGAGATACGCCAGCGTAAAGCCTTTGTGGATATTATTTCTTAAACCTTTTTTCTTTCCCTGTCTTTTACATTTTTTTTATTTTTTTTTGTTTTTATATCAAAAAGACCTCATATCTCTCCTTTACCTTTAAAAGCAAAAGATAAAAAAAAGAAGATTGATCTGGAACTAGCTGGCCACTCCATTGGATTGTTTTAACAGGCAAGACGGTGGAAAGGGGGGACTTCGCCTCCCGTCGCTTATGAAAGCATCCCAGTGGCTCAAGAGCTGCTCGGAACGCTTTCATGAGAAAGCCAGCCACTGGCTGAAAAAAACAGTACCAAGGTTATGGCTGATATCTTCAGCCATAACCCTGGCAAACCATTCCAAATCTGTAACGAATTGTGGTCTTGTGGGGAAAAAAATAAAAACCTACATAACACTTGTTACAATTAGGGCACTTTCACTTTGACTTATTCCATTGCAGGCATGGTGATTTTTTTTTATTTTTTTTTATATAATATACATGGGCTATGTGGGTTATTATTGATAATGATAACTGTATACTTCATGTGACGGTCGTAGAACATATCCCCGTCAAGCCTTCCCTTCTTCTCCCATAAAAGAAATCACCCAATATTCCATGAGTAGGAATATCCCTGGAATCGCCGAATAATCCATACATGAGCCAAGGCTTAATGCTGGATGTAAACAGGACACCCTTTATTGAAAGTATACAGCACACTTTTATACAGAATTTGGAACATCCCGCCCCCAACAACCGCTTTTCTATTGGTCAATTGTAAAGTACATTTGTGGTTTCACTCAGGTCCTCTTGCATGCAAATGTCTCAGCAGAGATTGGTCCCAAAGCTTGAATAGCCTGAATATGTGTGTTGAGACAGAAGCCCCCAGGGGGGTAATTACTACAATGAAGCAATCAGAACAACAATTAACACCTCTACACACTGGACAATAAAATGTCTCTCACAAGCCCGACTCCACTTATTTCACTAGTCGGAGCCAAGCATTGAAGGGTCATTCTCCTAGTGACCTATTCAGGACAAATTAAGCAACTTCCAGTATCTCTTGCAATATGTACTCCACAATGTCTCATCTTCTGCAATACATGAATTAGGATTTCACGTAGAAACACTTTAATATCTCATGGTCCATGACACTTCAATACTGCAGTTTGGCCGCAGCGCAGGTGTAGAGCAGGGTACCTGCGGTTTTCATGTGGTTTCTCATAAACTTCTATTATGTAGTACATTTTTGGTCAATTTTCTGAAAACACGCCAAAAATGAGGGACATAATAGAAGTCAATGAGAAACCACATGCGATTTGCAGGTACCCTGCGATACAGCCAAACGGCCATATTGAAGTACGGTATACAGTTATCATTAATAATAATCCACAAAGCCCATGTATATTATATTAACCACTTAACCCCCGGACCATATTGCTGCCCAATGACCAGAGCACTTTTTGTAATTCGGCACTGCGTCGCTTTAACTGACAATTGTGCAGTCGTGCGACGTGGCTCCCAAACAAAATTGGCGTCCTTTTTTTCCCACAAATAGAGCTTTCTTTTGGTGGTATTTGATCATCTCTGCGATTAAGGCCGATACATATTCTTCTACATAGTTTTCATAAAAAAAATTGCAATTAGCGTTTATTAATTGGTTTGCGCAAAAGTTATAGCGTTTACAAAATAGGGGGTAGTTTTATGGCATTTTTATTAATATTTAATTTTTTTACTAGTAATGGCGACGATCAGCCTTTTTTTCAGGACTGCGACATTATGGCGGACACTTCGGACACTTTTGACACATTTTTGGGACCATTGGCATTTTTATAGCGATCAGTGCTATAAAAATGCATTGGATTACTATAAAAATGCCATTGGCAGTGAAGAGGTTAACACAAGGGGCGGGGAAGGGGTTAAGTGTGTTCCTGGGTGTGTTCTAACTGTATGGGGGGGTGGCCTCACTAGGGGAAATCACTGATCTTCTGTTCATACATTGTATGAACAGAAGATCAATGTTTCCCCCGTTGACAGGACCGGGAGCTGTGTGTTTACACACATAGCTCCAGGTCCTCGCTCTGTACCGAGCGATCGCGTGTGCCCGGTGGCGATCGTACCCGCCGGCCGCAAGTGGCCGCAAAGTAGCCGATGTAGAGCTACGGGCTCTCGCCCAGGCGTGCCGACTTCCCACAGTAATAGGACAGCGGGCATTCGGCAACCAGTTAAATAAAAAATAAAAAAATCACCATGCCTGGAATAATAAGTGAGGCAATGAAAGTGCCAACAAGTGTTATGTAGTTTTTTTTATTTTTAGAAATGCCTGCAATAAAACTATCATACATTGAAAATGACAGGTACAAGTACTGTACCTGTGTCTCCTCACTGTTTTGTTTCCTCACTGTCCTTTCACCTCTACTCTTGTTGTTTTTCTTCTACCCTGAGGGAAACGCGCGGCAGCTAGCATTTACTCTGACACCCGCGGCTCACACGTCACAGCGGTGTGTGCGCCCGACCCTCCCATAGCAACTGATGACTTAATAGGTTGGCAAGACGTGGTCTGAAGGCTCGACCAGCCAGCACAGAGGACGGTCTTGCAGACAGCGGCCAGCAGTAGTTAAAACATCAGATGGCTGCCATAGCTGCCTATATTGGGGGTAATTTTGCCATGGCACACCTGGGGACTCTTCACGGCACACCAGTGTGCCGCGGCACACTGGTTGAGAAACGTTGCTCTAGATCAGTGGTAGGCAACCTTAAGGCCCCTTTCACATGTGCGGACAAACGGTCCGTTTATTACAAGTCTGTAAAAGGACTTGTAATGCTTCCCTATGGGATCACGGCTGTTAGCGGATGAGCATCCGCTAACGTCCGTAATGACCCGCCTCCGTCAGGATCCGGTTTTTCAGACGGAATAAAACCCTATTTTTCTTCCGTCTGAAGGATCGGATCGGATGAATACGGACACACGGTCCGTATTCATCCGATTCCCCATAGGGGAGAGCGGAGGAGAGACAGGGCGGTCTCTGCACAGTGTGCGTGGACCGCCCTGTCCACCGACAGCTCAGCGGGGATTTACGGATAATCCCCGCTGAGCCGACGGACACACACGGACACGGGGCGGATCAAAAACGGTCCGCTCCGTGTGAAAGGACCCTAAAGCAGTTGTAAAGAAAAAAAAAATTCTGCTGAAATTACTGTTTACAGGGTATAGAGACATAATAGTTAACTGTTTCCTTTTAAAAACTATTAAAAATAGATAAAAATCAATCATATAATGTACCTGTAGTTTTTTAGTTTCGTTTTTGCATCTAGTTTCGTTTTTGCATGTTATGCTGTATCTGTGCTGGACAGTGCCATAGAGCAGTGATGGTTTGGAAAACGAAACTAGAAGCTCCCAGTAAAGACAAAAGAAAAGAAATCACCGCTCCAGGTGAGACCTGTAGACGATCAAGGATAATTAGATTACCAAGGTGCTGGCGATGCAAATAGCAATGATGATGAAGAAAAGAGGGAAGGACGGCCGCACTCCAAGGATTTTCAAACGAAAAAAGTTGTCTTTATTGTAAATCCAAAAACATGTACAGTCACAGCAATCACAGAAAACAGGACAGCCGACGCGTTTCGCACTCGATCAGTGCTTAGTCATGGCACTCGAGCCATGACTAAGCACTGATTGAGTGCGAAACACGTCGGCTGTCCTGTTTTCTGTGATTGCTGTGACTGTACATGTTTTTGGATTTACAATAAAGACAACTTTTTTCGTTTGAAAATCCTTGGAGTGCGGCCGTCCTTCCCTCTTTTCTTCATCATAGAAGCTCCCAGTACTGTGGTCACAGGGAAACAGACAACCAGGAAGTGTCCAAAACAGAGGAGAATTAAAGCAACATCAGAGCAAAAACGAACAATAAGGACATGAAAACAGGACTGCAGTAAGGTAAAGGAAGCTATTTAGCTAAAAAAAAAAATGTCCATTAGTGATCCTTTAAAGAGGTGGAGATCTCTTTGCTGCTTGCCATCCAGTGGTCATTGTTGTGTTGCTCCTGCATAGGATAAGACCTGCTATCTATGAGCTAAACAAGAGAATCATCACAATACCACCTGCTGCTCCTCTAATAAGTGGTATTCAAAAGCTGATACTTTATGAGACGAGCGCGACTTTTTTTCCCGTGGATATGGAAGAAACTTCAGAGGTCAAAATTTCAGTCCCTTACATTCGGGCATGCAGGTTATTATTGTAAGCCCCATCGATGCGTTTTTGGTAGCTACATTTGCTGGATTTTCTACATGCGGTGTGCTATTTCTGCAAGCTTGAGTGTCTTAGGCCATGTACACACGATCAGACATGTCCAAGGAAACATGTCCGACGGACTGTTTTCATTGGACCAGGCTGAAGTGGTCTGTTGGTCTGATGTGCGTACACACCATCGGACCAAAATCTCCTCGGACCAGAACGCGGTGATGTAGAACACAACGACGTGATGAAAAAACAAAGTTCAATGCTTCCAAGCATGCGTCGACTTGATTCTGAGAATGCGCGGGATTTTGGTCCGATGATTTCGTGTACTAACCATCGAACATGTCCGACGGACAGGTTTCCAGCGGACATGTTTCTAAGCATGTTTAGAAACTTTTGATCGCTGGAAAACGGTCGTACACGCGATCGAACATGTCCGCTGAAACTGGTCTGCGGACCAGTTTCAGCGGACACGTTCGATCGTGTGTATGCGGCCTTAGAAGTTCCATAGAGAATTCCTGTTATCTGAGCCGATTGGGTCATATCTTCTGTGGATTAATTGACCTCAAAGTTTGATTGACCTAGTGAGTGCATGCTTATCTGGGTCCAATCTTTCCGGTAAGCCTCTTAACATACGGTGGTGGATCTTCTATCAACTTTCCATATAGTCACTCTAGAATGGGTTCATTCACCTATTAATTGGAATGTTCCACGGACTTTGTGTGCACATTCAGTTTTGTTATATTATTTTTTCACCTGGAGGACACTTATTGGTGTCATTCATAATAGATGTATACAATTGTGTTATCAGTCATTAGATATCTCGTTATTTTTTAGCACTTTTTTCTAATGTTTTCTGTTGCAAATTTTATCTTTTTTGCTGTGCTAGCTTCTACACTTTCTCACTTTTAAGAGACAGCGCGGTATTATTTTAAATTTTTATAACCTTAACCACTTCCATACAGGGCATTTTCACCCCCTTCCTGCCCAGACCAATTTTTCGTTTTCAGCGTTGTTGCACTTTGAATGACAATTGTGCGGGCAGGCGTCCTCCGTCTCCGCCAAGGGCCGGTGTACACAAGGAGTCCTTTTTCTGTGGAATTAGCCCGTTAGGATCACACGTTACTGAAGACATCAAACAAAAAATTTGGGAAAATAAGTACATAGATATATGGTCTTTGGTTTCAGCTGATCAGCATACCATTGATAAGGAGCGCAAGCCCTATACTGACAGGTCTTTTGAGCGTAGGCCCCGGGTTGCCAGACAATAGGTAACTGGTTGCAGGCTTTTGCCGTGCTGGGTGGTATTATGGGGGAAAAACACCCCGAGCGCTGTTCGGAGAGCTCTTCGTCTATTTGGACTCAGTATACAACGCCTATAAGTCCCATGGCGGCAGCGCTTGGTGGAAATATGACGAAGAGTTCAGAAGACGCTTGGCGTTGCAACCCGAGTGGGTTGGGCTGCAAGGCGACGGATGTCTGGCTGCGGCTTATGATGGCGCAGAGGCAGACTCCCTTTCTTGGTGGGGCCGCTGCCTCCTCAGCAAGTCAGCAGGGCGCAGCGGCCACAAAGAGACCCGGAACATGCTGGCTCTTTAACGAGGGTCATTGCAAGTTCTTCGGGTTGTGTAAGTTCAAGCACGAGTGCTCCTCTTGCGGTGGCGCCCACGGGGCAGTTCGCTGCCCCCGCGCGGCGCAAAACCGGTGCATAGGGGTACAGGGCCTGTTGAAGGGAAAGACGCCGGTGAGCGTGGAAGAGATGCTCCCCTGGCTAGAGCGTTACCCCAATAGGTCGGAGGCTGAGCAGTTGCGCATAGGTTTTTTGTACGGTTTTCTTATCCCCTTCATTCCCTCAGATTCACACCAACTGGCTGGCAATTTGCAATCGGCTGCGCTTTACCCGGATGCCCTGCGGGACAAGGTTAGTAAAGAGGTTAATTTGGGTCGCATTGAGGGTCCGTTTTCATCCCCACCATTTCCTAACTTGAGGGTTTCTCCTTTGGGAGTGGTCCCCAAGAAAGAGAGCGGTAAGTTTCGGTTAATTCCCCCCACCATTTATCTTATCCCAGGGCTCATCGGTTAACGACGGCATCTCAAAGGATGAGGCGTCTGTTTCCTATGTCTCCTTCGATAAGGCTGTGTTGTTGGTCCGACGGGCCGGCAGAGGTGCCATGATGGCTAAAACTGACATTGAATCGGCTTTTAGGCTGCTGCCGGTGCACCCGGATTGCTACCACCTTCTGGGTTGCTGTGTGGATGGCCTCTTCTATTATGACACTTGTTTGCCTATGGGCTGCTCCATATCGTGCCACTATTTAGAAATGTTCAGTTCCTTTTTGGAATGGGTGGTACGATGTGCAACGGGTTGTAGATCCATCATTCATTATTTGGATGATTTTCTGATTGTATCCCCGGCCGAATCTTCTCAGTGTCAATTTTTGCTGGATTTTTTCTGTGCTGTGATGAGCAGGTTCTGGGTTCCGCTTTGCGCAGAAAAAACGGAGGGCCCAATCACCAGGCTGTCCTTTCTTGGCATTGAAATCGATTCCCTTGGGATGGTCTTTCGGTTACCAGCAGATAAGCTCGAAAAGCTATTAGGCTTGATCGAGGGGTTTTGTGAAGTTCAAAAAGTTACTCTGCGGCAATTGCAGTCGCTATTGGGCCTCCTCGTCTTTGCATGTCGTATCATGCCGGTGGGTCGTGTTTTTTCACGCCGGTTGTCTCTGGCCACCAAAGGGGCCAAGAGGCCTGAGCATCGGATCCGACTGACTTGTTCCCTAAAAGCGGACCTGTCAGTGTGGCGGCGTTTTTTTGGGCACATACAACGGGCGCACGTGTTTCCTGTCGGTCGAAATAGGCAATCAGGAATTGTCTCTTTTCACTGATGCGGCTGGTTCGGGAGGGTACGGCGCGATTCTCGGGGCGAGCTGGAGCGCGGAATCATGGCCACTAGAGTGGCAGGAGCAGGGGTTATGTCGCAACCTGACTCTCCTTGAGCTTTTTCCCATCGTCGTGGCGGTTGAACTTTGGGGGGAGCAGCTCAGGGACAAAAAGGTATGCTTCTGGACCGACAATAGCAGTGTGGTGCATTGCATCAACGGTCTGTCTTCCTCTTCGCTGCCGGTTCTGGCCCTACTCCGTCATCTGGTGCTCAGATGCCTGGAGAATAATATCTGGTTCAGATCTCGTCATGTCCCAGGTGTTGATAACGTTATCGCTGACTTATTGTCTCGTTCTCGTTTCCAGGAGTTCTGGTCTCTTTGCCCGGATGCGGATCAGGAAGGCCTGCCTAGCCCGAAGTCCCTATGGACCCTGGTGTCAGGACTTTGATGCCCCTCATTGCTGCTTCGGTGACTCCGGCTACCTGGTCAAATCATGGTAAGGCGTGGAATGCCTGGTTGGGGGTGGCGGGCGGCAGGGACGTGGCTTCCTGTGGGAATTTACGTTTTAAGGTTTTGGTTTTACAGGCATTGTTTGTTCACGTTATGATGTGAGATATTTATTGTTAAGTCACAGCTGGCGGTAATATTAATGAAGGAACGGGGGAAGGCTATTATGCCCGTCGGTTTAGGCCGGCGGCTGGCTGGTTGCTTCCCCCTCGTAATCTTACCATGAGATGGTACTAAAGGTTTACAGATGTTTTATGGTTAAAGAAAAAAATAAAGCTGTGGCCGACCCCTACGTCCATTCAAGGATAACATGTTGTCCGAGTCTTAATTTTATGGTTAAGGGGTGAGACGAACACATGGGTACGGGTTAATGGGTTGTTCAGGTAGTCTTGTATAAACCATCCCTATTGCTGTTTAAAACAAAAAATATTAAACTGAGCTTTTAATAAGAATGATTATTTATTTCCTGATTGGACAAAGGACATGTAGTACTTTATCTCATCTTCTTAGGTGCCCAAAAACGCTAGCTGACAGGACAGGGCACCTCCCTTCCTTAGCACACAGTCGCCTGATGCCATAGCTAGCAAGGAGATGGCTGCTTTAATAGTGGGCACCTGTCTTTATCTCTCAGCAAGTACCGGCAAGAGTAATGCAGCGGGAGATGGGGTTGGCACACATCACCTTCCTCTGCATTCCTTGTGCCAGTGCTTTCTTTGGGCAAGTGCTGGGAGCTGAAGACAGCCACTCCTCATCAAAGGTATTATATGTGCTTTGTCCTATCAGAAACGAAAAAAAAAATAGGTCTAATTCTTCCTTAAAATGTCCCTGAAAGATCATGAATCTGGCTATGGCTGCCATAGGCCATCTGGGAATTGTGGGAAAAGTACCTACTTGGCAAGGTACAGGAATGAGTCATGCCTCAGACTGCTGCCAGCTCAATGAGAGGATTTGCTTGGTTTAAGCATGGGCAGCTATTACAATATTCTCTCTATCTGTTAATGCGTATAAGCTTTTTTCTCGCTGAAAATTCCAGACGCCCAAACAAACTCAAATTACTGGTCCCTTTCTGAATGGTTATACAAAGGAGAAGTTACAAAGACAACAGAATGTCTGTCAGGTGAATTAGAACAGAAGGGAACAACTGAAATGAAGGAGAATCTCGGTGAGAGGAACTATGAATTCCTGTACACAATTGCCCTCCCATTGTGCAGAGAACAGACTGCTGGACTGTTTCAGTTAAATCCGATCCACGCCACTAAAACGTCCCGTTATGAACACTTTCTGGCACATTCTTGTCATTTTCAAGGATAAACAGAATTAGAAGTAAGACCCTTTTGTCAGGGCACTTAAATGTATTTAACGCTCATCTCGTGTAATAACAGCCCTCAAAAGCGCTGGCTTGTGTTAGCCTGTTTCGTCACTGGAACTAAACTTTTGCTTCCGCTATTGATAAAAAAAAACTCCAGTTAAACAGGTACATACGCAGTGGAAATATCTGGCAAACTTTCTTCTAAAAATACTACTTCCCTAGCTATTAGGGCTCGTTTACACCTGTGATGGCAATCTGTGGTGATTCGCTATTCAGGGGGCATTTGACAGACCACGTGGAGGTAATAATTCGCCACCTCACTCCTTTCTGTAATCCCTAAGGCTGCGTACACACAATCAAATCTGTCTGCTGGAAACGGTCTGCCAGACCGTTTCAGCAGACAGATTCGATCGTGTGTATGTGCAAACAGACGGATTTGGCCACCCGACAGATTTCAAAGCATGCTTTGAAATCTGTCGGTTGGGAACCCGTCGGACCGATATGTCTGCTGATTAGTACGCTAACCAGCAGACATATCTGCTCGCAAATGCGTCGAATGGATTAGACGCATGCGCGGAAGTGTTTTACTTCCTGGTGCGGTGACGTGGCGGCGTCAACGTCACCGACACGTCACCGACACGTCAGCGCGCTGTCTGCCGGCGGGGATTTTTGTTTGATCGTGTGTACACGATCAAACCAATACATCCCAGCAGACAGATCTGTTCAAATTGGTCTGTCCGACCGATTTGAACAAATCTATTTGCTCGTGTGTACGGGGCCTAAAAGGCTGCACCACCACGCTACAACAAGGTGTCTTAATTACCTGAATGGATTGCATTCAAGGGTACTGCTTGCTGAACACGACAGGGGGAAAGCAGCTAGAGGGGAAGACTGGAGGCTGGAAATAATGAAGCTAAACTGCCTGGTTTTACAGCCTCCCCAACTGCAAGCAATAGCACCTTCCATGTTTCCTTTAGGCCTCGTACACACGAGTCAATCTATCTGTTCAAATCGGTCAGACCGACCGATTTGAACAGATCTGTCTGCTGGCATTTTGGTTTGCTCGCGTGTACACACGAGCAAACCAAAATCCCCGCCAGCAGACAGCGCGCTGACGTGTCGGTGACGTGGCGGTGACGTTGACGCCGCCACGTCACCGCACCAGGAAGTAAAACACTTCCGCGCATGTGTCGAAATCATTTGGCGCGTGTGCGAGAAGACATGTCTGCTGGTTAGCATACTAACCAGCAGACATGTCGGGCGGACGGGTTCCCAGCCGACAGATTTCAAAGCATGCTTTCAAATCTGTCGGGTGGCCAAATCCGTCTGTTTGCCCGTACACACGATCGAATCTGTCTGCTGGAAACGGTCTGCTAGACCATTTCAGCAGACAGATTTGATTGTGTGTACGAGGCCTTATAGAAGGTTTATTTTCAAGCAAATTTTGCAGCAATGATATTTTTTCATGTACCGTAACTCACTTGATTGGCACTTTTTGGTACTTGAGCTGCAGTCAAGTGAACGTTTAGCCCAGGTGTACACTAGGCCAAAAGGCCAAACTAAATCCCTTTCCTCAACCCCAGATATATCCTTATCCCGAATCGGAAGGCTGCAGCCAAACCTTCAGATCCCCCTACACAAAACCATTGTCATAATGGCCATGCCTGTACAGACAATCTCCATAGACACTGATGATGTGGCCTCCCAAATTCCTTATGGATTGAGAGGTGGTCACATAAAAGTCTATGGCTCAGGCACATCCAAAGAATATTTTTGGCCAGAGTAGAGATGAGCTAGGGCAGTGATGGTGAACCTTGGCACCCCAGATGTTTTGGAACTACATTTCCCATGATGCTGATGCACTCTGCAGTGTAGTTGAGTATCATGGGAAATGTAGTTCCAAAACATCTGGGGTGCCAAGTTTCGCCATCACTGAGCTAGAGCATACACCAAACTCATTGCTACCTCTATTCTAAATTCATGCTCTTTTTTTACTCAACAAAGCTGTGGGTCAGGTCAATCTACAACTAAAAAAGAGCAAAGTTTGAAATTTGGGTGGAGATGAGTTTGGGGATGCCCTAGCTCATCTCTAGGTACTTTTTGTTTAAGTTGTCTGTTTCATTTCTAGTATCTAAGAAACCTGAGTATACATCACATTAATCTTGGTATGCAAGTGTCATGTAATTCAGTATTGTAGTACCTGTAATAGTGAAGGTAAGTCTTTTGTATTGAATACACACATTGCCATGACCTACATCATACTTCATTGAAGTGATTCAGAAAAGGTGCAGCTTGGATGATGTCATCAACATATGTTTTCCTGTTATACATAGATACTTATATACTAGTAAATATTTTAGGTGTGTTTCACAGAATGGAAAATACACATCACGTTAAGGTCAGATTCAGTAAAATTGTAATTACCCATTACAAATCCTTACACATGGGTGCCATCCAGTTTCTTCAGCAGGGGATCTATGAACAGATCCCATGCTAAATAAGAGCAGAACAGGATGGATGTCACTTGGGACAACTGTGTCCATTCAGTATTTGGCACTTGATAATAATACCTTTGATAAATATAAGGTCATATGGCTTGGCTTCTCCAGCTCTGATACTCTCACTAATATGCTCTCAAATCCTACAGAGCCATCCCCACATTAGCCTTGATTTAGGGCTTTTGGAGATGATCCATCCCTGGTACTTCTTCCTACGCATGCTTTCCCTTTTTCTGTCTTGGATGGACATACAGAAAGGACTATTATCAAAAGCAGATGTGTCACCCACTCACTCCTGATTCTCCAGCCCCTCCTTTCTACTGCACTCCTATGCTGGCCATACACTATACGAAAATTCGGCCGAAAATTGGTCGTTAAGAAAGATCTTTCGTTTTTCGGCCAGTTATTGGGCACAAAATCGAAAATTGTTTGGACGTTTTTGAGCCGAAAAAACAAAGGACAAGTTTGGAAATGTTCTGCCGAATGAAGGATAAATCGGAAGGTTAATGTGTTTCCCGTCCGAACTTTCTGCACTAGGTATATGTAAAAAAAAACGAACCATTTTTTTTTTTTATGTCCACTGAACGATTTATCGGTCATTACATGATGGCACTATCGTTTGCACTCACGAAAGAACCTTAGTTTTTCGAAAGTTCGTTCGGACGATTTTTCGTGGAGTGTATGGCCAGTATTAGACTCCTTATTCCAGAGAACAAGAGGAAGTCACCGCTCCCCCTTCTCTTCATCTCACCAAAGGAATTTTTATGTAAGATGGCGAATGAGTCTGAACGAAAGATACGAGGGGACTTTTATGCCACATGACAAAAAGGGTGTGTGCAGCATGCCCAGGAAATGGACTTGTGGGAGGAAACCATCCCTATATGAACTGACCTATGAGGGCTCCATGCCAAGTACAGACGTCACAGGGGGCGTGTAATGGGGGGCTGAATTGTATAGAATTAACCAATCAGTGTGTTCACATGTATGATGTTATATGGTTAATAAAGGAGCCTCCCAGGCTCCACCTCTTCCTGTTGGAATGAGAAGCTGAAAGGTGAGAGATGTGGATCTTTGTCTGGCCCATATATTTCACCTTATTTGATTCAAGCGGCAGAAAGGAGTAATCTTGAAATTGTGCCAGGAAATCAATTGATTATTGACATATGTATATTGAATCTTTTCTTAATAAAAAACATTTCCAACCCTAAAAAAATGCACTAATCAATGTATAAATGACACTGGCAGGAAAGGGGTTATACTAGGGGAAGATCAAGGGGCTGTGTTCCCTGGGTGTGGTCTAACTGTGTGGGGGGTGGGCTTACTGGAACAACACAGAGATAGCTGTTTCTGATCACTAGGAACAGCAGATCTCACTGCTGTTCCCTGTCAGAACAGGGATCAGCCTTGTTTACATAGGCAGATCCCCGTTCTGCTTCTCTGTACCGTGATTGCGGGTGGCTGGTGAACATTGAGTCAACAGGACCCTGCGGGCTCACACGCACCCACTGTATCTCATGCACAGACCGACGTACATGTACGTCGTTTTGAGCAGCTGAGTCGTCTTGCCACCGTATATATGCAGAAGGCGTTTGGCAAGTGGTTATTACCCACATGCTGCACATATGCCTCTATGGCAGATGAGGATTTTGAGCTCACTGGGAGCTATATACATCTGCTCCAGATTCTGTCTGCTCCAGTTTTAGTAAATTAAACTTAGGAAGAAACATTTACGATATGGGTTCCCATAATATATTTTTGTGCAAGTTCCAATTTCAGTGTGTCTGTTTAACTGCTTGCCGACCAGCCGCCGCAGTTTTACGGCAGCAGGTCGGCTCTGCTGGGCGAGAGCATGTAGTATAACGTCACCTCGCCCAGCAGCCAATAGGGGCTCGTCCCTGACTCGCTTGCGCTTGCCCGGCGGGCGCGATCACCGGCGGGCACTCACGATTGCTCGTTACAGAGTGGGGACAGGGTGGGGAGTTTACACACACAGCTCCCGGTCCTGTCAGGGGAGAAATGCTGTCTGTTCATACAATGTATGAAGAGCGATGAGTCATTTCCCCTAGTGTGTCCACCCCCCCCCCCCCTACAGTTAGAACACGCAGGGAACATACTTAACCCCCTCGCCACCCCTAGTGTTAACCCCCTCACTGCCAGTGGCATTTTTATAGTAATCAATGCATTTTTTTAGCACTGATCGGTGATTGCTATAAAAATGCCAATGGTCCCAAAAATGTGTCAAAAGTGTCCGAAGTGTCCGCCATAATGTCGCAGTACCGAAAAAAATCGCTGATCGCCGCCAGTATTAAAAAAAAATATTAATAAAAATGCCATAAAACGACCCCCAATTTTGTAAACTCTATAAATTTTGCACAAACCAATCAATAAACGCTTATTGTTTTTTTTGTTTTTTTTATGAAAAATATGTAGAAGAATACATATCGGCCTAAACTGAGGAAAAAAATAGTTTTTATATATATTTTTGGGGGATATTTATTATGGTAAAAAGTAAAAAATATTCATTTTTTCAAAATTGTCGCTTTATTTTTGTTTATAGCGCAAAAACTAAAAACCGCAGAGGTGATCAAATACCACCAATAGAAAGCTCTATTTGTGGGGAAAAAAGGACGCCAATTTTGTTTGGGAGCCACGTCGCACATACGCACAAGTTTCAGTTAAGCGACGCAGTGCCGAATCGCAAAAAGTGCTCTGGTCCCCCCGGACCAGCAATATGGTCCGGGGGTTAATGTGTGTAAACAGCCCAAAAAAACATTTGCATGCAGTAAATTGTGCATATTTTACTGCAGGAAATGAACAAGTATGAATGAGAACGTAGCAGAGTATATCCTGAATTTACAAACCCTATATTTTGTATGCATGGTGTGTATATTACCAATGGCGACTACCCAAAGTGAATATCGCCAATGGTGTCTACCCAAAGAGGAAATTGTGCAGATTTTACTGCATGAAAAGGACAAGTATGAATGAAAACTTAGCAGAGGATTTCCTGTATTTACAAACCCTATGTTGTGTCTGCATGGTGTATATTACCAATGGTGACTACCCTATTACCAATGCCCAAAGACCATGCCCAATGCCCAAAGTTGCTACACATGCCTATCACTAGTTTCAAAGTGCCTTAAAATCCAAGCTATTTTTAGAGGATCCAAGCCTTACTATGTGGAAAAAGACATGGGCTATGTTTAGAAGTTTGTATCTGCTTGTCATGTCCTTGAGGTGAAAGAACACTCACTGAAAATGTCCCTGACACTCTTTTAAGTCTCACCAAAGAGCTCCAGCTTATTAGCAGCAGAGACCAAAAAGTCATACAGTTCAGACTGATCTTTATCTGTGGGTAATGAAATTCTACACTACATTCAGGATCTCTTCTAAGTCACTGAGTTCATATTTGCATACACAGATAGTATGCAGTATGACTTGCAGTACACTCTTCTCGCACTATAGCATGTTGGTTTTTTGCTTAGGAAACTTCAGATAGAGTTCCATTAACACTTATAACCCAGAACTAAAAATGTAATATATTGGAGCTTACTCTTTAGATGCAGTGGCTGCATTTGTTTTTTTTTCTTCTGCTTTTTCTCCTCTATTTTCACATGGTGATCTGGCCAGTAACTCGCCTCCTGTATTAGAGTCCCCCCAATCTGGATAAATAGGCACAGGGACAGCATTGTCAGTCAGGGGAATAGGAGTTTTAAATGTATTAGCAGATTTCAATACACTACGGCCTCGTACACACGATCAAATCTGTCTGCTGGAAACAGTCTGCTAGACCGTTTCAGCAGACAGATTCGATCGTGTGTACGGGCGAGCCGACGGATTTGGCCACCCGACAGATTGGAAAGCATGCTTACCAATCTGTCGGCTGGGAACCCGTCCGCCCGACATGTCTGCTGGTTAGTATGCTAACCAGCAGACATGTCTTCTCGCACACGCGCCGAATGATTTCGACGCATGCGCGGAAGTGTTTTACTACCTGGTGTGGTGACGTGGCGGCGTCAACGTCACCGCCACGTCACCGACACGTCAGCGCGCTGTCTGCTGGCGGGGATTTTGGTTTGCTCGTGTGTACACGCGAGCAAACCAAAATCCAAGCAGACAGATTTGTTCAAATTGGTCGGTCCGACCGATTTGAACAAATGGATTGCCTCGTGTGTATGGGGCCTAAGAAATTGAAGTCAAACTCCAGCTCACCCTTTATAGGTAGCAACAACTTTTTTTTTCTTTTAGGATAAAGGTTTTACATGTGTAGCGCTACACCCAAAGGAGCCGCTTAAGTATGTTTGGTTCCATACTCTGCCTCTTAACCCTAAGAACAGTCTCAGCCCCTCTGGTACACCTGGCAATAGTGTAAGGCTCGATTCACACCTATGCATGTTGCTTTTGAGCACTTTTGCGGTGCTTGCTGTGTTTTTTTGCGTTTTTACCGCGATTTTACCGCGATTTGTATTTTTTTGTTACATTTCCTGTAACAACCAGCTATAAACAGGTTAAAAAAACAAAAATCGCGGTAAAATTGCGGTAAAAACGCAGTACTTGCGTTTTTGATGCAGGTCCATTGGATTGTATTACATGCAAAACGCTGCTTTTTGCAGGAAAAAAAGTCCCCAACCCTTTCCAAAAACGCAGGGGCACAAAAAAAGCATTGATGTGAACATGTTCCATAGGAAACCATGTTAAAAAATGTCCTTGCATTACTGCAAAATGCATCAAAAAAAGCATTAGTGTGAATGAAGCCTTAGTGCAAGGACCAATGAGAAACACACACACGTTATGATAAAACACAGAAATTGTCTTTATTGCAATATTTCTGTGGAAAAGAGTAACAAACAGTAACCGTATATATTCAAGTAATGCAATTGGAGAGCAATAACTGAGATTAAGGGCAATATAGGAAACCCAAAGGGTGACCCCAGGTCAGACTTTAACGGCACAGTAAACAATTGAAGTATACAAATATAAGCTTTAACCACTTAAGGACCCCTTCACGCCGATATATGTCGGCAGAATGGCACGGCTGGGCACAATCGCGTACCTGTACGTGTCTGTTTAAGCCCAGCCGTGGGGTCGTGAGCACGCCGCCGGCAGCGAGCCCGCGCCCTGGTGCGAAGCTCCGTGACCACGCGCGGGGGACCCGCGGACCCGAACTCCGCCGGTGTCCCGCGATTGGTCACAGGAGCTGAAGAACGGGGAGAGGTGTAAACACACCTTCCCTGTTCTTCGTTGTGGCAGTGTCATTGATCGTCTGTGCCCTGATATTGGGAAAGACGATCAATGACGTCTCATGTCCAGCATGGCCCCCCTACAGTTAGAAACACATATGAGGTCACACTTAACCCCCACAGCGCCCCCTAGTGGTTAACTCCTAAACGGCAATTGTAATTTTCACAGCAAACAATGCATTTTTATAGCACGGTATTAACCCTTTTTTGGTTGCTAGCGGGGGTTAAAACCGCACTGCTAGCGGTCAAATACTGACACAATTCCGCGGCAATTCCAACGGTATATTGGCACTTAAAATAGCGCTGCTATACCGTCAGTGCACCTCTCGCCCCAGTGCGAAAGGGGCCTAACGTGGGAAAACGCTAATAAACGCTAAAAAACGCTATTGAAAAAATGTTGAAAAACTCACTGCAAAGCTACTGGAGTTTTTATAATGTTATTTTAACGTCCAGTGTGCATGAGGCCTTACAGCTGAAAACGGCTCTCAAAACTCACTATTTTGTATTTATTTTTGTACTGCTCAAAATTGCCACTGCCCAAAACTGCTGAGAAATTGAAGGAAAGGTTTAACACAGTGAAAGATAAATAGTGCATTTTATAGCCAACTATATAGATCAGACCAAAAGGAGGGACAAATGAGGAAGAAAGAGGGACAGGGGGACTATTTTCCAAATCAGGGACAGTTGGGAGCTAAGCTGGTTGCCATTATTTGTACCAAGTTGCTAGATTCTTTTTGCCATATAAATAAATCTATCTTTTGTTAGCATTTACAGATTTGTACTACATTATTGCAACATATGATAGTGTTATGTCTAGTGCCAGGAGCATGTAGCTGTATAAACAGCCTCTGATGAACTTTGACTAAACAGAATTCTTATGGAAGCACTACCAAAAGCTGCCAGTTTTAGCCACTAATAGTGTTGTTGTCTGCATATCTATTGCTGACCAAAATACTTTAAATACTGCAATATCTGCCCATTAGGCCAACATCTGTTAGGGACCTGAAACTAGGCCTGCAAGCAGAGGCGGCTCTCTAATTAGGCAAATTAGGCAGCTGCCTTAGGCCCCGCAAAGTCAGGGGCCTCGCAAAGTCAGGGGCCCCGTGAGGCCGCCTAATTTGCACATGCCTCACCTGCAAGGACTGCAGTTTACCTGGGTAATGCTTTTTGACACATTGGCATAGACAAGTGCAGAACACCATCACTATTATGCTCTGAGAACAGACTGTGGTCATTTATGAGCAATACAAAATTAACTGAAAGGTTCCATCATAGCACTCACAGTTAAATATCCATAACCTTATTTATGAGTTTATACTTCACAAGTATGCAAGAATAAATTCCTGGCATGTCACAATATACAGCAACAGTATGGCTAGGTTCACACAGGCATTTTTAACACTTGCTTTAGCGTACCTATAACTATAAAGCGGTTGTAAACCCAGGGGAAAAAAAATTGCATATAAAGGCATAATGTGCTAGTATGCATCGCATACTAACACATTATGAAATACTCACCATAGAACAAAGCCCTCTCAATGGCGCTCAGTCACAAATTCTCTCGTCCTTTCTTCCAGGATCACAGGCTCAGGTGCTGTAAGGGCTGGAGCTGCGATAACGCCACTCCTGCGCACGGAGTCCTCGGTTCTGGCAAGAAACTCTAAAGTTCCAGCACGGTAAGCTGCCCTTCAGAGCGAATACGCAGCTGACATCACTGGCTGTATGCAGGGTGAATATCTCCTAAACAATACAGGTTTAGGAGATATTTATTTCACTTACAGGTAAGCCTTATTATAGGCCTACCTGTAGGTAAAAACGACCAAGCAGGGTTTATAACCATGTTAATATGCATTTCAGATGCATTGGACATGTGTTCAAGTTGCTTTACTCCTCAAACACTATGGCCCGGATTCTGAAAGAAATGACGCCGACGTATCTCGAGATGCGCCGCGTAAGTGTAAATATGCGCTGTTGTATCTATGCGCCGTACCCACAGAACAAGATACGCTAAGAAAATAGGCTTCATCCGACCGATGTAACTTGCTACGCCAGCGTATCGTGGGCGCATATTTACACTGGACGCATCTGGTGCTCCCATTGATTTTGTATGTAAATATGCAAATGAGGGAGATACTGCGATTCACGAACGTACATGCGTCCGACGCAGGCTATGCGCGCCGCGAATAAGTTGTACGTCCGGCGCAAAGCTTTGCCCCATAAAGCAGGTGTAACTCAGCACCAGACGTGCACAGGTCAGCTGGACAGCAGCTGCAGCAGCACCGTTACGGACGAGCTGAGCAACCACACTTACAGGACAACACATGCCAACATGCCAGGCAGGGCCACCATCAGGAATTATGGGGCCCCTTACACAGCTTCAGGCATGGGCCTGGGGGGTCCTGCTACGAATTGAAAAAGACGAACTAAAGAAAAATATATATAAAAAAAGGAACTAAAAAGACAAAAAAAAAAAAGGAAATTAAACAATAGCAAAATTGTTTTACTTTTTTTCCAAAAATTAAAAAAAAAGGGGTGTACCGGCTACCCAAGTCAGCTGTTGGCGACGTCCTTTTCCCTGGCAAGTTGCTATGAAAGTAAGTCCAGTATAAACCCATCCACGAGAGCCAAAGGGAGAGTCAGGTCCAGTTGTAAGAGGCACAGAATAAATCCCATCGCATTCCCTTCCATAAACGAGACAGGCTACGTTTGAATGGTCAAGTAGACTCAACTTTAATGGTACATTTCTCAGTTTATATCTTAGTTACAAACTGGTGAGTGCTCAAGGAACAATGAAAGTCTCCACCCCCTCCCTCCACAGGGGGGCCCCAAGTTAGACACACTGGCATCAGGCTAAAAGAAACCACATTTCTTTCTCAATAGACTTCAATCACAGATAATCCCATCAGTGGGTAAGCATTTCGGCACCGCAAAGCCTGACAAGTTCTTCTGAACACAAATGACATGCTAATTCAATACACAGACAGGAGACTGGTAATTTGTAATACAATACACAAAAGAGAGAAGAGACATTTAGAAATCAGCAGTGAAAGACTCACTCTACAAATAACCTTCTAAACTCAGAAATAACAAACCCAAAAACAGCCCTACAGATATCTCAGGATATAATGTGGATAATCCATATCTCAGGTAGTCCCAGATATCATTCATCCTATTGTAACACGTCCTTTGGTTCTTTGTATGTCCCACTGCATGATTATTATAGATGTACAGGCAGAATACATAGTTCCGTTACAAGGGGGCTTGCCATCTAGGGTCCTGTGCTCACACACACCACATCCACCTCACATTGGATTAGCCCAAGTCCACCGCGCGGGACTTGGGAGCAGCAACGCCACGCCAAGGCCCCAATGATATTGCTGTCCATTCATACCACATTCACACGGTCGTGGGGATAACCTCTCCCCGACGACCCAGGGTGAAATACCTTACTGGCAGGAATGTCAACCACATTCACACACCAGTCACACTGTAGCCTGCACTACTGACCGTGTGCAGTAACTACAAAACAAAAAAAAAGGAACATGCCATTGGCCGACATGGCATGCCCTTACTGGAGGATGGCACATACCTCTGTGCCCGTCTATCCAAAACAAAAAAGCTCAAAATCTAATAAAAAAATAAAAAAGGGGCACTCATTTGCCCTGTCGTGGGCCAGGCATGGTGCCACGGCTCCGGCTCCTCAGTTGTCTGGGGGGAGCATCAGGAGGAGGATCATCCCCTCCTCTGTCAATCCTGCTCGATGTTGGCTGCCTGCCCTCCAGGGCAAGGGCAATGCGTTCGAGGAAGGAGTTGGTCTCCGCCTGCATCCGCAGGTAGCGCCTTGTCTGCCTCCCCTCCACCTTGATGGCAGCTGTGTTGGCCTGTACAGCCACTGCCAGGCTCCTCACCTCCGTCACGAGGCCTGATGTTGTGGCCTGCAGCTCCCCAATGCAGGTCACCATAGCAACGCTGTTACCACTGACACCCTGCAGGCTGTTAGAGATGGATTCAGCCCGGGTCTGGGCTGATGAGGCCAGGCTGTCTACCACACGGCGCAGGTCACTCGCAATCGCACTCATGTGGCCAGCTCTTCCTGGAGGGATCCAGGTACATCTCTGGTCTTGCATAGTGCCTTCCTGGGGGCAGGAGAGGCTTGGGGCCGTCCCGACGGGGTTTCCCTGGAGGGGGTAGCCCTGGAGGGGATAGACCGGGAGGGGGTAGACTGGGAGAGGCTTCCCCTGGAGGGGCTTCTCCTGATGGGGGTGGACTCTTAGAGGCACCCCCTCACATGCTACACACTGAATGTAGGATAAAACACACTTACCTGTCCTCAAGGAGGATAAAACACACTTACCTGTCCTCAAGGCCTGGTCAATGGAGTCATAGCCCTCCAGGCCCTCCACTTGCTCCCGCAGATATCGGGCTATCACCTCCTCCTCGGCAGTGAGCCTGATATCACTAGCTGGTCCGCCTCCCGTGCCCCTGGCATGCCTCTTCATTTTGCCCAGCTTCTCCTGGACATGACACCGCAGGTCATTCATTTTTTTTGCAATGTCCTTGGCGGACCTCCTCTCATGGGCAAGGGCATTGGTGACCTCCTGGAGGATTTCATCTTTCCTGGCCTTGCTGGTCATTCGACTATGTGTGCCATGTAGGTACACGCCGTATCTCGAGATGGCTGAGATCACGATCGCCCTCTCCTCTTTAGAAAAAATGTTTTTCCTCCTCTCCCTCTCAGTCACTGGAGCAGACATAACTGAGATCGCAGCAGGCGCATGTCTGGGCGTATTTATGCTCTGGGCGTAGGCAGTGGGCTTGCGTATCTTAGGGGTTACGCCGGGCGTAGTTGTGAGCACGCGCAGAGGGGTACAGGACATACGTCCACGTCACGACGAATGCGCCATTTAAGATACGCCGGGCGTAAAGCATTGCACAACGCTCGGACCATCATTTGCATAAGGTCACACCCACTTAGACTTACGCTGGCTTACGTGGACGAATATACGCTACGCCGGCGCAACATTGGGAGCATTTGCTTTGTGAATACCATGCTTGGCTCTCAACATTGCGCTGGCTTAGCGTAAAGAAGATACGCTACGCCCGCATAAAGATGCGCCGATATACGTGAATCTAGCCCTATGTTCTTTTTTCATTTATTGATTATTCTGAGCACTCCTAATGTTTTGAAGCTACACTCGTCGTAAAATCTACCAAAATTCTACAGGCAGTGTTATATTTGCCTTGGCTCACCTTTCTTGCTTATGTACAGTTCTATCTGCTCTTCATTTTAACTTATTTAATACCAGCCACTTTCATCACCTTCCTGCCCATGCTAATTTTCTGATTCCAGCACTGTCACACTTTGCGCAATGAGGCTGCACTGATTGACACAGATGGGGCTGCACTGATTATCAGGGCATGGATTATCAGTGCCCTGATTATCAGTACTCACTGTTCCCTGTCAGACTTACCACTTATCGGCACTTCTCACAAAGAGACAGCGCGTGAGGAAAGGAATGCCAATAACATAGCTGATCACATGGTAAAGGGCCGCTGTGATAGACCCTTTACCACAATCAGTGATCTTGATTCCAAAGAACACAGTGGTCACAGAGCACGCCTGATGCACACATCAGGGCGCGTGTGGGGGTGCACGCGTGGGACGTCCACCCAGAACTGGAGAGCCGTGCTGTGGCCATCTTTTAGCTATAGCACAGTAGAGAAGTGGTTAAAATCAATAAGAGCATTCTTGGATGGGGAGTGACAAAAATGATTCCAAACTGCCTGTTTTTGACACCTGTGTGAACAAGGCCTAAAGCCGCATACACACGAACATTTTTAATGTCCTAGAAAAGACGATGTTTTTTTCAAAGTGATTCTTGTCAAGCCTGCCTTGCATACACACGATCTTGGAAAAAAAATGCTCGAGCAAAGCGCGATGACATACAACAGGTACGACGGCACTATAAAGGGGAAGTTCCATTCGGATGGCGCCTCCCTTTGGCTGCTTTTGCTGATTTCGTCTTAGTAAAGGTTTGGTGAGAGACGATTTGCGCTTTTCAGTCTGTTACAGAGTGACGAATGTGCTATCTCCATTACAAATGCTAGTTTTACCAGAACAAGTGCTCCCGCCTCATAACTTGCTTCTGAGAATGCACTTTTTTTCCCCCCGTCGTTAAAGCCTACACGCGACCATTTTTCACGACGTGAAAAACGAGGAGAAAAATTAGAGCATGTGCTAAATTTTTAATGCCCATTTTTCACGTCGAGAAAAATGCTCTGGAGCCTACACACGATCGGTTTTAATGACCATTTAAAAAAAATTTAATTTTTCACGTCATAAAAAACGACCGTGTGTACTTGGCATAACAGTTTTAAAAAACGTTGTACCTTTTACCATTAAAAAGCAGTCTACGGGCATACTTATTTTGAGATAATGTCTCCTGCAGGCAAGTTAAAACAAATATTGCATAGGTTTCCAATGGGGAATCCGGTTTCCTTCCACACTGTAAAAGACATGCTGGTAGGCTAATCGGATCCAGTCTAAATTGGCCCTAGTATATGTATGTATGAATGTGTGTTAGGGACCTTAGGTTGTAAGCTCCTTGAGGGTAGAGACTGATGTGAATGTACAATGTATATGTAAAGCACTGTGTAAATTGACGGTGCTATATAAGTACCTGAAATAAATAAATAAATACATTTCCTCTGTCTCCTCTTTCCTAGTGATGAGACTTGAAACAACTTTGCAGCAAGTTCCAAGGTGGGAGGCTCTAGCAGCAGGGGCTGATCTGTATGACATTTTAAACACAGTCAAGATCTGCACAAGCACCAGAATTAATATTATTATCTTATCTCGGTCAGCATCTTGTCCAGGAAAAAGTGGTCACCTCAAATAGTGCAAAAAATTTCTCTGTTTCTTAAGAAAGAAATGTAGATAAAGGCATCGTCAGGTGGAGCATATAAATACTTGTAAATATGTGTTAGTTACACATTACTTAGCATGCATGCACTTGAAATAAAAAAAATATCCGCCTAAAGGTTATTCCATCTTTTTATCCTACTGTTTAAAACAAGTAATGGCCTGCACTATTTGAGCTTTCTCAAGCTGAATAATTGAGCTCAAGAACTTGAAATAATGAGGGAGACCATCGACTTGGAGACACAGAGAGAGCCATAAGAAGAAGGAAAAATAGCAGAGAATCCTCCCTTCTATGGCTGATCATCTTGGATACTTTTGATATACAGTAGACCCTAGTAGGGATGCTTAAGTCTTTTTGTTTAGCATTATATAGAGATATTTGAAGATAGTAATATGATGAAAGTAATGACAGTTACTGGCGCAACTGGTAAAAATTGGTAAAGAGAGGTGAGATGTGACATAGAACAGAGGCATCTGCAGGCACAAAATACAGCCTCACTAGGTCATGAACATATAAGGAACATAGGTTGTCCAAACTGTTTCAATTACTAGGGTAATTTACCCTAGGGTCAGAGTTTACCAGTTTGTATTTTCCAGTTCTGCATAGAGCCCTAAACCCCCCCCCCCCAGCTCCCTCTTTTCATGATTTGATTCACAGAAGCAGCAGAAGCCAATGGGTGCCACTGCTGCCTCTCTGTCCAGTGAGGACAGAGAGAGCAGAGAGAAACGGAGCTCTCGGATACAGCACTGGATCTCGATCCGGTAAGTATAAGGGGGAATGGGGGGCGGGTAATGCAGATAATACACATTAAAGAAAAACCACTACTAAAATTAAGTAATTAAAGAAGAATTTAAGGTATAGAAATTGTATGCGTAGTTACATTAGATTGGCTTGAACCAATGTAACCATGTACGGTATATACCTTACCTGGCTGATGTCCAAGTAAGCTGGAAATCATTCAAGTAGACCCCGCTACTCCAGTGATAAACACTTGTTTGCGGGTCCCATGCAGAGCGGCTTCCCTGCTGAATTCTGAACACAGGAGGTTGTCCCCTCAGCATAGGTGCCATTCAGAGAATGCTTTGCCTTTTCTGAATGAATGCAAAGCATACTGTGACTGGACAAGTTAGTGAAGCAGGATGGTGATGTCAATGCAGCAGGGCAGCCACTCAGCACTGGACCTGGAAAGATAAAATCATTGGCGTAGTGGGGCATCTGCTAGCTATGGTATATACATACAGTAGTTACATTGGTCCAAGCTGGAAGAATGTAACCATGTATAATATAGCCATACCTGAAATTATTTTTTAAATGGCCCCTGAGTTCCAGCACTGAAAAAGCCACTGGACAGTGGTGGAATCCACAGATGTAAGAACTGAAGCAGACTGCCGGTGTTTACCACCTGCCTGCAGACTAAGCTTGCTGCTCCACACATTCACCCCCTCTCCAGCAGTAAAGATACTCTGCATCTATCTCTGTTTAAAAAAAAAAAGATACTCTGCGTCTGTGTTCTGCAGCCAGCTCTGAAGATCAGTATTTACACTGAGCACTGTAGGGCAGTGGTGGTCAACATGAAAATCATAGAGTTTCTATAGTGTGACCCGCAAAATTTCCAGAGGGCCACACAATAGCAGGGTAAAATATGGCCTATAACACACCTCAATGGCCAAAATGTTTGGCCCTACTACATTTTATGCAGTGTATCTATATGCCGCAATCTAAATAAATTCTAGAACAGATGAGGAACAAAGTAATTGACATGGATCAGTCTGGAATGGGTTACAAAGCCATTTCTAAGGCTTTGGGACTCCAGCAAACCATGGTGAAAGCCATTATCCACAAATGGAGAAAACTTGGAACAGTGGTGAAACTTCCTAGCAGTGCCCATCTTATCAAAATTACTTCAAGAGCATGACAACAACTCATCCAGGAGGTCATAAAAGAACCCAGAACAACATCTAAAGAACTGCAGGCCTCACTTGCCCCAGTTAAGGTCAATGTTCATAATTCAACAATAAGAAAGAGACTGGGCAAATATGGCATCCATGGGAGAGTTCCAAGAGGTAAGCCACTGCTAACCAAAAAGAACACAAAGGCTTGTTCCACAAGACTTTTGTGCAAATATTATGTGGAATGTAGAGACAAAAGTTGAACTTTTTGAAAGGAATGCATCTTGTTACATCTGGTGTAAAACTAACACATCATTTCAACAAGAACCAACAAACATGGTGGTGGTGTGATGGTCTGAGGCTGCTTTGCAGCTTCAGGACCTGGACGACTTGTCATAATTGATGAAACCATGAAAATGTCTGGCCATCAGCTCGTGACCTCAAGCTCAAGTGTACTTCGGCTATGAAGCAGAACAATGGTCCGAAACTCACCAGCAAGTCAACCTCTGAATAGCTTAAAAAGAATATACGATTTTGAAGTGGCCTAGGCAATGTCCAGTCCTAAATTTGGTTGAGATGCTGTGGCATAACCTTACATAGGCTGTTCATGCTTGAAAACCCTCCAATGTGGCTGAACTAAAACAATTCTGCAAAAAAGTGTGGGCCAAAATTCCTCTACAGCAATGTGAAAGACTCAGTAGTTGCCGCCAAAAGAGGCAAAACCGGTTACAGTATTAAGTTTAGGGGGCAATTACTTTTTCACATAGGGTAAGGCAGGTTTTCCCTTAATAAATTAAATCATAACTTAAAAACTGCATCTTAGTTTAGTAGAAAAATTTGTTTGATGATCTGGTTCATTTAAGTGTGACAAATATGCAAAAATACTTTTTCATAGCACCGTATCTGGTACAATTTGTGTGGTAACATTCATTAGAACAAGAGGCCTACTGTACTGTACTTCATAAACTGTGTTGTACTTTATAAAAGTATTGTACACTTTATTTATTTTTTAATTATGTTTGGTTATTTTAATTTTAAACCAAGCTAGGACCCAGTTTTATTCAATTGCTTAACACTCTAGCAATTTTTTCCCTCATCACTATCCATATTGTGCAAGTTTTGAAATCAGGGTTAATGTTTAGTGATTCTCTTTGTTTGCCTTTTTATGATTACTATGTCCTCTGTGACATTTGCAGCTGTCTATTATTCCAGACAGAGCTCAACATGTCTCTTGTTTAAAGTAAAATTATTCTAAAAATATATTGTATTCTGCTAACAGTAGGGAGTTAATACATGTAATGATAGCATTTCTTACATTGATTCTTTTTTCATTTTTTTTATTGCACTACTTTATTTCTATACTCGTAAGACAAATTCACACTGGGCATTTAGCTCTGGTATATGGTGCTTAGGCATTTAGCCATGGGCGGAGGGCACAGGTGTGCCATATGAGAGGCTGACAGCTGCTGGGGCTGGGGAGTGCACTCAATGGTACTTTCCAAGCCAACCAGGAAAATTGAGAGTAACAGGGGTTGATACAAGCTATAACACTGATGGGAGTGTTTGAATAGTTGCAGCTATGCGTAGCACTTACCACTGAAGTTGCTGCTGTTTCCTTGGGTCCCTAGAGCCCACAACTCTATAAGTAGCACCATGTGCTGTGATACACCCAGCTAAAGATGGAATATTTATTGCAAAAAATTAATATATATATATATATATATATATATAGCTGCTCCCCGGCTTCCAAGGACCTGATGGTGACCCCCCAGAGCACGGGAGAACTGACATTCCTCCTCAGGGTGCTGTTTTCTAGGCATAGTGGGTATGGCGCAAGGTGGAAAGATTGGGTGGCCAGTCACTTTTTGTAAAAATGAACAAAGAGATATCATTTATCTTAACATGAATGGTGAGAGAGGGGGTTAGGGCACAATGTTGTAGTATATGTAGTAATGTGTTGGGTGTTTTATATATATATATATATATATATATATATATATGGATACAGATATATATATATATATATATATATATATATATATATATATATATATTATTAGTCTAAAATCGACCAGGCCATATTTCAGTAACCTGTAATTACCGTATTTATCGGGGTATAGCGTGCTCCCGCGTATGGCGCGCACCCCTAAAGTTGCCGCCATTCCTGTGGAAAAAAAGTTTTTTTTTTTGTTTACAAACGGTTTATTGAAAAATAAGTCTCAATATAATATAACTGTACATTGGCATGGGATACATACATGAAGAAGGGTGCAAAGAATATCAGTATAATGTATAAGTAGTAGTAATATAAGAGGGAGGAATACAAACATTGGGATAAATAATTGAGTAAATGGTAAAACATTTTAGAGGCACAAAGACCTTATGGGTTTGTTCATTAGTAATAACTTAACAGCAGTATCATATAGTGGATTAGTGAACTAACAGAGATAGATCCCAAGGCCTCCATTTATTATTATATGTGTCCATAGTGTCAAATAGTGTGTGATGGATATGTTCTGATAGCTTGATAGCACATATGCGATCCATAATTTGGGACCAAGTTACTGTGGGGGAACACCAGTTAAGAGCTATAGCCCAGTGGATTGAACTGAACAATGTGTGTATCAATCTGGCATGTGCTGGAAAAAAAGTTTTTTGTACTTACAGTTTTGGTGTCTTGCGCGGCGTCCATCGGCGGCTTCGGGTGTCCTCTTCGTCCGGTCCGGCGTCCGTCTGCGGCTTAGGGTGTCCTCTTCGTCGGGTCCGGTGTCCTCTTCGTCGGGTCCGGTGTCCTGTTCGGCAGGTCCGGTGTCCTGTTCGGCGGGTCCGGCGTCCTCGCGGCATCCTCCCCGCTTTCCCACGCCAAGTTTTAAATACTCCGCCGGCATATATTGAGCGCAGTACACTCGGGTATAGTCGGGCAGACTCGGCTCCTCTCGCGCTGACGTCCTGGACGTACAGGACGTGAGCGCGAAAGGAGCCGAGCCTGCCCGACTATACGCGAGTGTACTGCACTCGGTATATGCAGGCGCAGTACACTCGTGAATAGTCGGACAGGCTCGGCTACTCTCGCGCTCACGTCCTGTACGTCCAGGACGTCAGCGCGAGAGGAGCCGAGTCTGCCCGACTATACCCGAGTGTACTGCGCTCGGTATATGCCGGCGCAGTATTTGAAACTCGGCGAGGGAAAGCGGCTATCGGCGTATACCGCGCACCCACGATTTTGCCCTGATTTTCAGGGCAAAAAAGTGCGCCGTATACGCCGATAAATACGGTACATGTTACACATCAAAAGACACTTGTCCATTGTCAAATAGGCAACGAGACAGGATGAGCTCTTGTTTACATATCAAACCATTACTTAGGCCACAGGTAATTTAATTATTAATTAAAAGATAGCTAATTGGTATGCAAGGATGTACACTGGTTGGCTCCCGAATACTAATATGTGACTCCTGCTGGGAGTGACAATTACCTGACACTCTGCAAGACAGGACGTTGGATCATGTCTTTCAGATCAAAGACGACCAATCAAATTGCTCAGCTATTTAGTGAAAAGGATATTTATTCTGGGGATTCTGCTTGTCACTCAGAGAATATACTCACGGTAGATTCTCTGTATGAATATAGCACAGGTCTAGGCAAAGATAGGATTCTGAATTACTCTGTTGGACTTTGTATCATCTGTGGACTTTGAACTTTATTCTGTACTGAAGTTGTTGAATTAAAAAATGCGTTGTCTGGAGAGCCTGGTGTGATTTTCTGCGGAACAACATAATTTATAATCATCAGACTGATATCTAAACATCAATTATCTAATCGGAGAGGACTGGACTATACTATATACTACACTTTATGAGATCACTACACACAAGACACCCTTAGGCGGCGAACACACGACCGAGGTTCTCGCTGAAAACCAGCGAGAACCTCGCTGGAATGTGCATTCCAGCGAGGACCTCGGCCGTGTGTACGGTCTCGGCGAGCTTCCCGTCGGGAAGCCCGTCGAGCAGAAATAGAGAGCACGCTCTCTATTTGCTCGACGGCCCGCCTGGAAGAATGGCTGGTTGCCATTCCCGACGGGCGGGTCGCCGATTTCGACGGCCGGCAGGGAACCTCGACGGGCGGAACAATGTGTTCTGCCCGTCGAGGTTCCCTGCCGTGTGTACACAGCCTTAGGCAAATGCAATAGGATTTAGGCAAACTCCACAGACAAAATAGAAATAGGCAGACAGCAATACAGAAAATGGGTCTTTAAACTGAATGCAGCAATCTACAGGGAGTGCAGAATTATTAGGCAAGTTGTATTTTGACCACATCATCCTCTTTATGCATGTTGTCTTACTCCAAGCTGTATAGGCTCGAAAGCCTACTACCAATTAAGCATATTAGGTGATGTGCATCTCTGTAATGAGAAGGGGTGTGGTCTAATGACATCAACACCCTATATCAGGTGTGCATAATTATTAGGCAACTTCCTTTCCTTTGGCAAGATGGGTCAAAAGAAGGACTTGACAGGCTCAGAAAAGTCAAAAATAGTGAGATATCTTGCAGAGGGATGCAGCACTCTTAAAATTGCAAAGCTTCTGAAGCGTGATCATCGAACAATCAATCGTTTCATTCAAAATAGTCAACAGGGTCGCAAGAAGCGTGTGGAAAAACCAAGGCGCAAAATAACTGCCCATGAACTGAGAAAAGTCAAGCGTGCAGCTGCCAAGATGCCACTTGCCACCAGTTTGGCCATATTTCAGAGCTGCAACATCACTGGAGTGCCCAAAAGCACAAGGTGTGCAATACTCAGAGACATGGCCAAGGTAAGAAAGGCTGAAAGACGACCACCACTGAACAAGACACACAAGCTGAAACGTCAAGACTGGGCCAAGAAATATCTCAAGACTGATTTTTTTCTGGCAAGAAAGGGTATAAAAGAAGAAAAACTAATGACATGGCCTCCTTGTTCACCTGATCTGAACCCCATTGAGAACCTGTGGTCCATCATCAAATGTGAGATTTACAAGGAGGGAAAACAGTACACCTCTCTGAACATTGTCTGGGAGGCTGTGGTTGCTGCTGCACGCAATGTTGATGGTGAACAGATCAAAACACTGACAGAATCCATGGATGGCAGGCTTTTGAGTGTCCTTGCAATGAAAGGTGGCTATATTGGTCACTGATTTGTTTTTGTTCTGTTTTTGAATGTCAGAAATGTATATTTGTGAATGTTGAGATGTTATATTGGTTTCACTGGTAAAAATAAATAATTGAAATGGGTATATATTTGTTTTTTGTTAAAGCGGAGCTCCACCCAGTATAACAACATTTTACAATGTTGTTTGAAAAAAAAAAAAAAAAAAAAAACCTGAAAAAAAAAAAAAAAAAATACTCACCCGAAATAGCTGTTGCTATGCGGAAATCCGTAATCTGCCTCTTCCTAATCCGCGGTGTGTTTTCTTCTTCTTCTTCTCCTTGTGAATGGGCGCGCTGCTTCCTGGGAACTGTGTGTGTTCTCAGAGAGCAGCGCGCCCATTCACAAGCCAGCGTGAGACTCGCGGAGGCGCAGTAGGAAACGGGCAGTGAAGCCGTACGGCTTCACTGCCTGTTTCCCATATTGTGAATGGCGGCGCGGGACCCGGAGCGATCGTGGGACCGGCATCGGGGGGCCCATCAGCGCGGGCGCCTAGGACAGGTAAGTGTCTTTATTTAAAGTCAGCAGCTACACTGTTAGTAGCTGCTGACTTTAAAAAAATTTTTTACCGTGGCTGGAGCTCCGCTTTAAGTTGCCTAATAATTATGCACAGTAATAGTCACCTGCACACACAGATATCCCCCTAAAATAGCTCAAACTAAAAACAAACTAAAAACTACTTCCAAAAATATTCAGCTTTGATATTAATGAGTTTTTTGGGTTCATTGAGAACATGGTTGTTGTTTAATAATAAAATTAATCCTCAAAAATACAACTTGCCTAATAATTCTGCACTCCCTGTATATCTTGTAACAACTGCTGTCTCCTATAGCAACCATTTCTCTTTCAGTAATCCCACTGTAGATCTTCCAGTTTTACTTAAAGTATCCCACTGTAGATCCTCAAGCTTTACTTACAGTTACCCACCGTACTCCACTGAGTCTCCACTGAAGCTCTCCCACTTATGTTACTGTCCCCAGCTAGTGAAGCGTCTGCTCTGGAACGCCTTCAGAACTTCATCCCTTCCAAACTTGCCTCTGGTAACAGAAGTGGTCGTCCCTCTGGCAACTGCTTCTCTTTACCTCCGGCAATGAACAGGTTCCACATGGGCTGAGCCTCTAACACATGTTGTTCTGCTCCAGGGTTCGGGCTTAAACTCTGCTGCTCCTTCTTTGCAGACCCTTGTAGTACTGGATAGGTCTCATGTAGTCCTAGCAGCCAGTAGGACTCCTCGATAGGCCTCAGGCTTCAGGCCTAGCAGCCAGGAGCTGTTTGACACACATCAACCCATGCCACAGCCCCGGGTGGGAAGAACCCCGATCACCTGACTCCTCCCGAATAAATAGCCTATCCCAGCATGCAAAGCAGCTAAAATAAACTCCTGCTAATTGACTGAGACAACTTATTTACACATCACCGGAATTCACTGTAATCCATCATCCTAATACCAAAAGTAACAGTGCCACCTATTGATAGACGAGAGAGACCACATATTGAACTTTGACTTAGGACAGAAATCAGTGTATGAAAGACTACCAATTAGCCAGGCTAGTTACCACCTAGCACATCAAAGATTTATTCACAGCCCTGTTTAGGACCAGGGTGCTACATATATTAATATAATATTAGAAAAAATATAAATGGCAAAAAACCTTTAAACAAATCTGTAAAGCGTAGCAAAATAGAATATAGATGTACCTATGTACGGTTATCTGACTTTGCAGACTGTCTGTTACTATTCTACCCCTGATTCTATATCCCCCTCGTGCTGGATTTCCATCACTGACATCATCTCCTGAAGCCCAGAGAAAGGCATTCTGGGAGATGTAGTTCCCTTTACTAGGCATTGCTGACATCACAGAATTGACTTGGACTGCATCTCACAAGAGACTATCTGCTCGCAGAAGAATTGATGGAGAGACTATATAGGGATCTGCAGACCAGGCCCATACTCTCTTGCTTCCTGAATCTCACTGTGTAAACACCATTTCACCGCTCTGTGAGAGGATTGCAGCCTAGAACGCTATCCCCAGTTCACCGCTCCAGCCCCAGCGAGTCCAGCTGTCAGTTGCTGGCAGAAGGACGCTCTGCAGCTGTGCTGAATACCGCAGAACCAGATACCTGTCCTGGTCCACCTGAAAGAGGAATAATCGTTTGTTGGTCTCACCAGGTATCAGAGGTCTATCAAGAATGGTGAGGGGGCTTTAGGCCCACCGATTCTATTGTTTGCCAATTACTGTATTTTTAGAACAGAACACCTGCAACATTCTCTTGGATTACAAATAGTATTGCTATCAACTGGGAGTTATTATCTTGCATTGTTCATCATCCTTATGCTGCAGCCAGGAACCTCTGTTCTTTGAGCTCCAACATTGCCGGTGAAGACAGTGCAAGGCCTTCCTGTTGGGACAAAGTTAAAGGGGACATTTAACTGGTCATTATGGTATACTATCTCTCATTGGGATAAAGTTATTATAGGTCAGTCTGGGGTTTCCCTATAAAGTGGACACTTTCCTTAAATTCACTGATAGCTTCTCAATATGGTGATTGTGTATATTGCTGCATTCATGTGTCACTATTATTTGCTATTGTTACAAGTGTTATTTCAACCTAGTCTTGGTACATCCAGGATTTGGCTGAATAATTCTATTTGCTTTGTGTCTGTGTATCATTTAAAGGTATACATAACAGGAAATTACCCCTAAACCAGGGGTGCCCAACCTTTTGAAGAGCGAGGGCCACTTAAGCAACTTGGTAACCAGTCGAGGGCCACAATGAGTGTAGCGGCGGATGACAGGTCACGGCTACTGTATAGGCCCTCTGATCCGCCCAGATGAAAGGTAATGAGTTCCCTTCTGGTTTTCAGATTGGAGGTAGGTGGGCGTAAACGGACATCTGTTGCTCTATAGCGGTGAATTGAGGGTCCCATTTGGACAAGCTGATTGTGTGAAAGGGGCCTGAGACTGCATTCACACTGATGTGCTCCGGTTTACCCACACCACGGGCGCAGCATAGTGCACCTGTGTCTATCCTACGTGTTAGCTGAACTTTCCCATAGACTCCGCCTGTGGCAAAAGCCGGCGCTGTAGAGGATGCATCAGCTTATGGGGATCTGCTCCGCAGCCGCTTTCTTCCTCTACCACCAGCTTCATTCACAACACTGATGCTACGGTATTGCGGGTGGGCAACCTGTGATCTGTGCTTGCCAACCCACCATTCCCGAGCAGGAGGTCGCGGGCCACATTAGAGGGCTCCGCGGGCCACATATGGCCCCCGGGCCACTGGTTGGCCACCCTTGCCCTAAACCCTATACCCAGCCAGGAAGGTCCAGTCTAACAGCAATGCTAAGATAATGTTTCATAAGTATTTGTGACACCCTTTCCACACTAGCCTGTACACTGAGGCCCAAATCTGGCATTGAATCGCTCAGATAAAGTTCCTCTGAATCTGGGTATGAGTGTCTGCACTGTGTCCCAAGCAAACAATACTGCTCTTCTTTAACAGGGTGCAGTAGGGTTTGTCCAGCAGCTTTTCCTCAGCTCCTGGAGTGACAGTGTGTTGCTTTCCATTCTTAGTGACAGCAACATCCTCGTTAACGATCAGAAGGCAACACCAGTCAGTGTGATGTTCTCCACATCCACCAGGTGACGACTCCAGTCAGCAACAGTACAGTTATCATGCATGAGGAGATGTATACTTCTCTGTCTTCTCCATCCCCGATGCAGTGGCAAAATATTCTGTACATAGCCTGCTGCCTGGTCTGTCTCCCATAGTGTGATAGTTAGGGTTGCCACCGTTTCATCAAGCCAAAGTTAACCCAAACACTTTAGCAGCAATTTTTTTTTAAATTTTTGCATTTAACACTATAGGATTGTAAAAGACCTGGAGCGCCTTTGGGTGCCCCAAGAAGAGTAGTATTGCAGCCCATGTAGCATCCCATGAGGAACAGTGGGTGAGGCCAAATTGTGTTAATAATGAGAAAAGTATGAGGAATGTGGTTAAATCAAACAAGGTCAGTCTGTCCTCCAGTACAGTCATCCCCAGGTCAGTCTGTACTATACCACAGTACACCCCCCACCCCCAAGTCAGTCTGTCTTCCAGTATAATCCCTCCTTGGTCCATCTGTCCCCCAGTATAATCCCCCCAGGCCAGTCTGTACCCCAGTTAAAGCCCCCCCTCCCCACCAATATAATTAAAAACACTGGAAGAGGGGAATAGGAGGACTGGTGCTGCAGGTGGACTGAAACCTGGACATAGGATCTAAAAACCTGGACTGTCCGGGTGAATCCTGGACAAGTGGCAACCCTAATCATAGTGTCATCAGCACATCTCTCATGAGTCCAGTTCCTTTTCCTCTCCACAACACCCAGGTCATGCTGTAATGTGTAGTTCCACTGCCAGTCTGACACAAAGACTCAGCCTTTTTAGGGGCTCATCCACAAGTCTCACTGCCTCCTAGCAGGCTGTCCTTCCCAGAGTCCACAACAGCTCAGTTTCCACTTCCTCTGTTTTTCCTAGGTGATGGGTTGGTCTTTCCTCCAGCCCTCTCTGTGGCTGCATACAGGCCTACAAAGGGCAAATGCTCTGTCTCTCTCTGCCCATTCTCTCTCCGTGTCTCCTCACTGGCAGCAGAGGAGAGGGAGAGCTGCTGCAGCACTGGCTATATGTGAAACTGCTGCTGTATGTGTGACGCTACAGTAACAGCCTCGTCCTTGCAGCTGTAGTCCAGGGAGTAGCTTAGACGGGGAGCTAAACACTCTGGACACAAGTCTTTGGTCCCCAACAAAGCCACAGTGGAACCATAAAATACACAAATGGGAGTTTAATATACAGTTTAATATACAGTTACACAATGATCTAATATTCAATTAACACCTAATTGTACCTGACAGCTGGGACACAATCACTTGTGAGGATCGCAAAACGACAGGATAATAACAATTAAATACTCTTTTGATAGAAAAATACCATAACCATCTCATGCAAAAATTGAGAAAAACAAAGTATAAAGTCCGTGCAGATAATATTACAACAAAAAAATGCAGAAAAAGCTGATTATACGTGTGTTTCTTGAAAAGCACAGTTCATAAAGTAAATCCCTTGATAGGATGCTTCAATTGGTGTTCATACAGATGATCCAAATGCTAATACAGCCTCCGCCATCTAGTAAACTTCACCCGAAGTGCTCTTAATAAGGAATGCGCTTACCAGATTGTATGGACCACTTTAGTTAAAAAGTAGGTCTGCTGCGCTGAACAGGTTATAGTGCCTGTACACTATGCATCGGACGCTGGAACTGGCACAATGCTTGCAGCAGTGATATCCCAGAAGTAAAACCACAAAAAGAAAAAGGGGCTGATAGTGTAAAACCATTTATTTAAAACTATACATAAAAAACAAGCTGGTGGCCCCTTACTTGTATGGGTGCCTGCCCGGCACTAGGACTGCATGCGTTTCACCTGGGACCTTGCCTCGGCTAGGCTGAGTGCCGTGGATTGTATGTCCTGGATGTGGCTGCGGAGACCAGTATCGGGATCAGCTGGGGACAGGATGTCAGACTAGTGCCGCCGACATATGTTTCGTGGAATCCACGTCATCAGGGATTTCACGAAACATATGTCGGCGGCACTAGTCTGACATCCTGTCGCCAGCTGATCCCGATACTGGTCTCCGCAGCCACATCCAGGACATACAATCCACGGCACTCATAATTGTAACATAATTGTTATTATCCTGTCGTTTTGGGATCCTCACAAGTGAGTGTGTCCCAGCTGTCAGGTATCATTCACAATTAGTTGAATTATCTCACTAACGCCCTCTCTCCCACTCTTTATATTGCACAATATTTATATATATGTATATTTATATCTGTTTTAGAGGAGCTGCTTGATTATATAAGGTACTTACTCCATATTTTATTTCACTCAGTGAAATCACTACCAGTTTGGTACACTACGTTGGCGCGGAAATACACCCCATTTTAATTAACACCACTTCAATGTCGCACGCTGTCATATGACGTCCTTGTACGGTGACCACATTTCCAAACTGCCATTCAGGGACACCCCCCTCCTTCACAAAAATTTGCCAATTTTAAAGGCTTTTTTTTTTTTTTTTTTACAATTTTTCAGGAGCAGTGATTCTAATTATGCTTAAAGTGCAAGAATAAAAAAATAACAATTCCACTAAATATAGTGCCTGGGGGTCCCCCTAGTCTGCCTATAAAGTGGTGCATGTGTACCATGTATAAAACATACTGCAGCAAAAATGACATTTCTAAAGGGAAAAAAAAAACACTTTTTTTTTCTCTATTGCCAGCTTTTTTTTTATTCAGCTGTCAGCGGGGAAGCCCATTGACAGCTGATGACTGATGACTGATGACCCCGCTCCTTAACAACCAGCTTTTATTGCACCCTGGTTGGGTGCAGTGCATTGCAGGGCATTTGGCGGGGCGAACATTCTCGGCTCATCGGGTGGCTCTGTCAATTTCATTCCGAAACACTATATTGTACTGGAATGAAGGTGCCCGGGACAGAACTGCAAAATGCGGACTGTCCCGGGCAATCCGGGACACGTGGTCACCCTACGTCCTTGACTTGTATTGACTTGTACCTGTGCTCCGATGGTGCTTTTCATGAGGATTCTTCTTCGGGTTCAGGAATGGGGGTGAAGGTCCTCAGTTTCCTCTTTAAGCGGTAGACCGAAAGGCTCCTCCTGCATTTTTCCGCATGGGCCTGAGGTACAAATTCAGGGGCTTTGGGCCTAAGGGTCCCCAAATAAGTCCCAGTACATGAATTAAATTAAGTGCATCTATGGACACAGACAGCCACAACCATTCCATCCAAACATCTTCTTCACTGTCTTCCTCATTTTTAAGACTGGTGGAAAAGACTGATTGTGTTGCTAGTCTCTGCCTTGAAGAGGACTCTTGGGTAAAGGAAGGCATTCAAAAAGCTTCTCCCAGTGGTAGAAGATTATTATGGTGCCAGACTTTCCGTTAACTTGTTTTCCCCTCTGGGTGGATCTAGTACACCAGCAGAGCAAACAGTTGCATGAAGACTATGAAGGGTTGGGATTTCCACTGGTCAGCAAGCTTGTGCTTTCCAGGGACACCCATATTTCTTATAAGAACTCAATCACATATCTGTGGATCCTGAAATCTAACTCTCAAGTCAAAGTTATTCTAATTATTGTATTAACCTTGGATGTTTAATATAGCTTGGCCATTCTCTTGAGCCATCTTTAGGCTCTTTCTTTGATAGAGTAGGCAGGTCTCCACTTCTCACATGAGTGAGGTCACAGTACAGCTTGGGAACACCTGCAGTAGTAAGTCTAATGGACTGAAAGCTCCCTTGACATAATTCTCAACCCCTTGAACAAAGGTATGGACCCGTTCTAATATCAGTAGGGTCCACTCTTTTGTGGCAGTCATAGGGTCTCCTTCGGTTCTCCTGTATGATACTTCAGGTTGAAGTGAAATCCAGAGCTTGGCTATGGTGACTATATACTTAAGCAGATTTTTATCATATGTAATCTTTCAACTTATCCACCACTGCCCACTTTAAAGTAAGAAATTCCAGTTTGTGTGTGTGCTTTTCAGTAGGGGTAATACTCTGGTTCACGTAGGCACACGGTCATAGATGTCTGTCATGTTCCTGGTAGAAACCCCCCACTTAGCCCATCATGGCTGGCACGAATATGTAACTTGTAGAATCAAGCTGGATCAGAATAGGCCAGAACAGGGACATTGGTCAAACTTATCTGTAGCTGGTGAAAGGCCTCTTCACACTAATCAGTTTATTCGTCTTCTATCTATTTTCAAGGTTTCCTTTGCCCTTTAGCTTGACAGGTCTGTCTTGAGAGTCTCGACAATTCTGAACCATCATCTTTATTCTCACTACTCAGCAATTAATTGAGGGATCAGGCTATCGTGTCAAATCCCTTGACAAATTGTGAATAATAGAAGCAGAACCTCTGAAACCTCAGTTCAGTCCCCCTGATTGGTCATGGCCAGGGAATGACAGCTTAACATTTCTTGGGATCAGTGGCCACTAGTGATGAGCGGAATACGCCATATTCGATTTCGCGATATTTCGCGAATATATAGAAGAATATTCGCGAATATTCGTTAATATTGAATATTCGTGATATTTTATAAAAAAAAAAAAAAAAAAATGCGAAATTTCGCTAGTGCGAATGCGAAATTGATTGCGAAATTCTCGTCAACACGCGAAAACGGAGATCATTTCCTGGATTACTAAACTAATAGGCACTAAACACTAACTCTACTTACACAAACTTATATGACTAAACTAAAGCTAATTTTTTTTTTTTTATACACAAAACACAGAAGGGCAGAGAACGCATTCGCGAATATTCGTAATACGAATATTCGCATTGCGAATATTCGGCAACATAAAAGGATCGCCTCAGCTACTCGGCCCAGGGTCTCTAATCATACCAGCAATGCTTTTAGACGTAGATGGAGATCACTAGGATGTGATCTGTTTTAAAAATAAATTTGAAAAAATACGAATATTCGCAATAGCGAAAATTCACCGCGATATTCCATTTATTCGCGAATACTCGAATATGCAATATTTCGTGAGCAACACTAGTGGCCACTGCTTCAGTGCTCACTGAGAGTCCTGACAAAGATGATGATGTCATCTAAGTACACCAGCACCTCACCCAGGTTTATGTCTCCTGCCATCCACCCCATCAGCCATTGGAAGGCCACTGACGGTTCGTAAACGTAAGTAAATAGTGCTAAAAGTGCTTAAACCACTATGTGAAATTACTTATCATAAACTTAACTGCAAAAACACAAAAAGCACACCGAATAACAAACAAACTTCTATAAAATTAACATGGATTAATGTCCATCAAAATTCCCAAATGCTATATATCCCATCCCAATGTAGCGCTCACTCCCGAAGGAGCCGCTGGTTGTTTTTTGGGATCGGCGTATTAAGTTACCTTGTAGTGTGTCTAGGGGTAGTAGCAGAGAGTAGAAGCAGTGAGCGAATGTCCAGTCACCAAATGGATTTTTTCAATCCTTTTTTCCAGGGCCCAACAGCGGCCAACATCAACAGGAGATAGGAAAGTTTGATGAAGAAATAGAGAACAGTGCGGTATCAGGCCTGGATATAACACAGAGCAGTCTCGCTCTCGGTAGTAGTATATACAGTTCATTGCCATTTAGGAGGAGTGGGTAACCCTTGTTATTGGTCTGGCAGCCGAAATGTCACTTCTAAATTGCTGGGAGGAACAGGTCCCTATGACAGACCTGGCTCGGGCCTCTACCACAGGCGTAGTACTTTAGTACTCAAAAGAACAATTCGGATTGAGCGAATCCTCCCAGTAAATACAATGAAAGGGTCACCGACTGACAGCTGACTTGTACCTGTCAATTCCGGTAACCAGATCCCCGATGGTTCGTTCAAGCCCTTTTAGATAACCTGCCTCCGGGTTCTCCTCAAGCCGATCCCCCACCGAAAGGCACCCAGCCTGGGATCTTCTCAGTAAGGTTGGGAACCCAGTAAGTCACTGGGCCCCCCATCAACATCTGGATGGGTCGCCATAGAACAGGTGGGCAATGTGAGCGGGGTCCGTGGATGCGCGCACCCTAAGGGTGGATGCCGCACCTGGAATGTGGACCCCGCGCAGAGAAGAAGAACCGACCACCGACCTCGAACACGCGGCAGCTGCCACAGATATACCCCTCCCCAGCATGCACAGCGAGGGAAGAACTCCTCTAATTGGCTGCTGGGGAAAAGTGGCTCTGTCAGAACCCCTCTAGCGCCAACTGTCGCCCAGCGGTGGGATTACACCCCTGGGTTGCAGACTGGTCTACAGGACAGCTCTGAATAGCAGCAGCCTGAAATTTGGCAAATTATGAATGGGAGCAAAAATAACTCTCCCATTCGCCCACTAACTTTAGCGTAGTGCCCGTACTAAATGTAAGGGGGCGCTACACCAACTATGCCAATTTTCACACTGTAATGTCATAATTTTCACTGCAGTGTACGACTGTAGGACATTGATTACTTCACTGGAGAGTCAGTACCATTGTGAACATTGATAGGATTTCAACTATTTTGTTGTAAGGCTCTGGTCGACACTACTTCAGGGATCAGCTCTACCCCAATGTCCTTTCCTATTGGGTCACCCAGAAAAAACCTGACTGAAGCATGTAGACATGCCATTCCTCCTGGATGAAGTATCCTCTTGCCCTTGTGTAGCCTCTACAACTTTCCTACTCCTTCCGCTGGGGCTTTCTGTTCCTGCACCTTGGTTGCTGGGTCGTTCTCTGAGACAATAGTAGTAAGTAATCTTCTGATGAGATCAGTATTTGTCCCCACTATCAGGAAACTCCTGATGGCTCCAGGGGGGTGAAGACACACAATAGCTAAGGTTTTGAATGTCTCTCACTGCCCAACCACAGAGGGGTCAAATGCCAACCTGACTGACAGATACGCATCATAGGGAAGTTCTTGGCTCCAATACCCCAAATTTTCAGATCTTCCAACTTCCACAGGGTTAGGTGCTGTTGTTGATGTTTATCACAGAAGTCCCAGTACAGCAGAGTAACCTGTTCTTCTAAATCAAGAAGGTCCTTTGTGTAGATAGCCTCTACCTGGACTGGCATGATGGGAGAAGACCTTTCCGATCCTATATGCCTGTCAGTTTTTCAGGCATACCTGATCGGACAGTGAATTCACCACTATGAACTGATGGGTGTAAACGGATTTGTGTCCATTTACCTCTGATCTGATTCTGATCTGCTAAAAATAAAAGGAAGGGTAGTTGTAGACACAGACCTGTCATCCGTCCGCTCTGGTGCTGGCAGGATTACTGATAGATCAAATTGTGTACCTTTTAGCAAAAAACAAATGAAATTCGATCTGTGTAAGGCCCCTTACACATGGGATGGGCTCCATTGGAGTTAGTCTGTTGAGTGGGGTGATTGGCCTGATATTCCCTATCTGTCTGGTTTTAGCGCACATGTCCATTGACACCTGCCGGTCCATAGAGGAGACTGGGGAGTCCGATCGGGTCTGCCTGAAAAACTGACCCGATTGGTACACCATGTGAAAAGGCCCCAAAGTCTCCTCACTGTTTGTTTTATTGACTCTTTAAATAATGCTTTTAATTAGTGTTTACATGCTTATTAAATAACTTGTATTTGCACTTTGATACTGGAACAATCAGATATATTTCCAATGCATGTACGGATATAACTTTAGTGAAACTGGTCTATCCAGTCCCTATATTTAATCTTTAAACTTTGGGAGAGGAATCTTGATGCTGTCCAGAATTTCCACCCTTCATCTTAAAATCTGGTTTTGGCAGTCAGGGTATGTAAATCTGTCAGTTAAAATAGCTGATTTCCTGTTTTGTTCTGTTAAGTACAATCCACAAACACTGTGGGCCAGATTCTCAAAAGAGATACGATGGTGTATCGCAGGAAACACCGTCGTATCTCTGTTTTTTTTAACTGGGTATCTATGCGTGTGATTACTAGAATCACTTACGCATAGATACAGTGAAGATCCGACAGGTGTAAAACACACCATCGGATCGTAGATGTAATTACTTTTCTGGCCGCTAGGTGGCCTTTACGTTGTTTTCTCATTTGCCTATGCAAATGAGCCTAATACGCTGATTCCCGAAAGTTTTTACGCCGCCCCGTCGTCGTTTACGTCGTTTCCGTAAGCGTAAACCTACCCCTGCTATATGAGGGGTAGGTTTACGAAGTTCCGTCGTTGCCATGTTAAGTATGGCGTCGGGTCAGCGTTGTCGTTTTCCGTCGGTTACGTTGTTTTACTAAGTCGTTCGCGAATAGGGCATTGCGTAAGTGACGATCACGTTGGTTTCAACAACGCTTTCCAGCTGAAGCATGCGCACTGGGCTTTTTTCCCGGCTGGCGCATGCGCAGTTCGATCGACGCTCGGCGCACTTAATTTAAATACAAGCCGCCCCCTTTGAATTACGCGGGGATACACAGGGCCATTTACACTACGCCGCCGCAAACTACGGAGCAAGTGCTTTGGGAATACGGCACTTGCTCCATTAAGTTGCGGCGGCGTTGTGTAAATGTCTTACGCTACGCCGCCGCAGATTCTATGTAAATCTGGCCCTGTATGTATAAGGTATGCTGCATCTATGTGACAGTTTTGAGCAAAGCTGGTAACTGGGTAGTCTAAAGCTGGCCAAACACTTTCAGATTGTAAAATCTTCTATAGATCTACCAAAACGATATGAAGGCCCAGCTTAAAAGAGAAATAAATGATTCTCCCCCCCTCCCGAACTTACCTAGGTGGATGCAGCATTGGAAAGGAGAGGTACAGCCAAACGAGCTATACTGAACAAGGGGGTGCGCCCCCAAATCGCATCAGCATGCTTATGTGAGGTTGTAGAAGCACTTACATTTTCTACCTTTTAGTATCCTTCCATGTACAGTATATACGGTACAAACTCAGTACTTTTGTGAGTATGCATTTTATTGGTTGCTTTTCATTTTAATAAACACCTTTTTTACTCGGGTCTGGACTGGCATGATGGGAGAAGGACCTATAAGCTTGTGAGGGATCTCGCTTGAAGAAACTGGGGCCGCCACAGATCCAGTGGCTTGCACTCAAGTTCCCTTCTTGATTCCCCAATATCATTGTCAACACCACTGCTGGATTTTAGAAAGCTGGTGTGCATCATTCCTTTAGGGTAGAATATGCAAGGTCAAAGGAATTGGGTTAAGCCGGGTACGCACTCCAAACAGAGCCACTGTACTAACCATGCAAGGTTTGTTCAGTGATCTAACCCCCCCCCCCCTAAGCTGTTGCTGAGGGGGGATGGCCCCACTGTTGCGTGGCTAGTTCAGCGATCTCACCCGCTGAGCTGTTGCTGACAGGCGGATGGCCCCCCCACCAAAACACTCTCATCAGCGCACCCTGCCATTGGCAGAGAGCACTATTCAGGAATCGGTCTGATGCTAGTTTTCCAGCCCGGCATACACACAGACAGAATGTTGGCCGTTTTTTATTTAACCGGCAAATGTCTCCCGACATTCTGCCCGTGTGTACAGGGCTTTAGTCTCTCAGAGACAGCAGGGGGGCCTATCTCAGATATCGGCTTTCGTAGCACCTCTAAGGCTTCTTCCACAGCAGCTTCAGAGTTCTTCTGCATGGGCATTGTGTTTACCTAAGTGCATTTTTAGTTTTGAATATAATGAATGTTTAGAACAGTGAGCATTTTATGTTGATTTTGGGAGGTGTATTTATCCCACTTTAATTGGGCTGTTTGTTGGGTGCTTAGAACAAACAGGGATCAATTTGAAGTGGAGAGGAAGGATGCCTAGGACTAGGAGTCAACCATAGAGGCCAGAATTGGATTAACAAGCATTTTGCAACCTTTATTGTGAGGGTTATTAATGTAAAGTGAGGGTGTGCCCAAAGGAGTTTGTTGTGAAGGCTTTCACGTACACTTTGTCCCACAAGAATTTAGAAGGAATCACAGACGTGGATTGGGACTGAAAATCCAGGACTTTGTGGCTTTTGCACAATTGTATGTTTACATGTATATTTATATGTTTCACATTTAGTTTTCACTTTGACTGTCATTGCAGCAAATCTTATACAGTATATTATTTGCATATTGTTATATGCTTTAAATATCAATTATTATGATTTTTTTAAATAGGAGTTTCTGCCATATTTCATCAAGTAAATCTTCTATATTTTGTCAGTAAAACAAGTTGTGGGGGGTTAGCAACTCTGAAGAGGAACTATAGGACAATGGGATGGTTTGGACAGGCTCTGTGTAGTGTTTAGTCAAGGCAAACCCTGTCAGCATTTTCTGAGTCTATCCCTTTCTTCTGGATGAACTGGAGCAGAATCTTGTCCACTGGGATAATGTAGTCAGACAGCTTTTCCTCTCTCTATTGATAGGTGTGTTCAAAGTATACATTAAATCAGAACATTTTTACACTATCCCGAACACAGCATACAATGCCTCGATGTAGTGCATACAGTTCCCAATGGGACAGATACCCTTCCTAAAAAGAACCGCAGCTTCCTATACTCATGGTTAACTGGAGTGGAAGAATTTTTTATGAAGCGTTCCACTAGCTTTCCCACGTCTGTGAAGGAAGCAAGCAGGAGGGAATGCTTGGGCTGATGCAGAGGCTGCAAAAATTACATTGGGGTCTGGTGCTGCCTGACTGGGGCTCTCTGGGTGAATTGTTGAAGGATTCTGGAGCCATGTTTCGATGTCACCTGCAAGATGCACACTCTTGTTCCAAAAGCAGGCCAGAATTTCTTTCCTCCACTCTATCAGGTATAGATGTGAGAGGTGGCTCAATCCATCTTCAAGTCCCCCACAAATACTCTCTGTTCAGGAGCTAATCATGTCACTGCTTGACAGATTTGCTCCTCTGTCAAGGTGTCTCTGGGAATTTCGCCCACCACACTTAACTCCAACCGGTCAATGTGCTTATGGTTTATATGTCTCTGTTGCTCATTCAGAGAACAGGGAAATTCCAGATAAAAATCCCCAGTTGCAGCCACTGTTTTCTCAGATCCCCTGTTCCCAGAGCACCACGCTCTCTGACACACCCAGGCTAAAGAGGGGATTTTTATTGCAACAATATACAATATATAATACTACAATAACCAAATACAAGAAATGGCAATAACCCCTTAGGCAAATACTGTAAGTAAAAGAGTAGCAAAATAAGGTATAACGTTGGTAATAAGAAAATGGACTATAGCATGACCACTAAACTTAGGAAGACCCCGCCAAAGGGCAATGCTAAGGTAATGGCTTGGCACTTTTTGTCAAAGCCTTTCCTCAATGGCCAGCAGGTTGGAGCCCAAATTTGGCATTGGAGCACTCAAATAAATTTCCTCTGAACTCAGGTATAGGTACCTGAACTGTGTCCCAAGCAATAAATACTGTTCCTCTTTAACTAGGGAACAGTCGGGTTTGGCCAGCAGCTTCTCACCAGCTCCTGGGGCAGAAGACTGCAGCTGTTCTTCGCTGGCAGCTCAGCGGAGTCCTCCCCAACGATCAAGTATCAACACCTGTCAGCAAAGATGGCGTTCTCCACAACAATCAGTCCACGACACTAGTCATTAACAGTGATGTTTTTATGTACCAGCAGATGCCCACTACTCTGTCTCTATGTATCCCTGATGTGGTGGCTAACTATTCTGTTAGTAGCCTGCTGCATGGTCTGTCGCTCAACATGTCCTTGGCATATCTCTGCTTAGACCAGGAACAGTCTTTCCTTTTCCTCTTCACAGAGCCCCGGTCATGCTGGGATGTGTAGTTCTATTGCTAATCTGACACACAGGCTTAGGGTTGTCTAAGCACTACATTCCCCCACAAGTCTCAGATGCTCCCAGCAGGCTCAGACTCCACAACAGTTCAATTTCCTCTTTCTCTGTTCTTCCTAGGTGGTGGGCAGGGTTTTCCTCCTTCTTTCTGTGGCTGCATACAATCCTATGAATGGCCAGTGCTTTGTCCCTCTCTCTGCCCTCTCTCTCTACTCAATGGCAGCCCAGGATAGGAATGACAGCACTGGCTATTTGTGATGGGTTTAGGTACATTGAATGCATCATTTCTTTAGAACTGCTAAACATTATATGCTTCAGGTGTAAAAATGTATAAAAACCATGTCAAAGATGTAGAATTACAGTATACATACATCATATAAAACATATATTTCCCTATTCCTGATTAGGTGCTAAAATAAATAAATTAAGCCAAGTTATCTTATGACAACATGTGAATGATTTTATTAGTGCACACTGCACAGTGTAAGGCTGGCCACACGCGCATAGATTTAGGTCCCTTTTACATGACCTTTCCGATCCTATTTGCCTGTCAGTTTTTCAGGCATACCTGATCGGACAGTGAATTCACCACTTTGAACTGATGGGTGTAAACGGATTTGTGTCCATTTACCTCTGATCTGATTCTGATCTGCTAAAAATAAAAGGAAAGGGATCCATTCTACTCTGTGTAGGTGAATCAGATCGGAGGGTAGTTGTAGACACAGACCTGTCATCCGTCCGCTCTGGTGCTGGCAGGGTCACAGATAGATCAAATTGTGTATCTTTCAGCAAAAAACAAATGAAATTCAATCTGTTTAAGGCCCCTTACACATGGGATGGGCTCCATTGGAGTTAGTCTGTTGAGTGGGGGTATTGGCCTGATATTCCCTATCTGTCTGGTTTTAGCGCACATGTCCATTGACACCTGCCGGTCCATAGAGGAGACTGGGAGTCCGATCGGGTCTGCCTGAAAAACTGACCCGATTGGTACGCCATGTGAAAAGGCCCCAAAGTCTCCTCACTGTTTGTTTTATTGACTCTTTATATAATGCTTTTAATTAGTGTTTACATGCTTATTCAATAACTTGTATTTGCACTTTGACACTGGAACAATCAAATATATTTCCCATGCATGTACGGATATAACTTTAGTTTAACTGGTCTATCCAGTCCCTATATTTAATCTTTAAACTTTGGGAGAGGAATCTTGATGCTGTCCAGAATTTCCACCCTTCATCTTAAAATCCGGTTTTGGCAGTCGGGGTATGTAAATCTGTCAGTTAAAATAGCTGATTTCCTGTTTTGTTCTGGTAAGTACAATCCACAAACACTGTATGTATAAGGTATGCTGCATCTATGTGACAGTTTTGAGCAAAGCTGGTAACTGGGTAGTCTAAAGCTGGCCAAACACTTTCAAACAGATTGTAAAATCTTCTATAGATCTACCAAAACGATATGAAGGCCCAGCTTAAAAGAGAATTAAATGATTCTCTCCCCCCCCCCCCCCCAATCATACTTACCTAGGTGGATGCAGCATTGGTCCACCTTAACACTGAGAACTGAGTGATCGAACACCGCCGATCACTTGTTTTTCAGAGCTCCGTGAGCAGAGAGCTGTAGACTGTCAGTCACGGCTCTCTGCTGTTCTCCCTTCTCACTCATTGGAGTGCTGAGCTGTGAAAGGGGTAGAGTGGGCCGGAGGCACCTGGCGGATCCAAACTCCATTGACGGGATGACACAGTGCCTGGATTGACATTGGTGACATCAGCAGAGAGCGGACCGCTGCTGAAAATGGGTCACCGGAGTGCCAAACAAATTGCACTCCTGTGATCCAAAGGAGAGGTACAGCCAAACGAGCTATACTGAACAAGAGGGTGCGCCCCCAAATCGCATCAGCATGCTTATGTGAGGTTGTAGAAGCACTTGCATTTTCTACCTTTTAGTATCCTTCCATGTACAGTATATACTGTACAAACTCAGTACTTTTGTGAGTATGCATTTTATTGGTTGCTTTTCATTTTAATAAACACCTTTTTTACTCGGGTAATACACCAGGGGTTTGCGCCTTACCTTGTTTTTGTAGTTTCACCTGCAAACTCAACCTGGCCTGGGAAAGGCAGGAAAACCTCCAGCCAGCCATTGCTCTCGCCAAGCTAAGAAGCAGAGAAGTGCTTTGGAACACCTCCCTTCCATCAGGTTGATTGCTGGGATGGTCCTCTAAAAAATAAACACCTACTAGGTATGGACATCAAAGATATACAGTCCGGGTTGCCCTGTGGATGCATCGATTGTCCTGTGGTAGCGGGGTCCAGGATATGTGTGTATGTTTGGCTTGAGGTCGGCAGAAAGGGCCAGATGCCATACGGGCTGTTAGGGAGTAACTTATTTATGTTAGAAAAAAAAATTACGTGCATTGCAGCATTTTATTAAAGTTAGGTGCAGTTGCCCACCTTTGACTTTTTTCTGTCCTGAACAGATAACTATGTTTAAAGGGTAACTCCACTTTCGCACGGAAAAAATATAGCAAATAAAAAAAAAACAATATAGCGCATATAATTGCGACACTAATCCTATTTGAATTGAATGTTAATAAAAATTAACTTTCCTTTTCAATCTGCAGTCAATGTAATTTTCGGAGAATACATTGCAATATGGCTACCTGGAGCTGCTCTGTACTGACCACTCCCCAGAAACATCATTTTCTACTTGTGTGATTGGCGCACCAATTTTACCAGAAGTCTGCCTAAGATACTTTTATGGAACATGTCTAAAGGGATGCAGGCCCAGCAGATTTCCTCATTAGTGCCCTTCAGCTCCACACCTGACCGTTAATTATGAAACCACTTCCATTATACTCACTCAGAACGGAGGATTTCTTCAGAATAACACAAGGTATCTGCAACAAAGTTTGTTATAATCCTTGCAATGGACATAGATCACCCAGAGGGAAAAGTGGAGTTACGCTATAAGCAAGGTTTTTCTTTCTGTGTTGGAGGCTCTGTTTAAAGTGGTTGTAAACCCTATAAAACAACTTTATGCTACAGGTAAGCCTATATTAAGGCTTACCTGTGGCTACCAAGGATATCTCCTAAACCCGTTTAGGAGACATCACCTGTTCCCTGCATGTGCTGATGTCATCGACACAAGCGCACTGGGGCAAACTGTGCCGTTGCTTCAGTATGTGTGTCGTTACTAGTGGCTACCATGCGCGACATTATCACAGCTCCGGCCAATCACATCGCTGGAGCCGCTATACCCAGGAGCAAGCCCTGGGCGACATGTTGGCGGCCTGAGGGGGAGACGAGGACTGCTGCGCTGGGTTTCGATCTAAGGTAAGTAATACATAATGAGCTAGAATGCTATGCATACTAGCTCATTATGCCTTTGTCTTGCAGAGGTTTTTTTTTTCCATTTGACTTTACTTCCTCTTTAATGATGGGGAGGGGGGAGAGGATATTGGTCTTTCACAGGTATTCTGTTCCCACCTCCAGGAGCCTCAGTCACGAGTATAGACGTCACTGCCTGGGCTCTCTCCTGCTTCCCCGACCGCTGGGCCAGTAGGAGAGAGGAGCGAAGCCTCGTGCATTCGCAGTAGGGTTCCTGGCATGAAGCCTTAGGCCGGATTCACACTAGTGTGGTGCGAATTTCAGCTCTATTATCTTTGCAGAGAGATAAGAGAAGTGTTCAGCAGATCCATTGAGTTTTAACTGCAGATTATCTGCAAATTTGGAGACCTGGGAGAGGGGAGGGGGAGGAGGGAAGTGTATTGAGCTGAATGAGAAGGAATCCTGAAGAGAAATTAACACATCTGCGAATTAGCTGCGTAGCCATAGAAGATAATGGGCCTGAATTCGCACCGCAAGTCATAAAATATGCACACGTTTTTTCTGCAATGTGCAGTGCGAATGCATCGCACATATGTGAACCAGCCTCATTGAAAACAATGTATTTAGAAATGTGTATTGGATGCAGTTTAAGCCGCACTCAATTTGCATAGGTGTAAACCCGGCCTTAAGGCTTCTCTACTGGGTCCCCTTACTCACAATGGTGGCGGACATGCACCAGACAGCTGATGGAAACATAAGCTGTGGTGCCAACATTGCTGAACTCCAGGACAGGTAAGTGTCTGATTATTAAAAGTCAGCAGCTGCAGTATTTTTGCAGCGGTGGGTGGACCTCCACTTTAACAATGTGGCTGTTCTCCCTTAGACTTGCAGGGATTTATTTATTTCTGAAATAGTTTCTTGTGCAGCCGTAGTCTAATCCCTCTATGCTGCGAGTGTTCTATGCAGGTTAAAGCTGGGGGCGTAGTCTTTCTTACTGGTACGGTTCCTTCATGGTCAGCCCTTCTGCGGGCCTCTTAAAGATGCTGTATGGGAAGCTAACTAATGGACACTTGCTATTAAGCCTCTCCAGATCTGCATGTATTATGCAAACCGTAAACTGGGCCTTTGCTGCTCATGCCGTGGCTGGCAAAATCCTGTATGAATTTCCTGCCTTGTTCAGGCATCCAGGGAGCAAGATGACAACAGGTTGCCATGGGTAGTCGAGACACTCTAAAGCAGTGATCATCAACCCTGTTCTTAGGTCCCACTAACAGGTCAGATTTTATGTAATACCTTGGTGAGATGCAGACTAGAATACTGCAATCACTGAGCAGCAAATGATATCACCTGTGATGTATTTCAGTTATCTTGCAAACCTGGCCTGTTAGTGGGCCCTGCAGGACAAGGTTGATGACCACTGCTCTAAAGGAGTCTGTTACAATTCTCCCTGTGCAAGGATTCCCTACTCTGACAATGTCACGTCTTTTTCTTACAGGACCTGTCGACTGGCCAATTTAACTCTCTCCAAACAATTCCTAAAGGGAAGATGAGGAGGATCTTTGAGCAGGTTTCTGTACCTGCTTTTGTAAGGCTGCTAGGATGCCTAAAATGGCAGAAGTACCTGCAATGCAAGTATATTAGCACTTGTTTAAACTAGAAGCATATTCTTGCAAGAGGGGTGAAAATTGAACAGAGGGACAGAGCAGCAGAATGTTTTAGTGGTCAGCACCATGCAGTACTGGGTTGCTCAGTTCAAACCCCAATAATTGCTTACTATTGCAAGCTGGAAAGCTTTTTGCTAGGGGTCCTAGTCCAAGCCCTAAGTGCGGATTCTGTGACAGATCAGATGCAGTAATTCCCCATTGGCCAAACAGGTCTTGGTCCCCGTTTTTTGATACCAGGTTATCTGATTGAGGTCCTTTCTTTTGGATGAGATCCAGTTTCTCATCCTGGAAAAAAAAAAAAAAAAAAACTGATCAGGCTTGGCTGTTTTTCGCTAAGCCAATATCTATAAATTGTACACGAGGATTTGAATAAAGCTTGTTCAATTTGGACTGCTTAACTTATTTTGCTTCAGTCCTCTGGTCAGGTACATTCTGTCAAGAATGCTTTGATGGGGGGCTGCATCTGAGACTCAAAAGGAGAGCCAAGACTCGCTAGGTGGGATTTACTACTTGCTCTGGACATCCTTGCCAGTTCCAGATGAGAGCTCTTTTTAGTCCAGCTTGGGTAAAGACTGAGCTATGAAGACATGCACTCTAAAGTAAGGTGACCAGATTTTTTAAAAGAAATCCAAGGACATTTTTTTTTTACTAGTAATGGCGGCAATCAGCGAGACTCTGCCCATCGCCACTGCTGCTTGCCTCACAGCCTGTTAAGTTATACTCTCTGGGCTCCGGCTACTACTTGGTGGGGAGTGGAGGAAGATCACTCCACCAGGGAAGGGAAGGAGATAAGCAGGCAGGCGGATGGCCGAAACTTGAGCAAAGGCAGGAAATGCGAGCAGGGCTGAATGGGCATGCACCCAAAACTGAAGAAATATTCCCTCCGCTCTGATCAGCACATGATCATCAGAAAGGGGCACAGATAATGGAAAAAAAAACAAAAAAACACACCCCGCTAAGCTAGTAGGAGCAGGGGTGCGTAATTTGGAATATTTTTAGTCTGCACTGACTGTCTTTGAAATTGCCCTAACCCCTATTCAAATCCAATCTGGGGACAAAACCAGGAACAGACTTGGTCCGGGGTCTGTCCCCTAAAACCGGGGATGTCTGGTCACCCTACTCTAAGGGCCATCTCTTCAGCTAGGAAGTTTGCCAAGGCTTTAAGACGGAAAGGATTATTTGGCGACTTACAGTTCCAATTGGATCACCTCCAGTCCATTAGGAGTAAGGATTGAGCCATGATGTCATTCTTTTTAAAAGGGGTACCATCCTTAGCAAGAAGTATGCTAGAATCAGGGCCTTTAGCAGCTTGCTGCTCCAGATGGGATCTTGTTCAGTTCTCCAAGTGTTCTTTTTTTCCCTCAGTCAGGTGGTTTGCCAGAATCTGGGCTTTGTGCCATGAGGGATCCTTGTTGGCATTCTGCCTAGTATGGGTAGAGTTTATATCCGTACTGGGCAGCAATCTGAGGTGCCTTCCGCAGCCTATGAGAACAAAGACTTGTTTCTCCCATATGCAGGACCACCAAGGATAACGGATTACATGTCATGGATATTGGGATACTTCAAGCATGCTCTCAAGCTACAGCTTTGCTCAGGAGTTTTGGGACATATTTGGAACTCTTTCTAGCAGAACCAGCAGGATAGAGATATCATCCAGAATAAATTGCTGGGTGGGTCATTCCAGCTAGACCATAGGCTTATAGAGCTCTGGGCTTGAACCCTACAGAAGTAGTGACAGCACACTCAATCGGGCTTTGTGTGCTCCCTGTGAAGGAGCACCACTAATATTTGTAGGGGGTGAAATGTCTTCTATTAGGGCTGTTCTGGCTCATTGTGTGGGATGCAACTAACTTAGTTCTACATGTTGGTATCTATCCACAGGGTTTCCGTTGGCGATGTTGGAAACATTACTTTTTTTCGGCATTCCATCCTTGTTTTTTGGGCTAGTTAACTCCCAAATGTATGCTGCCATAGAGCTAGTCAGGAAAACCTAAAATTTCATATCAAACGCTTACTGTAATTTTGCTTTCCTGGTGGGCTCCATGGCAGCAGGAATTTCCTTACAGTGTCACAAGTAGGCTAGTTGAGGAACATGGCCTCTGACTCAGCCTGACAATTTATGGCAGTGGGGGTCCTATGGGGTAGGAGCAAACGTATGCCATCATGGTGCCAATCAGGAAAGGAAAAGGACGGTAAGTTTTTGATAGGAAATTTTCTGTTTTCATGACAATTTCCCCAAGAAATGTAAAAAAATAAAAAATAAAAAAAAAAGCCTTTTATAGACTTTCCCTCTGTCCAGTCTTCTATGAATACATTTTAATGCAAACTTGAATCCACACTGCAAGTTAAAGTAATCAACAACAAAATCATGTTTGTAAAAGTAGATTTTTCTTTTTTATTTGTTAAGACTGCTTCAGAAAAAGAACACAAAAAAACAGTCTGATAAACAATATATGTTGTATGGAATAAATTAATATCTACATGCCATTTAACAAAAATGCTACATACATATAAAAAAATAACTTTTTTGTGCATTTTAAGTTTTTACATTTTTTTCTGTACATTTTTTTCAATTTACATATTTTCTGTACATTTTTTTATTTTATTTTTTGCACTGAACAGCACCATTTACATTTGTACCTTCACACACGCACACTTTTACTTCAACAGTTATGGAAAAATCGTAACCGTTTTAAGTGTTCACAAATCACATTATTAGAACGCAAGAATGTTTCTAATGAGCAATGACAGTTGCCTTTTAGGAACAGTTTTTTTTTTTTTTTTTTTTAGCTAATACTCTTAACACTAATGCCGCGTACACACGGTCGTTTTTTGCGATGAAAAAAAAACGACGTTTTCTGTGAAGTAAAAACGACGTTTTTGAAACGTCACTTTTCAAAGACAATTTTGCATACACACCATCGTTTTTTCACAAAAAGCGAGGTTACGTTCACCACTCTTTTCCATTGAAGCTCGCTTCATAACTAGCTTCTGGGCATGCGCGGGTTGAAAAACGTCGTTTTGAATGACGTTTTTGCTACACACGGTGACTTTTTGTGAAACAAAAAACGACGTTTTGAAAAACGACACAAAAAATTCAAGCATGTTGGAATTTTTTTTTGGTCGTTTTTTTGAAGACAAAAAACAACGTTTTGCCCACACACGATCAATTTAAATGACGTTTTAAAAAACGACGTTTTTTTTCATCGCAAAAAACGACCGTGTGTACGCGGCATTAGAGTTTCTCCACATAGCTGCGGACGGAGTTCTTACTTCAGTTGCCTACTGACATGGCGGCAAGTTACTTCTGGTGTATTGTTTCCGTTTTGCAACTAATAGCAATTCAGTATGTACTGTAAACACAGTATGTGAAAATATAGCTTACAGCGGATGGCACAGATCAAATCGCACCCAGAAGCGCTGAATGCGGAAAATTCTGCCAGCAGCCTTAGCTCTGCAACAGAGCAAGGATCCACTGAAAAGAAGGTGGTACAAGTTTTAACTTTACCGTTATATACCAAGTACAAGTTTTAACTTTACTGTTATATACCAAGTATATTCATTTATTTTTTTCAAACTTTATGACTTGCCCAATTTTTAGACACCCTTTGTTTGGTCTGTGAGATAACCATCCCCTGACTGTTGACCCCTACAACGAAACAGCTGGTCCAGATGACCTAGCTGGAGCCTATAGGGACCTTTACAGACTTTTTTTTTTTTTTTTTTGTATTTCAGTTGAAAACCAAAGTGCTGTGAGCTGTATGGAGACATATTATAACATAACTTACTCTTAAATTCAATCGGCAACTTAAGAAGAATAAATATGTGCAGATATTTGAAGAAATCCTTTACGAGATTTAGAACGATCAAGAGGCCACCACTTATTTGGCAATTAAGCATAACTGTATTGTGATAAGCAAGGAAAAAAAAAAAAACAATTATAGTAAAATAGAATAGATTAGTCAAATATACTTATTAGGCATCGTGTCTTAATCCTATAAATGTTCAGTTATTGAGCATTTAAAAGGATGTTGTTTATATTGCCACTTGCTTTGGTACAAAACCGAAATACACAAAGAGCTATGACGCCACATAAGATAAAAATGACAGAATAACAGTGTAACTAATTATAACTTAAGTGCTGATTTACCCTGGTACTATTTGTAGCACCAAAAAAATACACATTCACAATACAAGCCATGCAAATTTTAGGATTTAAAAATTATTATTTTTAAATCATATTCTGCTTAAAAAAAGTTAAATTTTTTTTTTATTTTTTTTTTCTATTCTGCTTCTTTGAAAGAACATTTACTTTAAACATAAAGAAAAGAAAATGCCAAAAGCTATGGAAACCATTTTCTCCTGAAAAAGGACATGAAAATGTCACCTTACAGTTAAACAAAAACAGCATAGCGACCCTATGTTTATAATACTCCCTATGCATTGAACACATTAAGATTAGTACAATCCTGCTGCAGAGCTTTACAATATCATGCTCTAAAACTAACTACAGCACGAAGTAATAATAAATATTTGAAAGATCAAACCTTTCCTGTGCTTCTGGGAGAAATTTACAAATACATTGCTGTTGTACCTGTCTCAGGACCGAGCATATGTACAAAAGAGCAAAAGTAGCTGCACCTGTTGGTTAGGACTACCTTTGGTGAGTAAAAATACTGCATATACTGTTCCGAGAATACACATTTTAAAGTGGTTGTAACCCTACAGGTAAGCCTAGATTAAGGCTTACCTGTAGGTGTTTGCAAGATCTCCTATACCTACGCGGTTTAGGAGATATTTGCCACAAAAAATGCACCGCGCAGGCGCACTGAGAATGGCGGTTTTATCAATGGATAATGCCGACTTTGACGGCTCCTGTGTGCAGTGACGTCCTCGCCGCTCCGGCCAATCAGAGCACCGATACCCGGAAGTAACCCTCCGGAGAGATGTCTGCAGCCTGATGGGGAGACAAGGACGGCTTCTATCTAAGGTAAGTAATTCATAATGAGCTAGTATGCTAGTCATACTAGCTCATTATGGCTTTGTCTTGCAGGTTTTTATTTTTTAATCTATTTTTGGGTTTACAACCACTTTAAGATACTGTAAAATTACAAGGAATAAAGGGCCTCACCGATATTGCACACGAGATCCCTGCTTTAAATAAACCCTATGTAATTGTGCCATACTCTCTCCCCATGGTTTCAGAAGCTGCCCCATAAGCTAAGGCAATGTTGGCGAGCCAGTTCCCATTTGTTGGTTCTTATAGAAGATCGCAGTTATGTCTAGTATAGCCGTTTTACAATACTAGACAAACAAGCAGAGATTAAACTAATAAAAAGGTCTGAATTCTTTACATAATATTAATATTGCTATGGAATGTAGGAGAGACAACACTAAACATATCAACACAAGTACAGCAAATTCACAAAATCCTCTTAATACGGGGGAAAAAAATAAAAAATGTAAGTGCCAAGCTAAAACTGCAACTATGGAATTAAAAAGTTAAGAATGGGAGAACGGCTCCAAATAATGTCGGCAAATGATCCACACACAAAAAAAGTAAAGTAAAACCTGAATATGCAGTTTTAGCAGCAAATCAAAGACCACTCAATTTAGATTCATAAATGGCATAACAATTGGTTGCTTTGTTGGCATTTAAGATCGATTAACTCCTGTAGGCATTTAAAACTAAGCTCTAAATTTGTGAAACAAATGACCTCTTTCATTCACATCTTTAAGTATTTCACCACATGCATACAAAGTATAACGCCCTTTGTTACAAAGGATAGAGATGACGACTACGACGTTTGAGTTTTGGCTTGTAGTCATCAAAAAAGAAGGAAACCTCAAGGTCACTTGGTGGAGAGCTGCTCAGACTGTCTTCCCCACTGCTCATATCTTCACACGAGTCCTCACTGAAATTAAGAGAAAAGGCTCAGTTACTACAGCAGTAACACAATGGGGGAGATTTACTAAAACGGATGCACTCAGAATCTGGTGCAGCCAAGCATGGTAGCAAATCAGCTTCCTACTTCAGCTAGTTCAATTAAGCTTTGACTACAAAACCTGGAATTTGATTGGTTTCAGTGCAGAGCTGCACCAGATTTTGTACTCTTCAGTTTTAGTAAATAACCCCCAATCTCCATATAATATTACTTTGTTGCAGTTCAAGACAAACCAAATGCCAATTAATGGCTTATATGGGAGCATTACATTTAAATGTGGTAGGTCTAGGCCCAATTATTACCTGTTGGCCTGTACTTCTATCAAAAATGAACCAGGGCAGACTGGTCAGTAAATGTGTCATTTACCGTCCCCTTCCTTTTCTGAATGAACATAGTGAGCGATTGCTTCTATGGGCCAGATTCAGGTAGGACAGCGGTTCTTTATTTCGGAGTAACGTTAGTCATTTACGTTACTCCGCCGAAACTTTAGGAGCAAGTACTGTTATTCACATAGCACTTGCTCCTAAAGTTGCGGCGGCGTAGCGAAAATGAGCCGGCGGAATTCAAATTGGGCGGGTAGGGGGCGTGTATTATTTAAACTAGGCACGATCCCGCGGCGAACGTACTGCACATGCGTCGACTGTCAGTGCGCTTGCTCCAAATTCTGTCAGTGAACGTCAATGACGTCAATCCCCATTCACGTTTTACGCAAACAACGCTAAAAAAAATTTAATTCGACGCGATGACGACGGCCATACTTAACATAGGATACTCCACCTAGGGGACATGTTTTTCTTTACGCCACGTATCGCTTACGGAAACGTCGGAAAGTCACTGCGTCGGGCCCGCGTATGATCGTGAATTTCCGTCTCTCGCTGATTAACATATTCTCGGCGTTAATCAGCGGGAACGCCGAGAATATGTTAATCAGCGGGAACGCCCCGAGCGCCATTTTTAAAATTGCAGTTCCGATACGATGGCGAAATACAATTACACCGCTCGTATAGGAACTCCAACCCGGCGTTTGTTTTCTGCTTACAGAAAACTGAAACGCCAGCTCAAAGTGAGAGTTATGCTGGCGTATCACTGATACTCCAGCCTAACTCTACCTGAATCTGGCCCTATGTCTTCATCTCTGAAGCATAGTAAAACCATTTAAGCCTGGGAACGCTGAGCTGAAGCTGCAGAGAAAGGGGCTGATGAACCCATGTCCTCAGTCCCGATTCCTCAAGCATATTTTACTAAAGGCCCCCAAAATGGCAGCTACAAAATAATAATAATAATAATTTTAGGAATTGTTCTGTCTGCTACGGAAAAGCAGCAAGGCATCGCAGCCAGGGCATGTGTACTTCCCTAGCCACTGCCTCTGTGTTTGTACTTTGAGGTGCACGCCCTAATGCAAGATGTTGTGCACACCTATGGAATTCTAAAGACAGGAGGTACATTTGTCATGCCTCAAGCCCATAGACTTGAAAGGTTATGCAAAACCCACTTGAAGGAACGAAAAGCCAGACCCCCCAACCCCCCCAAGTGAAGTTTTCAACTAGATGCCAGTAAAAAAGTCTTAAATATATTATATACCCCCCCCCACAAGAAAAATTGATGCATACTGTAGGTAAATCTACACTCCTTTATGGCTCATGCACACTGGGCTTAAAAAGGAAAAATACATAAAATAAAAAACACCCCACACAAGACCTTTGGATTTTTTTCTGCCCGTATCCATGCACACATTGGGGGATATTTAAGAAAGGCAAATCCACTTTGCACTACAAGTGCACTTGATATTGCACTTGGAAGTGCTGTCGCTGTAAATCTGAGGGGTAGATCTGAAATTAGGGGAAGCTCTGCTGATTTTATTATCCAATCATGTGCAAGCCAAAATGCTGTTATTTATTTTCCCTTCACGTCCCCCTCGGATCTACAGCGACTGTACTTCCAAGTGCAAAGTGGGTTTGCCTTTAGTAAATAACCCCCATAGGCTTTTACAGGTGTATTGGAAGATGCACATACACATGTTATTGCATTCGAATGGCCGTAATAAATTCATATTCTGTCCAATAGTCAAACATATTCGCCAGTACACCAAGGATCGTCCAATTATGTCCAAAAACTTTTTTCTTTTTTTTTATAAAAACACATAATGTGTGATTTTTTTTGTAATAAAACTTTTTTGGACGATCCTTGGTGTGCTGGCGAATATGTTTGCTTGTTTAATGTCTCCAGGACCCAGCTGGTAATCGTTGCAGCACCCACCATATTGTATGATGCCATTTTACCAGAAACGTGTACGATTGGAAAAATTGATCATTCTGTCCAATAGAAAGCATGAACGCTAAACAAGCCTAAATGTGTGTGCAAAACTCAGCTTTTGCCTGCCAGGAGTAAAAGGTGTTGGGAAGAAAGATTCAAAACGTCCAGTGTGCATGAGTCCCATAAGTAGCAGATCATTGCAATTCTAGATGATCAGATCAAATAACAAACTGGCAACAGCCTAAATATAGAACCTGGCAAAAAAAACATAGGCATTCTGGATTATATAACACATTTCCACACTAAACGGCTGGTCATTGGGATTTTTCCCTTTAAATGCAACACTGCATTAATGTTTTTAAAACCTACTTCCAGTTTTCTGTCACTAGTCACCAAATAGTTTGGACCAATAGTCTGGTTCAAATTAACTGTTACCTTCACTAACAGATGTGCCTACTGAGAGCTGTAAAAAGTGTGTGTGTGTGTGTGTGTACCATGAGCTACATATAGTTCTATGTTACAGCTGTGGGATGGAGACATCCCATTCCACTCCTGGGACAAAATGGAGTTGGGTGCAGCGCTACTCAGTCATTCACAGAAAACGTTGGCTGAGGTGGATAGATGAGGTCACAACCTCAGCCATTCAGAGGAAGCCTTGTACTTAATACAGAAAAGGAAAAGGCCGACTGAACGGCTGAGCAGTGTTCAGCCTGACACGATTTTGCCCTGGGAAAGGGACAGAAAGTCCCTATCCCACTGCTGTATACAGCACATGTCACATACAATTGTAACAGCGCTCACATCAGTTAGTGAAGGTAATAGCTAGTTTGAACCAGCTTGGTTCAAACAAACCATTTAAAAAAGTGACAGTAACCTGAAGTTAGGATTTAATGTTTTCCAGTGCAAAAATGTAAAAAAAAAAAAAAAATCAGATACAACTTGAGCATAGTACATACCTCTCACTTTTAATAAACCCATACTCTGGAATGGTTGGCAATTCTGGAACACTGCAATAACTGTTATGAAGATTCTGTGCAGTACGTCTGGATACAATCCATACAAGCTTCTTATGGTCCGGTTTGGAGCATTCTGGGGACGAATAATCTGCTAGGCATTGGGAAACAAGCTCTCTCCAATAGAGCATGTCTGTGTCCTTTACCTGGAAATAAAAAAAAAAGGACAAAAACTTTAAGATTTATTTTTCCTATTAAAAAAACAAATGCACAAGTTACCTTTGCTACTACTGAAAAGACCAGCTGCCCTGCTACTGTTATGATTAACACAATGGGTTTAAAGCGGGGTTTCCGGGTATAATTAAACACATTTTTGCTAAAATGTAGAACATTAAATAATCCCTAAAACATATTAATAGCTCCCCAATCGTTCCAGAAACGATTGCAAACACTTGCCTTATATCCTCCAGCTCATGTTGTGGCCATATTCATCATATGTGTGGACATGTGAAGCCCAGTTCCTTTTTCTTCCTGGTTTTTCAGGGAGCGGTGCATGCTGGGCGATTTTTAGGCACAGTAATGTCCAGAGACTCCTGGGAAATGAGTGTCATTTCCCAGGAGGCAATAGGGTCTTAGGGGGTTCAACTTCCTGTCCTAGGACCAGGAACTAGGCAGATTACAAAATTTGCCTAATAACAGCCAGATAGACGCACGTAAAAAAAAAAATTTACATTAAAGGCAAGCTGTTAATAGAAAGTTCATTTTATAGCGAATAGGTGGACCTCAATTTTTTTTTTGGGGGGGGGGGGGGGAATTATGTGCGTGGGTGTAACTTTCATTTGGTTACAATAAAATATTCTTTTTGGTGACAGTTTTTTTTTAATGAGACTAAGAGACCTTGGCTGTCTCCCTTGTATGTAATAAATTGCACAGCATTACATTCTTTCCAGGCCTTGATGCCCAGGGAAACTGTCAATGGGGACCCAGAAGTCACTCTTCCCTCTATGCCGGTCCCATAGATGGGCAATTGAAGCCCGGGATACACAGCAGGGCGTCATTTGGAATCATTCGGCCAGCAGCACAGCTGCCTAAATGCTTCCATCTGACAAGTAAACGGCCTGGCATGTTGATGGATAGCAATCTTTAGTCGCCATGGTAACCTGGCATCTGGGATTTGTCAAGCCCTGAAGTAAATGAACAAGGAACTTTATGGCAGGATCATTAAGTACTATGATAATGAATTCTTTATATTTGATAAACATGTTAAAACCTATATAATAGATTTTAAAGTCTGGGTTTAGAAACAATAACATATGCATGCTTTCAGTAAAGATCACTGTTAATACTTAAAATTGCTAGTCAAATTTATTTATTTTTAATTATAAAAAATATGCCCACCAATTTAATGTTTGCAGAATGTGCATATTATATTATCTGGGAACAAAATGTTACACCCCCCACATTAAAACAATAATATTTTAGAAATTGTATACTTGCCTTTGAATGTTTCTGTACATGCAAAGCTATCTCAAACAGTTCCAGAGACTTCAAGGTTTCTACTTCGAGAGTAAGAAGGCACAAGGCTAACACTGAGGGCTAAAGACAGAAAAAAAAAATATGCTTTTTAACAGAACAGTCTTTTTACAAATGACAAATTATCAGATGAAATCAGTAAAAAACACTTACTTTTGCTTTGGAAAAAATGAGCCGGCAGTTGCAAGCTTTCAGCTGAGCTTCCAGTTTGTCAAGGTTTATTACTTCTTTCCTGTAATGATTAAAAAAATAAAGTCAAATTATTAAAATGATATAAAAAAATAAAAAAAATAAAAAGCACAACATACAAATATGCTTTTGGAAATTAGTTTTTTCATGCTTTGTTCTATGCAAACTTCCATATAGATGTTGAGATGACAAAAAGGTATATACTGCCCCCCCCCCCCTCCTAGTCTGCTACCTTGTGGACAGTGATGTAGAATAAAGTGTTGCCTATAACCTCCCTTGTGTCTAGGTAAATATTACACAAACAAGACATTACAATATATTGTGCTTAATACAACAAACACAGGATATACCTACCTCTCAGAGGAATGGCAGAGTACTAAAGTGTGGTATAAGTGCAAGAAGGTTAAGGCAGTGGTAGCTTTGAATTCAAAGTGCAGTTTTTCGGATATGATTTTCTCCATACGTTTAATATCGGACGCAGTGCATTTACATTGGCTGATGCGGATGACATCATGAATGGATGGGATATTGCATTCCTCCTCTACAGCTCTGGCCGCCAGTTGGAAGCAGCAGACACCAATACAGGACAAGTGCTTTGGCTTCACCTTAATGAAAATACAGAAAGATTTGTAAAAACGCTGCAAGGTTTTTTGTCACAGAACAATAGACATCTTTCTTAAAGTGGTTGTAAACCTCAGACATGAAATATGAACAAAGCATTTCCTTCTATAGTGTGTACTTGTCTCAATTAAGAGTACCAAGTGTAAGTTCTGTCTGCTGCTTCGTTCCTCTGCTATCAGTATGAATCACTTCTGCGTCCCCCATTTTCCAGACATTGAGGGAAAAAAAAAAATAGGCAAGGGGAAGGATCTCCAACTGATTGACAGCCTCAGCTCTGTTCTGGAGGGGGTGTGTCCCTTCCATCCAATCAGCTGTTAAAACGTCTCTCACTGAGCTCTGCAGGGTGTAACTCTCTGCCTTCTTTTTCTTTAACAGCTCAGACAGGTTTATAAACTCAGCACATTGAACGGATATAGAGAAAAACCGACTGCAGATATACAGCTACAACTTTAGTCTATTCACTGGGTATATGTAAGGGTTTACAACCACTTTAAAAAAAGAAATCTGTTAAAGCATTCAAACATTGGATTACTAGAATGTGCATATATTGGTTATGCAATACACCAAGCTAATCAGCTTGCTTATAATATTTGTAACGTGGCTTGAGCAATGAAAGAGGGGGGGGGGGGGGGGGGGAATAGGTCACAGGTAGAGGCAAGTCATCTGAAAAACGGGCATATAGTAAGGGAGGGGAAAAACAAAGTCAAGCAGTTTATGTACATGCTTTACCCCCTCCCTCCAAGAGGCATAGGACACTCCCATCTTAAAGCGTTTGTTGCCCCAACATTTTTATATTCCTGATACGTGTCTGCTGTACCATGTACTTGTATGATAAAGTATCCTCTTCTCTTTGTATTACTTCCTTTATGTGAAATCCCTGCCAGTTCCTCCGCTTTCCTATTAACTGACCACACAACGTGGTCAGTTCTCTAGCTGTGCTGGGAACTCTGTATACTCTCCTTTAATGGTCAGACTTGTCCTGACACGCCCTCCTGCACAGCCATACACTGGGAAGATACACTGCTGCTTCTCATCCAGCTCTTATGCATCTGAGAGAATCGGATCACTTATTATAAATACCTTTTTCCTCTTTTTTTCATATATAGATATATCTCTCTCTCTCTCTCTCCACAAAATGTTTTTCTTTTCATTTCTATTTTAAACTCAATGCAAAAGATCACCTTGTAAAACAACCCAATCACTAAATCAGTAAAAAAGACCAGAACTGATAGCTGTCAAAATGGCCATGGCGATTTAAATAACGCAATTGCAAAAGTGGGGATCAGTGGTCAGGTCATGGTAAAAGTGGGTGTATACAAAAATTATTGAAGTTGTACAATTAGAAGGATTATGTGAGAAGAGATAGAGATGGGAGATCTATTAAAACAAAAATGATTGTACCAGGAACGCATTATATACATATATATATATATATATATATATATATATATATATATATATATATATATATATATATATATAATAAAAAAAATAAAAAAAAGAGAAACACACATACAAACAACAGTGTTATGTTTTTTACAATATATTCTTGGCTTTAATTCTGTAGGAGCCGGCCTTACTTTCATGATAGCCAAAAACCGATCCAAGATGTTCACAGCCAGGACAAAGGTCTCCATACGGAAGCCATAGAAGTTTGTTAAACTCCACAAGTCTTCTACCTTTGCATTTCTGGATTTTGGACAGATTGTATTATCATTCTGTACAAAACAACAGTAAACAGGTTATTTATCGAACAATAATAAACAGGTGCAATGCAGAAAAGACATAAGCAATCATCAAAACACTCTTACATTTCTGTACACACATGCAACTGATCTTAAATGCTTTTATTTATTTTTTTATATGTTATTTATGTAGAAAGAAACATATGCTCAAAAGAGATTTTAAAAAGTATACACAATTTATTAAAAAGTAAAAAAAAAAAAAGTGCATTTGAGATATTAATAATTAATTATTAAAAGGAAAAACAAAGTCTTATAAAATGGAACATCAGAAAGCTCCAAGTGAAGCTACCTTGACAGCAATAACAAACATGCCCCTCCCCCGCCCTCTCACCTCTGCAGTGGACTCTATAAGGATCAAGCCTTTCTCTTTAGGCTGGTACTTGTATTCTTGTTCCAAATGCACATTAAGTTGCTTGAGAAGTTTAAAGGCCTCGTTGCTGGTGTTATCCAGGGCTGCTAAATCCTTCATATTGGATCTGCGTCAGAGAAAAACACAGAAGACAGGAGAAATAAACAACTTGAGCCTTTTCCCTGAGAGTCAGCAGCGATCAGCTGGTGAGAGGCGTGTCCTGCTTACTGGGGCGGATCTCATCCCAGGAGAAGGAGGAGGAGGAGGCTGCCTACAGACAGTTTATCACGTCTACATAGCCTTGGGTGGGGGATTTCCTTTGTGTACCTAGTGACCCACAATCATCATCTCAGGTGATCGTGTTTCTGCTAAAAGTCACCCTTTCATCTCCACAAACAAAGCCAATCAATCAGATCTCACCAAACACCCACCACACATTCAGCCAATCAGAGCAAACTCAAATCTTATCGATCACCCAACATACAGAAACAACAACAACAACAACGTCAGCCCATCAGAGCAAATCTCACCGATCACCCAACATACAGAAACAACAACAGTGTCAGCCCATCAGAGCAAACCCAAAGCTCACCGATCACCCAACACACACAAACAACAACAGTGTCAGCCCATCAGAGCAAACCCAAAGCTCACCGATCACCCAACACACACAAACAACAACAGTGTCAGCCCATCAGAGCAAACCCAAAGCTCATCGATCACACAGAAACAAACAACAGTGTCAGCCAATCAGAGCAAACCCAAAGCCCACCGATCACCCAACACACAGAAAACAACAACAGTGTCAGCCCATCAGAGCAAATCTCACCGATCACCCAACACACAGAAACAACAACAGTGTCAGCCAATCAGAGCAAACCCAAAGCCCACCGATCACCCAACACACAGAAAACAACAACAGTGTCAGCCCATCAGAGCAAATCTCACCGATCACCCAACACACAGAAACAACAGTGTCAGCCAATCAGAGCAAACCCAAAGCCCACCGATCACCCAACACACAGAAAACAACAACAGTGTCAGCCCATCAGAGCAAACCCAAATATCACCGATCACACAACACACAGAAACAACAACGGTCCATCAGAGCAAACAAACGACACAGATCTGGCCTACGTTGTGTACAACGGTCTCTACAAGATCGGATTCTGAATGATACAGAGGACAGAACTGCCTTCATATCACCCATCTTGTTTTTTTGGACTCTCATTGGACCTTGATCTGAAAGTGATTGCCCCATATGAAGGAGTCTTATTAGATAATCATATAATAGTACATAGTCCAAACAATGGAGGGGTTTGTCCCGATATAGGATTTAAAGGGCAAGCCTAGGTATTAGGCATCGTCGGTTACAATATCAAACAAACAAACAATAACACATCCGGTACCAACTGAATATACAAGCTATCAGAAACAATCCATTAAAAAAAAAACACACACACAATCATCCAATCGACTTGCATTACCTTCAGTCGTCTTACAATCACATACATATATATATATATATATATATATATATATATATATATTTCTAATTGATTAGAAACAATTGATAAAAGTCCACCACAGTCGACCAAAAACTCACTAGACTGATTGGAGGATCTGTGGTTTACAATCCTTGTCCAATCATTTTAGTCGCCTCAAATAACTGCATCAATAGGATGTGCGGCCATTGTTACAGGGGCCCTACATAACAATCTGATCGAACAATTCTTCACATGACTTAGATATGACAATCAAATCTATGAATTATTGGAAAAAATACATTTATCAAAACAAAATTCCATCTGATAGACCAATATGATTAATGTATGGCACATCAAGCAATATTTTTGATCGCATTTTTTCTCCTGGACAGTAAACAAGGCAAACAAATAAAGAATGTGTGTATGTATGGCTGCTGTTTAACGATTAAGATGCGATCTGTCATTTTTGCTCCTTTTCCAAACAGCAGAGGGTCTCCCTTGTTATATAGAAATTTAATATAAATCGGTGACAGATGCTACACATTTGACGGCCTGACAGATGAAATCTGAAGCAGAATCTGCCCATATGTGGTCAAATTTCGATTTTATTATAACAGTGACAACATGATTTCGAATGGAATCAGCCATGTCTATATATGATGTGATGATAAAGGATCCAGTATTGTGTATGATATGGCAGTTAGGTAATCAGGACCCCTGGGGTGATCAACAGAAGAGGGGGGTAGTATAGTACTTACCTTCCCAGGGTGTCCGGGTGTTACATAAGCAGAGGGGAGTCTTGTCACTTTATTGGGGGGACATATCCAGTCCACATCTAAGACACGATCGGTGACTACACACAGCTCACCAGGGCACACATCCGAACATGGCTGCCCTCATCTTACCACACATACTAATAATTATAAGAAAATAAAAAATCTAAAGTACTAAGTGAGACTGTCTCCTCTGATCTCCGATCTCCTTCCTTCTTCTTGTTTTTGTTTCTGATCCTTCAACGCCCTAGAGCCTCAGACGTCACACGGCGGAGGGATTTATCACCAATGTCAACACAAAGAACGAATCCCGAAGTAAAGTAGTCCCAGCCAGTCGCGGCTCCTATTTCTTCCTCATTTCATTTCTCTAACATACACCGTTTACAACCACGCTCTATTTATTAACGTATAATGAGAAAAATGAGACGGAGAGCAAAGGTTTATGGAAGAAAAACATAGAGCTGTTCGGCGGAAGGATATTTGAATTGAACGTCTTACGTCACTGGGTTTTAAATCCCTGCCTACGGCCTCTTGTCATTTTCGGTTTGAAAAGGCCGCCCGAATTCTGCTGGCGCGTGATTGGACGAAGGAGCCCAGCGCTGCGTGATTCGCTCGCTGGAGTTTCTGAAGGCTCACAGGGATTGGTGGGACGTGTGAAAGGGGATTCTGATTGGTGGACTTGCGAGTTCTTGTTGCTGGCCAGATTTAACAAGGAAAAAATACGAGGAAGAGTGCATAGCCGAGACTACCTGGGACATGCGCAGTGAGGGCGCCAGTGTCGCCTGTACACTTGGGACCTGTTTACTTCAAGGAGTGTTGATATGGCAACGGTGTACGATGGCGGATTGGTAGACGATTCCCCACACCCCTTCTATTTGTTTTATGCGATATAGATGAAAATAGTACACTATATATATATATATATATATATATATATATATATATATATATATTATACATTGCCTCACAAAAGTAAGTACACCCCTCACATTTTTGTAAATATTTTATTTTATCTTTTCATGTGACAACACTAAAGAAATGACACTTTGCTACAATGTAAAGTAGTGAGTGTACAACTTGTATAACAATGTAAATTTGCTGTCCCCTCAAAATGACTTAACACACAGCAATTAATGTCTAAACCGCTGGCAACAAAAGTGAGTACACCCCTAAGTGAAAATGTCTAAATTGGGCACATGGTGTCAATATTTTGTGTGACCACCATTATCTTCCAGCACTGCCTTAACCCTCTTGGGCATGGAGTTCACTCGGGCTTCACAGTTTGCCACTGGAGTCCTCTTCCACTCCTCCATGACGACATCACAGAGCTGGTGGATGTTAGCTGCTTGCCGACCACGCGCGCCCCCCGAGTCCCGCGCACGATCGCCGCCGGGCACGCGCGCTCGTTCGTTACAGAGCGGGGAACGGGAGCTATGTGTGTCAAACACATTCCTCTCGTTCCTGTCAGCGGGGGAAACGCTGATCTTCCGTTCATACAATGTATGAACGGAAGATCAGTAATTCCCCCTAGTGAGGCCACCCCCCCCCCCCCCATACAGTTAGAACACACCAGGAACATACTTAACCCCTTCCCTGCCGCCTAGTGTTAACCCCTTCACTGCCAATGGCATTTTTTATAGTAATCCAATGCATTTTTATAGCATTGCTCGCTATAAAAATGCCAATGGTCCCAAAAATGTGTCAAAATTGTCCGATGTATCCGCCATAATATCGCAGTACCGAAAAAAAACGCTGATCGCCGCCATTACTAGTAAAAAAAAAAATATTAATAAAAATGCCATAAAACTACCCTTTTTTTTGTAAACGCTATAAATTTTGCGCAAACCAATCAATAAACGGTAATTGCGATTTTTTTTAACGAAAAATATGTAGAAGAATATGTATCGGCCTAAACTGGGGAAAAAAAAAGTTTTTTTTAGATATTTTTTGGGGATATTTATTATAGCAAAATGTAAAAAATATTGCATTTTTTTCAAAATAGTCGCTCTATTTTTGTTTATAGCGCAATAAAATAAAAACCGCAGAGATGATCAAATACCACCAAAAGAAAGCTCTATTTGTGGGAAAAAAAGGACGCCAATTTTGTTTGGGAGCCACATCGCACGACCGCGCAATTGTCAGTTAAAGCGACACAGTGCCGAATCACAAAAAGTGCTCTGGTCAGGAAGGGGGTAAATCCTTCCGGGGCTGAAGTGGTTAGAGACCTTGCGCTCCTCCATATATCCCGCTTAAGGATGCCCCACACTGCTTAATAGGGTTTAGGTCTGGAGACATGCTTGGCCAGTCCATCACCTTTACCTCAGCTTCTTTAGCAAGGCAGTGGTCGTCTTGGAGTAAGGTGACCAGATTTTTTTAATGAAATCCGGGGACATTTTTTTTTTTTTTTTAAAAAGTAATGGTGGCAATCAGCGACTCTCTGCCCGTCGCCACAGCTTGTCAAGTCTTACTCTCCGGGCCCTGGCTACTACTGGGTGGGGAGCGGAGGAAAAGCAGGCAGGTTGCTGGCTGGGACTTGAGCCAAGGCAGAAGAACATGCAAGCGGAGCTGAATGGGCATGCACCCGAAACTGAAGAACTATTCTCTGACCAGCACATGATCATCAGAAAGGGGCACAGATAATGGAAAAAATACACCCTTCTAAGCGAGTAGGAGTGGGGGTGTTCAATTCAGATTTTTTTATTTTATTCTGCACTGTCTAAAATTGCCCCAGCCTCTGTTCAAATCCAATCCGGGGACAAAACCAGGAACAGACTTGGTCCGGGGACAGTGTCCTCAATCTGGGGACTGTCCCCTGAAACCGGGGATGTCTGGTCACCCTAACTTGGAGGTGTGTTTGGGGTCGTTATAATGTTGGAATACTGCCCTGCGGCTAAGTCTCCGAAGGGAGGGGATTGTGTTCTGCTTCAGTATGTCACAGTACATCCTGGCATTCATGGTTCCCTCATGAACTGTAGCTCCCCAGTGTCGGCAGCACTCATGCAGCCCTAGACCATGACACTCCCACCACCATGCTTGACTGTAGGCAAGACACACTTGGTACTCCTTACCTGGTTGCCACCACACACGCTTGACAACATCTGAACCAAATAGATTTATCTTGGTCTCATCAGACCACAGGACATGGTTCCAGTAATCCACATCCTTAGTCTGCTTCTCTTCAGCAAACTGTTTGCAAGCTTTCTTGTGCATCATCTTTAGAAGAGGCTTCCTTCTGGGATGATGGCCATGCAGACCAATTTAGTGCAGTGTGTGGCGTATGGTCTGAGCACTGACAGGCCACCCATTCAACTTCTGGCAGCACTCATATGTCTATTTCCCAAAGACAACCTTTAGATATGACGCTGAGCACATGCACTCAACTTCTTTGGTCGACCATGGTGAGGCCTGTTCTGAATATAACCTGTCCTGTTAAACCGCTGTATGGTCTTGGCCACCGTGCTGCAGCTCAGTTTCAGGGTCTTGGCAATCTTCTTAAAGCCTAGGCCAGGGATATGAAATTAGGGGACCTCCAGCTGTTGCAGAACTACAAGTCCCATGAGGCATAGCTTGGGACTTGTAATTTTGCAACAGCTAGAGGTCCACTAATTGCCTCTTACTGGCCTAGGCCATCTTTATGTAGAATAAGAATTCTATTTTTCAGATCCTCCGAGAGATCTTAGCCATGGGGTGCCATGTTAAACTTCCAGTGACCAGTATGAGAGAGTGAGAGCGATAACACCAAATTTACCACAACTACTCCACATTCACACCCGAGACCTTGTAACACTAACGAGTCGCCGGGGAGGGAAAATGGCTAATTGGACCCAATTTGGACATTTTCACTTAGGGGTGTACTCACTTTTGGTGCCAGCAGTTTAGACATTAATTGCTGTATGTTGAGTTATTTTGAGGAGACAGTAAATTCACACTGTTATACAAGCTGTACACTCACTACTTTACATTGTAGCAAAGTTTCATTTCTTCAGTGTTGTCACATGAAAAGGTATAATAAAATATTTACAAAAATGTAAGGGGTGTACTCACTTTTGTGAGATACTGTAGATTCAAATATTACACTTTGCTGGTGCCTTCATGGCAGCATACTCATTGGATTCTGCCATGCATTTGTTGCCATGAATAGGCACCAGGAAAGGAACACTATGGAAAGGTACGTATTCAATTCAATATATATATACTGTATAAATGACGTTGAACGTGGCATGGTTGTTGGTGCCAGATGGGCTGGTTTAAGTATTTCAAAAACTGCTGATCTACTGAGATTTTCACCCACAACCTTCTTTAGGGTTTGCAAAGAATGGGCCAAACAAGAGAAAATATCCACTAAGCGTTAGCTGCATAGATGAAAATGCCTTGTTGATGTCAGAGAAGAATGGGCAGACTGGTTGGAGATGATAGAAGAGCAACAGTAATTTAAATAACCACTCCTTACAACCAAAGTATGTAAAATACCATCTCTGAATGCACAACACATCGAACCTTGAAGCACATGGGCTACAGCAGCAGAAGACAACACTGGGTGTCACTCTTGTCAGCTAAGAACAGGAAACTGAGGCTACAATTCGCACATGCTTTCCAAAATTAAACAATAGAAGATTGGAAAAACTGGTCTGACGAGTCTCGATTTCAGCTGTGACATTCAGATAGTAAGGTCACAATTTGATGTAAACAACATGAAATCATGGATCCTTCCTGTCTTGTATCAATGGTTCCGTCTGGTGTTGGTGGTGTAATGGTGTAGGGGGTATTTTCCTGGCAGTCTTTGGGCCCCTTAGTACCAATTGAGCATCATTTAAACACTACGGCCTACATGAGTATTGTTGCTGACCATGTCCATCCCTTTATGACTACAGTGTGTCCATCTTCTGATGGATACTTCTAGCAGGATAATGTCACAAAGCTCAAATCATCTCACCACTGGTTTCTTGAACATGACAATGAGGTCGCTGTACTCCAATGGCCTCCTCAGTCACCAGATCTCAATCCAATAGAGCAACTTTGGGATGTGGTGAAATCAGAGATTTGCATCATGGATATTTTTACACTGCTGCTTTAAAAAATATTTCTCTTATCGTCCATGGACAGACACAGCCTTCAAAGTCTTGACATATGAGTTATGTTCCTGTTCATAGGAGAGGACTAGGCAGAACATGTTAGATGATTAAATACATTTTACTTTAACAGAGTTGAACAGTCCCCGCCCAGGGGGCGGTCCCTCTGGACATAACCCTACTCTCTGCAGCCTCAGTTTGGGTCCAGCGCCCCGAAGAAATGTTTTCTTTTCTTTTATTTTGTTTTAAGATTCTTCTATCAACTGCCGGCTGGGCGACAGGCTGGATATATAGATCCTTGTAGTCTTCCCAGTCCGGCCATCGAGCGTGAGCACACCTTAGCTAAGCGCTGTGTCTGCCACAATATACCCCATGACTCCTGGGGTGGCCGGTGGGCTTTTTGCTCCAGGGTCCACACATGACTGGGCTGTTTTGTTGTCTCACTCACAGTGGACCAGGCCGACAGCTACTCTGTACCATCGGTTGTGGGCAGGGCCGGTACAAGGCAGGGGCGGGAGGGGCGAGGGACCCTGGCGCTACCAAGTCTAACAGGGGGGGGAGCGCAATCAGCCGCGGCCGCCAGACCAGTTGAATTGTCTGTCACTCACTTTCACTGAGTGACAGACAGCGCAGGCAGCGGCTGTGGCACACTGGCACTTTACTGTGTGCCGACTGCGCTCCTCTGTCCTGGTCCCGGCTCCCTTTCCTCCTTTGCGTTGCCTCTCGCCCCCCCCCCCCCCCTCCAGCTCTAGATGGAATATTCCCGACGTGCGCCGCCGCGTGACGTCACGCCGGGGGTGAGAGGTGACTGAGACAGAGAGGGAGGAGGGAGAACTCGCGCGGAGCTGTGTCTGATAAAAAAAAAAAAAAAAGACAAGACACGAGGAGCCTGCTACTGCCTGGACTGGAGTGACTGTGGAGTGGACTGTCTGCAACAGGTGAACTAATCTGTGTAAAAAAAAAAGTAAGAAACAATTTAAAATTAGTCTGTATTGGGAAGGGGGGGGGGGAGATTGGATTGAGGTGACCATCATATTTTTAATAAAAAAAAATGTCAGAAATTTTTTTTTGTGTGTTATTTTAAGATTCCCTTCCTTGTCTGTATAAAAAAAAAAACGTAATTGCAGCCTCACTGTGCCGTCACACGCAGTCACTGTGCCCATCAAACGCAATCACTGTGCGCATCAAACGCAGCCACCGTGCCCATCACACGCAGCCACCGTGCCCATCAAACGCAGCCACCGTGCCCATCACACGCAGCCACCGTGCCCATCACACGCAGCCACCGTGCCCATCAAACGCAGCCACTGTGCCCAAACGCAGCCACTCAGCGGTGCCCAACAAACGCAGCCACTGTGCCAAACAGCCACTAAAACGCAGCCACTCAGTGGTGCCCATCAAACACAATCACCGTGCGCATCAAACGCAGCCACTGTGCCCATCACACGCAGCCACTGTGCCCATCACACGCAGCCACTGTGCCCATCAGACGCAGCCACTGTGCCCATCAGACGCAGCCACCGTGCCCATCAGACGCAGCCACCGTGCCCATCACACGCAGCCACCGTGCCCATCAAACCAAGCCACTCAGCGGTGCCCAACAAACGCAGCCACTGTGCCAAACACAGCCACTAAAACGCAGCCACTCAGCGGTGCCCATCAAACACAATCACTGTGCCCATCAAACGCAGCCACCGTGCCCATCAAACGCAGCCACTCAGCGGTGCCCAACAAACGCAGCCACTGTGCCAAACACAGCCACTAAAACGCAGCCACTCAGCGGTGCCCATCAAACACAATCACTGTGCCCATCAAACGCAGCCACCATGCCCATCAAACGCAGCCACTCAGCGGTGCCCAACAAACGCATCCACTGTGCCAAACACAGCCACTAGGTGGCTGTGTTTGATGGCACAGTGGCTGCGTTTGATGGTCACACTGGCGGCAATTGGTGGGGCAAACTGGCAGCACACTGGTGGCAATTGATGGGCCTGCCTCAGCCTGCTACTGTCTGGACTAGAGTGACTGTGGAGTGGACTGTCTGCAACAGAAGAAGTGAACTAATCTGTGTAAAAAAAAAGTAAGAAACAACTTAAATTAGTCTGTATTGGGGAGGGGGAGGGGGGGAGATTGGATTGAGGTGACCATGAGGTGACCGTCATATTTTGAATTAAAAAAAAATGTCAGAATTTTTTTTTTTTGTGTTATTTTAAGATTCTCTTCCTTGTCTGTTTAAAAAAAAAACTTAATTGCAGCCTCACTGTGCCGTCACACGCAGTCACTGTGCCCATCAAAAGCAAGCAGTCACTGTGCCCATCACACGCAGCCACCGTGCCCATCACACGCAGCCACCGTGCCCATCACACGCAGCCACCGTGCCCATCAAACGCAGCCACCGTGCCCAACAAACGCAGCCACTGTGCCAAACACAGCCACTAAAACGCAGCCACTCAGCGGTGCCCATCAAACACAATCACTGTGCGCATCAAACGCAGCCACTGTGCCCATCACACGCAGCCACTGTGCCCATCACACGCAGCCACTGTGCCCATCAAATGCAGCCACTGTGCGCATCAAACGCAGCCACTATGCGCATCAAACGCAGCCACTGTGCCCATCAAACGCAGCCACTGTGCCCCATCAAACGCAGCCACTGTGCCATCACATGCAGCTACTGTGCCCATCACACGCAGCCACTGTGCCATCAATTGTTGCCACTGTGCCATCACATGCAGCCACTGTGCCAACACACGCAGCCACTGTGCCATCAATTGTTGCCACTGTGCCCATCACACGCAGCCACTGTGCCCATCAGACGCAGCCACTATGCCCATCAGATGCAGCCACTGTGCCCATCAGGCACAGCCACTGTGCCCATCAGACGTAGCCGTTTGATGGTCACACTGGCGGCAATTGGTGGGGCAAACTGGCAGCACACTGGTGGCAATTGTTGAGCACATTGGCAGAACACACGGGCGGCAATTGATGGGGCAAACTGGCAACAATGGTAACCATCAATTGTTGCCAGTTTGCCCCATCAATTGCCACCAGTGTGCCCATCAATTGCCACTAGTGTGCCCATCAATTGTCGCCAGTATGCTTCCAGTGTGCCCATCAATAACCACCAGTGTGCCCATCAATTGCCGCCAGTGTGCTGCCAGTTTGCCCCATCAATTGCTGCCAGTGTGCCGCCAGTTAGCCACATCAAATGCCGCCAGTGTGTGCCCCCCCCTCTCGGAACTTACCTTTCTCGGTTATATCTGTTGCTTCAGCCAATCAGGTGACCGGTAACCAGACCCGGTGCACCTGATTGGCTGAGAGGTGGGTCAGTGTTAGAGAAGTGATTCCCTAAGGCCCTTTTTCAAGCGTTATTACAGTGTTATTCAAGCAAAGCCTCATCTGCAATCCCAATGTGCTGGGGAAGCACCGATAAGACCCTAAAGTTTTAGGGCGTTTTTGCAGTGCCTCGGTGTGAAAGGGTAAGGCGTTTTTACAGCGCTTTAAATTAATTTCAATGGAGAGGGGCGTTTTTTTCAGCACTCAAAAGCTGCTCCAAAGATACTGCTTGCAGAACTCAGTGTCAAAAGGTTTTATGAGCGTTTTAAGAGCGCTAATTTTAACGCTAAAACGCTGTAAAAACGCTTCCGTGTGAAAGGGGTCTAACACAGCACTGCGTAAGCAGAGAATGCTTAATAATTTGGAAGCCCATTAGAGTCTATAGCTCTAATCAGGTACTTCCAAAACACCCCCACCGCTGTAATTTAGTTGGCTGGCGCCCGACAAGGGGCCGGACACCTGAATAGGGGGCGGCAGCGGTGACGATAGATCGATTCATGCAATTAAAAACTTCATTTTTTAAAAACACCCCCTAGCATTTCTGGCCGTGGCCATCTTGAGTAAGGGCAAATGATTCATATAGCATTTACTTGTAAATGTAAATAAAAAGTATAAACCAAGTAAATACGGTATACTTTCTTATCTGTTTACAAATGCTAGCAGCATAAGGATTAAAACTGTTAAGTGTTGATTGGGAGAGTGAAGGTCCACTTTAACGTTCTTTGGATATTTTAAATATTGAAGCTGCTTATTGTGTTTTATTTTTTTGCTCATATAATGTATGTATTTAGACAGGGCTTGACAAAATCCGGGCGCCCGATCGCAATTGTGACAAGAAATTGTGATCTGTCACTCAGGGAAGCTTAGGCACGTCACGGGGCGCGATCACGGCGGGCACATGCCCGCCGGTAATTGAGGCAGCGGCTTTGCGGCCTTCACAGAAGGAGGCTTTGCGGTTTTCGGCAGGCCTAAGCTTCATTCTGTGATCTGGCGCCATCTTGTGGTGGACGTTGGCATTACAAGTAGTTACATTACAAGTAGCAAAACAGCAGTTCTAATGTGTTTTTAACTGTTTTCACTGCCATCTCCTTCCCTCCAATTAGAACCTCCAAATATTATATATATTTTTTATTCTAACACCCCAGAGAATAAAATGGCAGTCGTTGCAATACTTTCTGTCACACCGTATTTGCGCAGCGGTCTTAAAAGTGCACTCTTTTTAATAAAAAAATAAGACAACAGTAAAGTTAGCCCAATTTTTGCTTATATTGTGAAAGATAATGTCACACCGAGTAAAATGATACCCAACATGTCACGCTTCAAAATTGCGCCCGCTCGTGGAATGGCGACAAACTTTTACCCTTTAAAATCTCCATAGGCGACGTTTAAAAAAAATTCTACAAGTTTGTAGCATGTTTTGAGTTACAGAGGAGGTCTAGGGCTTGAATTATTGCTCTTGCTCTACCAATCACGGCGATACCTCACATGTGTGGTTTGAATACCGTTTACATATGCGGATACTACTCACGTATGCGTTCGCTTCTCCGTGTGAGCTTGGCGGGACAGGGAGCGTTTTTTTGTTCCTAACTTTTTTAGCTGGCTCCTAAATTCCAAGCAAATTTGTCAAACCCTGTATTTTGATATCTTAGTCTTCATTCTTTATCGTTGCTGTATGAACATCCAGTTTTGACCGGAGTTTGCTTGGTATTATTGTTCTCTAAAGAATGTCGAAAAAACCATCTGGGGCAGAATTCCGAAAATGAAGGAAATTGGCACAAGAGGAAGCCACAAAGTTATCGCAACAGTGGCAGAAATGGTTGAAACAAAGCACAAGCAACGTTTCTCTGAATACCACCACACCAGAAGAAGTTGCCAGCACAAGTTCTGCAACTGACAATACTTCAGCCACCCTAGATGAAGAGATGATTGCTGTCAGTGAGGCTGATAAAAGTTTGGAGAACACGCTCTGCACAGAAGAGAGTAACAGCGAGTCATTTGTTTCTGAAGCTCAAGCAGCAGAAAAGCAAACACCACCAAGTGAGCCCTCTTCAGAAGATACTTTGCCTGAAGCTTATATTCCGATTAACCCAAACGATCCTCCCTCATGGCCAACTTTAACAGACAAGATTAGGTGTTATTTGGTTGAAAAGGGCCCAGATCAAGGAAAAGATGGTGACTTTGGAAAATGTAAACCACAAGAAGGACGCACTTTCAATGCCACTTGGTTTAATAAAAATGTACGTAGTGGTAAATATATTGATCGTGCATGGTTAATTTATTCAAAAATTTCACATTCTCTCTTTTGCTTTCCATGCATTTTGTTTGGTAAGCACAACTATGCCTTAACCGACCCAAAAAAGGGATTCTGTGCATGGAAACACCTGAATCCTCGTATACCCTCGCATGAAAATTCACCAGAACATCGTGAATGCTATTCAAAGTGGAAAATTATGGAAAAAAGTTTGAAAGATGGGAAAGTAATTGGCAGTGAACTGGAGAAAGTAATTAATACTGAAAAAGAGAAGTGGCGAAACGTCTTAAAATGTATTTTAGATTGCATATTGTTTTGTGCCAAAAACAATCTGGCACTTAGAGGTTCCGAAGATGTCATTGGTAGGCCACATTCTGGTATATTTCTTGACATTTTGGAAGTAATAAGCCATCACAACACGTCATTGAAAGAAAAAATAGAAACACATCGGAGGCACACCGTCAGTTACTTCTCCAATAAAATTCAAAATGAATTTATCAGTTTATTGGCCAACACCGTTCGCTCTAACATTTTACTAAGAATAAAGGAGGCAAAGTTTTTTTCATTGCTTTTTGATTGTACTCCAGACATCTCCCATCAGGAGCAAATGAGTGAAGTTCTACGCTATGTCACTGTTGTTAAAGGGAAGGTGACAATAGAAGAGAGCTTTATCGATTTTATTTATACAAAAGAGAAAACGGGAAGTGGTCTAGCCTCAGAAATTATCAACAAGTTAAAAAACGATGGAATTAACCTTAAGGATGCAAGGGGTCAAGGCTATGATAATGCAGCTAACATGGCTGGCAAATACAGTGGTGTGCAGGCAAGAATTCTGCAAGAAAATAAACATGCAAGATATGTTCCATGTGCAGCCCATAGCCTAAACCTGGCAGGGGTACATGCAGCTTCCGTGAGTCCAGAAGTTAAAACCTTTTTTGGAACTGTTCAAAGAATGTTTACATTTTTCTCCAGTTCCACATCCCGCTGGGAAACCCTAACAAAACTTCTAAAGACAACTCTAAAGGGTCATACAGATACTCGATGGTCTTCAAGAGCAAAGGCAATAAAAGCTTTATTTACACAGATCACCGATGTATGTGAAGCTCTTTCGGACATTGTAGAAAACTCGTCAAATCCCGAATCTGTATCAACATCTGAAAGTCTGATGCTGCAGGTTAATTATCGTTTTTTGTGTACGTTGTTTGTGTGGAACAGAATCTTGAATCAGGTCGATCGAGTAAACCAAGCTATCCAGGCCAAAGGGATTTCCATACTACAGGCATCTCATATGATTGATGGCTTAAGACGCACTTTTCAAGAAATGCGTAATATGGATGTCCAGGAAATATTTCATTATGCTGCAGAAGTATGTGAAAAACTTCAGATTCCTGCAACATTTCCACCAAAGAGGCAAAGAAAACCTAAAACCAGAGCCTTATACGAGTCCCAAGATGCTCTGGTCAAGCTGAGTGAAGAAGACCGTTTTAGAATTGACTTCAACCAGGTTTTTGATGTTCTCATCACTGACATGACATGGAAGTCACAAACACTAATGGAAACATCCCAGGACTTTGAGTTCCTCTCTGGCCCTGCTCTTGTAACAATGACTGTGACAGAATTACAAAAATCTGCATTTAACTTGGCTTCCAAATATAACGAAGATCTGGATGGCTTGGAAATCTCTGCCGAGATTGAAAGCTTTAAATTTTTCATTGAGTCTATACCGTCAAATGTAAAATCTGCAACACCCCTTGATCTGTGTCAGATAATACACGACTATTCTCTTACTGCTTGTTATCCGAATATTGAAACAGCGTTGAACATCTTTTTGACTCTTCCTGTTACTGTTGCATCTTGTGAAAGGAGCTTTAGCAAGCTGAAACTCATTAAAAATTATTTACGGCCAACTATGGGTCAAGACAGGCTTTCAAACCTCAGTATACTTTCTATTGAGTATGCAATTGCAAAAGAGATAAATTTTGATCGTGTCATAGATGATTTTGCTTCTATGAAAGCAAGAAAGGTGTCTTTGTGATTATGTCACAATACTAACTTTTTCATAGGAGTATACTTGACATTTTTGCAACTGTTTTCAGCAAGTTTACAGTGTCATTGCAGTTATATATGTTTTGTTGTACAGTTTTTGTTTGCTTTGTTGTTTATATGTATACCACTATGGGTGGTGTATGTTTGTTAATATTTGTAGCTTTTGTCAATTGACATTTTCTATGTAATAAATTATTGCTTCTTTACGCATCACACAGTCTGTGACTTTCAAAGTCCCACCCAAAGGGGGGACAGTCCTTTGTTCAATCGCTTTAAGTATATTCTTGTTTTGAAACAACATTGATTCTATCTTAAAAAACAGTGTGGGGGGGGGGGGGGGGGGCGCAGTTTGCCATCTTCGCCCTGGGCACCAAATGGCCTTGTCCCAGCACTGGTTGTGGGTCTGTCAGGGACACACCAGCATGTCCCCGCAAGGACGGGTAAGTACGGTTCCTCCTGCCTTGGCAGGATGGAACATCTGGGCATTCCTGGGTTTAAGGGGTTCTCCTGTTCTCCCTTTTCCGACTCTGTCGTCCTTTCCCCTAGGGCCCGCTGCGACCGGGGTGTACCTGTGGTGGGGCTCCGAGTCCCTGTGGGGCGCTGGGGTCCACTTTCTGTGAGGGGGTGGTCTGTCTCCTGGAAAGTCTCTAGCACTGGCTTTCACAGATTTTACCTCACAGTTTTTACCTCACGGATTATACCTCACATATTTTACCTCACAGATTTGATTTTACCTCACAGATTTGACCTCACACACATACTGTATATACAAGGAAGGCGGGCAGCTGTGCTGAGCAGTCTCCCTCTCAGTGGTGAGTCCCCTGGGTAAACCCCCACCCCCCCCCCCCCCGTTGGTGCAGCAAAGAGGGTGGACTTCTTAAGTGTTTTTCACTTAGTCCCTGAGGGCTGTCAGTGGGTCATAATGGAGTCAGTATCTGGCCTTTCTTCCCCTACATTACCAGAGGCCGCAAACAGTGCACCTGCAGCTCCCATGGATACACTGTTGGCAGTCCTGGAATCATTTGTTGCCAGGGTGGAAGCGGCGTGCGGGCGTAAGGGGGGTAAAAAGCGCCCCCCCCCACCATCTTCTGACGGGTGGAGGGCCTGGCTGAGGCTCAGGACCCTGGTTCTGGTATGTCATAGGATGGGGACCAGGACCTCCCTGGTGAGGAGGACCCCTCGTCCGGTTCAGTGCAAGACAGGGCACTTGTGAATGCACTTATTGATGCTGTGAAGGACTCTCTCAAGCTGGAAGATGCAGCTGGGACTTTCACAGAGGGGTCTGTCTCCTTTGGGTCACACAAATCGAACCGCTCGGTGAATTTTTTTTCCGTATGTTACTTTCTTTGATAAGTTCATAAATAAGGAATGGGAATGGCCGCAGAAGTCCTTTGTGGTCCCTCAGCGCCTGGCGGTCCGTTACCCTTTTGAGGACAGCCTTTTGAAAAAAAAAAAAATGAGCTTCTCCTCCGGTGGTTGACCCCCCCCCCCTGGTTGCTCAGTTAAATAAGGTAACCACTCTCCCTATAGAGGGAAACCCTGCTTTCAAGGACCAAGGAGGTCCAAAGAGGTCCAAGGAGGATAGGAGCTCCAAGGCGGTGACCCGCTCCATGTTTACCATGCTAGGGTCTGCATTGCGGCCTATTTTGGCTGCAACCTTGGTGTCTCAGACACTCACAGAATGGGCAAAGGTTTTGCACCAGATTGTGGAGAAGGATCAGCTCCCTCCTGAATATGTTAGACTGGCCGACCAGTTAGTCCAGGGCCTTGTATATGTCTGTGGTGCTACCCTGGATGCAGCCCCCTTAATATCCAATGCTTCTGTTTCTGCGGTAGCGTTGCGCCGCCTGATTTGGCTGAAATGCTGGTCTGCTGACAAAGCATCCAAAAAAGCCCTTCAAAGGTGGGAGACTTTTTGGTACCTCGCTGGATGACATTATTAAGGATGTTACTGGAGGTAAGAGCACTCTCCTCCCTCAGTCCACCAAGTGGAAGGAGCCGCGCCGTAAGTCGGGTCCTTCTTTTCTCACGCAGAAGTGGTATTTTTGTCAGTTAGGGCCCGCGGGTAGACCCCCCCCCAGGCTTACGAAGGCTCAGCTGTGTAAGCCGAACAAACCGGCATCCAAGCTCACCACTGCATGAAGTTTTGCCCCCGCCTAACTCATGGGTGGGGGGACGGCTTTGCAGGTTCACAGCTCAGTGGACCTCCCTGCTCTCTGACCAGTGGGTCTGCGAGGTGGTCTCTCCGGGGTACAAGATAGTTTCTGTCCGCCGAATAGATTCTTTCCCTCAAATCTCCCTCTCCTTCAAGCTCGTCGGTCTGCCCTATTGGGGGCAATGCAAGACTTACTGAGTTGCTGCGTAATTTTACCTGTTCCACAGGACGAGAGGTTTCAGGGATTTTATTAGACATGTGCATTCGTTTTCGTTAGAATGCATTTTCGTCCGAAAATCTGTTTTTTTTCGTTATCGTTTTAACAAACGATAATGAAAGCGCAAGAAACGAAAACCAAAAGATCAGACATAAATAGATATAGAGAGATTCAACATTATAGAAAAAAGATTCGACATCATAGAGAATAGATTCGACATTACAGAGAATAGATTTCGATTTATGAGAAAATAGATTCGACATTATAGAGAAAAGATTCAACATTATTACTAGTCCTACAGCATTAGAATTCTTGTAGGCGGAATATTCGACTGGAAATGTACGATTCGATGTAAAGTTTCGAAGTTCCGTAGAATATTCTTTTGACCATTCGACAGAAACCAAGTATTATTGGATTTTCGGACGAAAGCTATTCCCCAATGAAAAACGAAATAAATCAAAACAATTTTCGGGAGTAACAAAATAAATGTATTTTCCAGACGAAAACGAAAAAACAAAACAAAATATTCCAGTCTGCACATGTCTAGATTTTATTCAAATCTGTTTGTGGTCCCAAAGAAGGACGTGGTCCGTCCAATCTTGGACCTCAAAGCTCTAAGTACCTCGGTGGTGGCTGCACTGCATCCGGGGGACTTTCTGGCGTCATTTGACATCGAGGACGCATACTTGCATGTCCCAATTTGCGCAGGACACCAGAGGTTTCTGCGCATTGCAATAGGAGAAGACCACTATCAGTTTGTGGCTCTTCCCTTTGGCCTAGCGTCAGCACCAAGAGTTTTCACCAAGGTGCTCGCATCGATTCTAGCTTTGGTGAGACAGCGAGGCATTGCCGTCATGAGCTAGTTAGACGATCTTCTTCTGAGAGCAGCTTCTGGCTCAGAATTAGAGGTGGATGTGACTATTGCCAGCCAGACCCTCCGAGAATTCGGGTGGGTGTTAAACTCTCAGAAGTCGGTCCTGGTACTGACTCAGCGTTTGGAATATCTGGGGTTGATTCTGGACTCGGCGGAGGCGAGACTCTTTCATCCCCTAGAAAAATTGCAGACTCTTCAGTCTGTGGTGAAGCTGTTAGCATCCCGCAAATGGTCGTATCTCCGTTTTTGCATGCAAGTCCTGGCTGGGTCTGATGGTAGCCTCCTTTGAGACAGTACCGTATGCCCAGTTCCACACTCGAGTATTGCAGAAGGAGAACCTGTCCAAATGGAACAAATCTCCATTGTCTCTGGATTGCCAGATTCAGGTAAGCCACTTAGTCAGAGTATCTCTGAATTGGTGGCTGAGATCCTCGGCTCTTCGGTCCGGGAAGTCATTCCTTCCCTTCCAGTGGACGGTGATTAATCAGGCTATGCCTCTCCTCGTGATCGAGGAGGTTGCAAGGTCGCCCAATCGGGATTCAGTCGGACAATGCCACTGCGGTGGCTTATGTCAACCATCAGGGGGGAACACGGAGCTCGGCTGCAGCATCAGAGGTCGCTCACATCCGGCGGAAAGAAGCGTGCCGGCTCTATCGGCCGTCTACATTCTGGGCGTAGAAAACTGACAGGCGGACTACCTGAGTCACCAGATGCTGGACCAGGGGTAATGGTCATTGCATCCAGAGGTGTTTCAACTCCTTTCCAGGAGGTGGGGCACTCCGGACGTGAATCTCCTGGCCTCTCGCCTCAACCGCAAAGTGTCGAGGTTCGTGTCCAGGTCCAGAGATCCCTGAGCAGATGCGTAGTGGCCCCGTGGGGTCAATATCGGATAATTTATGCCTTTCCCCCATTGAAGTTGCTTCCTCGACTGCTCTGATTCTAATCGCTCCAGATTGGCCCCGGGGGCGTCCTTAATACGCCGATCTCTTGCTCCTAGTGGCGGATGCACCCTGGTGGCTGCCAATGCAGGAGGACCTTCTGTCTCAGGGTCCCATACTTCATACTGATTTACAGTCGCTGGCTTTCATGACATGGCTATTGAAAGCCAGGTACTAAGGGACCGAGGTATTTCCGACTTGGTCATCTCAACCATGCTGAGGGGACAGAAAACTTCTTCCAGAAGGAGCGGTCAAATGCAGTACGGCCGCGGGGGCTGACGTCTGTCTGTGCGAGGTGGAGGTGGCACAGGTAGGGTTGCATTTAATAGAATTGATCAGGCTGCATTATTGGCACATTTCAGTCTGGATCTAATAGAATTGATCAGGCTGCATTTTATTGGCACATTTCAGGCTGCATTTCTTGGCACTGATCAGGCTGCATTTTATTGGCACTGGTAAATATTTTAGTACACCATTTGGTTCAGAATATTTTTTTTCTTGTTTTCCTCCATTAAAACTCAGGTGCATCTTATGGTCAGGTGTGTCTTATGGAACAAACCACTGGGTTTATTATTTTTTTCTAAACAAAAAAAGACTGAACATTTTTGAAAAGTTTTTCTTAGTTTCTGTTATAAAATCTTGCAAATAAATATTTAATGTGACCACCCTTTGGCTTCAAGCCTGCATCAGTTTGTACGCTTGCGTAGGAGGCTTAAAACTGAGTGAGGAACAGCCAAACTCTGCTACTAAGGTGAAGTTGTGGTAGACCATTTCATGTCAGGCCGCGTACACACGTACGAGAACCTCGTCAGGCTAAACCCATCGTTCCGCCCGACGAGGTTCCCGATGAGCGGTCGGAAAAGCTTGTCGAGCCAAAGTCCTCATTGAACAACGAGGAAAATGAGAGCGTGCTCTCTTTTTTGGCTCGACGAGCTTCCCGACGGGATGCTCATCGCAAGTGTACACACGACCGAGAACCTCGGCAGAATATGTCTCCCAGCGAGCTTTTCGCTGGATTCTGCCGAGAAGCTCGGTCGTGTGTACGGGGCCTCACCGTACACACGACCGAGCTTCTCGGCAGAATCCTCCTGCTCCCATACAAACAAATGACTCTTAAAGGCATATTTTTTCTTTTGCTTCTGTGAACACAACATACAACTGTTATATAACATCCATACACAAAATCACAGTGAATAACTCTGCCTTTGTCTCTCACATATAAACATGTGCTCTACATTAGGTTCTTAGCAGGTTTAGCTGTATATACATGTAAGTTATATTAGCTACCTAGGACAGGTTCCAGCTGGCCAGCTACACTCCCACCAAAATTACCTATAATTCTTGTTCCCTATAGTAGGATGTGAACATGAATTTGGGGAATTTTCTATCAGGTTCTCAACTTTCCAAGTGTCTTTTATCACTCTCAAGTAGAACAACTAACTTCTGTATAGAACGTTCCAACTCGAGTGGAGTGGTGAGACGTTTTCCCTTTTTGTCAAGTTTTGAGTCTCCTATTTGTAACAACGCTCTTCTTACTAGTTTGTCTTCGTCCTTTTGAACTTCTAGAACTTTGGCCAATTTCCATTGACTTCTAGGTAAATCTTCTTTTTTCACTAATACTATGTCACCAACTTGGACATTTCTCCTTGGTGTTTGCCATTTACTTCTCAGCGTAAGATTGGCTAAGTACTCTTTTCTCCATCTATTCCAAAACTGTTCTGATAGATATTGAACTCTTCACCATCTCTTTTTGGCATATAAATCCTCTTTGGTGAATTTGCCAGGCGGTAGCTGTGTGCAATCAGACTTAAGGTGAAGTAGATGGTTAGGAGTTAAAGGTTCCAAACTCGTTGGATCATTGATGTTGTCAACTGTAAGTGGACGACTGTTAACAATAGACATTACTTCATAGAATAGGGTCCTAAGTGAAGCATCATCCATTCTTCCGGAGTTCTTTTTCAACATTGAACTTAGCACATTTCTTACAGTTCTGATTTGTCTTTCCCAAACTCCTCCTGTGTGGCTTGCATATGGAGCATTCATATGAAAGTCACATTGATTCTGTGACAAGTACTCAGTTACCTTTCCTTTATCTATCTCCTTTAGAGCTTTCTTCAACTAATTTTTTGCTCCGACAAAATTAGATCCTTGGTCAGATCTAAGCTCTCTGACAGTACCTCTAATGGCTATGAAACATCTCAAGGCATTGATGAATGCGTCAGTTGACATATCTTCTAACATTTCCAGGTGAATTGCTCTGGAGCTCAGACATGTGAATAGTCCATAGTCCTTGGGGTAGATTCATGTACAGATCCGACGGTGTATCTACACCGTCGGATCTGTGAGATCCGACGCTCGGATCTATGCGGCTGATTCCTCGAATCAGGTTCCGCATAGATCTCCCTTAGAGCCGACTGGTGTAAGTGAGTTACACTGTCGGTTCTTAGGCTGCATTCTCCCGCCGTCCGCTAGGTGGCGCTTCTTTTTTTCTACGCGACGAATATGCAAATGAGGAGAACCGCCGATTCAGAACCGAACGCCCGGCCGTCGCTTTTTTTTTACGTCGTTTGCGTTCGTCTTTTTCCGGCGGATCGTTACCCCTGCTATATGCGGGGTAAGTGCGGCGGATCCTATGTTAAGTATGGCCGTCGTTCCCGCGTCGAGTTTTGAATTTTTTACGTCGTTTACGTAAGTCGTCCGGGAATACGGCCATACGTTAATTGCGTTAACATCGAAAACAATGACGTCCTTGCGACGTCATTTAAAGCAATGCACGTTGGGAAATTTTGCCGGCGGCGCATGCGCAGTACGATCGGCGTGGGGACGCGCGTGATTTAAATAGTAAACTCCCCCTAGCCGCGGAATTTGCATTCCGCCGGGGGATTTACGATCCGCCAGGGCTAATTACGAGGCAAGTGCTTTCTGAATACAGCACTTGCCTCAAAAACTGGCGCAGGCGGATCGTAAAAAAGATAGATCACGCGGATCAAAAGATCCGCTGATCTACATGAATCTACCCCCATATCTCTTGTACTCCTTGCAGTTTTGCTTGGTTATGAATAGGCCGAAGCAATCCATTCCACTATAAAGAAATGGTGATGATGGGTTTACACGATCTACTGGTAAATCTGCCATTTTTTGTTCTTCGGTAGGCCTCGTGCCTTTCTACAGGTTATGCATTTATTTATATACTTTGCTTCCTTTCACTATCCAGTAACCACCTTCTCTTAAACAGTTCTGGGTAAAGCTTCTTCCTTGATGCAAGGATTTGTTGTGGTAGTGATCAATAATCAATCTTGTGAAAGTAGAATTTTTGGGTAGAATTGCTGGATGCTTCACTCTGCTGGGTAACGATGCATTTTCCAGTCTCCTTCCCACCTTCAGTATACCATCTTGTAGAGCAAGATTGAGCTTGTACAGTGGGTGGTTGTTAGGAAGCCTTTTAGGTTCTTGACTAAGTCTTTTCAACTATTCACTATAGAATCTCTGTTGAACGAGTCTTATGACTGTTTCTTCAGCTTTCATTTTTTCCTCTACATTCAATGATTCCTTCTTTCTGATTCCCTTTGCCAAACGTTGAATTCGAGCTACTACGTTAATGACTGTATTCCATTTTGAACATCTGGCTAGTCTTTCAAGTATGTCATCTTGACATTTGGCAGCAGTGCTCAATGTTTGTACAACCTTTACTTCTGGATCACTTATAGACAATTCTGTGTAACCTTCACTGGGTATGATCTCCTTTTCCCAAAGGAACTCTGGACCGGTGAACCAATTAGAATTTTTCAATTCTGATACATTCAGACCTCTTGAAGCATGATCTGCCGGGTTATGCTTTGTATCAATGTGATGCCAATGTTCCGGATTTGTCATTTCCCAAATTTTCTGAACTCTGTTGGCGACAAAGACATGGAATCTTCGAGCTTCGTTGTTTATGTATCCTAGGACAACTTGTGAGTCTGTCCAAAAATATTCTTCATCTATTTTAACTCTAATTCTTCTCTTAGAAACTTGCTTACTGATGCTGAAACAACAGCTGCTGTCAGTTCAAGTCTTGGTATTGTCTGAATACTGATAGGTGCAACTCTGGTCTTTCCCATAACCAGGGCACAATGTATTTTTCCTTCTCCTATCACTCTGATGTAGGAGCACTGACCATAGACATAACTAAGGCGTCTGAAAAGTGATGAAGTTCTATTTTCTTGTACTCTCCGAAATCATGAGGTACAAAACATCTGGGTATCCGAACTTCTTTCAAATTTTGCAAGTCTCTTATCCAAGTCTCCCACCTTGGCCTCAAATCTTCAGGTATGGGTTCATCCCATCCCAACTTCCGTCTGCATAATTCTTGTAGTAGTTCTTTTGCTTTGAGGATTACTGGGGCCAAGAATCCCAGTGGATCATATATAGAAGCCACTGCAGAGAGAATGGTACGTCTGGTTGCAACTTTCTCTTCAAAGGATGCGTCAAAGAAGAACTCGTCGTTCTCTACATTCCAGCCCAAGCCAAGTACATTCTGAACTGGAAGATGATCATAATTGAGATCTACATTCTTCATTGTTGATGCAGGTTCAGAGTCACTGATGGATTCCAGTACCTCTCTGTTGTTTGAGATGAATTTGTGAAGACGCAGGTTTCCTCTTGCGCATAATTCTTGGCTTTCCTTTACTAATTTGATTGCAGATTCTGTGGACTCTAGACTTATAAGACCATCATCTACATAGAAGTTTTTCTTAAGAAAATTTGCTGCCGATGGACAATCCTTTTCATTTTTATTAGCCAAGTACTTCATACCATAATTGGCGCAGCCTGGAGACGATGCTGCTCCAAACAAATGTACTTTCATTCTGTATTCTGCTGGTTCTGTATCTGTATCTCTGTCCTCCCACCATAGGAACCTCAGGAAGTCTCTATCTTCGTTCTTCACATGGAACTGGTGGAACATTTTTTCAACGTCACACATGACCGCTATGGGATACTTTCTGAATCTACAGAGTACTCCAGGCAGAGTGTTTGTAAGATCTGGTCCTTTTAGTAGATGATCGTTCAATGCAACACCAACATACTTTGCTGAGCAATCAAATACTACTCTAATTTGATCTGGTTTCTTTGGGTGGTAAACACCTTGATGTGGGATGTACCACACTTCTCCTTCTTTAGGTTGGTTATTCACCTTCTCTGCATGTCCTTCTTCAAGGATGCCTTCCATGAATTTCAAATAATCCTGCTTGAATTTGGGATCTCTTCCCATCTTTTTCTTCAAGCCTTTTAATCTTGCTAGGGCAAGATTTCTGTTATTTGGTAGACAAGGTCGTTCTCTGAAGGGTAAGGGCATTTCAAGATACCCTTGTTGATTCTGCTGAATACTTTCTTCTAGAGTGTGTACGAACTTTATGTCTTCTTGGGATACACTCTTCTCTTCAGAACTTATGTCTGCAAAGTCAGATTCAAGGATCTTGATTACCTTTGCTGAACTTACAGTTGGTAGCTCTTGGACAGATATTCAATGACACAATCCTGTCACCTGTCTTGAGTTTGCAATCTGCTGTTTTCCTCCAACACCCCATCCTAGATCAGTTCGAACAGCGTAGGGTTCACCCTTTCCTCCTGTGATTACCTCTCATGGCACCAAAGCTTCGGGACAATCGTAGCCTATCAACAGTCCGACACCAAATTTCTTCAGCGGGGACATCTCATGAGATATGATAGATAGGTGCTCCCATTTATTGGCTGTTTCACAGGTAGGTATACGATCTCGATCTAGAGGTATGTCATCTTTCGTATAAGATGGAGGTAGATTTAATGTGAGGTTTGGATGAAGTCCTCTAACTCTCAGTCCTTTAACCTTTTGACTGTTCTCTAATGTGTCTCTCCCTGTTATTGTGGTGAGCTTAAGCTTCACTGGTTCTGTAGCCACTTGTAATTTCTTGCAGATTTCTTGATCAATGAAGGTGACGTCGCTTTGGGCATCCAGTAGTGCATAGGCGTATACCTTCTTGTTCCTCCTTTTAGGATTTGAAATGCACACTGGTACAACCATTGATGTGCCATTGCTTTCTCCTTCCCTTATTCTGCAAGAGAATACTGATACTTTCTTTTCTTCCTCAGCATCTTTAGGTATTGAGGATTCATCCTTCTTTGGACGTTCTTCATGTAGTGGCATAGGATGCCGTCCTTTGCAGACGCTGCATGTAACTTGCATTTAACGTTTCCCAGGCTTGCTTATAGGCTTCTTCGTCTGTTCTATAGAAGTTGCCTTCAAGGGCTTTCTTTGCTTCTCCACCAACATATCTCTGAAGGTAGAATAACTTGTCAACTGGTCTGGAACAATGATGCTCAATGATCATTTAAAAACTTGCCTTCCACTCTATGAACTTCAGTATGTCCCCTGAAAATACAGTAGGTTCTGGAATGGGAAGTCTTGCTGGGACTGTACTCTGCCGTCTTGCTGGGACAATAGACGTAACATTCTCCTGATCATTACAGTGACATCCAGGGGTAGAATTATCCTGTTTTATTTTTTCACTTAGTTCTAAATTAAGCAAGTCTCTCTTTTCGTCTTTCTGAGCAGGGATGGAATGGCAATTACTTTTTCCTTCACTACATACTGGAGGTTTCCTTTCATTCTCCTGGATGTATGGAGGAGAGTAGGAGTCTGCTTCATCACTTAGTACAGATTTTGACCTATGACTACCATTCATGTCCTCTTCGTGTACTCTTATGCCGCGTACACACGATCACTTTTTGTGATGAAAAAAAAACGACGTTTTATGTGACGAAACAAAACAACGTTTTTCAAACTTCATTTTCCAAAACGACGTTGCATACACACCATCGTTTTTCCAAAATGCTCTAGCAAAGCTTGGTGATGTACACCACATTCGACGGCACTCTGTTCCATTGAAGCTCCGTCTTATAACTTGCTTCTGAGCATGAGCGGGTTTAAAAACGTTGTTTTAAACATTGTTTTGCCCACACACGATCACTTTTTATGACACAAAAAATGACATTTTGAAAAACGACACAAAAAATTCAAGCATGTTCGAATTTTTTTTTGGACGTTTTTTTGAAGACATAAAACAACTTTTTGCCCACACACGATCATTTTAAATGACGTTTTTGAAAACGTAATTTTTTTTCATCACAAAAAGTGATCGTGTGTATGCGGCATAAGTCTGGCTTCTATAATCTTAACTTCTTTCAGACTTTCCATTTCATGGCGCTGTGCCTCTATTTCAGCTTCCATTTGATGGCACTGTGCCTCCATTTGATGGCGCTGTGCCTCCCTTTCGGCTATTCGTAGACGCTGAGCTTCAATGGCAGGTTCCATCTCGATTTCTGCTTTCTTGACAGCAAGTTGTTCAACAAGTTCCTTTCTTTTAGCTAGAGTACTTGAGGACTCTGATGTGTGACTGGCACTTCTGCTAGTGAAGGAAGTCCCACTTGAGATTGTGGTTCCCCCTAAGGACCTAGCATAGTCTCTTGTGAAGAGCTTGTTCATTCTCTTTCTCACCTTAACTTCATCATAGTTAGCTTCAGATGATAATTCTCTCATGAGCTTTACTAAGGGCCCTTTCACACGTGCGGACGAACGGTCCGCTTTTTCTAAGTCCGTAAACGGACTTAGAATGGGGCCCTATGGGAGCGGATCCATTAGCGGATGATGCATCCGCTAACGTCCGCCTACTATCCGCGTCCGCCTGGATCCATTTTGCTGATGGAAGAAAACCCTATTTTTCTTCCGTCCGGTGGATCGGATCGGATCCAAACGGACAGACGGTCCGTTTCCATCCGATTCCCCATAGGGGATAGCGGAGGAGAGACAGGGCGGTCCCTGCACAGTGTGTGGGGACCGCCCTGTCCGCCGACAGCTGAGCGGGACCCCCCGCTGAGCCGACGGACACACACGGAGCGGACCGAAAAACGGACCGCTCCGTGTGAAAGAGCCCTTAATCTTTAGTTACTGCAGTACATGTGTCCATGTTCCTCACAATATCCTGGGAAGGTGTTGTGGATGACCGCAGATTGACATACACTGCCATAAGCTCTGATTCACACTCTTCTATTGTCTCTACAAGATCACTCAAGTTTTCTTTTACACTAACTTGCTTTAGCTTTCTACGAGCATCTGTAATGTATAATTTCCACCTATCATATATTCTGGTGAACCTTTTTCCTTTTAATGCTGCTTCTTGCTCCAAATTTTCCTGCATTTTTGGGGTAGGTTTTCTGATACGTTCTGAGCATCTTAGCTCACTTGTTTGGGGCAAGGCTAATGATGCATCAGACTCTTCTACCTCAGACAGGTTCACTTGCTCTTCGCCTTCTATCCTATCTATCTTTGCATCCTCTAACAGTGGCATGGTAATACTAGGCTTAGACTTTACTTTAAATGCTCTAACAATTTGCAGGCAATAAATGACTTTTACTTTAAATGCAATAGCAAAGATGCAGGCAATAAATGACTTTCACTTTAAATGCAATAGCAAAGATGCAGGCAATGAATTACTTTCTCTTTAAATGCAATAGCAAAAGATGCAGGCAATAAATGACTTTCACTTTAAATGCAATAGCAAAGATGCAGGCAATGAATTACTTTCACTTTAAATGCAATAGCAAAAGATGCAGGCAGTAAATGACTTTCACTTTAAATACTTTAGAGGCCGTATACTACAAACTGTCCTTCGCTTAACTTTACAGTCTTTTATTCCTGAACACGAAAATGTCTCTTTATGCCAAAGCCTATGTGCAATGAAAAGTAATAAAAGGAAAGCTCTGACCTTATTTCTGAAGAGGAGGCTACTGTGATCTGTAGGTTGCTGGAACAAATGTCAGTCTTAGGCCCCATACACACGAGCAGACACATTTGTTCAAATCGGCCGATTTGAACAAATCTGTCTGCTGGGGACATATTGGTTTGATCGTGTACACACGATCAAACCAAAATCCCCGCCGGCAGACGGCGCGCTGACGTGGCGGTGACGTTGACGCTGCCACGTCACCGCACCAGGAAGTAAAACACTTCCGTGCATGCGTCAAAACCATTCGACGCGTGTGCGAGAAGACATGTCTGCTGGTTAGCGTACTAACCAGCAGACATGTCGGGCGGACGGGTTCCCAGCCGACAGATTTGAAAGCATGCTTTCAAATCTGTCTGCTGGCCAAATCCGTCGGCTCGCCCGTACACACGATCAAATCTGTCTGCTGGGACGGTCGGGCCGACCGTTTCCAGCAGACAGATTTGATCGTGTGTACGCGGCCTTAGAGGAGACTTGTCTTTTCTTGATGCGAAGCTTGCACTGACTTACGATGCTTTGCGATGCTTTATGATGCTCTGCGATGAGCTGCGATGCGATGCTCTGCTATGACTTTGCGATGCTTTGCGATGAGCTGCGGTGCTCTGCGATGACTTTGGGCCTAGTGGCGGGAAACTAGCTGGCTGCAGTACGTGGCCTCTTCGTGTATGGCGGTGCAGGCACTCTAGGTCTAGACTTTGGTCTCCCACCATGCGTCTTTTTCTCTCTCTAGGGGTCGCAGGAGGGTTGGTGCTTTTCCGTGACTATCTTGCCTTGGCCGTTCTGCCACTTTAAGAGTCGGCTGCAGTTTGAGTAAACACGATTTATGGCCTCTATGGTAGCTCCGCTGAGGTGTCTTTACTTTTTCGCTCAGGGATCGGTTGCTGCGTGGCGGTATATGCTGGCGCTCCGCTGCTCAAATGCGCTCTTTACTGTGCAAGTTGAGGAGCGCTATCGCTTTTCCCTCAAAGGGAATAATTAGTTCCACTGTGGCAGGCGCAGCACTATGAAGTGCCTCATGCGCTGTGGCATTAGAAGAATTGTGATATCTCTGACTTTTCAATCCAACAAGACTGTCTATTACTCTGAAATTCCTCTATTGCCGTTCTATGGAAGCAGTAGGTTTAAAGAGCACACCAAATGCTTAAAATAACTTCTTTATTAACTTTTCTTCTTATAAGATACTGCTGCTTTGCAGCAGACAGTCCATGTACAAAAACACGTGATGAATAAGTATAACAGAAAATGGTGGTTGAAATATTTAATCTTGTTATTTAACATAAGATGGTGGATATATTTCTTTCTTCAGTATTTACTCTCTCTCTCTCTGGAAGTTATTAAAGCATTCTCTGATTTCTCTGAAAGGTATAACTGTGGTTTGCAGGGTTAGGTTAGTTTGGTTTGAAGGTATGGTATGATGAGTGGTTCGGTATGAAGGTTTGGGTCTGATATGGTTCGGGTTTGAAGGTTTGGGTTTGATATGGTTCGAGTTTGATATGGTTTGGGTTTGATGGAACTAATTTGCCCCCTGGCTTCCATAAGAACTGCTCTGTATGTCTGCTTGCTCTGCTGTCTGCATGTGGCTCTGTGTCTCTGTGTGGAATAATCTAGCAGAGCACATGTACAGTATTAGGAACCTCCCAGACAGAGTGTTTGTAAAGCTAACTGTGACTGGTCAAGACTCTGCTCAATGTGAGATTAGCTGTGATTGGGCCAAGGCTTCTGATGAGTCACAAAAGCTTAACTCTATGCTTTCTGGTATGAATTAAACTGTGAATAACTTTACTTACCTCCTGCTCCCATACAAACAAATGACTCTTAAAGACATATTTTTTCTTTTGCTTCTGTGAACACAACATACAACTGTTATATGACATCCAAACACAAAATCACAGTGAATAACTCTGCCTTTGTCTCTCACATATAAACATGTGCTCTACATTAGGTTCTTAGCAGGTTTAGCTGTATATACATGTAAGTTATATTAGCTACCTAGGACAGGTTCTAGCTGGCCAGCTACACTGTTCAAGCTCTTTTAAAGAAGCACAAAGAAACGGGCAATGTTGAGAACGGTAAATTCAGTGGGGGGCCAAGGAAACATAATGCAGCAGATGAAAGACACGTCATGCTCACTTCTAGGAATAGCCGGCGTATCTTTTTTCTGTATTCAGAAAACAAAATACGCTGGAATTCTGCTAATATACGAGCTGCGTAAGTCACGTACACCGTCGTATATTAGTTGCATATTTACGCTGGTCGTTTTACGCGTCGAATATGTAAATTAGGGAGTTACGGCGTAACGTACTTGCGGCCGGGCATCGTAGTTTACGTTGTTTGCGTAAGGCTTTTTCCGGCATAAAGTTACCCCTGCTATAGGAGGCGTAGCCAATGTTAAGTATGGATGTCGGGACAGCGTCGAATTGTACGTCGTTTGGGTGAATCGTTCGGGAATGGGGCTGTACTTAAGTTACGTACACGTCGTTTACATTGACTACTAGTGATGTGATTTGACGCATGCGCACTGGGATACGTCCATGGACAGCGCATGCGCCGTTCCGAAATATACGTAAATTGCGTGGGGTCATGATTCATTTACATGAATCACGCCCCCACATTAATAATTTAAATTAGGCGCCCTTACGCCAGACACTTTACGCTACGCTGCCGCAACTAATGGAGCAAGTGCTTTTTGAATAAGGCACTTGCCCATAAAATTTGCGGAGGCGTAGCGTAAAGAGCATACGCTACGCCGCCGGATAGATACATATTTGTATCGGAATCTGGCCCATTATGTTTATCTGTAGTCTCAATGTACAAGTGTTCCGTTCCCATTGGTTGTTCCTTGTCCCCTACCCCCTCCTCTCTATGACAAAGCTAAGGGGAGTGTCCCTAACTGTGTGTAAAAGTGTATGTTTTGTATTTAATAAACAGTTTATGCTCTGCATGTTTGTGTAACCAGGAGGAATTGGAGTTCCTGGTTGAGCAGGAATGGGAGCTCGAGATTGCCTACAAGCGGCTGTTTGACGGTGATCAGCAGCCTGGCATGGCTCCCGTTGCCTGGGACTGTCTGGGAGAAATAGCGGACAGTCACGAAGATGCGAACCAAATGGAGCCAGGGGTGCCTCTACGTTTTCCCATCCTAACCGCAATGGAAGAAGCGGCGATGATACAGAGGGCACTGCGAGTGCTAGAATGCCGGAATGCACCGGAGGCTCCCCAGGCAGAGAGACAAGCTAATAGTATAAAAGCCTCAGAAGGGGGACTTGAGACGGGTGCTGGAAGGCTGGTAAATTGTGATCAGCAGCAAGGCTGGAGTATTACATCCGATGCCCCAGCAGAAGCGCTGGCTACAGGGCAGAGTTCTGCTGGCCTCTGCTCAGCATCAGAAAAATAGTTGGATCCGAAGAGTCTGAGAGATGATCTTCGTGAGCCGTGTCCCCAACAGCAGATATCACCACTGGGAGTGGAGGAAGCAATTCTTCCTCCCCAGCAATTGGACACTACCCCAATGTTCATCCCCCAGCATAAGCGATGGCTATGGGGCAGAGTACCGCTGGCCTCTACTCACCCTCAGAGTTAGTTCCTGGGAGTCCGAGGGATGACCTCAGTGAGCTGTTTCCCCAGCACTTGGACACTACCCCAGTGTTTATCCCCCCAGCAGAAGTGCTGGCTGCATGGCAGAGTTCCGCTGGCCCCTGCCCATCCCTCAGTATGTTTTTGGAGGGCTTGGGAGACAGCCCCTGTCAGTCATCTCAGCAGCTGGTCACAGAACCAGGAGGGGAGAAAACCCTTCCTCCTCTCCAGCGGCTGAACTCTATCGTTGTATATGTCCCCCTAGCAGAAACGCTGGCTATGGGGCAGAGTCGTGTTAGCCTCTGCACAGCATCAGAAAAAGAGATGGAGAGTCCCTGCAAGATACCTTCTCAGCGGCTGGTAACTACACCAGGAGAAAAGAAAGTACCTTTTCCTCCCCAAATGTATAGCCCTACCAGCCTACGTTCCCTAGTGCGGACAGCTCTGCATCGGCTGTTTTTATTCACGGGAGACCATATGGGCGGTTTTGCTCCCCAGCGCCAGAGTCGTACTTTTACTTGTTTGCCTGGGGTGGAAGTTTGTGACTAACGCAGGTCCAGACCAGTTGAGGGTCAGGAACCTGGTTAGTCTGTTTTTAAAAGGGGACAAATGTGACAGAGCCCACTGTCACTGTGTGTTTTGGAAGGGACTGTGAGCAGGCCTCTTACCTGCAGATTATGGCCCAGAAGAGACTGGAGATCTGGGGACAAGCTGGCATTGAGATAATGTAATGTAATGCTACATCCCTTCTCCCCCATTGTAACATCCCTGCTGTTACACTGTGCAGAATGAGCGCAGCTGTACCCTATTCTAGCAGCAGCGCTCCGTTCTGCAAGTGGTCCGCGTCACTTCCGGTGCGCGGATGTCTGCGCTCCACGCTGGAACGCGGAAGTGCGTCCCAGCGTTCTCCTCTGATTCCCCGCGAATTCGCGGCTATTTAAAACCCATACAGATGACGGCAGGGTGTTCCGTTATTCTGTTGAACGCCTGCCGTCACCTGGGAACGCCACTGTACTACGTTGCATTCCGCAACACGGACCACCCTGCGATTGTCTGCATCTCCTCCTTCCAGCACCCTGGGATCTCCGCACACCATCTCTGCTTGTATTTCATCCAAGGCACTACCAGTCCCAGCAGAACCGCAAGTATCATAATAGACATACTGCAGTCATTGTTATCCATACCCTCCTGCACGTTATAGGGGAAATACCAGGTCTGTGTCACTGTAAGGAGATCTATTCATATATGGACTAAGCTATGCATCTATATGTGTCTTGGAATTAGAACATAACAAGTACTTACTGCTAGTGTTCAACCCTAAATACTATAGTACTTCCGTATCACATTGCAATTACCCAAGCTACCGTGTATTGTAGATACTTTACTTTATCATCATCAGTAGCGGTAGCTTATGTTGGAATAGGCTCCGCTATACTTTATGTTGTCTACCATTTAGAGGCTGTGATGAGTTAAACCCCAAACTTTCTTATTGACTTGAGAGTGAACTGGTGGTTACGTCTGAGAAGCCTCTGCAGCTGAGATCTTATTCAATTAGTACATTCACGTAGCAGAGTCGTTACACCCATTCCCTCCTCTTGTTGCTGTGTCTAATTGTGTTGGTAAATGGCACATAGCATAGACAATGGTCTGGACTGGAGACGTCTCTCCACAGAGGATGTGTATTGAGAGGCTGCCTGCTTACCATAATCTCATTGTGTTTATCTGTAGTCTAAATGTACACGTGTTCTGTTCCCATTGGTTGTTTCTTGTCCCCTACCCCCTCCTCTCTATGACAAAGCTAAGGGGAGTGTCCCTAACTGTGTGTAAAAGTGTATGTCTTGTATTTAATAAACAGTTTATGCTCTGCATGTTTAACCCTCAACACCTGTTGTCTCGTGATTGAGGGGTTAAGGGCTGATTATGGAGGCTGCAGGCTGCAGGTGCATTTAGAGGACAGGAGACACAGGTCTGGCGGATGTGCCCACCTGGGGTATCCGAGATCCGTCACAGCACCCCAGTATGCTAACTCATTTATGGTTGACCTGGAGGAATTCCTTAACAGCATACAACCAAGTCATATACTATATATACTATTGTCATGGACCTTGGAATGCGGAAGTGTTTCTCCTTGAAATCTGTTACACAGTGGGGGGTCTTCTGCCCTGTCTTAAGGCTAACCCCCCCTCCAGACGGCTCCATTGTACATTACACATAGCAGTTCTTCTAAAGAAGCAGCACCAAATGAAAGAAGAGGAGAGGTACAGATACCAGTCATCATGGAAGAGGAATTCAGAAGGAGGTTGCGAGAGAAGCAGATACAGCACAGAGAACCAGTATCAGAGGAGGTCCTGCTTGGATGGTCTGATTCGATCCGCTGCGAACTCTGGAAGAAATCGCTAGCTCTCGAGCAGCAATGCCAGGGAAAAGTTCTCCCCTCCATCCATGTAAGGTACTGGTCACAGTATGAAGTACGAATGCTGTTATTGGGGGACCAACCAAAGCAGGAGTGGACAGCTGAGTTAAGCAGGCTGATCCGGGCAGAGATGCGGTTGGACGAGAGCTACAGAGCCCTCCGGTGGTATGTAGCCCAAGAGTGCCCGTGGTCAGCGGATGACAGCCCCACAAAGGCTTTGACTATGATGGCCTGGGATTGTTGTATTGGAGGCTGTCAGAGGACCCCGACTTTGGGAGCGATCAGGAGTGGCGTTTGGAGGAAATAATGGAGCACAGAGAGCGAAGACTGAATGTCTCGGAAGTGCACTGGGCACAGGAAGATTTGGAGTTCCTGGTCGTTCAGGAATGGGATCTGGAGATTGCCTACAGACGGCTGCTAGACTCTTCTTAGCAGCAGGGTGGGGCTCCCTTTGCCTGGGACTATCAGGAAATATCAGCTGACAACTCTGAAATCCTGGCTGATGAATCGGCAGTGGAAAATCTGAAGATTGCCACCCCTAAAGCCGAAGCGGGTGATGTGGAGTTCCAGGGGGCTAGGGCAGTTGGCTCATCTCCCCAGCCACAGATTACAGAATGTATGGATTTAATGGACTGTTCAGAGGATGTTATGGATTATGCATCACCAGCTCAAGTACTGGCAACGGGGCAGAATGCTACCAATCTCTGCCCAGCACCGGAAACAACTGTGGATTTCCAGGGAGCCAGGGCAGTTGGCCCCTCTCTCCAGCAACAAGCTGAGGTGGTAACGTTTTTACTCCCAGCTGAATCACTGGCAGCAGAGCAGGATGCTACTGACAGCAGAGCAGGATGCTACTGGCAACTGCAGCTTGAGCTGACATCGGGGGATGGGACTGTGGTCTCCCCTCACAGCAACCCAGCAGAAGAGCTGGCAACAGAGTGCCACGGGCCTCTGCTCCCAACTAACAGAAGAGGGGGTTCCTGTGGTAGTGGATGGGACTGTGGTCTCCACTCACAGCGACCCAGCAGAAGAGCTGGCAACAGAGCAGAGTGTCACAAGCCTCTGCTCTCAATTAGCAGGAGAGAGAGTTCCTGCGAAAGTGGATGAGACTTCAGTCACCACTGGTATACCCCAGGGATGGGGGGCAGTTGGCCCAGAGCCCCAACAGCATGATGAATTGGGCCCAGTCACCCCGTCTTCTCTCCAGCGGCTAAAAGGACTCCAGGGAGAAGGGCCAGTCCCGGGCCTCTCCCCAGCTGCAGGCATGCTCTCTGAGAAAGGCAGAGGTTGGCTGGGTGAGTAATGCTCTGTTTGGGACAATTTATTTGAGGTACTGTATGGGTACCAGCATTGGGGGACTGGAACTATTGACTAACTTCAGAGTCAACCCGTCTGGTTTCTCCTACTGTGTTAGTCTCCTGCCAAAAGGGGAGATGTGTGACAGACCTAGCCGGGACAGAGGCTTTTGGAGAGGACTGAATGCGAGCCTCTTGCCTTCCGATTATGGGCCAGGGCCTCAAAACAAGAAGGCGGATGGGTTATCCCAGCAGACAGACCTGGAACCTTAAGACTACTTTTCCAACATTCTTGAGTTGACCCGTTCGGGGTCCCACTGTGGCTGTTGGACTGTTTCCCAGGGAATGTATTGTCATGGACCTTGGTATGCGGAAATGTTTCTCCTTGAAATCTGTTACACAGTGGGGGGTCTTCAGCCCTGTTTTAAGGCTAATCCCCCCCTCCAGACGGCTCCATTGTTCTGTGTCTGGCTGTTTGTGTATATAGATTGCCCCCTGGGGCTTCTGTCTCATTTGCATGGCTAAGAAGACCAAATGGAGAACTGCCATGTACTTTACAATTGACCAATATGAAAGCAGTTGTTGGGGGCGGGGTGTGTAAACTGCTGTATAAAAGTGTGTGTGCATCCAATAAAAGAGTCTTCCTGTTTGAACTTAAATACAGCCTGCCTGGTGTTTGTTCTGATGGATTTCGAACGGGACATAGCTGTAGTTCGGATCCCGGAATCTTGGATGACCATCAGACGTTGCAATCTGATTCAATAGCAGCAGAGCAGTGTCGGGAGAGCGGAAGCGAGCGAGCAAGGGCCTCGTTACAACTATATTCTCAAGTATTGGGACAATTGCCTGTTTGTTGCCCCTGTATAAACACAGTTGTCCATTTGTTGCCCACATATTGTTAAATTTCTGCATTTGTTAACCTGCATACTGTCACAATTAGTTATTTTCTGCATGAGTGTTGTAATGATTTCCTACTTGCTGCCTGAAATTTATAACAGTTTACTGACTGTTGTCTGTGCATTGGATAAAATTGCCAGTTTGGCGCCCATCTACTCAGGATTGCTATTTTGTGCCTCCATGTTGTAAAGTCACTGCTGTTTAGAGGCTCATATTACAATTATTTAGTAACTGTAGACCTGTCACTATCAAAGCATGCTGCTATCACCTATGTTTCTCATAGTGTGTTGCTCTTAAAACCATAATTTTTTTTTTATATGTAACCACTATGGTTATATATAAAACATTGAGATCAAGAAAATCTTCACTGTTTCTATTTTTTACGATCCCACAGTGAGCCCTTTCACATGTTCTGCAGTGAGCTCCCTTCCTACTATACTGGGGCCCCCCAGGGTGGCAGAAAACAAGAGATATATGTCACCAGCACACCAAGAAAATATAAGGGTCCAAAGCAGTGGGAGAACTCTCAGGGTTGCAAAGGTTGTCTTGCCACCGGGGCCTGGTGTTCTGCCACTATGGGGTTCCCCAGCTGTCCTGTCCCTGCTATTGACAGCGCTGGTCTGGCATCTGTCTCCTTGGCAGCGGGGGAACTCTATTAGGACCTAGTGCTGGTTACATTATGGATGCATGCAGTGGAAGGCTGGCACTATTGGTTATAGAGAGCCGAGCCCCCATCTGGTCACCTAGCAGCAGTAATGCTGTATAACCTTCTCTGTTGACATGCTGATCGGGATGTGATGCTCCCAGTCAGATCTATTAAACACAGCATTTATTAGCAATCAAGAGTTCAACCACATATATACAATCAACCGTATGTTCCGCAGCCATGTGGGCTCTATGCCTGTAAAGTGTGGGCTTTGATCAATAAAACCACTGATATTTAACACTAGGATTGGACTAGGAGCATCACCTGCCAAATCAGCGGCAATTGCCGCCAATGGCACCATCTGAATGGGTGGTATGTCACATTTGCAGCGTTGCACCATTTCTGTCCACACTGGGAGGAATCCCCTATCCACCTATAATGTGTAGATGGTGGAATTAGATCATTTTTTTTTTTTCATTCAACCTAATAGTTGAATGAAAAAAAGTGACCAATGTATGGGCTGCCTAAGAGCTAAGACCAGTCATAGACAGTTTAAATCTCAGCTGATCCAGCAGGAACTGGCTGAGATTTATACCATTAACTTCTTAAGGACCGCCTCCTGCACATATACGTCTGCAGAATGGCACGGCTGGGCACAACCACGTATATTTACGTCGGTAAAGCTCCGTGACCGGGACCGCGGGATTCGCAGACCCGATCGCCGCTGGAGTGCGGCGATCGGTCCCCGGAGCTGAAGAATGGGGAGAGCCGTGTGTAAACACGGCTTACCCATGCTTCACTATGATGGCAGCATCGATTGCGTCATCCCTTTTATAGGGGGGACGCGATCGATGACGTCACAGCTACAGCCAGACCCCCCTACAGTTGTAAACACACACAGGGAACACATAACCCCTACAGCGTCCCCTTGTGGTTAACTCCCAAACTGCAACTGTCATTTTCACAGTAAACAATGCAATTTAAATGCATTTTTTGCTGTGAAAATGACAATTGTCCCAAAAATGTGTCAAAATTGTCCGAAGTGTCCGCCATAATGTCGCAGTCACGCTGATCGCCGCCATTAGTAGTAAAAATTTTTTTTTATAAAAATGCAATAAAACTATCCCTTATTTTGTAAACGCTATAAATTTTGCGAAAACCAACCGATAAACGCTTATTGCGATTTTTTTTACCAAAAATAGGTAGAAGAATACGTATCGGCCTAAACTGAGGAAAACATTTTTTATATATATATTTTTGAGGGATATTTATTATAGCAAAAAGTAAAAAATATTGCATTTTTTTCAAAATTGTCGCTCTATTTTTGTTTATAGAGCAAAAAATAAAGAAACGCAGAGGTGATCAAATACCACCAAAAGAAAGCTCTATTTGTGGGGAAAAAAGGACGCCAATTTTGTTTGGGAGCCACGTCGCACGCGCAATTGTCAGTTAAAACGACGCAGTTGCCGAATCGCAAAAAGGGGCAAGGTCCTTTAGCAGCATTTTGGTCCGGGTCTTAAGTGGTTAATGAGCAGATTCTCTTATGATTATCACTAGTGGTTGCTATAGCCACTAGTGATATCACTGTTTGTCGGGAGAATACAATTGCTGGACAGGAGGGATATTCCCCTATCAGCACTGTCTGTGTTGATGGGGGACTCATGTAAGTTTCTCTCCTGCAATCTGTGGATGCAGGCAGAGGTGTATTTAGGTTTTGTGCTGCCCTAGGCCTGACTAAACTCGTGCACCCCCTAATTTAAATATGACCCACCCGTTCCTGTTACAGCCACACCCTGTGTTGTTTAATACCCGCCCTGAAATTTTCGAGTGAGGTCACTAGTTCTGAGGGCCTGGGGGGGGGGGGGGGGCAATGGATTCCCTTAATTTACTTAGATTTCCTCTTACTTCCTGGTTGCCCATAGAGCAGGAAGTGAAGGGAAATCTTTGCAATGGGTCAGGGATGGTAAAAAAAAAACTGACAGGGGCTATAACCCTCCCTTACTCTACTCCAAAATGAAAAAAAAAGTGTTGCCTATAGTTCTACTTTAAGTAGATGGTGCAGCAGAAACATATAGCATAGTGAGGAAGGTTTGTGGTCCAGGATGAAAAAACAGTCAAAATTGGCAGCCGTCCGCATACCAGAAGCAGCACGGCCGCTTTTTGGGGGCGCTAGACTAATTTTCCTAACAGTGTAGCGCAAGCCGGCGGGGACTCTTTTTGTGCTGCCCCCCTGCAAAGTGCTGCCCTAGGCCTGGGCCTTGTTGGCCAAGGCCAGGATACAGCTCTGGATGCAGGAAAGAAATTTGCACCGTATATTACCAGCCTAACTGAAAGTGAAAGTAAATTGTGAATGTCTTGAAAGAACAGGAGAGGGGAGGGAGACAGATGGGGAAGAGAAGAAATGGAGATAATGCAGTTCAGTGATTACAGTGTACTGCAATCTGCAGTGCACACACTTACCCACAGTCCAGGTTATAATCTCAGGCATCAATTACACACAGCCAGGAATGCTGCTGATTTTCATATTTCCCGCCCACACATCTCCTCTCTTCAGATAAAGCACTCCAGGATAGTGTGGGCGGGACTGAAAGAAGGAGGAGGAGGAGCTGTATTCCTCCCTGCTCGTATGTGAGGAGAGTGATGGCTGGACTCGCTGGGCTGTAAAAGAGTGTCATAGACTGACACTCGGCTCAGCTTGCAGTCACCACTCTCGGAATTTAAAGGCTGGTTCTCCTGTCCTAAGGACGGGAGAAATCAGTCTGTTTTTTCAGTAACTGTGATGAAAGCTTGCCCCTCACCCCACAGTGCTCATGGAGTCCTTTCTGCAACTTCCTCTTCTCCATGTCAATGAGGATGCAGGGGAAGAAGCAGATCGGGTGGCTGTGGTTGCGTGAGCGCCCACATTATGCAGTGTCAGCGAGCAGAGGGAGGGGGAGAAATGCCCAGCAGAGCTGACTGGGGACGCTCTCCCTCTCAGGAGAGACTGTTACTCCAGTGGCGGCCCAAGCAAAATACAAAAAATGCACATGGTGGGGCACAGCATAATGTTAGGGGGGTCAGGACCCCCTATGGCCCCCCCTAGGGTCGCCATTGGGTAAGAGCACCCAATCCTTGACTCTACTGCTGCCACCTGCCGACCTGGGGTGTGATCAGCACCCCAGAAAGGACAGAATGAGCCCACAGCACAGCCAAAGCTGAGACAGAGGCCTACATTTGAACAGATTCAAATACATTTTGAGCAAATTTGTTTCAATATACAAAATTCATCTACAGATCTACTTTTGTTCATTGGAAATACTGTGTGAATTTGATCAGATTTTTACCCACTAGGGATGTGACAAAGTGTGGCTCGTCATTGCATCACTTCCCCATAAAACCACTGTTTTTCTCTACCACTTAGTATGTGACAATTTCCTTGCAATCATATTCTCAACATCATAAGCGGCAACCTTACATATGTATTAAAACTATTGCAATCTCCTGTTTAACAGGAAAGTAAAATTGAAGTATACTTTGCATCAGACAAGTACCACAGAATGATAGTAAGGGCCAGATTCAGGTAGTCCAGAGCATCTTTGCTCTGGAGTAACGCTTCTCATTTGCGTTGCGCTGCCAAAATTTTAGGAGCAAGTGCTGTCATTCACGAAGCACTTGCTCCTAAAGTTGCGGCAGCGCATCACAAATGAGCCGGCGGAATTCAAATTTAGCGGGTACGGGGCGTGTAGTATGCTAACTACGCGCGATCCTGCCGCCAACGTACTGCGCATGCGTCGAGTGTCAAAACATCCCCGTGCGCATGCTCCAAAATCTGTGAATGAACGTCAATGACGTCACATTCCCATTCATGACCGTTTTACGCAAGCAACGTTTTTTTTTTTTTTTCCCGACGCGATGACGACGCCTATACCTAACATAGGATACTCCAACCCCATGTAGGTATATCTATGCGCCGCGTATCTCGTCCTGAAACATCGTATCGTCATTGCGTCGCACCGGATTTCGATCGTGAATTGCCGATTTCCGCTCATTAACATATTTTTGGAGCGTAAATCGGCGGGAACGCCCCCGGCGCCATTTTTAAGTTGAAGTAACGATGCGATGGCGAAACTCAGTTACGCTGCTCGCATCGGAACTTCAACCCGGCGTTTCTTGTTTTCTTGTTACAGAAAACAGAAACGCCGGCTCAAAGTCACAGTTAGGCTGGCGGATCACTCGATCCGCCAGCGTAACTGTTCCTGAATCTGGCCCTAATATGCTATGCAGGTTTTCTTTGCTTCCCATCATGGCTGATACCAACTTTTCTTGCCTTTGTGGTAAGCAATGATGTCACTTGGCGGAAGCTAGATTCTCCCTAAATTTCCATCAGCAGTCCAACAGGATGTAAGTATAACCACTGCCAGTTTCACACATATAGGGCCAGATTCAGGTAGATGGGAGCATCTTTGCTCCAGAGTAACGCTTCTCATTTACGTTACTCTGCCGAAATTTTAGCAGCAAGTTGCGGCAGCGTAACGAAAATGAGCCGGCGGAATTCAAATTGGGCGGGTACGGGGCGTGTAGTATTTAAACTAAGCGCGATCCCGCCACGAACGTACTGCGCATGCGTCGAGTGTCAAAGCATCCCCGTGCGCATGCTCCAAATTCTGTGAATGAACGTCAATGACGTCACATTCCCATTCATGATCTTTTTACGCAAGCGACGTGATTTTTTTTTTCCCGACGCGATGACGATGCCTATACCTAACATAGGATACTCCAACCCCATGTAGGTATATCTTCGCGCCGCGTATCGCTTCCGGAAACGTCGTACCGTCATTGCGTCGCGCCGGAATTCGCTCGTGAATTGCCGATTTCCGCTCATTAACATAATTTTTGAGCGGAAATCGACGGGAACGCCCCCGGCGCCATTTTTAAGTTGAAGTAACGATGCGATGGCGAAACTCAGTTACGCTGATCGCATCGGAGCTTCAACCCGGCGTTTGTTTTCTGGTTACAGAAAACAAAAACGCCGGCTCAAAGTGACAGTTAGGCTGGCGGATCACTGGATCCGCCAGCCTAACTGTTCCTGAATCTGGCCCATAGAGTATATAAAAACTAGAAGAAGTTTGTCCTATCATTAAATTAAATTAATAACAGAATACAGGGGACTGTCCCAGCAAAAACATGTAGTAAATCCATATCCAATTAATTATTTACTAAACAAATTACTATCCACGCGTACACACGATCACTTTTCGGCATTAAAAAAATGACGTTTTTAAAAACGTCATTTAAAATGATCGTGTGTGGGCTTCACATCGTTTGTCATCTTCTGAAAAACGGCGAAAAAAAAAAATGCTGCATTTTTTAATGTCGTTTTAAAAAATGTTGTTATATTCATTATATTCTAATCAAGTACGAATTCTTAATTCAAAAACATATCGGGCCAGATTCAGGTAGATGAGAGTATCTTTCCTCTGGAGTAACGCTTCTCATTTACGTTACTCTGAAGACCCTTTCAGCGCAATTCCTGTAATTCACATAGCAGTTGCGCGTAAACTTGCGCCAGAGTAACGATAATGCGCTGGCGTAACCCGACGCAAGTGGAAGTGGGTGTGATCATATGTAAATGATGGGCGGAGCCCGGCGCAGAGGCTTACGTTCAGCGCATCATCCACGGAGCATGCGCAGTGAGTGCGGCTCCACTCGCCCCCTTGTGCGCATGCTCACAACTTCCGTCGGCACCACTTCCTGGGAAACGTCAGCGCAATGCGTTCCGCTGGGCGCTTAAAAGCGCTGGCGGAAACGCCATTCCGGCGCAAAAGTAGTTCCGTTTCCCCCCACCCCAGGGAAGATACTTTTGCTCTGTAATGGCTGCTCCCGCTACCCCCAGAGAGAGGAGGAACCTCAACTTTAATACCCAGGAGGTCTCTGTCATTATCTCGGCTATGGAGACGGAGAATGAATTTCTCCATGGGAAAAAAAAGCCGGAAGACCAGCCGGGAGAGGAAGCAGGGCATCCTGGAGTCGATTGCTGCCAGGGTCAATGTCCTGGGCTACTCCACCCGGACTGCTGGGGACATACAAAAGAAAATAAATGACCTGCGGCGCAAGGTGAGGGACAAGGTGGCCTCCATCAGGAGGTATGAGAGGGGCACAGGTGGTGGTCCCCCATGTCCTGTCACCCTGACCGCAGAGGAGGAGGTGGTTGCTCGGTGCCTGGAGAGGGAGCAGGTGGAGGGGGTCGCAGGCTATGACTCCGTGGAGGAAGGCACAAGGACAGGTAAGTGTTTTTTAATCCCCTATTTGATGTTTTGCATTTGGGGGGGGTACATGTGCCAAGTGTGTGGGACCACCAACATGTGTCTGCTTTGTGTCATCCACAGATGACGGAGCTGGGCCATCATCTGTCAGCCTGCATTCCACCCCATCCCCCCCACGCCATCATGTGCCCGAGCCACTGGGTGGTGAAGAGGTTGTGGAGGAGGAGAGTGGCCACACCACACCTGCCGAGGTGGTTGTGGAAGATCCTGCTGTGGCAGAGCAGGACTTTTCTTTGGTTTTGTCTGTCTCCTCCCCTTCTCCTGGCCCGTCTGTCGTCCCCTCCCCCATCCTTGGAAGCCCCTCAAGGGCGACTCCTTCCACCCGAGGACATCCATCTTCTGGCCCCAGGAAGGCGACCCAGAAGACCAGGGGGGTGTCTGATGGTGTCCAGGACCAGTTGGCGAGGGATCACGCCAGACAGACAGAACAAATGGGGGCCATAGCGGTGCACTTGCAGAAAGTGTCTGACAGCCTGGGCTCCGTTGCCAACCTCAGCAACGCAGTGCAGGATGTCAGCTCTAATTGCGCTGCAGTGGTCACCACTTTGGGGGAGGTGCAGGGGGATATCCAGCACCTCACTGCAGCCGTCCAGGCCAACAGTGCTGCCATCCGGGAGCAGGGGAGGCTGAGTCGGCGGGCCCAGCATTACCAGGTGACCCGTCAGCTCCGGATGCAGGCCCAGACGAACAATTACCTTGGACGGATAGCCAGGGCCTTGGAGGGCACGCAGGCCACACCTGCCAGGAGTGGCCCACCTGGGGATCAGCCACCTCCAGATGCCCCCCCCCCCCCCACCCACTCCATCCAGGCAGCTGCGGAGCCAGAGAGGGGCCCCCAGAAGAAGCCCCGGCATCCCCGATGAGGCCTTTTTTTTTTCTTGTTTTATATTATTGTTTTTCACATACTCAGGTCATGAGTTTATTTTTTATTTTTCTCAGGGTATGAGATTATTTTTCTTTTATTGATCAGGATATGATCTTTCTAATTTATTTTTGTACTGCACACGGTCAGGAGTGCAGGGGACAGTGTGAATGGTGTGTGAATGTGAGAGGGTGGCACTCCTGAAAGTAAGGGGTGTCACCCTCGGCCGTGGTGGTGAAGTTAACCCCACGGCTGAATGAATCACGTGTGAAAGGTGTGTGAATGGACAGTGACATCATTGGGGCCTTGACGCGGCGTTACTGCTCCCAACTCCTACATGCTGGACTTGGGCTAATCCAATGCGATGTGCATGTGGTGTGTGTGATCTAGGGACATCAGTGGTGTACACGCGTGCATTGTCTGTGTAATTAATGTTTTGGTTTAGTGTCCAAAGATGCCTACGGCGAGGACCCTCCTGACTGCTCTTCCATCAGCAGACTGGGTGTCCTCTGGCAGGGGGGGACTGTGTGGGTCGGGGGTCAGGTCATCACGTATGTCAATATGCAGGCCTTTTTTCATAGCAAAGTTATGTAGTATGCAACATGCACCGATGATCTGACACACAAAGGTAGGGGAATACAATAGGGCCCCCCCAGACTTATCCAGGCATCGGAAACGGGACTTCAGGAGCCCAAATGTTTGCTCCACCACTGCACGGGTTTTGATGTGTGCTTCATTGTATTTTCTCTCTCCTCTGGTTTGGGGGTTCCGGAAAGGAGTCATTAGATGGGGTCCCAATGCATATGCAGAGTCACCTGTAAGGTAAAAGACAGGAGAATGTTAGTCATGCATGTGCGATTTCTGTTGTGCATGACGGGAGGGGATAGTCATGCCTGACTCCCATGTCACTCACCAACCAGCCAACTGTCCCCATACATGTTCTGGTTAAATTCTGCTGGGATGGGGCTCTGACGGTATATGAAACTGTCATGGCTGGACCCGGGGTGTTTGGCACGGACGTGCCATATGAGGCGTTGGGCATCAGCTATCACCTGTACGTTGATGGAGTGCCAATGCTTCCGATTGCGGTATATGTGCTCTGTGGCACTGGGGGGCTGTAGGGCCACATGTGTGCAATCAATGGCCCCCACAGTGCGTGGGAATCTGGCAATGTTGTAGAAATCTGTCATTGCCTTCTGCCGCAGCTCCTCAGTGGTGGGTCTGATGAACTGGTTGGACATGCGTCTGAGGATTGCAGGGACAACCTGGTGCACACATCTGCTTATGGAGGACTGTGACATCCCAGCCACCACTCCACTTGTACGCTGGAATGATCCAGTTGCAAGGAAATGGAGTGTTGCCAGTACCTTCACCAGTGGCTGCACTGCTTGTGATCGGTGTGTCTTGCTGGTGATGTCATCCTGCAGGGTTGTGGTTAGTTCAAGTATTGCATCTGGGCTGAATCTGAATAGGCGATACACCTCCTCATCCCCCATGCCAAAGAGGTTCATACGAGTGCGGTATATCCTCTCACGTGCCCGCCTTCTTGGTTCCAGGGGACCCATCAGTAGTTCTAGGACCACGAGTGCCCCTGGCATGTTGGCACACAGAGGTGTTGTCCTTGCAAGTGGGGGTGCTCAGCTAGCTCCGATCGTCGGTAACGCTGCTGTAGCTGCTCTCCTGCTGACCTGTGACCGTCTGGAGTAAAGATAAAGCAGCCTTTTGTAGAAATAACTTTGCGCCGGACGGATCAGATACGCGCGGCGCATGTAGCCAGCGTATGGTGCTAATCCGTTCGTGAATTGAGAAAAATCCCTCATTTGCATATTTGCAGGGGAAATCAATGGGCGCGACTGATGCGCCCAGCGAAAATAAACGCTGACGATACTCTGGCGTCGGAACGTTCCGCCGGTCGCAAATGACCCGTTATTGGGCGCATCTAGTTTGGTGGGTACGGGCACATAGAAACGTCGGCGCATCAGCACAGTTACGCGGCGCATATCCAAATACTCCAGCGCAAGTGTTCCTGAATCTGGCCCATCTTTTCTTTTCAGCTTTCTTTAAATCTCTGAATACCTTTGTTTTTGCTGCTGTGACCTGACTTTCTGTTAAAGGATGGCTACATTTGTTCTCCATGGGCCAAATCTAAGTAGGACCTCTCTTCCTAACTCCTGAAATCAAAAAAGGACTATGAGATGTGTAATGTGCAAAGAACTGTGCACAGAACCCCAACTAACGTGCACTGCTTATTCCAAACAAACAGAAGTGAGAGGCAAAACGGAGAGGTTCAGGGCCTCACAGAGGATGTTAGGAAGCACAAAAATACGTGTAGCGCTCACCCCCGAAGGAGCCGCTGGTTGTTGTTTGGGATCGGCGTATTAAGTTACCTTGTAGTGTGTCTAGGGGTAGTAGCAGTGAGTAGTAGCAGTGAGCGAATGTCCAGTCACCAAATGGGTTTTCAAATGCTTTATTCCAGGTCCCAACACGGCCAACATCAACAGGAGATAGGAAAGTTTGATGAAGCAATAGAGAACAGTGCGGTATCAAGCCTGGATGAGTAGTAGAGCAGTTCTTCTCTCAGTGGTAGTAGATACAGTTCGTCGCCACTCTCGCCAGAGTGGGAGAAGCGCCTCCGGACAGACCCTTGTTATAAGCCTGGCAGCCGGAAAGTCACTTTTAAGTTGCTGGGAGGAACAGGTCTCTATTACAGACCTGGCTCGGGCCTCCACCACAGGCCTAGTACTTGGATACTCAAGAGAACAATTCGGATTGAACGAATCCTCCCAGTAAATGCAATGAAAGGGGTCACTGGTTTACAGCTGACATGTACCTGTCAATTCCAGTAACCAGATCCCCGATGGTTCGTTCAAGCCCTTTTGGACAACCTGCCTCCGGGTTCTCCTCAAGCCGATCCCCCACCGAACGGCACACAGCCTGGGATCTTCTCAGTAAGGTTGGGGACCCAGTAAGTCACTGGGTCCCCAAATATCTGGATGGGTCTCCATGGAGCAGGCAGCTCCGGCCAGGTGGGCCATGCGGGCGAGGTACGTGGATGCGTGCACCTTGAAGGTGGATGCCGCACCTGGAACGTGGACCCAGCGCAGAGAAGAAGAACTGACCCCAAACACGCGGCAGCTGCCACAGATATACCCCTAAGATATACTCCTCTAATTGGCTGCTGGGGAAAAGTGGCTCTGTCAGAACCCCTCTAGCGCCAACTGTCGCCCAGGAGTGAGATTACACCCCTGGGTCCCAGACTGACCCATAGGACAGTTCTGAAATAGCAGCAGCCTGCAATTTAACAAATTATGAATGGGAGCAAAAAAACTCTCCCATTCACCCACTAACTTTAGAGTAGTGCCCGTACTGAAAGTAAGGGAGCACTACATATCCCCCCCAGTCAAATGGACACTGTCCCCAGTGTCCCAAAGCATTCGAGCCCGAAAGCTGACCTGATACTGCCAACCAGATAGGAAAGTAGTAAAAGAGAGAACAATTGAAAATATCAAAGTTACAATACTTAGCAATGTACAAAATACATGACAGACAAACATACACAACCCTAGCTATCTAGCTGCCTATTCTCCGCAGTGTTGATAGTAGGTGGGTCCAGAACAACCTGTGTAGGGAACAAAAACACAGGAATACACATCCTAAAGTACTATATACATTTTTTTAAATCTGTTCACAGCCTGAAGCCCCGTACACACGGCCGAGCTTCTCGGCAGAAACCAGCGAGAACCTCGCTGGGAGCCGAATTCTGCCGAGAACCTCGGCCGTGTGTACGGATTCGGCGAGCCCCGCCCGTCGGGAAACCCGTCGAGCAAATAGAGAGCAGGTTCTCTATTTGCTCGACGGCCCATCGGGATGAATAGCTGGTCGCCTTTCCGGACGGGCTGGTCGCCGAATCTGACGGCCGGCCGAGAACCTCGACGGGTGGAACGATGTGTTCTGCCCGTCGAGGTTCTCTGCCGTGTGTACGGGGCCTCAAAGGTCAGAGTTGAAACTGCACACTCGAGCGCGAACATGAAGCTTCATTTCCTCCCAGAGAGTCCTAAGGTGTAAGTGCTACAAGAGAAATACTTTGCTGTTGCAAGAAATGAGGAGGAAAAAAATATTTACTTAGCAAACTGTATATACATCTTCCCAGCATGTAAAGCTGCAGAACACTGCCCCTAGCGGTCAATGCGCTCGTACTGCGGCAGTCCATAGTTCAAATACAAAAGTGGCAGAAAAAAGTACAGAAGGTAGAACAGTTCCTTTTTCTGCTGAAGCTTTCCAGTGTTGCAAATAGAGAAGTTGGCAAAGTCCCACTCTGACTGAACCCACCCCTCCCAAGAATGTCCATGTGGATCCGGAGGAGTAGGGGGAAAGGGAAACTTGGAGAATAAGTACAAACTGAGTGGGGCAAAAGTTCTTGTCCGCAACTTTGAACAAAAAAAAAGACGCGACAACTCAAGCATCGTGTGCCCGCATAGGACGGACATGAGTCCGGTTGAAGGAGAGGTGAGCTAACAAAAAGAAAACAGAAACACAGCAGTCAACTCACCAACTCCTCAGGATGGGCATACGCTATTTAGACATGATGCCAAGCTCACAAGGTGCGCCCCAGAGCGCAGCGCTTCTTCTTCCTACTGCGGGAAGGTTGGAATCCCCCAATCCCTTGCCGTTTGGGGAATCGGGTCTCAAACAAATGGTCGGGCAAGTAGTTTCCATCCCTCATGGATCCTTCGGACCAAAACTCAAAGTCCGAAGAATCTTCCACCCTGGCAGGGAGATAATTGGTGATCCCGGCCGAAGTAGCGGCCCGATCAGGCCGATAAGTCCTCTTCTACACGTTCCAGTTGATTGGCTGGAAAGGCTTTCCTCATTTAACGACACACTGGATGGAGGCCTCACCAGCCGATATGGCTCCTTGGGTGGTTTTGGTCTGTGCATCAAACACACGGCCTCCATGGTCATCCTGTCCCTTTTCACCAGGCGGGTTTACCTCCATCAGGCGGTCGGGTGAGGTAGCATAACAGAAATCCTGGCGATCAGGGTATCGACAGTGGGGCCATCATCCGAAATTTCCTCAGGGGAAAAAAGTTCTGGCCCCAGGGCCTCCACCTCTGCGGCAACTGTCCCCGAGAAACGGTACATGCGATAGTCTCTCGGGGGACCCACAGACGGTGCAATGTCGAACAAATAAACCCGGCACTTCTGGCATCAGGCGGAGAGCAGGAGGCGGACGGCCAGCTCTTGGCATTTGGGGCAGGTCAGGCCCAGCATCTCCATACCTGCCGACGACAATAGCACAAACTGCCCTCTCGTGGATAGCCCAATGCCCGTATCTGTCACCGGCACTCCGCCTGGGGCAGTCACAGAGGTCACCCGTGGTGTGGACGTAGGGCGCCTCAACCCAGCAGGGGCAACAAAATCCTCCATCTCAGCAGACACTTGTTACCCAATCCGTCCTCTACTTGGGAAATGGTGATTCTGCTAAATTGGCGCGCAGAGGGGCGTTCCTTTGCTCGTTTGGCGCAAAATCCCAGTGCACGTCTCACGCAGGGGAGGGTGGCTCCTCCAACTTAGAAGAACTTGTCAAGACACGTTGCAGGCGCGTGCTGTGCTGCACGTACGCCCAAGCTTAGCGGTGCGAGGTTAACTCCATCGTTGCCGGACAGTTAAAACACAATGAAGGACACTCTTCGCTCTTTAATAAATAGTTACTCACTTTTCTCGTTGCCAACGGTAACAGCCAAAATCCCGGACGAGCCTCCACGTGTATCGCTCACCCCCGAAGGAGCCGCTGGTTGTTGTTTGGGATAAGCATATTAAGTTACCTTGTAGTGTGTCGGCTTAGTACTACGATACTCAAGAGAACAATTCGGATTAAGCGAATCCTCCCAGTAAATGCAATGAAAGGGGTCACTGGTTGACAGCTGACATGTACCTGTCAATTCCGGTAACCAGATCTTCGATGGTTCGTTCAAGCCCTTTTGGACAACCTGCCTCCGGGTTCTCACAGCACACAGCCTGGGATCTTCTCAGTAAGGTTGGGGACCCAGTAAGTCACTGGGACCCCTATCAACATCTGGATGGGTCTCCATGGAGCAGGCAGCTCCGGCCAGGTGGGCCATGCGAGCGGGGTCCGTGGATGTGCGCACCCTTAAGGTGGATGCCGCACCTGGAACGTGGATCCCGCGCAGAGAAGAAGAACTGACCCCGAACATGCGGCAGCTGCCACAGATATACCCCTCTCCAGCATGCCCAGCGAGGGAAAAACTCCTCTAATTGGCTGCTGGGTAAAAGTGGCTCCGTCAGAACCCCTCTAGCGCCAACTGTCGCCCAGGGGTGAGATTACACCCCTGGGTCGCAGACTTACCCATAGGACAGTTCTAAAATAGCAGCAACCTGCAATTTAACAAATTATGAATGAGAGCAAAATAACTCTCCTATTCATCCACTAAGTTTAGCGTAGTGTCCGTACTGAAAGGTTTTTAAAAGTGCAATAGTCACAACCCTACCACTGGGCATATATCTCTTTATTTAAAGTAATATGCAAAAAATGTATTTTAGGGTAAATACCAAGTATGGGTGAAACTATAAAGAGGTTTTTAATATACCTGCCATAGCACCCCCAGAAACAAGAAAAAGGGGTTTCTACCTACAAAGATGCAGAGCTCCTCCCACCACCCCATATACATATGAATGAGGGAGGGTTAAAATGTAGTTCCCATAGAAGTTACACATCTCTGTAGGTTGAACATCCCTTAAAAAATGTAGCCAAGCAAAAGTCCACAGTCAAAAGAAAAAAAACATGTTTGTCAGATTTTCTGGCTTTGCACCTCAGATGTCTCTAATGCTCTCACATCCAGAGTCAACCAACTAAATTACTCTTTCCAAATATACATTAAAATGTGAAGACTGCAGTGGTCCAGATGCAAGGATCATGGTGTACAAAATGCAGGAGTCATGAGCATTTAACATATGCCTCGTTTCCACTGAGTAGATCGGTTTGGGTCGCTTGGAACGGAACGGTTCTGAGGGGCCAGGTCTATTCTGGTGAGCGTTTCCACTGCCAGTCGGACCACCAGGGCCATACAGGTTTTAGAAAAAAATCCCTCTCGTGATGTCACACTAGTGCGACGAGAAACGTGATGCAGCGTCACTCACCGTCAACCAAACACCAAAAAAAAAATAAACAACAATGGAGGTCATTCAGCAGCTTGTGTTTTCTCTGCTAGCCTTTTGGTTCTTTATAGACAAAATACATGCCGCATTGTATGGGAGAAGGTTGCGAGCGGCCAGGAGAAACACAGCAGAAAAGAAAAGGAAACTTTTAGCTTGGATGTGTAGCCGGGAGGAGAAGTACACATTGGTGCGGCTAAGATGGCAGCGCTATAGGGTAAGCACAACTGACCGACTTAACTGAAACGCACACACACTGACCCACACACACTGACACACACTGACCCACACACACTGACCCACACACACTGACCCACACACACACACACTCACCCACACACACACTGACCCACACACTGACCCACACACACACTGACCCACACACACACTGACCCACACACACACTGACCCAATATGACACACACACTCACTGACCTACCAACCAACCTTGACATACACATTGACTTGAAAGATGTTTATTTTTTGACATATGTTACCATTTTCTTTTTTTTTTCAGGTGCTTCTCCTTTTGGCAAAGCAGCGCCGCAGCCCAGTGATTTGGGCTTCCCCTCGTGCCAATGATTGGTGGAATGTGACCGTCCCAGGATTTACACACAGACAGTGGGTGCAGAATTTCAGGATGTCAGAGGAAACCTTCTCCTTCCTTTGTGCCAAGCTACGTCCAGTAATGGAAAAGAGAAATACAAACTTCAGAGCCAGTTTGCCTGTGAGGAAGAGAGTTGCCATTGCACTGTGGAAGCTGGCTACCAACAGTGAATACAGGAGTATAGGCCATCTCTTCGGTGTGAGCAAATCTTCAGTGTGTCGGTGTGTGCAGGACTTCTGTAAGGCTGTGTGCACATTGCTAGCTCCTGACATTGTGCATTTTCCGGACAGGGAAAAGCTAAAAGACATGGCTGAGTACTTTGAGAACAGGTGGGGCCTTCCACAGTGTGTTGGTGCTATTGATGGCTCACACATACCAATAATAGCACCACAAGAATACCACACCGACTACTTCAACCGAAAAGGCTGGCATTCCATCATCCTCCAGGCAGTAGTGGATGGCAAGGGACTGTTCTGGAATGTGAATGTAGGAAAGCCAGGTAGTTTGCATGATGCTCGGGTTCTCCGATTGTCAACACTTTGGGATTGGGTTGGCCAGGGAGGACTCTACCCGGTGAGCACTAAGAACATTTGTGGGGTGAATGTTGGCTACTATGTGCTTGGAGACTCTGCCTACCCTTTACAAAATTGGCTTCTGAAACCATTTCCTGACAATGGGCGCCTAACAACAGAGCAGCAAACCTACAACAAGAAAACATCCAGGGCATGTGTTGTAGTGGAAAATGCTTTTGGAAGACTTAAGGGTAGGTGGAGGTGTCTTATGAAGAGGAATGACAGTGACATTCAACTCACCAAATCCATGGTCCTAACTTGCTGCACTCTTCACAATCTTTGTGAAAGTCATGGAGAAGACTTTGACCAGGATTGGAATACATCTCCAGAAGAGCCAGTACCAGTAACAGCAGCACAGGATGTGGAAGAAGAGTGCAGTGAAATACGTCAGGCTCTGATGCGGCACCTTAACTTTTAATTGTTTCTCATTTATTAGTACAATGTTTATTTACTTTATGAATTATGCCATAAGTTTAATAAAATGTTGCAGAAACGACATACTCGTAGAAGTCTATTTTGTTTTTTTTATTCAACAAAAAATTCATCTTCATACTTTTTTTAAAGTAAAAATTTGGGGAATGTACAATCTCTTAAACAATAACCTAAAGAGGTTGTAAAACATTTTTTTCAACATCACTTGTAAATGTTTTTTGGAATATTTGTCTGAATTTCTCAATTTCTGTTCCTCCTCAGTAAGCATGTTGTAAAGTTTACTGAGAAGGAACAGGAAGTGAGAAATTCAGACAAAGAAAAAACATATGAAGCCACCGGGGGTGCCTTTTGGTGAAATCCAGGCTGCACCTTCCAAGGCGTGGGTGATAATGCAAAGGTGCCAGGAGGGAAGGTGCCAGAGCAGCTCTACAACTAAAGCCATGTGCAGCAAGGAGGAAATGTGTCCAATCTTGTGTGATTGGTGCTGGCTCAAAAGTAGGCTATTAATAAAATAAAATATAACCTTTTTAAACACAAAATAATTAAATTTCCTTTAAAAGTAAAAATGGGTACAGGTCCTGTGCTGCATGAAAGGCACTACTGTCTGGGTGGTGACCTGGGTTGACGATTGGCTCCAATCACTTGAACAAGCTGACCAAGGACACCGAGGAAGGCCTGGTTGAAGGTAGCCAACTGCTCCATCTGCATCCGGGCAATTTCTGCCTCCTGGCGCATAGCTTCCTGTGCATCCTGACGTAGTGCTTGAAACCTTCTCTCAGAAAGGTTATCCATTCTTTCCAGCTGCCTTTCTTCTGCTGCCCGCATATCCTCCATGACTGTGCGCAGATCCAACTGCAACCTTCTTCTTTAACCTGTATTATACAAAAAAAAACATTGTTTTTGTCATCTGTCCAACCAATACTGTAAGCCCCTTTCTCATCTGCCCCACCAGACTGTACCACACTGGCCCACTTCTGTTCCCCCCTCTCATCTGCTACACCAATACACAGCACTGCTCATCTGCCTCCCAAAGCTGAACCCCCCCTCTCATCTCTTTCACCACTGTACCTCCTGCACATCGCCCCCCCTCTCATCTGATACACCAATACACAGCACTGCTCATCTGCCCCCCAGAGCTGAACCCCCCCTCTCATCTGATACACCAATACACAGCACTGCTCATCTCCCCCAAAACTCATCATCACCCCCCCCTCTCATCTGATACACCAATACACAGCACTGCTCATCTGCCCCCCAGAGCTGAACCCCCCCCCCCCCTCTCATCTGATACACCAATACACAGCACTGCTCATCTGCCCCCCAGAGCTGAACCCCCCCTCTCATCTGATACACCAATACACAGCACTGCTCATCTCCCCCAAAACTCATCATCACCCCCCCTCTCATCTGATACACCAATACACAGCACTGCTGATCTGCCCCCCAGAGCTGAACCCCCCCCCTCTCATCTCTTCCACCACTGTACCTCCTGCACGTCTCCCCCAAAACTCATCACCACCCCCCCTCTCATCTGCTACACCAATACACAGCACTGCTCATCTGCCCCCCAGAGAATTTATTGATTATCATCATGTCTTACCATTGTGTCGGGGTGCATTGGGAGTACTTGGTGGTTGGCTACTCGGTGGTTGGCTACTTGGTGGTTGGCTACTCGGTGGTTGGCTACTCGGTGGTTGGTCTAATGAAAAACTACTGTTGCTGCTGAAAGACGTTGAAGGTCCATCATCTGAAATGTTTGATACATCATTGGAGAGTCCATCAACTGTTTCTGAAAATAAACATATGGTTAGATATTTAATTTAAAATGGTTAGCAGAGCGATATCCTATGCGAAGTTTAAAAAAAATTAACTTACCAAAGGGGTCTACCATGGATTCCAGAATTACAGTTGCAGAGTCCAGATCTCCCTCCCTGCCTTGGTTTGCTGGCCGATGACCGTAAATGGCGTCCATGGCGTCGTACCACCTCCAAGCAGTTGGACAATTTCCACTACGGCTGTTGGCGTCCTTAATTTTTTTATATTGAGCTTTAAGCTTTTTCAGCTTTGCCCTACACTGGCCCGACGTCCGTTCGAATCCCTCGGCTGCCATCCGCTGAGAAATTTCTTTATAGACCTTCTCATTTCTCACTGATCCATCAAGCTCACTCTGAATAACGCCATCACCAATAATTGATAGGAAAGTAGATAGTTCCTCAGATAACCAAAGCCTGTTGTTTGCTGCCATCCTTCTCCTTTATATGGACTAGCGACGTGGTGATTGGTTGGCGCTTTGCTTTGACGTCAGCATAGCTGTTTTCTGTCCACCAATCAGTGGAATGAACCATGTGACGCCAGTAGCTCCGCCCTAACCGTACCGCTCCACTTTTCTTTGGACCCTCATCTGAAGCAGGACCCTTGCTGGCGCGGTACGGTTAGCTTTTATAGCGCGCTTTCATAATGGAAACACCCAAAATAGCGAACCGTACCGAACCGTACCGAACCGATCCGCTCAGTGGAAACGAGGCAATAGTGTCAGGGACCAGACTGAACCTAGGACCTGTGGTGTCCTGGCTGTAGCTCTTCTCGCTGTGCAACCGGAGATGCTGGACAGTGGATGATTACACTTGGACAATCTTGCCTTGTATCTTGCTTCTGGTGAACCTTGAGCTCTGCTCCTCCCTTGAGCTTCCTGATTTAATCCATGTCTCTGCACTTTCCGCTTGCCAGATTATTGTAAACTCTCATTTTGGTTTGTTTTCCATGGTTGGTTTGGTTATGCAAAAAGAGAATTTGACTGCGGCCATAGGTCAACAGATTGCACACTTCTTTTTTCATATTCCATAATTATATATTTAATCGCATATTGCGATAAAGCGCATCTCATTCAAAGTCCCAATCGTACCTTTTTAGACATTTACAGGGATGGAGGCCTGTGGTAGTTAGTATCACATGCCTCATTCAAAGTCCCAACCCCACCCCCCCTTTTAATCACTACTTAGGGATGGAGATGCGCTTTCAGGAGTGAAATATATTGCCTCCACAAATCTACCACCAACAGTCAATCTATGTATTGTCATCCTTTGACTAGCAGACCCAAGGTTGATGTGGTCCGCACTTAGTCTGGTGGTATTTTTGGTTTGGTAGACATGTTTTGGTTCCACTCTTGTTTTTTTGTTTTGTTTTTTCCAGTGCTCTTCTTTGCTAGACAAACTGTAGGTAGGGGCGGGTTTAGGTTACCACCTGCCCCCTGCCTATTGATTAGCACACCTGTGCTCCTTACTAGGAGGCTTTAAAATCACAGCTAGGACTGGAATACACGGAGTGCCTTGACGATGGCATTGCAGCTTAAACAGGTATTTGCAAATGCATGTAACTAAACCTCTGTTTTTAATTGCATATAGTTAGACAGATCAATTTGGTTTCTTTTTTCATATTCCATAATTATATATTTAATCGCATATTGCGATAAAGCGCATCTCATTCAAAGTCCCAATCGTACCTTTTTAGACAGATTGCACACTTTGTCAGTTGATGAAGTATCTGATCTGTGCTTTCATCCTCTACATCAGGGATGTCAAATCGGTTGCCCTTCAGCTGTTGCGGAACTACAAGTCCCATAATGCCTCTCCCCATGGGAGTCATGCTTGTAACTGTCAGCCTTGCAATGCCTCATGGTACTTGTATTTCTGGAACAGCTGAAGTTCCGCCAGTACGACTCATGTGCTCTACATGTGTACAGCCAAGCTGAAAATACATTGGGCCAGATTCACAGAGCGATTACGCCTGTGTAACAGGAGATGCGTGGCGTAAGTCTAAATGTGCTTGTGCGTTTCGATGCACGGCATCCCCAAAACAAGATACGCAAGAAATCTACTTTTTTTTGTCCAGCGTAATTTCGTTAGACAGGCGCATCCGTCCGCGCAAAACTGCGCTAGACAGACCATTGATTTGCTAGTCAAATATGCTAATGAGGGACTTACGGGGATCCACAAAAGAACGTTGGGGCAGCGCAGGCTACGCAGTGTGCGCAACAGCAAAATGTCCTGTCTAAAATTAGACCATATAAAAGCTGGTCTAAAAAGAGAAAAATCGTCTACATGTCAGATAAAGCAACACTGTTAGTGAGGAGCTCAGCAGTCACACGTGTTGCACAACAATCTGTATGCCAACATGCCAGGGGCATCGTCGCGCATAGCTATACTACCGACTTTAGATGAGCAAAGAAGGAGGAGGGCACGGAGGGTGGCACGGGAGAGGATATACCGCACACGCATAGACCTCTTTGGCATGAGTGATTCTGAGGTGTATCGCATCTTCAGATTCACCCCTCATGCCATCCTTTAATTAACCACAACCTTGCAGGAGGACATCACCAGCCAAACACACCGCTCACATGCAGTGCAGCCACTGGTCAAGGTCATGGCAACACTCCATTTCCTTGCCACAGGCTCTTTTCAGCGTACAAGTGGAGTGGTGGCTGGGATGTCACAATCCTCCATGAGCAGATGTGTGCACCAGGTTGTCCCTGCAATCCTCAGACGCATGGCCAACCAAATCATCAAACCCACCACTGAGGACCTGCGGCTGAAGGCAATGACAGATTTCTACAGAATTGCCAGATTCCCACGCACCGTGGGGGCCATTGATTGCACACATGTGGCACTCCAGCCCCCCCAGGAGCCAGAGCACATATACCGCAATCGGAAGCATTGGCATTCCATCAACGTACAGGTGATAGTCGATGCCCAAGGCCTCATATGGCACGTCCGTGCCAAACACCCAGGGTCCAGCCATGACAGCTACATATACAATCAGAGCCCCATACGTTTGGAATTCGAACAGAACGTGTATGGGGACACCTGGCTGGTTGGTGAGTGACATGGGTGGCAGGCATGACTGTCCCCCCCCCCCATGATGCACACATCACAAGGGGCACATGCATGACTAACATCCTCCTGTCTTTTCCCTTACAGGTGACTCTGCATATCCACTGGGACCCCATCTCATGACTCCTTTCCGGAACCCCCAAACCCCAGGAGAAGAAAGATACAATCAAGCCCACGCCCAAACACATGCAGTGGTGGAGCGCACCTTTGGCCTCCTGAAGTCACGTTTCCGATGCCTGGATAAGTCTGGGGGTACCCTCTTGTATTCCCCAAACTTTGTGTGCCATATCATCGGTGCCTGTTGCCTGCTGCACAACTTCGCAGTGAGAAAGGGCCTGCAGATTGACCTACGTGATGACCTGAACCAGACAATCCCCCCCTAACCGAGGTTACCCCGTCTTCTGAGAGAAGAGCAGCCAGGAGACAGCTCACATTGGGCATCTTTGCACGTTAAACACACACATTAATCATGGCACAATGAGAATGAATGCATGCATGCACGCCACTGTGGTCCCTAGCACACACACCCCACATCCTCATCAAATTGGATTGGCACAAGCCCACCATGCAGGACTTGTGAGCAGCAACGCCACGCCAAGGCTCCAATTATGTCACTGTACATTCATACACCATTCACACGGACCTGGGGATCACTTCTCCCTGGTCCTGGGGAACCCTTCTCCACCAAAATTGAGGGTGACACCCTTTTCCGGCAGGAAAAAAAAAAGCCCAAAAAAAAGGGGAAAACAAATTAGTGCCCTTGACGTGAGCCATGCCTGGGGCGCCCCCGGCCACGGCCCTGGCTCCTCAGGGGAGACTCATGGGGAGGGGGGGTAAACCGGGGAAGGAGGAGCAGCCCTTGGTCTCTGCCCACCTGGTGGCCTGCCCTCCAAGGCCACAGCTATTCTGTCCAAGGCAGCACCTAGTGTTGCCGTGTTGGCCTGGATAGCCTGGGTGAGGGCCCTCACATCCTGCCCAACGCCTGCTGATGTAGTCTGCAGGTCGTTAAGGCAGTTTGTGAAAGCCCGGGAGTGGCAGTCCAGGTTCCCAAGCGTATCCTTGATGGAGGACAGGCTCTCCTCCATCCGCACCAATGTCTGGCTGACCTGTCCCAGATGGCGGGTCTGGAGGAACTGGTCCCTTCTCAGAGTGGCGGGCAGGAGATCGGCCACCCCCCTGGTCTTCTGGGTTGCCTTCCTGCCTCCAGCTGATGCTTGTGGCCGGGGAGAAGGGGAGGCCCTTGGGAGGGGAGCCATGTTGGGGGAGGAGGGGGGGGCTCCCCCTTAGGGAGGGCTGGCTGCTGCCAGCCAGAGGGGGACAGTCCTCCAAGAACAATAGGCCAGTGCCTGACATAGACTCCACCTCCTCTTCAACCTCCTCCTCTTCAACCTCCTCCTCTTCAACCTCCTCCTCTTCAACCTCCTCCTCTTCAACCTCCTCCTCTTCAACCTCCTCCTCTTCAACCTCCTCCTCTTCAACCTCCTCCTCGGACTCCGGTCTTGTCGGGGGGGCCTCATTAGGCTGCTGTCTTGGGGATGATGCGGTCAGGCCAGATGGCCCAGCACCCTCCTGCACATCACAGCACAAAACATTCACAGGTTGGAGGATCCACACACTTGCCACATATTCCCTTTCACCCCCTCCCCCACACATGCTACACACCTGATAGGGAAAAAAAACCTTACCTGGCATCACGCCCTCCACTTCTTGCCTATGAAAGGTCTGGGCCACCGCACGCTCCTCCGCTGTCAGCCTGACAGGGCATGGTGGGCCCCCTCCTGTGCCCCTGGCATGGGCAAGCATTCTGGCCAGCTTCTTTTTGACCAGATGCTGGAGGTCATTTATCTTTTTCTCAATCCCCGACCGTGTCCGTGTCTTCCCCCTCCCCCGCTGAATTCACCTGATCAGTGATCATGTCCAAAATCTCTCTCCTCCTGGCCGGGGTGGTGTTGGCACTGTCCGGGCCATGGAGGAAACGCCCATAATCGGAAATGGCCCGGGCAAGAATTTGTTTCTCCCTCAAAGAAATATTTAATTTTCTCTTCCTCTCAGTCATACTGAAAAAAAAACACTCCCAGTCAACAAAAAACACTCACAAAAACAAGCACGACCAATCAAGCAAGAAAACAAACAAACAGAAAAATATCAAACAAAAACTCTCACAAACACTCACTCAGCAAAAAGCAGTCACAAAAACAAACAGGAACAATCAAGCAAGAAAACAAACAAACAGAAAATATCAAACAAAATATCTCACAAACACTTAGCAAAAAACACTTTCAAATATCTTCTAACAAACACAAGATCACAGTACACAAATAACAACGGAACAAAAGCACCTGACAAATACAAATCACAACGCAACTAACAACGGAACAAAAGCACCTTGCTGTATAGGGAGGGATACAAAGGGATGTACTTTTGCAATGGAAGTGCGTTTGTGTGTGTCTATTTATGCTGTCTGCGTAGTTCATGATTTTGCCCTAGTCCATTTCCAATTTCACTGATTGCGCCGTTTCCCGAGTTGTGAGCATGCGCACAGAGGTGCTGACATGGTCTGCTTCAAGCGCGCATGCGCGAGCCGGCCGGCCCTTCATTTGCATGGGGTCACGGCTCATTTCAAGCGACGAGAATGTAACACATTGCCCACGTCCTTCCCAATTTGTATTACTCCGCCTTGCGCCTCAGAAATAACGTTGCGCAGGCGCTATTTTCTGCGTAAAAGCGACGAGAATAGGGTGATTGCGCGGCTACATTGCACAAGTCTAACGTAAAGGCGGTGCGCTACGCCGGTCCAATAATGCGCAGATGTACCTGAATCTGGCCCATTGTTTTTTTTGTTTGTTTTTTTAACAGAAATGTTTTTATTTGTCTCCAAAAGGAGACAAGATTTACATACAAATTACAGTGTAGCTCTACCATACAAAAAGGCAGTAATGAAGAGGTTCATGTGAAATATAACATATAAAGTAACACGAGACAAGATATGAATCTCACTTCAGACATATATTAATTGGCATTAAAACATCATTGGGTAATCCCGTCTAGGATACTAGTGTTTACTCAATACCACGTTTGCACGTCAGCTGTGCAAAGACATTATCTGCCTGACCGTAACCCTAACCTGGAAAATAAGGGGGTGGGGAGGAGGGGAATACATGGGAGGGAGGAGTGGGAGAGGGGAGGAGTGGAGGGGCAGAGGGTGGTGGGGTACGGAGCAAGAGGATCAGAGAATATTTTATTTATTTTTTTAACTTAGAGGAAGGAGTGGGTCAATGCCCAGTATATCATCATTAGGCCCTCTGAAAAGGAGGCTGAGTCATTAAGCTTGGCCCAGGCACTCCATATCTTCTCAAATTTCTTGGGGCATTTGCGATTCATATATGTGAGTTTATAAAGTGGTAAAATTTAGTAAATTAGGGAAACCCTGGGTGGTTCAGGCTGCTTCCATTTCATTAAGATGGTCCTTCTGGCATAAAACGAGGCATAGAATATAAACAGTCTCTTAGGAGTGTTGGGTGTGACATTATCGCATATTCCCAGGAGCAGGACGAGAGGGTTCAGTCCTATGAGCAGGTGGCCCACTGAATTAATTACAGCAACCACTTCTGCCCAAAATTGTTGAATGAGAGGACAGGCACAGACAATGTGGAAGAATGTACCAAACTCGAAAATACATTGTTAAATTTTTAACAGATCTCATATGCCGCTGGACAGATTTGAAGTGTACTTAAACAATGAAGTTGATTTACTAAAACCGGACAGTGCAAAATCTGATGCAGCTGTGCATGGTAGCCAATCATGTTCTAACTTCAGCTTCTTTAACTAAGCTTTCACAAAAATAACTGAAAGCTGATTGGTTTATTTGCAGAGTGGCTTCAGATTATGTACTTTCCAGTTCTAGTAAATCATCCCCATTGTGTATAACCAAAAAGTTTTCATTACGCATGAACGCTCATTATTGGTTAACCCTGTACAACCCAAATAGATAGTTGACTTTCCACATATGTGAACAGACTAACATGGATTCTCATTCAAACACTGCATACAGATAAAGGTGATATACTTGTATAAAGACAAGGAAAATTAACATTTTAAAATAATTTATTCAACACAAAATATCAATAGATGCAGAAATTACCTCTTGTAGGCATTATGCATAACTGCCCACCAGTCTCTGACATCAGTATTAGAATTGTTGACCACTTCTCCATGCAAAATTCCTTCATATGCAAGATGTTTGCGAGTTTCCTTGCATGAACTGCCCATTTCAAATCCCCCAACAGCATTTCAATGGGATTTAGATCTGGGCTTTGACTAGGTTTTTTACTTTGGTGAGCACACTTCGATATGATGAAGAACTCTTTATTGACTTGACTGCAAGGCCCTAAGGCAGCAAAGCAAATCAAAATAATATTTCCATTATGCTTTACAGTTGGTATCATATTCTTCTCCTGAAATCCTCTTTTTTGGACTGCTGTTACTGTACCAAAACCACTCTATCTTTGATTCATCAATCCACAGCACATTGTTACAGAAAGTCCGGTCTTTCACTATATGTTCAATGCTAAACTAAACTGTAGTGTGTTCTCATGTTCTTTTTGGACAGGAAATTGTTTTTCCTGACACACCTCTTGTAGGGGTTAAATTAGTGCAATTTTTTTTAATTAGCTGTTGCAATAGTTATCTGCAGACCCTATAATAAATGTTTTGGGATTCTTAGATATTTTTTTTAGCATCAAATAGTCAGCTTTTGGGCTGAATTTGCTGATTCAACCAGTCCTGGACAAATCAGCAGTCGTTTAAAATCTACACAAATTGTATGTTATTTTCCTTACAGTAGAATAATTGATTTTTAGATAATTTGGCAATTTTTTTTAATCCCTTGCCAGACTTTTAGGCAACCACAACCTTTTGTGTGATGGGCCTAGAGAGCTCGTTTGACATTGGCCTGATGCCACTACACATGTCAATAGCAAAGAGAACACCAAGTCCTAGATATCTGAGACTTGCACAAGACAGGTTCCACCTGCATACTCCCTAAGAAGGTTCTAACCATTGGCAACTAATTTGGAACACCACTCAAACTCAAAAAGTGATGGCAAATCAACATTTTCCATCATTTTAATTGTGGGAATTAATACACCATGTCAATTTGTGTCATTTGTTCACCTTTATCTGTAAGCACCGTTTTTGTATGAAGATCTAATGTTTACCTTTTCAAATACGTTGAAAAAGTTCACCATTTCCATGGGGTGTAATTACCCTGAAAATGAATGGCAATCCATTAAAAATTGTGCCCACATAAAAGAACAATCTTTATATATAGGGGTACCATCAGACAGCAGAGACTCCTATTCTTGGGAGTTTTTTTTTTGCACTATGTGCTAGGATACCCTTGTGTCTGGATTTCAGTGTTTCATGTTACAAGACTTTCAGAGACCAACATTCCACAGTTTCACATAGCTAAGATGGAAAGAAATTTGATCCAGCTACTGAGAAAACTCATCTGGATTGTGCTGAAAGACCAAAACATGCAACACATGTTTTCTACATTTTACAAATGATTTGTACATTTTGTTTACACTAGCAGCATTCACAAGTTGTACAGTACATGCCAAATGGAATTTCAGTTCCTAAAGGTGAACTCCAGACAAAAGTTAAAAAGGCATAAATATCAGTTATCTTTTCTTTAAAAATTATTACATGTGTAGCACTACCCCTGAAGGAGCTGCTGAGAATAATTTTGGTTCCTGCCGCTACCCCACTTTTTACAGTTTTAGAACTAATTGTCCACATTGAAGAAGAGACGTATGTGCAGACTCCTTTACTTTACCCCCCTATTCTTTCTTCTCTGTTTTTCTCTTTATTTCTTTTTATTTTCAAATCACTAGTATGTTTTTGAAACTCTTATTATTACCTTGATATTCATTTGTACAAACTGAAATTCTAATTAAGGAATTTATTAGTACAGAAGTTATTGTATTGGGAATTGCCTTATGGTTTCTTGTCTATATGTTATTGCTAGTAACTAAAACTTATACTAAACACTGTATTAATATAAACTTCAATAGATTAATATACCATTGAATAAGCATGATGGAGTTTCACCCCTTTGTAATGTATTTGTTTTATGTTACTTGTATAATTTTTCTGAATAACAAAATAAAATATTTTGACAAGGAAGAAGAGACGTATGCACCAATCACTTAGTCTTGTTTTCAATGCTTTTAATATATGCAACTTGCAGTAGTAAAGGGATGGATGGTTAGGGGAAGTTCAGATACCTTATTGCAGATCACTGAGGAACTTTAGGATCCAAAAGACAAATACCACTTTCTATCAGTGGATTTCTTGCACACCCGGATATGCCTCTCTCACCGACCTAACAGCCGGTATGATGCACGGATAAAGTCTCTGCCACAGACTTAGAAATATATTGAAACTGCTGGATAATCATCTGCTACCGGATTATGTGACCAGTAGTTGGTAGATTAAAGCACAGCTACACAGTACCAGAGCCTTTAAGCCAGGAATTTGCAATTAGCGGACCTCCAGCTGTTGCAGAACTACAAGTCCCATGAGGCATAGCAAGACTCTGATAGCCACAAGTATGACACCCAGAGTCAGAGGCATGATGGGACTAGTAGGTAGTTTTGCAACAGCTGGAGGCCCGCTAATTGCATATCCCTGCTTTAAGCCAATCCGGCAGTACTGTGAGGGTAAATTGGTTTAGGTGCGTCCTCCAAATGAGTCACCAGGCTCTTCTTGAGAAACCAGCCTTCCGCTTGGTTCTCTCCAAAAAAAAGTCGTCCCCTAGATCTTCCCAGTTGCTGGGCTTCTTCCCGCAGGCAAGACAGCACAGGACCACCTGTGGACTAGTAGGCCCCTAGTCAGGCTTCTGGGCCTACATATACTACCACAGCCTCGAGCCAGCTGGGCCAGAGGCAGAAGAGAGAAATTGTCACATGCCTAAGGCCAGGAGGGCCATGAGGTCAGAGAGCAAATCACATGGCTTCTGTCCCTTAAATATCCTCTCCGGAATGCCCAGCTACAAAGAAGTTCCTGATTGGGCTGTTTGCGGGGAAAGAATAGCCAATACACTTTAGCTTGCTGTATTTTCACACTGGCCTGTGGTGACGACACCTACTGGCAACAGTGATAAATGTACACAACACAGCCTAACTGGAACGGAAGCTAATTTAGCTTTGAAATATAATTTCTGAGCTATTTACAATTCAGACAAACACTACATTTACATTATAGCGCCTATTCATTAAGAGCAGGGCGCTACACATGTATTTAAAAAACAAACAAACAAAAACATAATAGTAGAGTGCTGTATTCTAATAGCCATCAATTAATCCAGAACACTTGGAGTTTAGGTGATAGCAGTTATTCACTAAGTTAAAGTGGAACTATACTCATCTCCACTTTAGCGATGTGGTGTCCAGGAGCTACTTGCCAGCTGCTGATATTTTCAGCTGGTCTTCTTGCATTTTGATTGGCAGGGCTGAGATGATGTCATTCATCTTGGCAGATGCTATTCACTAAGTTAAAGTGGAACTATACTCATCTCCACTTTAGCGATGTGGTGTCCAGGAGCTACTTGCCAGCTGCTGATATTTTCAGCTGGTCTTCTTGCATTTTGATTGGCAGGGCTGAGATGGTGTCATTCATCTTGGCAGATGCTGAAATTGTACACTGAGCTGTATGTAGGATGTTTATTCTGTATTAAAAGCTGCCTATTCACAATCCTTTTTCTTTTTAGTAAAGTATCACTTTAAAGTTGCGATATTTGGGAATGCCTTAGATATCTTCGTCAAGGTTTACAGTTCCAGAAATTGTTCTGTAAGATTGCAGACATACTACAGGAGAGCGTCCGAGACTGTGGACATAGTACAGGAGAATGCTAGAGACTGTGGACATACTACAGGAGAACGTCAGAGACTGTGGACATACTACAGGAGAACGTCAGAGACTGTGGACATACTACAGGAGAACGTCAGAGACTGTGGACATAGTACAGGAGAACGTCAGAGACTGTGGACATACTACAGGAGAACGTCAGAGACTGTGGACATACTACAGGCGAACGTCAGAGACTGCGAACATACTACAGGAGCAGGGCCGGTTCTACCGCTATACAATCAAGGCCGCTGCCTAGGGCGCACTTCTGCCTAGGATGCATGGCTCCTCTCTTTGCAGCAAGCAGTCTCAGCATCACTGAGATATTGAAATACTGTCACTGTCTGAGATTGCATTATCGTAGATTTACATGTACATTTATTTGGTGTATAAAGACTGATCTGTCCAAGATTGGTCAGTTCCCCCCTCCCCCCTGGTAGCCTGCTTCGATGGGCACTGTTAGGCTGCATTGATGGGCGCTGGTGAGTCTGCATTGAGGGGCGCTGGTGAGGCTGCATTTGATGGCCAATGGTGAGGCTGAATTTGATGTGTGTTGGTAGGCAGCATTGGTCGGAGCTGGTAAGGCTGTATTAATGAGCGCTGGTGAGGCTGCATTTGATGGGGGCGCTGGTAAGTTGCATTGATGGGCGCTGGTGAGGCTGCATTTGATGGGTGCTTCATTAAAAAGGTGGGGTATACCTGGGCAGGGCAAAGGTTGTGGAGTCAGGGGTGGGCAGGGGGGGGCAGCAAATTAGGTTTCACCTAGGATGTCAAAAATCCTTGCACCAGCCCTGTACAGGAGAAAGTCAGAGACTGTGGACAGAGTACAGGAGAGCGCCAGAGAACATTCAGCAATGCACACTTTTAAAAAACACAGCTGAGGGTTCAGGATAGCAGTCAGGCATTCTAAGGACATACCTGGCCAGCTGGAATCAATATACACTTTCAGAGGCGGGGCTCCCACACTGATCTCTGCTCTCACTTCAGCTTCTCCCTCCCGAGCATATAGGCTGCATAGGATGGGGGTCAGAGCATCAGTGGAGCTCCTGGCCCGCCTCCTCTCTGCTGGCTCGGCTTTCTCGGGAATATAGCCTCCCGTGTCCTTTGTGCGCTCTGCAAGCCATAATCCGGGCCCTAATTTGCAGGCAGTGCGGGTTGAAGTGGAGGCTGCTTTGGGCCCCCCAACAAACATTGGGCCCAGGGCAGTTCCCCCATTTTCCATCACGTTAAAGATTGCCCTGCCCATGGTCTGCCAGCAGCAGATCTTTCCCCATTATTGACTTACTTTGCCTTTTTGTTACCTGTCTATGCATTAAGGCAGCCATCTAGATAACGGCAAAGATTTACTTCCTTCATATCAGAGCCTCTAACAAGGAGAACAGTCAGCAGCAGAGCAGTGATATCACAAAATCTCACTCCAAATCTCCTAAAACTAGTAATCAGAGATATTGGGGCCTCTTAGCTATACATTTGGAGGTTTTAGAGACAGGCCTGCCTAGGCACACTCACATACCTAGAAATATACTGAAATTTTTCATTGAAATTTGGAGTAAAATGTTGATTTTGTTTTTTAGAGTGCAGTTTAGGCACAATTGCAATTTCAAAATGTTAGGCAAGCATACAAAATCTATACTTTTTGAGATCCATCCATAAACTGCACAATAATGCAAAAGAAACCTGTTCTTTATAGGAATACCTGTTAGGCCGCGTACACACGAGAAGATTTATCTGATGAAAACGGTCCGACAGACTGATTTCATCGGATATGTCACCAGGAGATTTTGGTCTGATGTGTGTACACACAATCAAACCAAAATCCCCACGGACGGACAGCGCGGTGATGTTGACGCCGCCACGTCACCGAACCAGGAAGTGAAATACTTCCACGCATGCGTCGAATCCATTTGGCGCATGCGGGGGATTTATGTCCGCTGGTTAGGCGTACTAACCAGCGGACATGTCGGACAGACGGGTTTCCAGCAGACAAGTTTTAAAGCATGATTTAAAACTTGTCTGCTGGAAAAACCCGTCTGCTAGCCCGTACACACGGTCGGATATGTCTGCTGAAACTGGTCTGCGGCCCAGTTTCAGCAGACAAGTTTGATCGTGTGTACGCGGCCTTACACTCTTGAAAAGACAGAGCATTACAAACAAGGTCACAGTCCAAATGTCATTATATGCAGCTCATTTGGTCTTTTTTATAACAGGTCTCTGTCCGACATAAAACTGGATTTGTTATTAAAACTCAGTTTAGATATGTGCAAGCGTGTTTATGTGTGCAAGACACGTGTATGACAGCTCATTCATTTCAATGAAACACAGGGAAAGAAGTCTCCAAAAAAAAATTCTGTTTAAATCGTTTATCACATTTTTCTTGTCAAGTAACCAAAAGGGGGAAAAGTAAGGATTGAGAGGAACTATGCTTCAGAGTGCTTCAGCATGGTAATGAATAAACCAGTCTCTATAGAAAAACAGCAGCTTATTAGGAACCATAATAATACTTCAGTTAGTAGGTCAAATAGTGTAATCAGACCAGCTCACACTAACTTAAAGGGTAACTCTACAATAATATAGCGTATACAATTGCGACAAAAGTCATTTTGTAATTGAATGTTATTCAAAATTACCTTTGTTCTGTCCACCAGACTTATCTGTATCTGTGTTGTGAAAATAACATGAAAAGTTTGTAATTTACAAAAGACAATCATATGTGGAATGGAGGCTTCATCTAGTGTTCCTTTTTGGTATTGCTTCCGTTCTGTTTATTTAATTACATGTGTGTAGTTAAGGAAGTTGTTAGTAAGCAGGGAATTCTGGGTAGAATCTTCACAGGAAGTGAACAGCCACCATGCTCTGAGAAGACACTTCAGGGAGCAGGTCGTGTCTTGCTCAATCTATCGCCATTACCCCTTAGAGAACTTAAACAGTATGTTTATACTATCACATGTTGTATTGTATATTGTTGTTTCTGCTATGTATGCTTTATTGTATGCATTGTATTTATTGAGGTCTATTTCTGTTATTTTGTAGCTTCACCTAGCTTGTTCTAATAAACTGAGATCAAAGAAATATGGTATCTGAAGTTTATGGGATAAGAAGGTTTAGCTGAATGTCCTTGAGACAGAACAGTGAAATGTTTAAGCTGACCTCTGAAAGGAAGATAAGCTGACTTCGGAAGTCTGTACAGCCCGGGGCTATGCAGTATCCATACAGTCAGAAGCATTAAAGTAACAGGCCTGTGGCTGGCGAAGCAAGCAGCCACGCTACACAGTGACACGCTCTGTCAAGCAGCATCGGCACTAGAACGGTCTCTATACAGCAAGACAGCTTCTTCCCCGCAGCCATGTCTCACAGTGGGACATCTTCTTACAAAACACGTTCACAAGCAAGCTCATCTAAGTCATCTGTCACAAATGCAGCAGCTTTCGCCCGTTCGAAAGCTGAAGCAGCAGGAGGCAGAGCCGCATTTGCAGACCAAGAGCTGCAGATGAAAAAAGAAAAGGCCCACCTTGAAGCAGAAAGGGTGAGACAGGAACAGGAGACTGAGAAGGAAAGAGTATGCATGGAACAAGAGAGAGCAAAGAAAAGAGTACACATGGAACAAGAGAGAGAGCAGGAAAGAGTACACATGGAGCAAGAGAAGGAACAACAAAGATTACGCCTGGAAGACGAGCTAGCTCAGCAGGAAGCATCTCTGAAATTGCAGCAAGCTATCTTTGAAGCTAACATGGAGAAGCTGTCAGTGGACCGAGACACTGCTGCCGCCTTTGCAGATGCATAAGCTTTAGAGGCAGGCAACCGTCTACGATTAGTCAAGAGTAGGTAGCAGCATACCGGGTCTAGAGGAAGACCACCAAGATTCCTCGCAACGCACTTCAGATTATGTCTACCAGCACTGTCACCCAAGCAGCATCCCACAACAAGAAATTAAACGTGACGTCAGTGAGTCACATCAATCAAAGCAGCAACAAGCCGACCTTAGACCCCAGTGCTGCAAGCAAGAAAAATCTGACAGAGATGCAGACTATCCAGTCCCAACCAAACCTTCCACTCCACAAGGTACCCAGCCTTCATACAAACATCAAACACCTGTCTTCACTCCAAAGGTGTATGCAACGATTCGGTACAAACTGCCAACCTTATGCAAGTTTGAGCCCAGCACGCCTAAAGAAGAGACTTCTCTAAAAAGAAAGAAGAATAAGGAGAAGTAAAACTAAAAAAAGGAAGAAGGAAGTGGATCGGACTGGGGATCCATGGGCAGGGCTGGACTGGGACAACAATTTGGCCCTGGACTTCATCCAGACCGGCCCACTTTAATTCAATAAAATGCTGCCCCCCACCCCCTGAAAAATGAGAGACAGAAGGAGGGTTGAGGGAAAGGGGGTAAGAGGGGGTGGGTCAGAGAGGTGGGTGAGAGGGGGTGGGTGAGAGAGGGGTGTGAGAGGGGGTGGGTGAGAGAGGGGGGTGAGTGTAAGAAAAAGAGAGTGAGTGTAAAAGAGAGGGGGTAAGTGTAAGACCCCTTTCACACTGAGGCATTTTTCAGGCGCTTTTGGGCTAAAAATAGCGCCTGTAAAGCACCTGAAAAACACCTCCGCTGCAGTCCCAGTGTGAAAGCCTGAGAGCTTTCACACTGGGGCACTGCCAGGGCGTTAAAAAAAGTCCTCTAAGCAGCATCTTTGGGGGCGGTGGAGGAGCGATGTACAAACCACTCCCTCCCATTGAAATGAATGGCCACCGCTGTTGAAGCACCTGCAAAGCATTTCGGCAGCAGCGCCACGCGGGCGCATTTAACCTTGAATTTCGCTGCTAGTGCTGAATAGTGCAGCTAAAACGACAGTAAAGTGCTGCTAAAACTAACAGTGTTTTACCGTCAATGCCCACCCCAGTGTGAAAGCAGCCTAAGGCCTCGTACACACGAGGCAATCCATTTGTTCAAATCGGTCGGACCGATCGATTTGAACAAATCTGTCTGCTTGGATTTTGGTTTGCTCGCGTGTACACACGAGCAAACCAAAATCCCCGCCAGCAGACAGCGCGCTGACGTGTCGGTGACGTGGCGGTGACGTTGACACTGCCACGTCACCGCACCAGGAAGTAAAACACTTCCGCGCATGCGTCGAAACTATTCGGCGCGTGTGCGAGAAGACATGTCTGCTGGTTAGCGTACTAACCAGCAGACATGTCGGGCGGACGGGTTCCCAGCCGACGGATTGGTAAGCATGCTTTCCATGCTTTCCAATCTGTCGGGTGGCCAAATCCGTCTGCTCACCCGTACACACGATCGAATCTGTCTGCTGGGACGATCTAGCAGACCGTTTCCAGCAGACAGATTTGATCGTGTACGAGGCCTAAGAGTCAGGGAGTGAATGAGACAGAAGAGGGAGCTGAGAGACAGAGGGGGGGTCTGAGAGATAGAGGGGGCTGAGAGACAGAGAAGGGGGCTGAAAGGGGGGGCTGAGAGACAGGGGGGACTGAGAGAGTCTCAGTTTAAAAAAAATATATATATATATATTTTTTTTAAACGGCCCACTGAGCCATCGGCCCACCGGGAAACTCCCTGTAGTCCCTATGGCCAGTCCATCCCTGTCCATGGGCCAGAGGAGGAATCTGGCAGTCAGCTTCTTGTGTCTGGGTCCTGCAAATAGGCAAGCCAAGGGGGCCAAATTTTTTCATATAGAGATTGTTTATCCCGCAAGACACTCACAATCTTTTCATTCCGCATGATCCAGGTAAGTTTACGTTTGTTTATCAAGGCTATGTCGATAACCGGACTTTTTCATTTGCAAAAGCGATTTTTGTTTAATGATGATTAAAGGTTTTTTGTGTCTGACAATTTTCAACAGGCTTGTTCAACAGGACAATGCTAGCCATTGGCCATAGTAACCGAATATATAAAGGAATGTATCCTCATCCAAAAGAGACAAACTTTTGGACAAGTCCACCACATATGTAAAGTCGTGCCCACCTGGTCACAACCACTAAAGCAGGAAGCCGATGAGCCTGGACACATTTTAGAAAAAGACGCTCCAGTACCAGATACCACCTGGCATGAATTTTATACCGTGCTTCAATCAAAGTGATATTCAGGATGCCTTTGTAAACACGGTTACATCATGGGCGCCAGTCCTCCACCACAGGAGTTATGCCCAAATTCTGTTCCTATGCCACCTGGTAAGAAAGCCGATCAGAAGTGGTGATAAAAAAGTTTGTACAGCATGAAAACGCACCCCCGCAGTTAGGTCTCTTGCATACATCTACTTTCAAACATGGTACATACTGCTGCGTCAGAGTTACACCATATTGCCAAAAGTATTGGGTCATCTGACTATACACGCACATGAACTTTAATGGCATCCCAGTCTTAGTCCATAGGGTTCAATATTGATTTGGCCCATCCTTTGCAGCTATAACAGCTTCAACTCTTCTGGGGAAGGCTGTCCACAATGTTTAGGAGTGTGCCTATGGGAATGTTTGACCATTCTTCCAGAAGTTCATTTGTGAGGTCAGCCACTGATGGTGGACGAGAAGGCCTGGCTCGAAGTCTCCACTCTAATTCATCCCAAAGGTGTTCTATTGGTTTTAGGTTAGGACTCGGTGCAGGCCAGTCAAGTTCCTCCACACCAAACTCGCTTATCCATGTCTTTATGGACCTTGCTTTGTGCACTGGTCCAAATCATTTGGTGGAGGGGTATAATGGTGTTTTTCAGAGGTTGGCTTGGCCTCTTAGTTCCAGTGAAGGGAACTTCTAAGGCCACGTACACACGATCGGTCAAAACCGATGAAAACGGACTGAAGGTCCGTTTCATCGGTCCAAAACGATTGTGTGTGGGCCCCATCGGTCAGTTATCCTTTGGTCAAAAAAAAAAAAAGAACTTGCTTTAAAATTTAACCGATGGATGCCTAACCGATAGGTCAAAACCGATCGTTAGTATGCAAAAAACGTCGGTTAAAAAGCCGCGCATGCTCACAATCAAGTTGACGCATGCTTGGAAGCATTGAACTTCGGGTTTTTTCAGCACGTTGTTGTGTTTTATGTCACCACGTTCTGACATGATCGGTCTTTTAACCGATGTGTGTAGGGACATCAGACCATCAGTCAGCTTCATCGGTTAACCGATGAAAACGGTCCTTCGGACCATTCTCATCGGATGGACTGATCGTGTGTACACGGCCTAAGGCACAGACCAATGTCCATAAAGACATGGATGAGCAAATTTGGGGTGCAGGAACCTGACTGGCCTGCAGAGAGTCCTGACTTCAACCTAATAGAACACCCTTGGTTTGAATTAGAGCATAGACTGCGAGCCAAGCCTTCTTGTCCACACGAGTGCCTGATCTCACAAAGGTGCTTCTGGAAGAATGTTAAAACATTCCCATAGAAACACTCCTAAACCTTGTGGACAGCTTGTGGACAGATCTTATAGCTGCAAAGGGTGGGCCAACTCAGTATTAAACCCTACGGACTAAGACTGGGGTGACATTAAAGTTTATGTGCGTGTAAAGGCAGGCACCCCAATACTTCTTTTAATATAGTGTAGGTCTATTCATGACAGGTTGTCTTAGGCCCTGTACACACGAGGAAACATGTCCGATGAAAACGGTCTGCGACCCGTTTGCATCGGACATGTCTCCTGGGATATTTTGGTCTGATGTGTGTACACACCATCAGACCAAAATCCCCGTGGACAGAGAGCGCGGTGACGTAAAAGACACCGACATTCTCTAACCAGGAAGTTTAATGCTTTCATGCTTGCGTTGAATCAATTCGACGCATGCGCGGGATTTCGGTCTGCTGGTTAGGCGTACTAACCAGCGGACCAGTTCCGACGGACAGGTTTCCAGCGGACAAGTTTCTAAGCATGCTTAGAAACTTTTGTCCGCTAGAAACCTGTCCGCTAGGCCGTACAGACGATCGGACATGTCCGCGGAAACTGGTCTGCGGACCAGTTTCAGCAGACATGTCTCCTCGTGTGTACGCAGCCTCAAAGTGGGCCTAGCATCATATATATTTTTTAACATTAAAGGCATTGGTGTTAACTAATAGTTTGGCTGCCACTGAACTGATTCCCCCACCCATAGATTCAGTGTGGATGAGGGATTCCTCCTCTTTGTAGTCTGACTCCCTCACCTCCCCGCCATCAGAATGCACAGATCAGCCTATTGGCTGCAGCGCTGATCAAACTAAAATTTTCCAGCAGTTCCATTTGTCAAAAGTTGATCAATAGATCGATTTCTCATTAACAGGAACAGCCATACATGGATTGAAATTCTGGTGGTTCCTGCTGAACGGACAAATTTAAAATCCTGTATCGCCAACATTACACTTGAGGTATCTATTACCTCTCAGAGATCACAGTTCTCACCCTGACAATAACTATTATCTGCTTGCCTCTCCAGAAGGACTGAGCCACCTTTGTTTATCCAACGTTATCAACTGTGTCCTGGATACTAGAGCACAGATGACACAATCATCTAAATCCTGGTGCTTGTGTGGCTCTTGGCTATATTCACAAATTTCTAATACAGAGCAGGCCTCTGCTGAAGCCTCCTACCCTGAGTCTATTCACATGAGAGAGGTGAATAGGGATGAGCCGAACACCCCTCGGTTCGGTTCACACCAGAACCTTTGAAGGGACTGAACTTTGCGCGAACATTTAGAACCCTATTGACGTCAATGGGACTTGAATATTCAAATTCAAAAGTGCTCTTTTCAAAGCCTAATATGCAAGTTATTGTCGGAAAACGGGTTTGAGGACCCGGGTCTTGGCCCAGGGAACATGTATCAATGGAAAAAAAAGTTTTAAAAAAACAGTAGTTTTTTCTGGAGCAGCGATTTTAATGATGCTTAAAGTGAAAAAAAAAATGAAAAATTCCTTTAAATATTGTACCTGCTCAGTGTCTATAGTAGTAGCACGTGTTTAGAACTGTCCCTGCACAAAATGAGATTACTATATAAAAAAAAAAAAAGTAATTTAACCACTTAAGACCCGGACCAATATGCTGCCAAATGACCAAAGGGGTTTTTGCGATTCGGCACTGCGTCGCTTTAACAGACAATTGCGCGGTCGTGCGACGTGGCTCCCAAACAAAATTTGCGTCCCTTTCTTCCCACAAATAGAGCTTTCTTTTGCTGATATTTGATCACCTCTGCGATTTTGATTTTTTGCGCTATATACAAAAATAGAGCGACATTTTTGAAAAAAAAACAATATTTTTTACTTTTTGTTATAAAAAAAATCAATAAACTAAATTTTAGTCAAACATTTATTTAGCCACATGTCTTTAGTAAAAAAAAAAATCGCATTAAAAAAAAAAATTAGCTACCTAGCGGGAACAGCGACACTAATACAGCGATCAGAAAAATGATCGCTTAGTGACGCTGGCAATAGGGAGTGAAAGGGTTAACTAGGGCAGTGATAAAGGGGTTAAAACTTTATTAGTGGGGGGTACAGGGCTACCCTGAACCTAACACTAACTGACTTTTACACTGCCTGTCACACTGACACTAAATACAGTAATCATACATGTATGATTACTGCATTCAGTGACACTGTGACAGGGGGGAGGGGGGGGGCGATCGGGGGGGTTAAATGTGCCTGTGTGTAGTGTAGTGTTGGTGCAGGACTTACTGTGTGGTGATCTCTCCTCAGCGGTGGTTGAAAAAACCGCCGAGGGAGAGATCACATCGCTTCCTCCTTCCTGTGTTTACACAGAAGGAGGAAGTGACAGGGCGGGCGGGCGCGCGCATTGGCTGGGAGCGATCTGGAGGGGGCGGACAAAAACGAATAGCCGCCCCCTCTTGTCGGATCGCTCCTGCAGCCGCACGGACCGCCGCATGTACGGGGGGGTCCGATCGGACCCCCGATCCCCCCCAAGGCACCAACGTGTATATATACGTTGATGTGCCTGTCGGTGCCATTCTGCCGACGTAAATGTACATGCGGCGGTCCTTAAGTGGTTAAGACTGCTTGCGGCTTTAATGTAATGTTTGGTCCCTGCAATATGGATGAAAATCACTGAGAAAAATAGCATGGGTTTATCCGCCCACCACCAGGTCATTACAAGCCCCTTTGGCCTTTCAACAGCAGTATACAGGCGGTGCAAACAACACAGGGACTGTAGGTTTGTTGTCAAGTAGAATCTATTTGTATTTTTCAACTGGTACTTCTTTAAAGTGTAGCTTCAGCCATAAAAAAATTGTAAGCTTTTCTAAAAACATAGAGAAGAGTTATCACCCCTGTAACATTTGTTTTGCTGTCTGTGTGCATCTGTTCAGAAGATTGCACCTCACTTTCTGTTCTGTCCCCATGACAATTTTTTTTTTTTAAACAAGGATTGTGATAAAGCATCAGTGGACAGGAGACACATCTTACAGAAGAGAATTTCCCTTCCTAGGGGTAGATTTCCTCTCACTTCCTGTTGTCTCCTTCCGTTTGCAAGTAGGAGTCATTTGTAAGTTGGATGTTTGAAAGTAGGGGCCTGCCATATATATATACTCTACAGAAATTTGGGACCTAGGTGTTGCTGTAAGCCCTCACAATTAGTCTTGGTGGGCGCTGGAATGCCCTGCTGTGAAATATCAGATCAAGAATTGTAATTACATGCCCCTGTTGAACAGGGGCAGAAAAATTGGGCCTTAAGCACTGGTGCTGGTGCCACAACACTGCAACCCCTCACAGGTACTCTAGTTGGAGCGCAGCAATAAGCCCGCTGCAAAGTATTGCATCAAAAATTGTAATTACATGCCCCTGTTAACCACTTAAGGACCTCCGCACGCACATTTACGGCCACAGAATGGCACGGATGGGCACAAGGGCGTAAATTTACGTCCTCGCCCAGTAGCGGGTCGGGGGTCCGATCGGGACCCCCTCCGCGGCGTGCGGAGGTCCCCGTGTCTCCGGGAGCGATCCGGGACGAGCGGGCGGATGTCCGTGTTTGCCCGCCCCCCCGCGATCGCTCCCAGCCAATCCCTGCGCTCTCCCGCCCTGTCACTTCCTCCTCCTGTGTTTACACAGGAAGGGGGAGGTGATGTTATCTCTCATCGCAGCGGTATTTCCAACCGCTGCGATGAGAGGAACACCTCACAGTAAGTGTGCACCAACATTACACTGACACACACACACATAGGCATACTTAACCCCTTGCGATCTGCCCCCCCACCCCCCTGTCACAGTGTCACTGAATGCAGTGATCTAATCGCTGCATTTAGTGTCAGTGTGACAGGCAGTGTAAAATCAGTTAGTGTTAGGTTCAGGATAGCCCCCCCACCCCCCCTAATAAAGTTTTAACCCCTGATCACCGCCCTAGTTAACCCTTTCACTCCCTATTGCCAGTGTCACTAAGCGATCATTTTTCTGATCGCTGTATTAGTGTCGCTGTTCCCGCTAGGTAGCTATTTTTTTTTATTGCGATTTTTTTTTTTTACTAAAGACATGTGGCTAAATAAATTTTGGCCTAAATGTTTGACTAAAATTTAGTTTATTTGATTTTTTTTAACAAAAAGTAAAAAATAGTGTTTTTTTTTTCAAAAATGTCGCTCTATTTTTGTATATAGCGCAAAAAATAAAAATCGCAGACGTGATCAAATACCACCAAAAGAAAGCTCTATTTGTGGGAAGAAAAGGACGCAAATTTTGTTTGGGAGCCACGTCGCACGACCGCGCAATTGTCTGTTAAAGCGACGCAGTGCCGAATCGCAAAAACACCTTGGGTCATTTACCAGCGTATTGGTCCGGGTCTTAAGTGGTTAAACAGGGGCAGAAAAATTGGGCCTTAGCCACTGGTGGCGGTGCCCAGAACCAACAATGTTCTTACAAGCTATCAGCAAGATCATTGAGGAGGAAAATGATATTCAGTCAGCATAACAGGATAGTCACTCAGCATCAGCATAGGCAGTCTTCAAGGGATCTGACATTTCAAAAAGAAATATTCAGTTACATCAGCATCAGGTGCTTGGTAGCTGGTGGTGATCTAAGCCTGATTAATTTTTATGAAGGTCATTCGATCGACGGAGACGGTGGAGAGGCGCACCCTGTGATCGGTTACAAAGCCTCCAGCAGCACTGAATGTGCGTTCTGAAAGAACGCTGGATGCAGGACAGCCAGTAGCTCAATTGCGTACTGTGCATCGGTCAGACGGCCACCTTCTCCACCGCTTCTTCTGTGACTCACTGAAGCCTCAGCAAAACGTTGTCCAGGACCAGGATTTGGTAACCCCCTAGTCTCTGGGAATGCATTGCACAGACCTTTCTGCAAGGCCTCCCAAAGATGTTTCATCTTCTGCTCCCTCTGCGCCGGAAAGATAAGGTCAGCAACCTTATTCTTGTAACGTGGATCAAGGAGAGTTGCCAGGCAGTAATGATCCCTCTCTTTGATAGCACGAATACAAGGATCCTTACGCAGGCTTTGCAGGATCAGGGAGGCCATGCAGCGTAGGTTTGCTGAGGCATTCGTTGCAGAATCCTCTGGGTCACTGAGGATGACAGGATCCGCAGCCACCTCATCCCAGTCACCTACAAGTCCATGAGTTCCTTGGGACTGTAATTGATCCCTTGAAGACTGCTGCTGATGCTGAGTGCTAGGCTCCACCTCCATGCTGACACAATCCTCCTCCTCCTCGTCTTCCTGTGTGTTAGGTGGGCAAGCAGGACCACTGTCTGGATTAAGGGGGCCTTGAGAGGTAAGGAAGTCCTCCTCTTCCTCCCTCTGTTTTGCCTAAAGGGCCCTGTCCATTATTCCATGGAGTGTGTGCTCCAACATTTGAATAAGAGGGACAGTCTCACTGATGCATGCACTGTCACTGCTCACCATCCTTGTGGCCTCCTCAAATGGTGACAGGACAGTGCATGCATCCCTGATCAGGCCCACTGGCGTGGGGAAAAAAACCAAGCTCCACTGACCCAGTTCTGCTGCCATATTGGCAAAGATACTCATTGATGGCCCTCTGCTGCATGTGCAGCCGCTGCAGCATGGCCAACGTAGAGTTCCACCTGGTGGGCATGTCACAGATTAGGCGGTTCTTGGGCAGGTTGTATTCCCTTTCGAGGTCTGCCAGCCGAGCCCTGGCATTATATGACCTTCGGAAATGCACACAGACTTTCCTGGCCTGCTTCAGGACATCCTGTAAGCCGGGGTACCTACCCAAGAACTGCTGCACCACCAAATTAAGGACATGAGCAAAACAGGGCACATGGGTCAGTTGTCCCTGTCGCAGGGCAGAAAGGAGGTTAGTGCCATTGTCGCAAACCACCATTCCTGGCGAGGAAGAAGAAGAGGAGAGGGTGGAGGAGAGAGGTGTGTCCCAACCAGTAGTAGCATTTTGGAGGCGTGGTGGCGGAACAACCTCCAACACTACTGTACCTTGCCCTGCGTCCTTCCCAGCTGCCAGCAGAGTCACCCAATGCGCCGTAAAAGATAGGTAACGTCCTTGTCCATGCCTGCTGGACCATGAGTCAGTGGTATTATGAACCTTACCACTGACCGCCCTGTCCAGCGAGGCATGGACATTGCCTTCCACATGCCGGTAGAAAGCCGGATTCGCCTTCCGTGAGAAAAAGTGGCGTTTGAGAACTTGCCACCGAGGTACCGCACATTCCACAAACTCACGGAAGGGGGCAGAATCTACCAACTGAAAAGGCAGCAGTTGAAGTGCTAGCAATTTAGCTAAGCTAGCATTCAACCGCTGGGCATGTGGATGGCTGGGAGAGAACTTATTCCGGCGCTGCAGCAGCTGGGGCAGGGAAATTTGTCTGGTACAATCTGCAATCGGTGTACCAATAGTAGATTGCCCGCATGTACTAGGCTGTGACACACCTACCTCTTCACCTTCGGTCCTATCAGTGCAGGCTTCTGAGAGGACTGAGGGTATGGTGGGGTTGGAGATCCCAGGCGATGAGGGGCAAGGGGATGTCTGCTTTGTTCTTTGGTGTGGGTCTTTGAGGTACGCTTGCCAACGAACTGCATGGTAGGTCGACATATGTCTGGTCAAGCATGTGGTGCCCAAGCGGGTGATGTTTTGGCCACGAGAGATACACTTAAGACATATGTTGCAAATAGCAGTGGTGCGATCTGATGCACATATCTCAAAAAAGGCCCACACCAAAGAACCTTTGGAATAACGCTGAGACACAGCAGTGCCCTGCACATGCGTAGCTCTGCGTTGTGATGCAGTTGGTGTGCTGCCCTTAAGCTGGCCCCTGGAGGGCATCCTGCCTCGTTGGAGATGTGCCTCCTCCTCCTCCTCTCTCCTATCAGGCACCAACATAGTGTCAGTGACCTTATCATCCCCTCCCTCCTCATCACTGTAGAAAACATGGCAGTATGCTGCAGCTGGGGGAACATGACTGCCAGATTGCTGTCCTTCTTGGGCACCCCCTCTCTCTGGCCTTCCTCTATCTGTGTACCATCATCGGAGCCTTCAAAACACTGCGAATCCTCATGCAGCATGGACCCAACACTGTGGTCAAGCAGTTCGTGGGACTCCTCAGGAGGACATGGCGGGGCTAGGGAAGGAGTGAGTGATGCCATTAAGCAGAGGGAAGAGAATTTGCCTTGGCAGCTACTTTGCCAGACAAAGTACCCTGAGCCTGGGTGAGAGAGGATGAGGAGGATGAGGACAGCTTGGTTATCCACTCTACCAAGTCTTCGGCATGTTGCGGCCGAGGATGCACCGTGCTGATGCTGATGAGGATGCACCGTGTCCACGACCAGCACTGTTGCCTCGAGACGCAGAGCCTGCTTGCCCTCATGACTCTCTGCCTCTCCTTGTTGTCCTTCCAGAGATATTAATGGCCTGCAGAGGACAAAGGCAGTACACACGCCTCGTAGCTTTAGGTGCAAACTGCAAAGGACATGGGCAGTACACACCAAGTAGCTTTAGGTGCAAACTACAGAGCACACGGGCAGTAAACACCAAGTAGCTTTAGGTGCAAACTACAGAGCACGCGGGCAGTACACACGTAACACACCAAGTAGCTTTAGGTGCAAACTACAGAGCACACGTGCAGTACACACTAAGTAACTTTATGTGCAAACTACAGAGCACACGTGCAGTACACACCAAGTAGCTTTAGGTGCAAACTACAGAGCACATGTGCAGTACACACCAAGTAGCTTTATGTGCAAACTACAGAACACACGTGCAGTACACACCAAGTAGCTTTAGGTGCAAGCTACAGAGCACACGGGCAGTACACACCAAGTAGCTTTAGGTGCAAACTACAGAGCACACGGGCAGTACACACCAAGTAGCTTTAGGTGCAAACTACAAATTATTAAAGGGGGCTCCCGGATTCCGATAAGCCCCCCGCTCACAGACCGACAACCAACGGCCAGGGTTGTCGGGAAGAGGCCCTGGTCCCCATCAATATGGGGACAAGGTGCTTTGGGGTGGGGGGCCCACAGGGCATCCCCCTGCCCCAATGCACCTACCCCCACATGTTGAGGGCATGCGGCCTGGTATGGTTCAGGGGGGTGCTCGCTCGTTCCCCACCCCCTTTCCTGACCTGCCGGGCTGCATGCTCCGATAAGGGTCTGGTATTGATTTTGGAGGGACTCCCACGCCATTTTTTCGGCGTAGGGGCGTTACCCTTGAAATCCATACCAGACTTAAGGGCCTGGTATGCTCTTTGAGGGGGAACACATGACTTTTTTTTTTTATTTGGTGTGGAGTTCCCCCTCATGATTCATTCCAAATACCAGCTCTGTGGGAGGGAGGGGTTTGCCTTAGACCGGTTCACACTGGGGCGACTTCCTGTAAAGTTGCCTCACTATGAACAGGGATCCGACTTGGAGGCGACTTCCATAGAAATCAATGGGTGCAAGTCGCCTAGAAGTCAGATTGAAGTAGTACAGGAAACTTTTCAACTTTTTTCAAGTCGGAGCAACTGCAGTAGTGTGTATTAAGAGAGCTCCATTTACTTACATTGATTTTTTCATGCAGCGCGACACGGCTGCAATGTCTTCTTTTGGAATAAAGGGAACAAGTCTGCTTAGTAGGCGCAGCAGATGATGTGATCTGCTGACTACTGACCCTATTTGTGCATCCATTGTCATGTAGGTGTCATAAATGACTGAGACTTTTGACTTTGGTGCTAGGGGTGATCGTTTTTCCCAGAATGGGCGGGGGTGTCCATCTTAATGCGGGCTGAATTTTGTGGTTGGCGTTTAACAGGAGAAGTTCTGTTTTAGAGCCGTTGAGTTTAAGATAACTCTTAGGCGGCGTACACACGATCGGACATATCCGATCCATCGGATATGTCCGATCGGGAGTTTGATCCGATGGCGTGTACACACCATCGGATCGAATTCCCCGCCGCCGGACGGCGCGGTGACGCGGCGGTGACGTTGACGCCGCCGCGTCACCGCCACGTCACCGCACCAGGAAGTAAAACACTTCCGCGCATGCGCCGAATCCATTCGGCGGCGGCGGTGGGGGCCGACATGTCTGCTGGTAAGTGTACTAACCAGCAGACATGTCGGGCGGACAGATTCCCACCGGATAGATTTCAAAGCTTGCTTTGAAATCTGTCGGGTGGAGAAATCTGTCCGCTAGCCCATACACACGAGCGGAGATGTCTGCTGAAACGGTCCATCGGACCGTTTTCAGCGGACATATCCCCTCGTGTGTACGCCGCCTTAGACATCCAGTTTTCTATTAAGGACAGGCATTTCTCTAGTCCAAGAGAGTGATCCTTTTTATTGCAGATGCAAAAATACAACTGTGTATCATCTGCGTACGAATGGTAAAGTAATTTCTGGTTCCTGATGATTTCAAAAAGAGGGCGGAGATAGATATTGAACAGAACCGGCGAAAAAGGGGACCCTTGAGGGACTCCACATGCCACAGTGCGTTTTTCAGAAGTGAAAGGGCCCAATTTCACTATTTGTGATCGGTTTTCCAAGAAGGAGGAGAACCAAGATAAATCACATTCCGTGACTCTGGCTACCTCAGCTAGCCGAGTCAGAAGTAATCCGTGGTCTACAGTGTCGAACGCATCGCTTAGATCCAACAGTACCAGGAGACATGATTCTCCTTCGTCCGCTGCATCAAGGGCATCATCCCATATTTTGAGGAGCGCTGTTTCTGTTCTGTGACCAGGACGAAAACCCGATTGAAATGGATCGAGTAATTTATACGTCTCTAAATGCTGTTGTACAACTTCCTTCTCCATTATCTTGGAGAAGACATTCAGGGCTGTTATGGGCCTACGGTTGTTAGGATCTTTAGGGTCCAGAGGGGGGGGGGGGGGGACAAGATCCTGCACTTTTCCATTGATTCTCCATGCAGCCCCCCCCCCTGTCTCAGAAGTCAGCATCAGAGAGGAGGAAAGGACTCCTCCTACAGTAAGGTGACCAGATTTTTAAAATGAAATCCGGGACATATTTTTTCTTTACTAGTAATGGCAACAATCAGCGACTCTGCCCGTCGCTGCCCGCCTCACAGCCTCTCAAGTCTTAGGCCTTGTACACACGATCGGACATATCTGATGAAAACGGTCCGCGGACCGTTTCCATCGGATATGTCCGATCTGGAGTTTGGTCCGATGGCGTGTACACACCATCGGATCAAATTCCCCGCCGGCGGACGGCGCGGTGACGTGGCGGTGACGTTGACGCCGCCACGTCACCGCACCAGGAAGTAAAACACTTCCGCGCATGCGCCGAATCCATTCGGCGGCGGCGCGGCGGCGGTGCGGGACTACATGTCTGTTGGTAAGTGTACTAACCAGCAGACATGTCGGGCGGACACATTCCCACCCGATAGATTTCAAAGCATGCTTTGAAATCTGTCGGGTGGACAAATCTGTCCGCTAGCCCATACACACGAGCGGAGATGTCTGCTGAAACGGTCCATCGGACCGTTTTCAGCGGACATATCCGCTCGTGTGTACGAGGCCTTACTCTTCGGGCCCCGGCTACTACTGGATGGAGAGCGGAGGGAGACCACTCCGCCAGGGAAGGCAGGGAAACAGGCAGGTGGCTGGCCAGGATTTGAGCCAAGGCAGAAGAACATGCTAGCGAAGCTGAATGGGCATGCACCCGAAACTGAAAAAATATTCCCTCCACTCTGACCAGCACATGATCATCAGAAAGGGGCACAGATAATGGGAAAAATACAACCCCCATATGCTAGTAGGCACGGCATGTTTAATTCTAATTTTTTTATTTTAATTCTGCACTGTCTTTGAAATTGCCCCTGCCCCCTATTAAATCCAATCTGGGGACAAAACCAGGGACAGACTTGTTCCGGGGACAGTGTCCTCAATCAGGGGACTGTCCCCTGAAACTGGGGATATCTGGTCACCCTATCTTATCCTACAGATCCTGTACCTCTCTGTGAAGCTGCAGTACCCCTTTGTCTCTACCTCCCCTGTCCTATGCCTTCAGCAGACTCTGGCAGCTGACTCCAGCCCTCCTCTGGTCCTCCTCCAGACCCTGCACTTCCTGCTGTTTTCCAGCTCCACCATTAGATTCTTACCAGCACTAGGTAAGTGGGTGTACTGTGATGTAAAGGAGGGTGGGGGACTCTTGACTTCTGATGGTGGGGGGGCTCCTTGACATCTAATGTAAGGGGGGGGGGAGGGTTAACAACCTTGTTTTAGAAATAGAAAAGTAAACAAGATAGTCGAAAATGTAGCACTTTACCAGGTTCACTGGCTGGATAGTAATGTAGATTATATATCAGAATATAATTATTCTTCACAATTGAGCCAAAGCATATCATTTTTTGTCATAAGTCTTGGTACAGAAAAGGCCACAACTCTACATTGCAGGCACCATACCACTAGATGCCCTTTTCATGGTCCCGGGTACCCTGAATTCCTAGGCATATTGTAAACACTTTGCCCACCTCCTACATGTTTCCCACATTCCATCACTATGATCACTGGCTTGTTGGTCATTTGATGTGTGCAGAAAGAAGAGTGTCATTTTTCTATGCCATCAGGAAATGTCAGCATATGCATTTTTTCACTTGAATCCAATTCGATTAATTGTGTGAATCTTGGGTGAACACATTTACAGTATATCAATGTACCCTAATACCATCAGGTATTGGGAACACTGCCTGATAAATACAGTGCTCAGTACTTAATTTAAAGTAGAAATTCAGTCAAAAACAACAAGATAAAAATGAAGGGTCAGATTCACGTACATTGGCACATATATTGACTGGCGTAGCGCACCTTCTTTACGTTAGACCGGCGCAATGTACAGGCGCAAGTACCGTATCCTCGTAGTATTTGCGCTCAAATTTGCGCCGGTGTAACGTAAATTCCGAGGCCTAAGGCAGTGTAATTCAAATTGGGAAGGACGTGTTCCATTGCAAAGAGACGTGACCCCATGCAAATGAAGGGCCAGCCGGATTGCGCATGCGCGCATGAAGCAGACTATGGTCAGCACCTCTCTGCGCATGCTCAGAACTCGGCCTGATGTAATCAGTGAGATAAGAACTATGCCCGGCATACTTAGTGAGTTACGCCCAGGGCATAAATAGGCCCAGACATAAGCCCTTTCATTGCAAAAGTACAACCATTTGTTTCCCTCCCTGAAGAAAGGTGCTTTTGTTCCGTTGTCTGTTGCTGTTTGTAGGTTTGTGTTGTGTCGTTGTGTTTTTTGGATTTTGTGTTTTTGAGAGATGTCAGAGAGGAACTGGAAGTTGAACTACTATATATATATATATATATATATATATATATATATATATATATATACATATACATATACATATACTGTATATATATAAAAATGTATATAATAATAAATAATATAATTATAATAATATTTAAAATATTAAATATATATTAGATATAAAAAATAAAATGATATATTTATTATATTAACTAATATAAAATATATACTAAACAGAAAAAATGTATCTAAAATATATATTTACCCATTAGGGTAAATATATATGAAAAGAGAAAAGAGCCACTGGCAAGGAAATGGAGTGTTGCCAGGACCTTGACCAGTGGCTGCACTGCATGTGAGCGTTGTGTTGGGCTGGTGATGTCCTCCTGCAGGGTTGTGGTTAATTCCATGATGGCATGAGGGGGGAATCTGAAGGTGCGATACACCTCAGAATCACTCATGCCAAAGATGTCGCGTGCGATATATGTCCTCTCCAGTGCCCTCCTCCGTGCACTCCTCCGTGCCCTCCTTCGTGCCCTCCTCCTTCTGGGCTTATCTAAAGTCAGTAGTATAGCTATTAGCAAGGATGCCCCTGGCGTGTTGGCATACAGATTGTTGTCCTGCAAGTGTGGCTGCTCAGCTCGTCTCTAACGGTGTTGCTTTAGCTGACATGTAGACGTATTGTCCAATTTTAAACCTGCTTTTGTAAGGACTAACTTTAGACCGGACGTGCAGCTGATGCGCACAGCGCGTAGCCTGCACCGCACAAACTTACTTTTGTGAATCGCCGTATCTCCCTCATTTGCATAGCAAATCAATGGTGTGTCTAGCGCATTTTTGCGCGCACGATACGCCGGTCTATCGAAATTACGTCGGTCGAAAAATTCTAGATTTCAGGCGTATATCGTTTTGGGGATACGGCGCATAGATACGCAGGCGCATATTTAGACTTACGCCGCGCATCTCCTGAAACACCGGCTTAAGTGCTTTGTGGATCTGGCCCGAATAGCCTACTAAATGATAAAATAACAAGACCTGCTTTTGCTGCAATATGCTTTTTTTTTTTAATCGGGTAATTTTTATATTTTTTTTTATTAACAACTTATACAAAACAACACTTCTGTAAAATAAGTAGAAGTATCAGATATCCAAATAAAAATAAAGTACAGAGTACCAATAGAACATACGACTTTGAGATCATGCCAGGACAGATGTAAGAGACCCCGGGCCGGATTCAGAACGTAGTTACGTCGGCGTATCTAGAGATACGCCGTGTAACTACTAAGAATAGCCGGCGTATCTTTTTTCTGTATTCAGAAAACAAGATACGCCAGAATTCAGCTAAGATACGAGCGGGTAAGTCTGTTACGCCGTCGTATCTTAGTTGCATATTTACGCTGGCCGCTAGGTGGCGCTTCCGTCGATTTACGAACGTACTTGCGGCCTGGCGCCGTATTTTACGTCATTTGCATAAACATTAGTCCGGCGTAAAGTTACCCCTGCTATATGAGGCGCAGCCAATGTTAAGTATGGACGTCGGGACAGCGTCGAATTGTATGTCGTTTATGTCGTTTGTGTAAATCGTTCGGGAATGGGGCTGGGCGTAAGTTACGTTCACGTTGTTTTCATTGACTACTTGCGATGTGATTTTGCGCATGCGCACTGGGATACGTAAATTAGGCGGCCAACTTACGGAGCAAGTGTTTTTTGAATAAGACAATTGCCTGTTAAAGTTGCGGAGGCGTAACATAAATAGCATACGCTACGCCGCCGGAAAGATACATGGATGTATCTGAATCCGGCCCCCTGAGTTACATCGATTAACACACAACATAGATTACTACTGCCATCTTCAATAGTTTACAGTGTAAAATCATACAATGCATCTTTATCAGACAGAGGTACATACAACTTCCTAGACCATTGGCAGAGCAATCTCCTAACTCCCCATGCCAGCTTCCAAGGACAAGGTGGAATGGGTTGATAGATTAGAATCCAGCCACTGGGATCATGTTTTTTGTAATATTTTAGGGCAGCCCCTTTGTTTATAGGTCAACTCCTCCCTCCGTAAATTTGAACTAATCACGTCTATCCACTGATTGCATGTTTGAGTAGATGAGATCCATTTCTGTAATGAGTTTACGAGCCAATTATAAAGATCTCATCCACATTGGATATACATCAAATACAAGATTATTTTCCAGGAATTACCCCAAGAAGAGCAACATTCGGGTCAAACAAAACATGGGTGGTGAAAATAAACTTGCAATAGTGGTGAAGTTTAGGGCAACAATGCAACAGGCTATTGAATGAGAGGTGTGAATAAGAGTTCTCGTAGCACATCTTGGACATTGTGGGGATTCCGCCCTCCCCCAAGAGTGTAGTTTCTGTGGAGTATAGTGTACTCTGCAAACGATGAACAATTGGGCAGACGTTGTGATGAGGATGAAGAGACCTGGGTTAAATTTTCCATAGCTTGAATCCATTCTTCATTATCACTAAGGAGACTCAATGGCTGGACGCCAATGTCTGAGGCTGTGTATCTGTACACAACCACCAACAGCCATTTGGAGTGATGAGTAAAGGTCACCTATCAGGCCCTGTTTGAAACAATTTTTGGAGACTGCCATTGCTAAGGAGCGAGGGATTATACCTTAATGTGAGAGATGCTGCTTGGCTTTGTAGAGCATGGTGCAGCTGTAAATACTGAAAAAATAGCTTGTTAAGTAACTAGTCTGCCAATTTATTGAATGGAAGTAAAACATTATCAAACAACTGGTAGATAAACATAATACCAGCCCTTTTCCAGGAGTCAAACCCTTTATGTTTTGCCAACTCTGGAATCTATGGGTTATTCCATATAGACATACACTATATTATCAAAAGTATTGGGACGCCTGCCTTTACACGCACATGAACTTGAATTGCATCCCAGTCTTAAGGGGGTTGTGAAAGTTTTTTATTTTTTTTCTAAATAGGTTCCTTTAAGCTAGTGCATTGTTGGTTCACTTACCTTTTCCTTCAATTTCCCTTCTAAGGGGCAGATTCACGTAGATCGGCGCATTATCATTCCGGCGTAGCGCACCACTTTTCCGTTAGACTTGCGCAATCTAGCCGCATAATCCGGCGATTCACGTAGCTTTTACGCAAGAGCTTGCGCAAACGTAAGGTTTTTTCCGTAGGCGTAAGGAGGAGTAATACAAATTGGGAGGGACGTGGGCGTGTTACATTGAAATGAGCCGTGACCCCATGCAAATGAAGGGCCGGCCGACTCGCGCATGCGCGCGTGAAGGAAACCATGTCAGCTCCGTTGTGCGCATGCTCACAACTCGGGAGCGGCGCAATCATTGAAATTGGAAATGGACTAGGGCAATGTTTGTGAACTACGCAGACAGCATAAATAGACACACACAAACGCCCTTCCATTGCAAAAGTACATCCCTTTGTGTCCCTTCCCATTGAATCAAGTGCTTTTGCTCTGTTGTTCGTTAGAGTGTGTTTTGTAGTTGTGAGATTAGTGTTCTGTGTGATCTTGTGCTTGTTGGTAGTTTTGTGAAAGTGTATTTTGATAAGTGTTTGAGACTGTTTGTTTGATTGATAGATTTCTGAGCGTTTGTTTTCTTGCTTTTTTTTTTCATCTGATTTTTTTGTGTGTGTTTCTTGCTGAGTGCTAGTGTGATTTTTGGCTGTTCTTTTTCTCTTTGTGTGTGTTCTTGTCTGATTGGTTGTGCTTGTATTTGTGACAGATTTTTGGTGACTGCTAGTGAGTTTGTTTGGAAGTATGACTGAGAGAAAAAGAAAGCTCAATTTTACTGTGGGGGAAAAAAGAATTCTTGCCCGGGCCATTACCGACTATGGGCGTTTTCTCCACGGCCCGCAGAGTGCCACCACCACCCCGGCCAGGAGGAGGGAGATATTGGATATGATCACGGAGCAGGTGAATTCATCGGGGGAGGGGGAGACACGGACCCGCTCTGGGATAGAAAAGAAAATAAATGACCTCCGGCGTGAGGTGAAAAAAAAACTGGCCGCAATAAATGCCCATGCCAGGGGCACAGGAGGGGGCCCACCATGCCGGGTTAGATTTTCAGAGACGGAGCGTGTGGTGGCCCTGACCTTTCACCGGCATGAAGTGGAGGGCCTGCCAGGCTTTGACACAAGTCCGGTCCCCGCGGTGCCAGGTAAGGTTTTTATTTCTCTCAGGTGTGTAGCATGTGTGGGGGAAGGGGTGAAAGGGAATATGTGGCAAGTGTGTGGATCCTCCAACCTGTGAATGTTTTGTGTCATCCACAGCTGTGCAGGAGGGTGCAGGGCCATCTGGACTGACCGCTCCAACCCCAGGACAGCAGCCTAATGAGGCCCCCCAACAAGGCCAGAGTCCGCAGAGGAGGAACAAGAGGAGGGGGAGGATCATGCGGAGGACGATCATGAGGAGGAGCAGAATCATGAGGAGGAGGAGTCCATGGAAGGCACTGGCCCTTTGGTTTCTGCGGACTCTTCCCCTCTGGCTGCAAGAAGCCTGCCCTCCCTAAGGGTCAGCCCCCCCCCTCCTCCCCCAACATGGCTCCCCTCACAAGGGCCTCCCCTTCTCCCCGGCCACAACCATCAGCTGGAGCCAGGAGGTCATCCCCAAGCACCAGGGGGGCGCCCAATCTCATGCCCGCCTGTCTGAGAAGGAACCTGGCCACCCAGACCCGCCTTCTGAGACAGCTCTGCCAGACTATGGGGCGGGTGGATCAGAGCCTGTCCTCCATTAATGATAGCCTGGGTAACCTGGACTCCCACTCCCGGGCCTCCACAAACCTGCCTAAATGACCTGCAAACTACAGCAGCAGGCGTTGGGCAGGATGTGAGGGCCCTTACCCAGGCTATCCAGGGCAACACGGCAACACTTGGTGCTGCCCTGGACAGAATAGCCGTGGCCTTGGAGGGCAGGCCGCCAGGTGGGCAGATCTCAGGGGCTGCTCCTCCTTCCCCGGCTTTTCCCCTCCCCCATGCGTCTCCCCTGAGGGTCCGGGGCCGTGGCCGGGGCGCCCCAGGCGTGGCTCAGGCAGAGGGCAATAATTTTTTTTTCCCCTTTTGTTTGTTTTGAAAGCTTTTTTATTTTTGTTCTCTGCTTTTTTTTTGTTTTTTCTAAGCATTTTATTTTTTCTATGCATTTTTTGTTTCTATGCATTTTGTTTGTTTGACTTTTTTGGCATATTTTGGGTTGTGAATGATGTTTGAATGTGGGGGTGACATTCCTGCTGGAAAAGGGGTGTCACCCTCAATTTTGGTGGAGAAGGGTTCCCCAGGACCAGGGAGAAGTGATTCCCAGGTCCGTGTGAATGGTGTATGAATGTACAGTGACATAATTGGAGCCTTGACGTGGCGTTACTGCTCACCAGTCTTGCATGGTGGACTGGTGCCAATCCAATTTGATGAGGATGTGGGGTGTGTGTGCTAGGGACCATAGTGGTGTGCATGCATGCATTCTCATTGTGCCATGATTAATGTGTGTGTTTAACGTGCAAAGATGCCCAATATGAGCTGCCTCCTGACTGCTCTTCCCTCAGAAGACGGGTATCCTCGGTTAGGGGTTGATTTTCTGGTTGGGGGGTCAGATCATCACGTAGCTCAACCTGCAGGCCCTTCCTCACTGCGAGATTGTGTAGCATGCAACATGCAGCGATGATATGGCACACGAAGTTTGGGGAATACAACAGTGTACCCCCAGACTTATCCAGGCATCGGAAACGTGACTTCAGGAGGCCAAAGGTGCGCTCCACCACTGCACGGGTTTTGATGTGTGCTTCATTGTATCGTTCCTCTCCTGGGGTTTGGGGTTCCGGATAGGAGTCATGAGATGGGGTCCCAGTGCATATGCAGAGTCACCTGTAAAGGAAAAGACAGAGAATGTTAGTCATGCATGTGCCACTTCTGTTGTGCATCACGGGAGGGGATAGTCATGCCTGACTCCCATGTCACTCACCAACCAGCCAGGTGTTCCCATACACGTTCTGTTCGAATTCTGTTCGGATGTGGCTTTGATTGTAGATGTAGCTGTCATGGCTGGACCCTGGGTGTTTGGCACGGACGTGCCATATGAGGCCTTGGGCATCAACTATCACCTGTACGTTGATGGAGTGCCAATTCTTCCGATTGCGGTACATGTGCTCGGTCTCATGGGGGGGCTGGAGTGCCACATGTGTGCAATCTATGGCCCCGATGGTGCGTGGGAATCTGGCAATTCGGTAGAAATCTGCCATTGCCTTGATTCGAAGCTCCTCAGTGGTGGGTTTGATGATTTGGTTGGCCAAGCGTGTGAGGATTGCAGGGACAACCTGGTGCACACATCTGCTCATGGAGGATTGTGACATCCCAGCCACCACTCCACTTGTACGCTGAAAAGAGCCACTGGCAAGGACATGGAGTGTTGCCAGGACCTTCACCAGTGGCTGCACTGCATGTGAGCGTTGTGTTGGGCTGGTGATGTCCTCCTGCAAGGTTGTGGTTAATTCCAGGATGGCATGAGGGGGGAATCTGAAGATGCGAAAGACCTCTGAATCATTCATGCCAAACAGGTGTATGCGGGTGCGGTATACCCTCTCCCGTGCCATCCTCCGTGCCCTCCTCCTTCTTTGGTCATCTATATTCACTAGTGCAGCTATGAGCGACGATACCCCTAGCATGTTGGCAGTCAAATTGTAGTGCAACACGTGTGTGTGGTCTGCTCCTCAATAACGGTGTTGCTTTATCTGACAATTAGACTTTTTTTCAAAAGTTAGATCAGCTTTTATGTGCTCTAACTTTAGACAGGACATTTTGCAGTTGCGCACATCGCGTAGCCTGCGCAGCAACTGCGTTTTTTGTGGATCCCCGTAACTCCCTCATTAGCATATTTGACTAGCAAATCAATGGTGTGTCTAGCGCAGTTTTGCGCGAAGGGAAGCGAATGTCTAACTCAATTACGCCGGACCAAAAAACGTAGATTTCTGGCGTATATTGTTTTGTGAATCGCGTCCAACTATACGCACGCGCACATTTAGACTTACGCACGCGCAACAGCAGTTGCGCAGGCGTAATCGCTCTGTGAATCTGGCCCAAAATGTTTTGCCTGGGGGTTATTCAGCGTACTTGCCCCCTCCCTTGAATTGCATCCCAGTCTTAAAGGGGTTGTGAAAGTTTTTTATTTTTTTTTCTAAATAGGTTCCTTTAAGCTAGTGCATTGTTGGTTCACTTACCTTTTCCTTCAATTTCCCTTCTAAATGTTTTGCCTGGGGGTTATTCAGCGTACTTGCCCCCTCCCTTGGAACTACATCCCTGCGGGGAGACGGCAGTGTGTATATTGCATATACCCCAATATAGTGTATATTAGATATACGCTTCATGAGAGGTAAGTACCTTAAAGCGGATGTAAACCCTCACATTTACACAGTTAAGTGAATAGCCACAGATGATACACAGGGATGAAACAAATCTCCCTACATAAGTTTTACATGTATACCTGCTGTCTTCAACTTGCTATATTCTTTAGAAAGTGCACATCGCCTTAGAGAATTTCTCTTCTGTTCAGCACTGAGAGGGGATTGTTGCTATACACTGTGTGTGTGACAGCTGATTGGAGGAAAGGCACAAACCCCCACTCCACATAGGCAAAGGAAGGAAGTAATGTGCAAAGCTGTGCTGTGACAACACAAGCTCCCTGCTAATCTATTTATAGCAACCTCCTACAACACAAATTTCAGGCTGGTTTTATCTCGGTTTATGAGAGGACTTGTCAGAAGTTATCATGCTGATAACAATAGAATGGGGCAGCAGAAACACATAGGACTTAGTGCTTTGGAGAGAGACAAGAAAACACCAGAGATAGATGTGTCCAGGTAAAATTTCATGAATCAGGTTTACATCTACTTTAACTGAATCCCATAGCTTGTGTATCAGGTGGAATGTAGGGAAACACTGCGTAAGATAGAGGTGATGTGCTACTGCCGGCTGGACAGGCAGGACTTCTGAAGACCGAGAAAGGATAATATGCTATACAAGGTCATTTGGTTCAAGTTTATGCAAACCATATAAATGTTGCATTTGTGAGGCAAAAAATATAATCTTGCTTTAGGTCCTGCTAATCCTTTATTTTATTCACTTCTACTGGCAGACCATCAGCACCCGGGCCTTGTTGTTAGGTAAACTGGCAGCAGCAGCAGTCTGCAATTCCTCTAAGATCAGAGGTTTATCCAGAGCTGCAGTGTTAATGGTAGATAACAATGGCAAAAGAATAAAATCAAGAAAATGTTTCAAGTCAACATCCAGGTAGGACACCTTACTGCTTTACAAATAAAATAAAAAAATCGAGGATATCGCGAAAGCGATGCGTACCACTTTATTAGGGGACACCTGCTGTTCTGACACATGGGCTAATGGTTTCTGAGCTTTTACTATGGTGGCCAATAAGTGACCTGTGTTTTCTCCCTCTTCAAAATATGGTTGTTGAAAAAAAAAAAAAATTTCTTTCAGCTTTTTTAAGGGAGACATCTGCGTAGGATTGTTGACACTGAGTACGTGCACTCAATGTCTTTGGTTGACCATGGTGAGGCCTGTTCTGAGTGGAACCTGTCCACTCAGTATACAACAGTATGGTCTTGGTCTCCGTGCTGTAGCTCAGTTTCAGGGTCTTGGCAATCTTCTTATAGCCTAGGCCATTTTTATGTAGAGCAGGGGTGTCCAAACTTTTTTCAAAGAGGGCCACATTTGATGAAGTGAACATGCTCGAGGGCTGAACATTTTGCCTGACATTCTTTGAACCATTAAAATTTGATCTAAGTGTGTTTGCCCGAGCAACTAATACACGGCCCAACAAGAATTTTCTTGCCTTTGTGGCTGTGTGTGGTGAAGAGATGAGCTCAGGCGTGTTATTTGGATATACTGTATATATCTCTACTGTGGCCCCAACGAAACCCCAAGCACTTCTCATGACTAAGGTTGAGCTTGGGGGTGTTATTTGGATATACTGTATTTATCAGCGGGAGCAGAGCCCCCAGTCTGGGTATAGGGTATATATCTATTGTGGCCCCCAGGGCCCAGGGCACATGTGAGGCTGCAATGGCTATATATGTATCCAAATCCCCAGGGGGGCCATATTAAATCACCAGGGGGGCCGCAATTGGCCCCCGGGCCAGACTTTGGACATGCCTGATGTAGAGCAACAATTCTTTGCCATGAGGTGCCATGCTGAACTTCCAGTGATATGAGAGAGTGAGAGCGATAAAAACAAATTTAACACAATTTCTCCCCATTCACACCTGAGACCTTGTAACACTAACGATTCACATAACACCAGGAGGAGAAAATAGCTAATTGGGCCCAACTTGGACATTTTCACTTAGGGGTGTGCTCACTTTTGTAGCCAGCGGTTTAGATAGGGCTGTGTGTTGAGTAGTTTGGAGGGGACAGAAAATTTACACTGTTAGAGACGGTTCACACAGGGGCAGCACGACTTGCCGAGTGACTCGGCAAAGCGATCTGCCCACGACTTGCAAAATGACTTCTGTATTGAAGTCAATGCAAGTTGCCCTGAAGTCGTCCCAAAGTAGTACAGGAACCTTTTTCTAAGTCGGAGCGACTTGAGTTGCTCTTATTAGAACAGTTCCATAGTACAGAACGGAGCGCGACTTGTCAGGTCGCACCTGTGTGAACCGGCTCTTAAACAAGCTGTACACTCACTACTTTACATTGTAGCAAAGTGTTATTTCTTCAGTGTTGTCATATGAAAAGATATAATAAAATATTTACAAAAATGTAAGGGGTGTGCGGGTTTAAAAACGTCGTTTTAGCCCACACACAATCATTTTTTATGACACAAAAACCGACAATTTGAAAAACGACATAAAAAATTGAAGCAGGTTCGAATTATTAAGACAAAAATAGACGTAAAGCCCACACACGATCATTTTAAATGACGTTTTTTAAAACGTTGTTTTATTTCATCACAAAAACGACCGTGTGTACGCGGCATTATAGTTCTATGTGACCTCTGTAATTGCTTTGTTTTGATCATATTGAGCCTTGTGCTGCTCATGACAACATTCAAACTCTACCATTTTTCATCTTTATATAAACTATGATACCAAGTTGCTGATAGTCATGTTTGTTTTTTTGCCTTTTTGGCAGATGTATCAATCATTTTTGGCAGATCTAGGCCTGATGCACAATGGATGTTTTGCCAACTCTGCTAGATTCCTTTCCTCCTAGCAGCAGAGTTTTGGCAGTAAAAACTATTGATGCTTGTTAACTTGCAATGCGTTTAGGCATGTTAAGCGCTTAGGTGTTAATTCATTTCATTGGGCAGAATAATAGGTGCTTAACAAGCCTAGCACTTGATCGCAATTACAAAATTCTGCTACTCCTGGATGCACTGGCTGTGGGGTTTAGGAAACACTCTTACGTCAGACCTGAGCCTCCCTGCTGTTCCTCAGGCCTTCTCCTTCCAGTTCTTGCGAACATCTGCCAGCATGTATCTCAGTGGGGAAACCGACAGGCTCAGAGAGACATGGTGACAGTGGAGGCAACGAGGGACAGATAGGGTCAGCCAAAGGGCTGGCTGTGACCTTGGGGCCGCAATTTGCTTAGGGATAGTTTCAGGGCCGTCTCTACCATAGGGCAAACAGGGGCAGCTGCCCAGGGCCCTGTCACTGTTGGGGGCCCAAAGCAACCCCCTTTGAAAAAAAAAAAAAAAAACTTTTTTTTTTTTTTTTTTTTTTTTTTTAGGGGTCCGGAGGTCCCCAGGGGCCCGGAGGCCCCCAGGGCCCAAGATGACAACCCCCCCTTTTTTTATTTATTTTTAAATAAAAAAATATATTTATTTTATATATTTTTATTTTATTTTTTATTAAAGGGCCAATTTTTTTAAATATATTTTTATTTTTTATTAAAGGGCCATTTTTTTTAGGGGT